>OZ007497.1:86518188-87131940 GCA_963931805.1 Microdon myrmicae
GAAAGCTCAGCCCATTTGTCGTCCGAACCGTGCTTAAGTTCGGATCTCTTACCCTCTCGCCCCTCTTCCCCATCTCGCCTCAGCCCCCCCCCCCCCACCGCCACGTTTTTGATCCCCTTCTGCCGCCCCCCGTCAAGATTACCCAACAATCCCTTAAGACATCTGATTGCCGCTATGCCCTCTCAAAGCTTCGAAATAATCGGACCTACGACAACGTCCGCATTTATCTAGCTTATCTTCATGGTAAATCTGATGCAGTTTGCTATGAAGGCAAAACGAAAACGAGCGTTAAGATCTCCATTCAACAAGAAGGCCCACCGATTTCCCTAGCCTTCGTAACCTGTTCATAAAGTTCCACGAAAATTTTAATATTCCCCCTCTTAAAGTAACTAGAGACCTCTCGGCTCCCCGACAATACATTTGCTCGAAAATGGCATCTGGCTCACCACGCAGCGAACCCACTAATAATAAACTTTTTCGGCCCTAATCGGCTGCCCACCCCACTCTCCATGGGGCCTCCCAATTCTTGTCCCCTAACCATTTACTACCAGAATGTCAGAGGACTTCGCTCCAAAACACAGTCGATCTTACACAATACCCACTCCTTTCCCTTTGATATATACGCCCTGACCGAAACCAACCTCATCCCCAGTATCAACAGCCTAGAACTGTTCCCCCCCTCCGTAACAGTTTTTCGTGACGACGATGTCCATCATTCGTTGCCTGACACCCCGTGCCGAGGCGTGTTGCTCGCCATCCAAAACGGACTAACATCTTCTCTTATCACCTTCTCCTCTTCACCCTACCTCGACTATGTCGCTATAAAAGTTGAACACCGCTCAAAGTCCTTGTATATCATTTGCTTCTACATCCCACCTTCGCAAGCTACCGAGGCATACGAACTCGCTACTGCTGCAATCGACTGCTTAACGGAACTGAGTTCTTCCCAAGACGACATTGTAGTCCTGGGCGATTTCAATCTCCCCCATCTCCAATGGTCGTTGTCTGACGATGAGTCCCACTATATCTCTAGCCCCTCCACTACCGAGGAGTGTCTCTTAATAGACAACCTCACTGACTCTAGCCTTTACCAAGTCAGCAATATCCTAAATCATCTGGGCAGACAACTCGACCTAGTGTTCACGACAACTCTTCAGTTACCCCTAGACCCCACATCCTCTCAACCATTGACAACCACCACCCCCCACTTCTCTTATCCGTATTCCGCGACCACCCAGCCCACAGCACACCCACTCCCCTCCCCTACCAATATTCTTTCAATTTCCGAAAAGCCAATTTCCGGCTCATAAATGAGTACCTCAGCAATACCTTACCCCGCTTAAATGATATTAGTGTTGAGGTCGCTACAGCCTCACTCTACACAGTAATCTTCAACGGCATATCCCTATTTGTCCCTTATTCCCGAAACAGGTTATTATTCTCATCGCCCCCTTGGTATAACCGCAGACTCCGCACACTCCGTAACAAGAGAAATAAGTTGTGGAACATTTTCTTAAATACGCGTTCTCCTCTGGACTAGTCCAACTATCTCGGTTACTTTTACCAATTCACCGAGCTTTATAGCTCCCTTTACCACAATTGCCTTGCCAAAGCCCAACTGAATCTGATCAATGACCCCAAATCCTTCTACCACTTTATCAACTATAAACGGAAATCAGATGCCTATCCCAACTCTCTTTTCTTCGACTCAACTACTTCATCTGACTCCCAAACCATAGCCAATCTTTTCGCGTCCTTCTTCAAACTATCCTTCACGGACGACTCGTTCGAGCCTAACCCCTCCTACTTTACTGGCATGTTTCAATTCTCCCTTGGCCCACTCATCCCTCTGCACATACAACAACACCAAGTTAAAGAAAAACTTGAACAACTTAAAGACGATTTCAGTCCCGGCCCAGACGGACTCCCTGCTATCTTTTTAAAAAAATGCTCCTCTTCTCTCTCTCTCCCGCTCGCGTCAATCTTCAATCTATCCCTTGCACAAGGTCTATTTCCCGACTTTTGGAAATCCTCCTACATAACCCCCATACATAAAAAGGGGCCTAAAATCGATATATCCAATTATCGTCCCATTGCTAAGCTTTCGCACATTCCTAAACTGTTCGAAGGCCTTCTATACGAAGCGTTACGTTTTCGCTGCACCCCCATCATCTCTCCTAACCAGCACGGCTTCCTCTCCGGCAGGTCCACTACTACCAACCTTGTAGAATTCACATCTCACACACTCCTTGCCCTAGAGAACGGCGATGGGGTTGATGTAGCCACTATCGACTTTAGCAAGGCCTTCAACAAGATTTCCCAAAACCTCATTCTCTTTAAATTATCTTCCCTTGGTTTTGAACCGCTGTTGATTAAGTGGATCTCGTCCTACCTTAACTCTCGAACCTGTCGGGTGCGATTTAGATCCACCCTCTCCGATCCTTTCTCTCCAACCTCAGGTGTCCCCCAGGGCAGTCACCTCGGCCCCCTAGTATTTATCCTTACCATAAACGACATAGGTTCGAGCATCAATCACTCCCTCATCTCGCTTTACGCGGATGATACCAAAATCTTCAAGACAATCCGCTCTCCCCTTGACTCCTCACTTCTCCAATCGGATCTTGACAGCTTTTCGACATGGTGCCAAAATAACTACCTAGATTTGAATATCGCCAAATGTCACACAATCACCTTCTCTCGGAAACGCCCCCCCTCCCAGCCACGTTCCTATCTCTTGCTAGGCCAACCGATAGCATCGGTTGAATCAATCTGCGACCTGGGCGTCCTATGTGACAAGGAACTTAGATTTACCGCACATATCGATAACACAATCCTAAAAGCCAACGCCGCCCTTGGCTTTGTAAAACGCTGGTCGAAGGAATTCCTAAGCCCCTACGTCACCCGATCCCTCTACACAACTTTTGTCCGGCCACTACTCGAATATGCCAGTCAGGTCTGGTCCCCGTATCAACAGTCTCACATTCGTAGGATCGAGGACGTCCAACGTCGTTTTTTGCGCTTCGCCCTCCGTGGACTGAACTGGGAAAACCCACTCATTCTCCCACCATACACAGACCGGCTCCTTCTAATCAATCTTAACACGCTTGAAGAGCGCAGAATCCATGCTGACATCATCTTTATCCATCGCCTTCTGTCAGGTTCAATCAATTGCCCATGCTTGCTCTCCTCTTTATCATTTTATACAAACCCCCGTAATGTGCGGAACCCTCGTCTGTTTTACGTGCCCACTCATCACACGTCTTACGGCGTTAACGAGCCCATCTCGCGTATGCTACGACATGCCAACTCTTTCCCCACCTCCTTTGATTTCAACCTCTCCACTCCTGCCCTCAAACGACGTCTCAGAATAAACCCGTCCTAACCCCACCCACCTCAATTTCAAATCTCTCCCCCAGCTCTCCAGCACCACCACTGTGTAGAAGTACCCCGCACTGTCACACCTCAAGCCCTCTTCTCCTTCCGTGTTTTTTTTTCTTCTTTTGTTTTTTTTTTTTAATTATATATATATATATATATATATATATATATATATATATATATATATATATATATTTTTTTTTTTTTTATTTATTTACTTTTTTTTTTTAACTACTCGTACTACTTTAGTTTTTAAGTTAGTCTGTAAGTTGTTATATTATATTAGCTTAAGTTGCTTGGATTAAGCCTAAATAAATAAACATTCATGTAATATAGAGAACCCCCACAGTACACTATCTATTTAGTACGCTGTACATCATAACTCCTTTCTTTACTCTCTCCTTTTTACCTACCCCCACCGTGCTTTGATATTTTAGGGTACTGTGGCGTTTCTAACAGATACACACACAATATACAAGCAAATAGTGAAGAACAGCGAATAAAATCAAATAAGAAAATGTATCAGCCATATACTGTGGCGCAAGGCTAATAACCTTGCCGGTAAAAATAAATTATTATGGAAAATTTAACAAGCCTAGAGACTTGCTAAATAAGGCGAAGATCGACTACCGGTTGTAGTGCCGATGATGATGCTGATGATGATTAGCCATATACCAAGCAATAGCATAGCAATTCCACATCAGTTGAGTGTACTTGAGTTTATAAATCGAATTCGCACACGCGGTAGTGGCCTGATATGTTGAGCATTGGTTCAATATTAAGTGATTCTAACAGTCATAGCGTCAGTTCGGATCACACTTCTTCATTATTGTTGCAAACTCTATAGTACCATTTTCTGCCCGCATTCTATGTGACAAAAGTAACGCCCGACCAGATTATGTGTTCACCGAATCTTGCTTCGCTTTTTCACCCCTCTTTTTTTGCTCGAATTGTGCACCGACTTCAAGGGTATCAAAAATTCTCTTTTATACTATATTATAAATGGCGAACCAGTAAATTCGCCAAAATCCTTCTTCTATAGCTGTCCTCACATCGTGAGTTACTTCAACAGGTTGACCTATAACAATCGTATAAAAAATGGTGGATCGGGGGTGTTTGCATGCATACACCACTACCAACAACTGATGTGATACTTTCAGATCGAGGGTTTAAGTGTGCTTTATTTTTATATTGCAAAATTTTTATTATAATGCACCATCGAAGCAAGCACCAGCAGGTACAAAAAATCGGTATCCACTTTACCATTCTACAGTATCTGTCCTCATTTTTCTTCCCATTTATTTATATCACAACAGAAATACTAACTTCGTCAGTGCGTGCACATTATAAAAAAAAGTCAACATACTTTTATAGTATTCAGTTACACACGGGCAAGGAGACTTGACAAAGGACCATATTAAAAAAAAGTAAGAATTGTTCAGTTGACAACTTTGTTTGTTCACTAATTAGCCGTAATAGCTCCTGTCACCAATTAACCGAAATTACCCAAGCCATTCCGCGGCCCATGGGCTCTACTCCACACCTATTTATCATTCGGACATATCAATCGCTCATCAGAGGTCAGACAGTTCCTTGACGCAATTTCTCAATCTACGTACCAACTGGTAGTGCAGTCATTAATTGAATTACGCAAAAGTGATCATGCATATCTTGTGACCAGGTTTAACAGCAGCTATTCCATAAAAACTCAATCTGCGTTTCTGTCACACACGTTCGGTCCCCTAGCCGAATCCATTGGCAGTCTTGAAATACTTTCTTTACGCCACTTTGGTAGTCAAATAAATTTTGGCGGCTCAATATAAACGAACACGATACGCATGCGATTTAACTCTCATTCCCCAACACACCAGAACCAATGGTGGCCCAACACAACATTTGTTTCCGATGGAGGTAAAAAAATAATTAAAATCCAACTGCAGGCACATTGCGATCGCCTCCAAATGGGTCGGCCAAGACACAAAAGTGCGTCGGTAGAGTTGCAACGAGCACTTAATTTATGGCCTGATACATTTATGCGTCATGTTGCGTGGTCTTCGACAATGCGCTGGAGGGAGTCAAACCTGCGTTGATACTATGCCGAGATTACTCGCTCACATCGATCAGTTTTTCAGGCTTTGATCCGTGCGGCTCTTTTTCTTCCTATTTTGCCTTGATTCTAACCCGGTTTTCCGTAATGTGTTGGATCGTTGGCGGATAGTTAGTTATGTGAATTTGGTCACTCCACAACAGTGTCGTAAGACGATGACCTGCGCGTAAAAATTCGCCTATCACGCATGCAAGGATTTTGTCTGGAGGGCTCTGCGGAATGCGATTGTAAGCTGGACCAATTACTTGGAGCCTGGTGTGAGAGAATTGGTTAATTGCTTTGGCACTTCTTGTAAAAGAAAGCCATTCCTTGGTCTGGAACTTTATGCAATTCCATACTGAGGGTAGAGGTAGATTTATAGCTCTGTATATGTTAGATGATAATCCGAAAGCCTGTTTTATAATAGTAATCCACTAAATTAAATGTATTGGGGAATTTAAGTCATGTACGCAATTCACAGCACCGCTCCGAGAAGGTGCGGTGTTGGTATTACTATTGAACTTACGTTAGTTGCGTAATGATTGTAGTAAGGTGTCTTAAAAACTTGCTTTGCTTATTCCAGTTTAAGACTGTGAATGTAGTTTGAAATACTAGTTAAAGTCATTCGCAAACTTACGCCAAATTAATTATAACATTCTTTTATAAGACAATTAAAACAATGTAAATGCAGACAAAAATTTGGCGACTTCGGTTTTACTTCTCACACATCAGAATGGAATAAATGTCAATTTTCGAACACTACCTATTAAAGCCAACTACCAGTGGTTCCTGAGCTGATTGATCGGTTGTGGAGCAAAGTGTATTCGTATAAAAACTAATTAAATGTATTAATCATTGTTCGTTTCCAGTATCGGTTGCATTTAACATTGGTCCTCGAAATCCTATGTGATATTTTGTTCGGAGTACTACTCTTTAGAACTTTGCTCTGTCACAATTCTTATCTGCGACTTTGAAGTACATGTAGGTATAGTAAATAGAGCTCTTAAAGCTAAGGGTGTCCCTAAACTATCCGACCGATTTTATGGGCTAACATTTTTAGAAGTGCCTTGTGGGAAAACCATTGGAAGATACTGGACACTCCGGATGAACAAATGGGTTCAAAATTTTGGGGTCAGAAAACAAGAAAATGCAAAACCGTCCAATAACTGCCCCGTGAGTATGGCCATATAAGGAGTTAGGCTGGCTTGTTGTTAAAGGCGAGTAACGACCGAGTGGTAGATGCGCTCACAACTCGCTGCCACTCAATGAAATAACACCCTATCAAGCTATAGGCTCCGTCAAATGTGGCGTGAGAAATCTGTGGCGGTTCCCTAGAACGCCACCAATCATCTTCCCATTACCCCATGTAAAAACTCCCACCTAGGGCATACAAACCTGGAAAGCAAGTACTCACCTGTTTATAGTTGAAGCATGAAGCCTTAAAACGCATAAAAGCACAATATTTGCTGATGCTAAATTCATCAGCACCAAACAGGCATGTTCCTTATGGGCAATTTGGTTGCATCACCACGCAACCAACATAAACCGAACCAACCCATTGAACATGTCTCGGTTCGATTCCATCATGTAGCAGGTATCTTCCACACATTAAAGGCAATTTCGTTGCATCATCTAGCAACCAACATAGCCCGAACTATCTCAACGAGATATATCTTTACGCGCCAGCCGCACACATGCAGGAAATATTTTATCTTTTCCTTTTGCATACATGCCTACATCGATCGGTCATTCGACCGACACATACATGAAGGCATATGGCTGATCGCCCAAGCAAGTCGAGTTCTCAAAATGAAAAATTACCACCGAGAATTCGACTACGTAGAGATGCCACCAACATGTGTACGATCAGCATAAATGTCTTACGCAGTCGCTGATCGTGCAAACACTTCAACCCCTATGATGAAATATTTGCACCAGCTGCAACCTAGTAGATTTGATCGATCCAACGGTCCGCATACTTGTACACACACGATGAGCAGCAGAGGCAATCATCGTGTGTGTGTTTCACCGCTTTCTTGTTGGACCAAATGCTAAAGAGAACCTTATCTTATATGGTCATCGAAGCGATGAATGGAATTTTTTGTAATTCTGTCGCTTCGGTGGCAGTACCAATCGCATTATGGATTCCGTGGAGGCAAATCGGGGCCTCCACGTTAAATAAACACAATAGTCTGTTGTCAACTTTTGGAGTGTGAATGTCAATGCTGTAGATCAGTGTCGGGAGCCAGTTTATGAAGTGTGTCTTTATTTTTGGTGTAACGAAAGGCAACCATTTATTTAGTAATCGAACTTTTAATGTATGAAATAAACTGTATCAAAATTAAATCTTTTATTTAGTGATCGAACTTTTAATTTATGAAATAAATTGTATCGAAATTAGATGTATCATTTAGTGCTTTAACATTTAATGTGAAAAATAAATTTGTATTACATCGGGACTGAATTCCTACGTTGTTGAAATAAATTTGTAACACCAAGTAATCCTCGTTTTTTTTCATTGGTAAAGTAAGCTCCATAGACACTAGTTGAGAGATAACAGACAGCTGGGTTAAGCGTTTCACTGGAACAGCCTTTGGGTAATTTAGTGAATCTGTGTCCGTGCGACATATTATTAAAAGATCCAATGACGAACCAGAACGTTTAAAAATCACCACCAATCCATGCACATTTTTGGAGATTGGCTGATGGACCGGCCCAAAAAACTGTTGGTCTGGGTGGCAAGTCTCTCCCATGGGGAGACCGTGCTCCGGGTGTTTGGCTCATGACATAAAAAATTCCGGAGGCAAAATAGTTCCTCATTGGGATTCCTGGAGATCTGACGGTATTGTTTTCCTTGTCCAGGATACGACTTACATTCGAGATTTCCTTTCAAGGGTAGAGCCCGCGCCTTTATCAGATCTGATTTGCTTTGCCATAAGGAAAAAGTATTAGAACCCAACAAACTCATCGTTTGGGTGAAAGTCGGGCTGAACAGTTCTGTTAAATTTCTTTATTGTCTCTACCGCTTCCCGAAAGAAGATCGAGCAGCTACACTTATTGAACACCTTTTACATACCATCGACTGGATACAAATTAACCACCCAGCTACTGAGATTGTCGTTCTTGATGACTTTAACGTACATAACTCCAACTGGTTCGTAGATTCTTGTACAACTGATAAGGCGGGAAGCTAGCTACGTTCGTTGTTAGCCGCAATTTGACTCAACTGATTGAGAAACCTCCGTGAGTACCGGATAATAAACACGAATAAAGATTCAGTATACATTTTAGGTTTATTTCTGACATCCGAGCCATGTATTTATACCGTGAAAACTTAGGTTATAGCGGTTCTACGAACCACTCAACCCACTATAGGGTGAGGTATCCTTCCGCCAAGAAATATACTCACCTTTGCTATTACACGTGCCCACAGACACCTGTCCCCATAGTCATTAACCACACATGAAACAAAGGTAATATGACATGCAACGACGTTGGGGTCGATATCAGAAATCAAGGAACTAAACGTTCAAAAGCTCCCAATATCGAGTTCAACGCATCCATACATCGTATCCAAACCAATGCGCCAAATGCAGCTAGGCATCGCATGTAAGTCAAGCACCCATTCTAAGCATCAACGCGAGGCTTCCCATGAAACACCATTGTCGGTAAATAAACCGAACAACGGATGCCTACTCTGGTAGCTAATAGCAATTAGCACCTAAATCCCCTGCATGACCCTGTGCAAAAGGCACACTTGTGCAAACAAAGCATATCGGTTCGCTGCCGACCAATAGTCATACAATCATAAACATCTTAACATAGATCGCTCGCTAGATGTTTATGGTTTGGAAAGGCTAACAAAGAAACTATACCAATCCCACGGTTCCTTTTATTACCCATCTGAAGCGCACAACAACATAACCTAAACAAATCCCACGAAAAGATCGGAAAATAAGTGGCGCTACGATCGATCGTCAAACAAAGGAACAAGATTCCGATAAGGAAGACGGAAAGAAGAATGATGGATTGATGATGGGAAAATTTTCTTTACAGATACGATGGGGAATTCTGTTAATGGATACGGTGGGAAATTTTGTTAACAGATACTATGAGAAATTTTGTTTAGCAGATTGGATGGGAAATTTACGTTTGATGATGCGGGGATGAGAAGTTCGGAATGGGATTTTAAGGATAGAGACAACTAGTCTACTTCGAGCATCCGTCCAAGAGAGGACAGTTAGAGAACTCCACGGAGGAGGCCGATCCGCGCAAGGTATTAAAAATATATCGAAACATATTTATCCGACGTTCAACGCCCGACATTCGGAAAAGTGCATCGTTAATCTCTTTATTCGCAGAAATAATTAAATGAAGTGAGGGCCATAGATTCTGAGACTGACAAGTTACCCTCGTCGCGACCCCATTCGTGGCACTCGTATCGTGTGCGATTCTAACTTATCTCGGTTGTAATTGTGCTGAAGATATTAAGTGTAAGGCTATATGCAACAGCCAGGAAGAAGGAAGAACATCTTAAATGTAAGACGAAGGTGTATGTAAGATGAGGTGTAGTGAACATTTTGTTTTTTCCATTCCGCAACATACCATTGACATAAACTAAATATACAAACAAGGAGTAAAAATAAAAATTTAAAATTTAAAAACTATCTCTGTGTTTAATTAGTGGCAGCATTCGATCTGGTGTCTTTAGTTGTTTTTGTGGTTAGTGTTGTCAGAGCACATCCTTCGCTCTGGGTTCGTTTTGTTTTTCTGCGAACAGTGTTCGGCGGAACACTGCATCATCAACATTCGAACAAATAAACAACTGGTCACTGTTGGAGATCGATTGCGCGATTACTTACATCTCGAATAAATAACCAAACAAAGCGGTCTCGGCAAGTATAAAGATAGTGGCTGCTAGTTAATTTATTAAATTACGAGATTTTCGCGGTCGGAGGTCTGGTTTGAAAACTCTGATATTAGCGACTCTGCAAAGTCAGTCACCGAAATTATTCTTCTCAGTATGAAACTTTACATTCCACGTCCCGCCAAACGCAATTCATCCGATAAACCTTGGTTTGATCAAGGGGCTAAAATATGACCATGGCCCCTTAATTACACGGAGATCAGCAGAATGAACTTTGTCAGACGCAGAAGCGCCTGGAACCAAATGATTGAGACCGCGAAGGAGGTTCTGACCAACAAACTGCTTGAGTTTCTAACTGGCTCACGTTCCTTCTGGCCAATGGCAAAGACTGCCAGCAATAGCTTCCCTTTCTCCTCTTTTCCTCTCTTAGTGACCGACAGCGTGATATTTATCACACATTCAACAGGTTAAGCCAATGTTTTCGTGTTTATTGTTTTCCGCGAATTTGATTTCCGCAAATTCAATCTTCGGTCCACGATAGCATAGTGGTTAGTATACCCGCCTGTCACGCGGGAGACCGGGGTTTGATTCCCCGTCGGGGAGCCTCTGGCGCAAGACTTATGACCTTGCCCGGAAAAAACAAATCATTATCGAAAACTTAACAAGCCTCAGGACTTGCTAAATAAGGCCAATACCGGTTCCCGGTTGTAGTGCCGATGATGATGATGATGATGAAATTCGATCTTCGGCAATGTATTTTCGGAACCGCATGCAAACGCACCGGTACGTTTTCCCATGTGGCATTAAACATTCTCCGTGGACTGAACTACAAGAAAGTAAAGAACCGGCATGGATGGAATACCAGCAATAGTTCTTAAAAACGGTGCGCCCGAACTGCTGCCGGTTCTTAGCAAACTCTCATTTAGCTTATGCACATAGTTTCGTTGTGTTGCAAAATCACTCGAATTCAACTTATCCCAAAGAAGGAAAAAAGTATCTCCCACAAAATTACCGGTATCCAAAGTGATGGAAAAGGTTACCAGTTCTGAGTTGATAAAATACTTGGAATGCAACGGACTTCTAAATGATGGTCAATCGGGATTCCGCAGCGATCCACGGGAAACTTTTTGACCTTTGTCACCGGCATCCGTACAGTTAGAATAGAAGAACATGGTGAATCAAGGACGGCCGCGTTGGATTTCTCCAAGGCTTTTGACCGCCCTCGGTACAGAGGGTTCCTGAGCAGGCCCCGTTCGTACGGTTCCCAACAACTTTGCACTAGGTGAAGGTCATCCTCGCGAATCGACCGCTCTGGGTTATTGTGAACGATGTTATGGCGTTTCTAATAAATACACACACAGTACACAAGCAAATAGTGAAGAACAGCACTGAAAGGTAAGTCGAAAAAATCAAAGCGTACAGATCAAGCGTATACCATAGCAATAGCACAGCAATCCCACACCATTTGAGTGTATTTGAGTATAAAGATCGAATTCGTACACGCGGCTGTGGCCTGCTGTGTTGAGCATTGATTCAATCTTTTACTGATTCTAACCATCATAGCGTCGGTTCGAAGCACTATTTTTCACTATTGAGGCGAACGCTATATTGGGCCTTAGGATCTGTGTTCTATTAATTACAGGTTGCCTTAAGGTTCTTTACTTTAATGATTGGTTAGAATTATTTGTGGATGATAGCATACTTTTTCTTCATTTTTCAAATAATGGGTCGATTAACGCATCACCATAGCACCACGTGAGATATAGTCAGATCGACTCTCTGAATGGGGATCTAGATTAAATCGTACAATGTACAAAACCCAGGCCTCTTAATCTAAGCAAAGCATCAATTTGCTCGTCGCCACGATCTGTGCGAATGTATTGTAGCATAATCACGTATAAAATACCGCCAGGTCCTCCTCCAGAAAATTGTGTTGTTTTTTATAGCAAAAAAAAAAAAAATTAACTTTGGCACAACTTCTTCTCCGGTATATATTTCAATCAATCAATCCGCGATCGAATCATCATCATCATCGGCACTACAACCGGGATCCGGTCTTGGCCTTATTTAACAAATCTCTCCACCGGTCCCGATTTCGAGCCGATGTCATCCAGTTTAGCCCCCCCAGGCTCTGGGCGCCTTGGTCTACGCCATCCCTCCATCGCAGATAAGGTCTGCCGCGCTGTCTCCTTCCATACATCCTGCCACAAAGGACTTTCCGGGCAGGGTCCTCTTCGCTCATTCGAGCTAGGTGTCCCGCCCACCGGAGTCTACCGAACTTGATTTTTCTTACAATATGAGCTTCAAGGTAGATTGCGTACAACTCATGGTTGTAGCGTCTCCGGCATCGTCCTCCCTCACATACGGGGCCAACAATTCTCCGTAAGACCTTTCTCTCGAACGCGGCCAAGAGTTCAGAGTGCCTTTTATTAAGCACCCAGGTCTCGGATCCATACATGAGTACTGGTAAGACCATGGTCTTGTACAGTAGTAGCTTGGATGTTCTGGATAAATTTCGGGATTTAAAGAGCCTTGATAGACCATAGTAGGCTTTGTTGGATTTAATCAGCCGTTCGCGTATTTCTTCTTCCATATTGTTATCGGCTGATACTATTAACCCAAGGTAGTTAAAGGATTGCACTACTTCAAATTCGTGCTCCACTACCCTAATAGTTTGACCAACGTTAGGTCTTCTCTTCGCAGAAGTTGCCACCATGTACTTGGTTTTTCCCTCATTAATGCGCAGTCCCCGTTTTGTGCCGCCTGCTCGATCTGGGTGAAGGATTCCTGTACCGCCGATTCGGTTCTACCGATGATGTCGATGTCATCTGCGTAGGCAAGTATCTGGCTGGACTTGGTGACAATAGTCCCTCTTGTTGTAACGCCAGAGTCACGGATTGCTTTCTCCAACGCCAGGTTGAAGAGGAGGCAGGCAAGACCGTCCCCTTGTCAGAGTCCATTATAGATGTTTATTGGTTTGGACAGCAATCCCGCTACTTTTACTTGACTAGTTACGTTGGTCATGGTCAACCTACAAAGTCGTATCAATATATTTGGAATGCCGAATTCTCTCATGGCATTATATAGTTCTACCCTGGCTATGCTGTCGTAGGCGGCCTTTAAGTCTATAAACAGATGATATAGTGGAATCTTACATTCCAGACATTTTTCCATCGCCTGCCTAAGGGTGAATATCTGATCAATTGCTGATTTGCCTGGGATGAAGCCACACTGATATTGACCAATGATGGCTTTAGCGTATGGGGATATCCGGTCTTGTAGGATAGTGGAGAGTATCTTATAGGCGGTACTCAGCAATGTTATACACCTATAGTTGCTGCACAGTGTGATATCACCCTTCTTAGGTATGGGGCAAATTATACCACGACGCCAATCTTCCGGCATCTCCTCTTGCTCCCATACGTGCACCACGATCTCGTGAATTGCGTGATGTAACGCTGTCCCTCCTTGTTTGATCAGCTCAGCTGGTATGCCATCAGCTCCAGGGGCTTTATTTGATTTTAGCTGTCTAATGGCTTTTAGTGTTTCCTCAATGCTTGGTGGCGGCAGCATTTGGTCCTGGTCTTGCATTGGTGGAGCCTCCAATTCTTCTGTGAGCTGACCATTTAGCAATTCATTAAAGTGCATTTCCCATCGCTCCAGAATGCCTTCAGGATCGGTGATCAGATTACCCTCTTTATCCTTGCAGTAAGTGCAGCGTGGTGTGTACCGCGTCATACTGCGGATTATTTGGTAGAACTTCCGCGCCTGGTGCGGACCTCAATCTCTACTTTTCTCTATTTCACAGACAAGATTTTTTTCCCAGGCACTTTTCTTTTGTCTGTGAAGTTTTTTTTCAGTTCTTCTGAGCTCTTTGTATTTCTCCTCGCGTACCCGCGTCCTATGAGACTGCTGCATTGCCCGGTATGCAGCATTCTTACGTTCAGTCGCTAGTTTTCACTCATCATCAAACCAGTCGTTCCGATCTCTACGACTACTACCTAAGATGGTGTGGGGAGTACTAATGACAGTATTCTTAAGGCGTGTTCATTTCTCTTCTACGCCCGGCATTCTGGCCCCAGGACTTACTCTCCCTCCGTGAAGCTCTTCGAGGCCGAGTCTTAACGCATGACCAAAGGTGTTGCTGGTGTTCTCATTGCGTAAGGCAGCCGTGTTGATTCGAACCTGATCCGTGGATTCAATACGTCTCCGTAAGGTAATCCGCGCTCGGAAAACTGTACCAACAAGATAGTGATCCGAGTCGACGTCGCACCTCGGTACGTTCGTACCGTCATCAGGCTCGAAGAGTGGCGGCGATCTATCAACACGTGGTTAATTTGGTTGCGAGTGACTCCATCAGGTGATACCCAGGTGGCTTTGTGGATATCTTTACGCGGAAACCTGGTACTCGCAACGACCAAGTTTTTCGATGCTGCCAGTTCGATGACTCGTAGTCCATTGTCATTAGTGTTCTCATGCAAACTATGGGAACCTGCGTAGTGCCTGAAAACCGGCTCCCGACCTATTTTCGCATTCAAATTCCCAAGAACGATTTTCACATCGTATCTTGGGCAGGCATTGAGGGCCCGTTCGACGTTCTCATAGTATTCCTCTTTTTCGTCGTCAGGGGACTCCTCTGTAGGTCCGTGAACGTTTATGAGGCTTATGTTCTTAAATTTGCCTCGCACGCGAAGAGTGCATAGCCTTTCATTTATTGCATTAAAGCCGATGATGGCAGGCTTCAGCTTTTGGCTGACTAGAAAGCCTACCCCGAGCACATGGTGTTTTGCGTGACAGCTGTAATAAATGTCATACTCTTTTCTTTGAAAAACACCACTCCCCGTCCATCTTATTTCTTGTAATGCTGTTATGTCAGCCTTATATTCGGACAGGGCATCGGCTAGTTGCTGTGCAGCTCGAGCTCTGTATAGTGAGCGTATGTTCCATGAAAAAATCCTTAAATCGTTTAGCCGTTTTCGTTTCCGTGGTCGTCGTCGTGTATCCGGTCCATATCCGAGGCTTGTTAAATTTGCCATAATAATTCATTTTTACGGGCCTGGTTATTAGCCTTGCGCCAACCTTTCTCAGGCTGTCGCTGCATGCATTGGTTCACTACTTGGCGGGTGTCAAAGTAGCTATTCCCCACGTGGAGACTGCATGTCAACTTGGATTGAACAGGGACAAGGATCGTCCTGGCCTTCGCCGGGTTGAAGGCAATCAGAGACTTTGCCCTGTATGTTCGCACCCCCCCCCCCCCCCCCCCCCCCCCCCCCCCGCGATCGAATAGTGTTCTCATATTTGGGCTTGTTCTCCTCCTTGATAACATACAAAGATGGGCGATACACCTGATCGAAAACGCCGCGATGACGTCAGGACTGATGTTGGTATCAAAAGCGCGGAGCTGACCTCTGTCTGTTTTACAGATATTATCACGGGGACTGTTCCTCGGAGAGGGTTATTATCCCGCGAAATTTTGCTTACTTGCACTCCACAAGACAATCCGATGGATCTCGCCAATTTTCGGTTCATCTCCCGTCGGCACGCGCAGCTCTGTGCCAAAAGTCGTTCCGTTACAGAGCGGGAAAACTACGGAGCTCCCCCACCGCGTTATTGTTTTCGGAATGTTACCAGCTGCATCTGTTCAAAAAGAGAAGAGAAGAGAAAAGAGCTGTCTCGGCACTATAGGTTCGCATCTTCTGGGAGATGTATATATAAAAGAAAACTCTGTCTTATGGTTAAGATAATGTAAATGTCACATAGGGGCCTCCTTGAAGAACATCAGATGCGACACTTTTTCAGATGAGGAGGTAACCATTTTAACAACATCGGGTCAAAGTCAAAGATCTAAAACTTAAGGATGATCAACCAATTAGAAGGTTTTGCTGAGAACCTTTGCAGCGCGTCAACTTCGAGGGTATTCTCTTAAGGGGGAATCTCATGTAAATAGCCTGTTTTTCGGGAATTTAAAAAAAAAAAATGTAATGCGTAGATTAATTTGCAATTTAAGGCACAATTTATTTGCGTTATAATATTTAAAGAAAATATTTTTTTAAGACCAATCGTTAACAATAAAACAGTGCAATGGAGGCTTGAAAACAGCGTCTTGAAAATGCGCCGTGCAGCATACAGGTCACAAAAAAAACTATATATATATATATATATATATATATATATATATATATAACTTATCAGGCAGAACCCCCATTATTACCACCCAACTCCCATTGCTTCCCGTCAATGCATTTGTCTTGGCACCTGAAGACATTTTCCTTTTTTAAGGACATTTAATGCATACAACGCATTATCTAAAATTCTTAAAATAGTTCCTTAATGTGCATTTGCACCAGAAATACAAACCACTCGGCACCCATTGTTATCATTTGAAATGCAATGTCGGACGGCATGTTTTTACAGCTGCAACAAGCCGACCAGCGATTCGTTGTTCAATAGACAAACAATCATCCATTTCGTACGTCGCCACAAACTAATTACCCTGCATATACAAATCCAGGCAAGGGATTCGTTTCTGCCACCAATCCCATTAGCACCTTTTCCCAACGTATAATAGCGACGACGCATCGCGTAAACAATGACCCGCATTACCGAACGATACATTTGGTCGTTTTCTCCTTTGTCTTTGCCGCCCGCCTGCGTCGTTGTTCCATTGCCTTCGAGCACGTGTAAACAACATCAGATCTGAACGATCCTACACACACCACCATAATCCCCATTACGAGATCTGGTTGTCTGTTCTACCAAGAGAGACTTTACTTTTCACTTGTGGTAGGAAATTCTTTTCCCTAGTGAAGGGGAATTGCACCCAAAAATTTCCCTGCTAAGCGAATCAGCTCTGCACAAGCTGATTATCGCTGAGTCCATTTCCATCTGCCGACCAAGCTGGTCGCGCTGACTTCCGCTCTCCAGTGCACACGGAGATGGGTTTGCTATTTTTAAACGGTCGTGTTTCAGTTACTGTAGCTACAATATTAAAATAAGACAATAAACCTAAAAAAAATAAGGTTAATAAAAAATAAAAAAATCATTTAGTGCGTTTATCCTTCTTGTGTAATCGTTCGAATACGGAGCATTCTTCAATCGTGCGCATTTTTTCGGCGGAACAATTCATTAAGTGAATGGCGGGTTGGTAGTAGAACTCTCGTCCATTCTGGCGCTACGACTACCTTACCCCACAAATGTATCGAGCTATAAGCAGAATATGTTGAGATATAAAATGCTTATTTGCCGAAAAAAGTTACTTTTATTCATAAAGTCAACGAGCTATCAAACTGTCCTCGTATATATGGTATATAAGGTGCGCCATAAAATATGTCGATATGTAGACATTAAACAACTTTCACTTTTATCAATCGATTGACTGGAGTAGACATGTTTTTGAAACGTCAGTTCAGTAAAATTTTAACCATGAATCGCTTCACAACGAAATAGTGACATTGTACATTGCAAATAGCCGTTCAATTGTGGGAACTCAACGGGCATATCGTCGAATATACCGTGGCCAACAAACATCGTCTGACATCACTATTCGTCGTTCGGTGTCGAATTTGAGCACAGGATAGTGTGCGATCGTCGACATGCCGTTCATAAACGCCCAAGACGTTCCAAAGAACTGGTGTCGTATCGTCACCGCGTTCGATATTTGGCGTCAACGGAACCTGCTTGCGCGGATTTTGAAGGATGATTTGTATTTGTTTCCGTATAAAGTGCAATTGACTCAAAGAATGTTGCCGTCCACGTCGCTTGGAATGCGGCCAAACAGTCACATACATAAAAGATGACGTATATATATACACACACACACACACACACACACACACATATATATATATATATATATATATATATATATATATATATATATATATATATATATATGTATCTCGGCGCAACGCTAATAACCTTGCCCGTAAAAATTAATTATTATGGAAAATTTTACAAGCCTCGACACTTGCTAAATAAGGCCAAGACCGGATCCCGGTTGTAGTGCCGATGATGATGATGATGATGATATATCTATATCTATATATATATATATATATATATATATATATATATATATATATATATATATATATATATATATACGAGGGTGCTGGTTTCCGACCTCAACGTGAAAATAACAGCTAGTGAATGTAGTTGTGCATCTTTTGACAGTTGCTCACCAAAATTTCATCCCTTATGGACTTGCAGTTTTTATTTGACAGTCCTTTAAATGAGTGGATGTTAGTGTTTTTGTGAAAATTGACAAAATTGAGTATCGAGCTGTCATGAAATGTTTGCTTTTGAAAGGCACTACGCCTACGCAAATCAAAGATGTGTTGGACTCTGTGTATGGCGACTCTGCACCATCATTTACCATAATGAAATTTTGGGCATCGAGGCCGTGAGTGCTTGGGAGACGATAAACGTTCGGACGTCCCTAGTAGCAACAACTAACGATAACATTGCTAAAGCTCACCAAATGGTCCTAGACGACAGCCGAATTAAATTGAAAGAGATAGCAGAGACTATGAAAATGTCCAAGGAATGTGTTTGTCACATATTAAATCAAGATTTGGGCATGAGAAAGCTGTCCGCGGGTTGGGTGCCGCATTTACTCACGTTAGACCAAAAACGTGTTCGAGTGAACTTTCGCGCCGATTAATTACTGTCGATGAAATTTGGATACAGCATTATACACCCGAATCAAACATACTGACTGTATATATAAACAGCAGACTGCAAAGGGGGAATCGGCTCCAAAAAAAGCAAAATCTTTTTTTTTCGGCTGGAAAAGTGATGGCGACTGTTTTTTGGGATAGTCATCGAGTTATCTTAATCGATTATATTCAAAAAGGAAAAACCATTTCAGGAGCATACTACGCATCATTACTTGACCAACTGAAGGCAGAAATTGCGGAAAAACGGCCACATTAGCAGAAAAAAAATCCTGCTTTACCAAGACAATGCGCGCCGTCTCACACCTCAGCGGTTGCCATGGCGAAAATCTACGAATTACGGTTTGAACTGTTTGACCATCCGCCTTACTCACCAGATCTAGCCCCAAGCAACTTCTTTTTGTTCCCTAATCTAAAAATTGCGCTCGGAGGACAGATATTTCCGTCAAATGAGGAGGCAATCACCTTCGTGAACAATTATTTTGCAGAGAAAAACGCCGAGTACTATTTGGACGCGTTAGAGAATTGGGAGCATCACTGGGAGAAGTGTGTAGAGTTACAAGGACACTATGTAGAAAAATAAAAAAAAAAAATTAAGAAAAAATGTCTTGTATCTCTGTTAGGTCGGAAACTTTTCAGGCACTCATGCACACACAAGAGCGGCCGGTCTAATATGAGTTCCTTATTAACATCCCATTATCTTAGAATTTTTTGTAGTAACGTATGTTGACGCATATGACAATCAGTACTAGAATTTTCTAGAAAGTTCAAAACAAAGTACTAGCATATTCTAGAAAGTACTGGAAAATTGGACACTATGAGCAGTAGAAAATTCGAGGCTATGGAATGGACGGAAACTAAACACCGAATCAAAATGAGGAAAAATGGTATAAATACGTCGCACGCAAAGTAAGGAGTAAGCAGTAAGCGGAATAAGCAAGCGATAAGTAAGGAAGCGATAAGTCAAGAAATCGTTAAGTGTACGGTAAAAGTAACGGTTATTATTAACAGACTAATAAAGTGTGACATTAATTCAAAATCGATTTAACGGCTTTTATTTATTAAAATAATTAATCCAGCGAACCCTAAGCTCGCTACAGTATTAAAACCCTCAAGTTATATAATCGTTTCCCTTTCATTCATACATCCCAAGACCGAGAATGGCGTTCTTATGGCTGTGGATGATTCTAATAGTGATCACATCCAGAATATGGAGACAACGATGGAAAACATAGTTGTCTTCGTCTTACAAGCCTCTCTACCAACATTTTTTCTGTTGAGTGTGACATAGTTTTGAGTGAGGACTGTAAACTGAAACGATGTGTTGGCTTGGATCGTGGGTTATTTTGTGGTAGCATTTGTCTTTATGTTCTTAATAACCACAATACAATTTGTTTCAACATAATCAAATTCGGTTTTTGGAGTAGATATTAAAGGTTTCATCGATGATAGTTCGCTACTCTATTCTCTCTACCTGATTGTGAGGTATATATTGCACTGGCTTTTGAATTCCCTAAGCAGATTTGATAACAAAATTTCCCACAACCGTTTAACACAATTGAGTTCTACTACACGCAATGAGCTCAATATACAAAGCCAACTGGTGAAGTTATAATCGATACCAACTTGTACGCGGACAGAGAACAATGCCACAATTAAGTGTACTAACAGTCTATCTATACGTTTGGATCTCATCTCAAATGTTCCAAGAATCCTTTCAAATCTATTCAATGCCCGCACATCCATTCCATTCGGTCCTAACCAACGACATTAAACGCTGCATGGAAACAATGATGTTGACTGAAATCGATGTAATCTCATGCGGGGCAATACAGCGGTGGCTTATCTAGCTCCAAATCGGTCGATCCAGAGCTGCCTTTCGATTTGCAAGCTCAATATGTTGTATATAGAGATATAGAGCCTAGAGGTATTTTAGGTGCAATTTCCTCAGCGATCAGTGTATCACACCTCGTACAGTGGAGTGATGTTCCAGATCGCGGTGGTCGATCACGTTTTTTTCGTCAACCCTAATGAGCTGTGTTTGGGGGATCGAACGAACAGGTTACATTGACAGCAGTAGCCGATGTGAATAGTGTTCCTTAATTCAGGATGGTGCGCATGCTGGCACATGGTCCAAAAATTATTCGTTCTCTTTTCTACTCATCGCTGCAATAAGATGGTTGTTAAGATACTGTGGTTGCAATGTGTTTGCATTCGGAACTTTTAGTATAACTGCTTTGGCTTCTAAGGTAAATTTATTGATTTGTAATTTTACTGGGAATTGCGGTTCGCTTGTAACATGCTCTCAATCGATAACTATTCATTTAGATGGGTTATTCGAGTCCACACCCAAAATATAATAATGCTGCACGGAGTAAAGTAATATTGCAAACCATAACTGGGACAAAAAATATATATATAGTTTAAGCACTTTTGATAGCTACATAAGATTTTTTATTCAATGAACAATTTCCATTTTTGTTCATACTAGTAGGATGGGTCCATACTGAGATTTGATGACACTAAGTTGGGCATTAAATAATAAAGCACACAAAGAAATGGAAGCACCTCATATAATTGGCTACATCTTTTTTTCTCTCGCCATGAACCATTTTCGCATTCATTGTCTTTGATTTGGTAACCGTTCATCTTATAGTTCGTATGCCATAAATGATTCCAGTAAGACCGTGAGATATCGCGATTGCCGCGTATAGACATGCAGTTTAAATCGGCTAACAAGGTCTCGAGATCAAATCAAAATTCCATTTTGGAGTTTCAGACAAGAAATATAATGCTGAGGGCAATGTGTTAAAAGATTCATCATTGCATTAATGAGGAGCTAACCTTAACGTCGGATAAAATACTGCGACGATCAACAGAATCCATTAAGACCACGATGCTATGGCTTCTAGGTTTCCGGCGTTTACAAAAAGGCAGCTCATTGGTGGTATTGACATGAATAAAGTGAATGAAATTATTTTCCTACACCGTATGGACTTCTGGCTAAGATTATATGAGATTCAACGTTGGATACACGAGTTTGTACATGAACATCATCTCAGCGCTTACTTTTCAATGTCAAAAACGCGTTAGTAATTAATTTTTACTATAATCTGGATATTCGTCTTTAAAATCCCAATTACGTGACTTTAAACAAACGCTTATTGTCTGCGTTTTATTACCTGAAGGCGTGGGAAGTGGATAATCGTTGATCATAAATTTCAAGTTGAATCTACAGTGTCGCCGTGAAGCGAATTACGCAATGCATTGTTGATTGAACTTTGGATTTGGGCATAAGTAGTTAGAAATTTATCAGGTTCCATCTAGTGTCGGCCTCCAGTAGACGTGTCTTTCACTGATACCGATGGTAAGCTGAAATCAGTAAGTGCTGGTGAGACCGAAGAGGTTACGTCTTTGCCGCAATTGTGTCTTTTTACATTTAGCAGCCGGAGCCTACAGGGCCGCTTTCCCTCATCATCCTCGTAGTGGCTTCGAAATTTTACATGAACACGCACAACAGACGGGTATTTTAAGATTCTCTTAAGGAAGAGGAGGTTTACATTAGTCTTGAATGCTTAGAAACATATGATTCATATTCGTATCGTTCGGCTGAAAACTACTTCTTGTTTACTTCAAGGTGAACGAATACACATTCTCGGATTAGTTTAGTTGACCAATGGCCGGTGATACTTATAGAAAAGAGATAACAGGATATTCGCTGATTTCCACGAGAATTGTGCACTTGAATAGGGCAGACGCAAATATTTTCGTAGCGGTTTAGTGAGTGAAGACGATTACTCCTCCAAATCTCAACAATCTTGTGTATATTCAGATCTTTGATGATGAGGCGATAATACGAAGTGATCGCACAGAGTACGTAGAGGAGAAATTAATGTAATACTTAAGAACCGTTTCTTAGAATTGAATAAAACATTTTAAAACTTTTCTTATAAAGACGGGAAATATGCTAATTCGGTTTTCCATTTGAAGAGAGGGCAAAAAAAAGAATGGACAGAGCCAGACTGAACGAGAGATGAAGCCAGAAACAGGATCTGGTACAGGGGCAGGAATAAGAATAGAGACATAGATAAGGACGGGAACATGGACAGGGATGGGGACGACTGCAAGATAGGGATAGGGACAGGGGGAGATTTGTGACGGTTCCGCCAAACCCCACGGTTCACTTACCTGAAAACCCCCATAACTACATCCCAATCGGCATAGGTTTTCGCTAATGCAAGCGCATTCGCACCGGTTTGTTCGGTTCAAAAAATCAATTTTTTTTTGCTTAATCGACAGTTTTATCCTTCAAAAATAATATGTTAACATTTGGAAACGAAATCTTAGGCGGTTCCAAAGTTATAGGTCAATAAACGGTCGGGTCTCCCGCGGATACAAATTCGTATCATAGGTGGCAACTACCGTGTATTTAGAAAGATGCAGACTATCCATTTATGGGCATTAATTTGCTTCGCTGTTGGCTTGGGCCAACTGCCACTTGTACGAACAGCTATTTACCCAGTTTTCGTAAAACTGAAAGATCCCGATTTGTTAAAGAAATGCAAGGGAGGTTTCACGCAAAATAACAACGAAAGTTTCAATGCTACTATCTGGCAAATGGTGCCAAAAGACACATACAGTAGTAAGAAAATCATTGAAGTTGCGGCTCTTACCGCAGCTTGTATGTTTAATGAGGGGTTTTTATCCGTATTGCTAATAATGCAAGTGATGGGCGTCAAAATTGGGTACCCTGCGAGAGCGTTTGCGAACGAGTGGGACAGAGATCGGCTGCAAGACGCTGACCCCAGCCTAGTATACAACTCACACGAGGCACGAACAGCGAGGAAAAAGGCGAAAATGCAACTGGGGGACTAATTCGAAGTCATGGATGGAATTGTTTATGGTCCAGGAATAGATGTCTAGCTGTTAGTATAAAAATTCCCGATGATTTCATGAAAAAAATCACTTTTATCTTTTGTCTAATTTATCTCCAAACTTT
The DNA here is from genome assembly GCA_963931805.1 of Microdon myrmicae. NCBI lineage: Eukaryota > Metazoa > Arthropoda > Insecta > Diptera > Syrphidae > Microdon > Microdon myrmicae. The sequence goes on from OZ007497.1 coordinate 86,542,194, forward strand.
GAATGCGTTTTTCTTGAAACGACTTTTTTGAGTGCGGTGTAAGCGATAATATGAAAAGGCTGCATGCGATTCTTATGAAAGTTCGCACACATATTTTTAACAAGCACACGCAAATTGTGAGTAAATTACTTTTTTATTTATTTATTCATTTTTTTAGTTATAACTGAAAAATAGAGTAAGAAAGGGCCAAAAAATCAATTTTTTTTCAATAGTCCGCCATTTTGTTGTTTTTTATCAGTTTTTAAAATTTTTCACTCACATTGGGCTAAATGTGTCTAAGTTCAACAAAATTTTTGCATTTTTCGTATTTTTTCACCGGGGAGAAAATAACCCTTACACGAGCAGAACGGATGGCTAACTTTGAACACCTGGAGGGGGGGTTTCCGGTTCCGGAGTGACTCGACAAAATTTACAAACGTAGTCGAAAGATGAATAAAATGTTTAAAAAAAGGTTGTTATATCTTTAATACTTTCTCTTAAAAAAAATCATGAAAATAACCTATTTTTTGACCCGATAAACCGGAATGTCCCCTTAAGTGCTTTACGCATCTAAGTTATCAAATTTATAATATCAAAGTCCATGTAAAAGAAAACTTACCTTTCATGCATCTCTTCGCATACAATTCACAGTAAGATTTCTGTTCTATCTTTTCAGGAATCCCAAAACCTATTCGGTACCTTCGGTTGCCAGGCAAATTCCAAGTTTCCCACACCTGCACCGCAATCTCCACCCAGCATAAACATTTTCTACTACAAGGACATTAATGTTTTCAAATAATTCGTTTGCATACATGTATTATAACTAGGAAAACTATTCCGGTACCATCGTTTGCCATGCAATTTAGTTCCTCATGTGCACCCTTATCTTCCCACATGCACGTATCTTGCAGGCCCTTTGTCCAAGGGACAAAAGCAATCGAGCGTCTAGTGCCATAAAACCGAATTCCTACGTATGTAAATATGCATAAAATCCACCCAATGATTTGTTTTCCCACTAACAAACAATCTCCAATTCTTTTCTCGGCCGCAACGAATTTCCCTGCACATACAAATGCAAGCAAGGGATTCGTTTTGGCCACCGACCCAAGATCCGATATACAATTTTCATTCTATAAAGTATTGTAATACATTAGCACCTCTTTCGAATGGCTATTCGTATATTTACTCAAGGGCATCACTCATCTAAGACTTTTATGATGCCCTCGTCTCATCTTTTCTCTTACCACATTTCTTCGAAGCATCGTCGTCTATTTACTTAGACGCGATGCACTTCATAGACAACGATCTTCTCGATCCCTTTGTCCTTGGCGCCTGCCTGCTTTGCTTTGCCATTGCCTCCGCGCATGAGTAAACAACACAGACCACCATGATCTTCATTACGAGATCTGGTTTCCTATTCCATCAAGAGAGACTTTACGTTTCTATGGTGGTAAGTAAAAACATATTCTTAGTGGAGAGGATATCTACCACCACAAACTCACCCCAAACGAGGGTTGATTCATGGAGTCTTTTTCCAAACACCAAAGAGGTCGGTCGTGTTTGCCATTCACCGTACTGCGCGCGCGGTGCGGTGCGATAATCGAGTGTTATAAGTCGAGTCGAATCTGAAAGTTTGTACCATGTTTTAGCATAAACATAAATATTTTCCCTTCGACTTGCTAAAATAAATATAAATCCATCTTTTAATACAAAATAAAACAAATCATAATGAACATAACTCTGATAAATACCACCTGTGTGTTATTCTGTGCTGTGTACGATGGGAAACGAACTCCAATCATCGTTTCCTTATTTCTCTTGGCGAACTGATTTCTCGTCCTGCGGCGGAACAATCGTCAATTAAAGACAGTGAACGCCCTAGTGGGTGGATGGTAGAATTAGCGCCCATGCCGGCGCACACACCATCTACCCCACAGAACTTTAAAGCAAGTCGTTATATCCGTAAAAACCACTTTGAATGTAAATCATTGCAGGTACCACAACTATTAGTTCTATGGCTTGAGCATAGTATAAAGAAAATATAAGATGACAACCACGAAAACGAAAATTGCTAAACAATTTCAGAATTTTTTCATGGAACGTCCGCTCACTATACAGAGCTCGAGCTGCACAGCAGCTAGCCTATGCCTTGTCCGAATATAAGGCTGACATAACAGCATTACAAGAAATAAGATGGACGGGGAGTGACGTTATTCAAAGAACCGAGTATGGCATTTATTACAGCTGTCATGCAAAACACCATGTGTTCCAAGTAGGCTTTCTAGTCAGCCAAAAACTGAAACCCGCCATTATGCAATAAACCAAAGGCTACGCACTCTTCGCGTGCGAGGCAAGTTTAAAAACATAAGCCTCATAAACGTTCACGGACCTAAAGAGGAGACCCCTGACGACGAAAAAGAAGAATTCTACGAAAACGTCGAACGGGCCCTCAATCCCTGCCCAAGATACGATGTGAAAATCGTTCTTGGTGACTTGAATGCGAACATAGGTCGGGAGCCGGTTTTCAGGCACTACACAGGTTCCCATATTTTGCATGAGAACACTAATGACAATGGACTACGAGTTATCGAACTGGCAGCATCGAAAAACTTGGTCGTTGCGAGTACCAGGTTTCTGCATAAAGATATCCACAAAGCAACCTGGGTATCACCTGATGGAGTCACTCGCAACCAAATTGACCACGTGTTGATAGATCGCCGCCACTCATCGAGCCTGATGACGGTACGAAAGTACCGAGGTGCCAACGTCGACTCGGATCACTATCTTGTTGGTACAGTTTTCCGAGCGCGGATTACCTTACGAAGACGTATTGCATCCGTGGATCAGATTCGAATCAACACGGCTGCCTTACGCAATGAGAATACCAGTAACGCCTTTGATCATGCGCTAGGATTCGCCCTGGACGGAGGGAGAGTAAGTCCTGTGACCAGAATGCCGGCCATAGAAGAGAAATGGACACGCCTTAAGAATACTGTCATTGGTACTCCCAACCCCATCTTAGACAGTAGTCGTAGAGATCGGTACGACTGGTTTGATGATGAGTGCAAACTAGCAACTGAACGTAAGAATGCTGCATACCGGGCAACGCAGCAGTCTTATAGGACGCGGGTACGCGAGGAGAAATACAAATAGCTCAGAAGATCTGAAAAAAGACTTCGCAGACAAAAGAAAAGTGCCTGGGAAAAAAACTTTTCTGTGAAATAGAGAAAAGTAGAGAGCGAGGTCCGTACCAGCCGCGGAAGTTCTACCAAGTAATCTACAGTATGACGCAGTATACACCACGGTGCACTTACTGCAAGGATGCAGAAGGTAATCTAATCACCGATCCTGAAGGCATTCTGGAGCGATGGAAAGTGCACTTCAATGCATTGTTAAATGGTCAGCTCACAGAAGACTTGGAGGCTCCATCAATGCAAAGTCAAAACCAAATGCTGCCGCCACCAAGCATTGAGGAAACATTAAAAACCATAAGACAGCTCAAATCAAATAAAGTCCCCGTAGCTGATGGCATACCAGCTGAGCTGATCAAACAAGGAGGGACAGCGTTACATCACGCAATTCATGAGATCGTGATGCACGTATGGGAGCAAGAGGAAATGCCGGAAGATTGGCGACGTGGAATAATTTGCCCCATACATAAGAAGGGAGATATCACAGTGTGCAGCAACTATAGGGGTATAAAATACTCTCCTCTATCCTTCAAGATCGGATAGCCTCATATGCTAAAGTCATCATTGGTCAATATCAGTGTGGCTTCATCCCAGCTAACTCAGCGATTTATCAGATAGTCTGCCCTAGGCAGGCGATGGAAAAATAACTGGAATTTAAGATTCCATTATATCATCTATTTATAGACTTTACGGCCACCTACGACAGCACATCCAGTGTAGAACTATAGAATGTCATGAGAGAGTTCGGCGTTCCAAACAAATTCATACGACTTTGTATGTTGATCATGACCAACGTGACTAGTCAAGTAAAAATAGCGGGATTGCTGTCCAAATCAAAAAACATCTTTAATGGACTCCGACAGGGGGATGGTCTGACATGTCTCCTCTTCAACCTCGCGTTGGAGAAAGCAATCCGTCACTCTGGCGTTACAACTAGAGGGACTATTGTCACCAAGTCCAGCCAGATGACATCAACATGTACAGGATTCCTTTAGCCAGATCGAACAGGCGGCATAACAACTGGGACTGCACATTAGTGAGGGAAAAACGAAGTGCATGGCGGCAACTTCTGCGAAGAGAAGACCTAACATTGATCAAGGTATCAGAGTAGTGGAGCACGAATTTGAAGTAGTGCAATCCTTTAACTACCTTGGGTCAATAGTATCAGGGTAGCGGAGCACACATTTTAATTAATGCAATCCTTTAACTACCTTGGATCAATAGTATCAGCCGATAACAATATGGAATAAGAAATACGCCAATGGCTGACCAACTCCAACAAAGCCTACTATGGTCTATCAAGGCTCTTTAAATCCCGATATTTATCCAGAACATCCAAGCTACTACTGTACAAGACCATGGTCTTACCAGTGCTCATGTACGGAACCGAGACCTGGGTGCTTAATAAAAGGCACTCTGAACTCATAGCGGCGTTCGAGATGAAGGTCTTAAGAAGAATTGTTGGTCCCGTAGATTTCGGACGATTCCGGAGAAGTTAATGTTGTGAGAAAAATCGAGCTCGCTAGACTCCGGTGGGCGGGACTCCTAGCTCGAATGAGCGAAGAGGAGCCTGCCCGGAAAGTCCTTTGTGGCAGGATGTATGGAAGGAGACAGCGCGGCAGACCTTGTCTGCGATGGAAGGATGGCGTCAACCAAGACGCCCAGAACCTGGGGGTGCCAAACTGGATGACATCGGCGCGAAATCGGGATCGGTGGAGAGATTTGTTAAATAAGGCCAAAACCGGCTCCCGGTTGTAGTGCCGATGATGGTGACGATGATAGCCCTGCGAAAACGGGGTTGACGACAATAACATTATTCCAAATATCCAGTTTGGTTTGAGGGAAGGACACAAAACTATATTTATATTTTTCCTACACTAATGCGCCCAAAAAAAAAAAGAGATTTTGAAGTACCCGAGATGTCAGAGTGTGGCGTTTCTAACACAGACGCATGTAAATAGTAAAGAATAACAACAAAAGAAAATCGCATAAGCAATAGCATTTCCACATCAGTTGAGTGTACTTCAGATTAACGATCGAATTCGTACACGTGGCAGTGGAGTGATGTGTTGAGGCTTTGCTTATATCTTTTAGTGATTCTAATCGTCATAGCGCCGGTGTGAAACTGCAACACTGATTGGGAATGGCATTTGAAAAGTTTGGCCAAGAATGTTCGTATGTGTATGAGCAACTCGACGTACTATCATCAGCAAACGAGTGAATTGGGTTGGTAATAATCGACAAAAGATCGTTTATAGAGAAGAGAAAGAGAGTGAGTGAAAGTACAGAATCTTGGGGAACGCCTATATTCATTTAATGCGAGGTAGATGTGACGCCATCGAAAACCACTTGCAGTGAACAGCCGGAAAGATTGTGTCTCATTCATAGGATGAGTAAATTCTCAACTCCATAGGAATATGGTTTCGAAAAAAGGGCTGGTAGATGAGCTCTCTCGAACTTTTTGAAATATCTAATGTCACAATCTTATTTTCACCGAAGAAGTGGGTGGAATGTCTGCACCTTTCGGGAAGATACGCCATCGGATCTCTTGTGGACGTATTGCTACAAAAGCCATATTGGCTATCGTTTAGGAAATCGGTTGATTCCAGATATTCTAGAAAGTAGAGGATTAATCAGTGGCGTCATTACCTTCGACATAATAGAAGTTAATGCTATAGGTCAATAAGAAGAAGGGGTTGATTTGTCGTCCTTTTTGGAAACTGGTTGAATGATCGCTGACTTCCATATACTTGGGAAATAGCCAGTCGAATAGGACGGATAGAAGTGTTTTCGCAGTGGTTTAGCGATTGAAGAACATCTTTTTAAGAGAATTGAGGGAATGTCATCTGGACCAGCGGATTTGCTTCCATTCAGCTCTTTACGTATTGGTGTAACAGTACGCCTACGCAAGTGAATCTGACTCATAGTGTATTGCTTGTGCTCAAGCTGACGCGAAACTGATAGGGTACTGGCAGCTTTGAGCTGGCTGCAAAATGTGCATCAGGTAGTTTCGTTTTCTCTATTGCGCTGGTGATTGGTCTGGCGTTGCCGTCATTTTGAGCTGTTTTGAACCTTCTCCGGTTTTCCTCTGTATTGTTTGATTTATACAGCCAGAAGCTTAACTCTTTAGCTTTAATGGCCTCTCTTCACCCGAAATCGAGCCAGATATTTCTCTTGGGTTTGATACACCTTACCCTATGTCGAATAAAGGTGCGTATAACAATTAGAATCTTACCTGTCAATGTGTCCGCTGTAGCGTTTTGATTTGGGTCAGAGGTGAGAGACAGGTCCAGTGAGATGAGGGAATGATCATCTGTGTCTAATGTTGGTTCATCCACGAGTTGCGGTAAACTATTTTAATTAGCGAATAGGTGGATATATTGACCTTCAGGTGTTGTGTGTCCAGAGGGGCGAAGCCACTCAGACTTGTTCACGGTGAGATCACCCGTAGTAACGAATTCAGTGTGCGAATATATGATTAAAAACCTGCCGATAGAGTCATGTAGACCAGCAAATTCATTAAAGGGTGCCTGTCTATTCAAATTTGGGCTTCTATAAAGAAAACAGTTAGGCATACATTATAATATCTTTACGAACTTGAAGTTTCAGTCACGAGAAATTGAATTCTGGATTGGAGCAGAGCCCATATTGTGACAGAAGGTGATAAGCTATATCAGTAGAGATACCTGTCTAAATTGACTTGGAAAGAGCCTTAAACACTGTATGAATTGAAATACAAATCTACAAATTAGACTAGGCATTTAGAAAAAATTATTATATACAATTTATAAGATGTTAAAGTATTGGACATTCCTTGTTAAAAGTGGTACCGTGATTTCAAACTTTACTTACTTAAAAAAATGCAACAGCGAGCCATACTATTTCCCATCCTTTTCAGCATATACACCAGCTGCTTGATAGGTTCCTCGATAGTATAGTGGTTAGTATACCCGCCTGTTACGCCGGAGACCGGAGTTCGATTCCACGTCGGGGAGCCGCTGGCGCAAGACTAATGACCTTGCCCGGAAAAATCAAATCATTATGGAAAATTTAACAAGCCTCAGGACTTGTTAAATAAAGCCAAGACCAGTTCCCGGTTGTAGTGCCGATGATGATGATGATGATGACTTGACAGGCAACCTTCACCACACCATTTTGTATGCAGACGATTTCATCATTTACAGAAGAGCTCCGAAAATGGAAACCATTAAAAGCCAATTGCAGCGGGACTTGATTGAAGTTCCGCATTACTACGACCGACTGGAAACTCAAAATTTATTAGGGATGCAAGAAGAAATTGACGATAACTTGTCACCATGGGGCCTCACCATCATACAGTAGAGAGAATGAAATCAAATACTTGTCACTTGGCTGGACCAGTATGTATCGAGTTAAAAAGTCATTGCGTATTTTTGCAATAGATAATGTTAGTACAGTTTTGGCATTACTGCACTCATTCACATATATGTTTGTCGTACGTCGTTTAACAGGATATAGTTTAAGCTTCATTGTTAACAACAAATTGAGCGATTTGGTTGAGTTTGGAGATTGAAGACTATGATGGATTTCGAGAGGACAAACTGCGCATTTTCGACAACTAACTAATCAAAATAAGTTCCCCCATAAAGGGGAGAACGCACGTCAAGCTCGTGAAAAATTGCGTGAAGTTCACGGTGACAATGCTCTAAACGAATGTCAGTGCCAAAACCGGTTTAAGAAATTTCGCGCTGGATACCAAAGGTGATTCTCGGTCAAGAAAGCCGACCGATGTTAATACGACAATGGCATTGATCAAATCACTATGTGAGATGTTGCAGACATATTGAAGATCAGTAAAAACGTTTTCACATCCACCTAAAGAAGCTTGGATATGTAAATAAGGTCGATATTTGGATTCCTCAGGAGCGCAAGCAAGATCATTTGACGACGTGCATAAGCATCTACGATATGTGGCTGAAACGTCATTACGAGGGTGGTCTGAAAAGTTTCACTCAAACCACTGTCAAATAAAATCTACGCGTCCAAAATGGCTGAAATTTTGGTGAGTAACTGCCAAAAGATGCACAACTACATTTACTAGATTGTATTGACGAGTGCTGATATATTCACGTTGAGGTCGGAAACTTTTCAGCACACCCATGTAAAACGATCCTTTTTTGAAAAAAAAAAAAAAAAATTATGAGAAGTGGATTGTTTACGACAATGTATATATCCAAACCGTCATAGTCCCGAGTGATGATTCGCCTCAAACGACTTCAAAAGTAGAAGTTTATCAAAGGAAGGTTATCCTCTCAGCGTGATTGGATTGGAAGGATGTGATCTTTTTTGAGGAATCAAATAATCAATTCGCATGAGTACTGCCGGCGATAGGACAGTTTAAACGAATCTGTCATAAAAAAAGGCTCGTTAATCGTAAAGGAGTTGTGTTCGATCATAACAACGCGAGACCACTTACATCATTGACGATTCGTCAAAAATTATTAGGGGTTGGATAGGGTCTGTTGCCCAACCCAGCATATTTCGCTTTTTTCAAAACTCGCTGCGTGCAATAACCTTACATTCACATGAAGCGGTAAATTAGCACCTTAATCATATTTCCAATAAAGACAGGTCTTTCTATGAATTGTGAAGCTTGTCGAAAGATGAAAAAGGATCGATGAACAAAACGCGTGCACGCGGCTGTGATCTGACGTGTTGAGCATTGGTTACATTTTTAGTGATTCTAACCGTCAATGCGTCAGTTCGAATCACACGTTCTTCACTATCGTCGCAAACGCTATAGTGTGTTTATTGATAAATTGACAGTCCGGAATGTGCAATTAACTATTTACAGAACCTCTTCGATAGATAAAGAAAACTGTCATGAGCTACCGACAGGGTATTCCTATTTACATTTTTGAATTTGATGAACCTTCAAGACCGTTGCGCTCGTTGGTCATTCATTTCAATGTTTGTTGTTGTTAGTGATCTCGTTAATGCCGGATGTGCGTGTTTATTACATTATTTATTACATTTCATGTTTAATAGAGCAATTCAGTAAGCAAAAGTACAGTCTTTCGACTTGGTACTATCGGCACTACTTCCAATCAGTTGTGGAGATGTTTCGTAAAATAACATGTATAAATCGTTCAAGTAGTATTGGCATTCATTTATCATTGTTTTCTGTGATGCCGCTGCTGGACTCCATTATTACAGGAAGCCTGTTAAGTGAGCATGGCTGTCGGAGCAGCCGATTAAAGCTTTTGTTTAAACATTTTGTCACCAGGGTGGTGTTTATTGTTTGATAACGTTTGAAACGACAGTGATCACACTCTACCTCAGCACACATTCACTATCCAGGAGATAAATCCCGATCACAACCCAATTGCAGTAACATTATTTAAATGTTCAACCCCGCGGGATGTATGTTTCATCCTGACTACCAGGGTCACTTGACATTTACTGAGATGTAGAGCTCACACTCCGTTCATGGGTTGTCAGTGTCCTACGACAATGGGGTTGTGGGGGTGAGGTATTTTAGTCAACGTATGACTCGGATTCACTTTATCCCCAATCGACACTGGGCCAATAGTGTTGCTAAAAGTTCATAAGATATCCAAGAGTGGCAGGAATACATGAAAACGCTGGCGTGTTGTTTTTTTTCAAATTGTCAAATGATCCTTTTCTTTCATTTCACTTAGAACTTATTATTAATATAATTAAATTGATTTATAAAAAGTATACAAGTTGAAACACTTCAATATTATTGAATTGAAAATGTATACAAGTTGAAACACTTCAATATTATTGAATTGGTTTATATACATTTTTATTCAAGTTGAAACACTTCTTTCTCGACACTGTGACCGCTGTAATTAATAATTTGACTCAAATGCATGTGAGCACTATGGTGTTGAGATGTGACTCGCGAAGCGTGTGTGGCCACGGCCGTAGTTGAATATCGACTGGTTGAGATTAGGGATGAAGATTGGGATTTTTGATTTGCACCACAAGCAACCAATCGAGATTATCTTTACATTTGTGCTCTCTCATGTTCCCCACTCATCGAGGTGGATAAACGCTTAGGTTAATTCGATAGTCGACGGACAAGGGAGAATGAGAGAACCGGAACACAATGTGCAATAATCCCGGGGTGGATTTGGTTTTTGTGTGCATGTACCAATAAAACTCTGAGGATAGCCTGTGGGGGTGAAGGAGTATTGTGCCGATCATGGGCACTAGTTCACTTTCTTCCCCATGATGTTGCTCGACGGATATCCAATAAAAGGCACTGGTATATTGTTTGTATAATGATTTTTTGGTTGTTGTTAATTACTGTATTTTTGTATGCGCGTGCGATCATCCAAGTGGTGGAAACATGAACAGCTGACAGTCTTTTGCTTTTCACTGAGATATTATTTTTCCTTGTTGTTTTATTTCATTTTATCCGACACGAGCTGGCTAAAGGAAGCCGAATTGAGTTTGGATATTTTAACAGTGGTGCACATTATGAAAATCCGATTTCAGCAGAGAACTGGTGGTAGTATTTGTGTAGTAACCGTAGTATCTTTCGCGTAGCTCCTTTTCTCTTTCAAAAGACAAATGTCGTTTACGTATAATGAATTCTTATTCGATTGGGTAACGGGAGACTACTTTGCGCGCGAGCCTGTGCATCCGCATGCACACGCTGCGGTCGGTGCCGTAACGACATACTCCTGGCGAAGGTTGTTAATCGACTGTTGAAAAGGGATGAAGTTGGGTAATTTAGTTTTCGCACTTGACAACCAAAAGAGAACATACTTCTGCTCTCTCATTGCCACGTTCGTCGATATGTGGTGGATAATCGGTTAATTGAAAATCGACGAACATGGGAGAATAAGAGAACAGAAACATGATGTATGGTGATCTCGGGGTGGATTTGGTTGTGTGTGCATGAATCAATGTACTTTGAGGATAACCCATTGACCCAATTCGGTGAATATGGTGATCCCAGAGTACATTGATCTGTACGAAGACAGAACTGTGAAGGAGAGGAAAATTAAGCTGGTGCTATTCACCTGCGAAAAGAGAACATTGATCCCCAGCGAATGAAGTGTCTGGAGAAAGTGAAAAGGCCGCTGACTTGGCTAGGGAAATCTGATCATGGGAACTAACTGAAACGCTTTGATAATTTCCCCAGCGGTCGCAAAATTAAGCGACCGCGTCGTCTGATCAGACTATGCCGTTGCTAACCGACATGATGCGACAATTATGCATTATCTGCATAGGTTCATGAATTTAGCTATGCGTCCGTTTAACATGTTTTACAGGTGGAATAGCTTATAAGAGGAATGGGTAGAAATGACGCGCTGAAAGTGGTCGAAATAAGGTATGGAATTGTGGGTTGGTTTTCCAATGTCGTATAGAGAACCCCCACAAGCCCACTGACCTAATTCGGTGAATGGGGTGATTTCAGAGTGCGTTGAATTTTGGGAAGATAAAAATGAGAAGGAGAGGAAAATGTTTTGTAGCTATTCACCTGCAAGAAGAGATCATTGATCCCCAGCGAATGGAGTGTCTGGGGAAAGTGAATAGTACGCCAAATCGTCTAGGGAAATCTGATCGTGGGAACTAAATTAAATACTTTGATAATTTCCCCAGCGATTGAATGATTATGCAACCGCGTCATTTGTTCAGATTATGCCGTTGATAACCGCCATGAAATGCGATTTCCGGTGGAAATCTTATGATTAGCGAAATGGAGTTGCCGTATAGCGAAAAGGTAGCTAAACTTAATTATGCATTATCTTCACAGAATAATGAGTTTAGCTACGCGTCCATTTGGAAAACATGATTTTCGGATGAATTAACTAAACGGTGGGATAGGGGTTTGTGTGACTCGCTGTTACCGGTCAAAATTAGGTTTGAAATAGTGGGTTGGTTCTTCATGTAGTATAGAGAACCCCCACAGTCTCACTTGATACTTGACCTACGACAACGGTCTTTGCTCCGTTATCAACGACACGGGTCTTAACCTCGTGACCTACGACAGTGGTCTCATCTGCTACGTGACCTACGACAATGGTCTCATCTGCCCCGTGACCTACGCCAACAGTCTCAGTTGCCACCGCACCTACGACAACGGTCTGGAGATAACCCCATTCAAGATAATGGGCCGATCTGTCATCTCACATTGTCCACTTTAATGGGTGTGATTACTACCTCACTCCAAGTCATTCGCTCCCACAGGTCATTCGACAAACTCAAACTTTCAAAACGTTCAATAGAGTTACACTAACCTCCTTCTCTTCCCATCAGAATTCGCCTGAGCTCACCAACGTTTGACATCGGCTGGAGAATCAAATTAAACATATATTAATAGGCAAAAAGGGATTAAGAGCGAAGGAAAATAATTTATGACATTAGTCACCTTGTGTTTCGCTTAGAGTTTCCGCTGGGGGCCAGTAGGTTCAGATTGACTATAGATAAGCTACAGTTTAAGTATTTTTTGGCAAGTGAGAGAAAAAATAAATAAAAATGTGAAAATGTAAAAACATGTATCACTTGCTAAAACGGTTGAGAATATTTCAAATTTTAGTGTGCAGCCGGAATTCTACAAAATGTGGTCAAATTGGTAAACATATTTTTGAACGAAAACGAGCACTGTCACCATATTTATTCTTTTTATTGCTTGCATATATAAAGTAACCAGAGCAGCGTCCAATGATAAAAATACTAGCATATCCGAATAACATGTAATTTTTCGATGGTGGATATAAAAAGCCGTCGACTCTCCGATGCAGATATTTGAAAATGTGAACCAGTTTCATACTTAGAAACTAAAGCCCTTAAAATTTAACAACCCTTTATAATGCGATCAGATGACAAAATGTAAAATAAACCAAATAAAAGATTATATTCGATTAACTTTGGTTATTTTATCATTAAAAATAAAATATTGCCCGTGAATACAGTTATTAAGTATAACGACCAATCAGAATGTTAAATATAACCATTAACAAGAGAAGAGTATTCGAATGAAGTAGCGATGGGAATGATATTTAGCAGTAAAAGCGTCGTAGAAACACAAGATTGGCGGATATGACACTCACCTCACTAAATCAATATCAGACCGCAATATAAATGAACTGAACACGTTTTTTTTTTGTCACATATAAAAATACATTTTATGAGATGTTAGAGTTAGTTTAGTGTCGTAAGTACGCTTGAAGGTCAGCCACAATCCATTGAATATTTTTTCACTTTTCTTTATCTCAACAATAAATATTCTAGATATAAAGCAAATTAAGAGAAATGAAAGGCAACAATTAAATGCGGTAGATAGATTTGCCTTTGTTTATCCGTTTGGGTGAAATAATTTCTGTTCTATTTAATTTCATTTGTATTTTGTAGTCAGTAACTACGAGAAATAATAAAAATGTTTTTGAAGCATTAAAAAAAAGGGACTCGCCATATTGGGAGGTTGAGAAACGATGTGGTATCTGCAGACTAATAAAATTATTCTAGAAAAGAGAACAATAGGACACTGATGGGATATCAACATTCCAACTAACTTGTAGAAGGTAGGGCAAAAACCGACGATAGAGTAGATAGAGAGAATTAGCAATATTGCAATTTGGTAAGCGATATTCTATATGTAAGGAGAACCCCAGGTGGACTTACAAACAATGCAAGGGTATCAGAGTGTACGTTATATGAAATTATGATGTAGCCCTTTCAACAAGGTAATGAATGTTTAAGTGACAATAGTCGTATGATTGAGTAATGCGCAAAGAACATCTATTGTTACCTCATACGAGGGTTGCCTTTTATATTTCGGGATTAGAGAACAAAAACAAATATTGATCATCGAAAATCACTTTATTGTTTTTCAAAATATTCCCCATGAAGATCTATACACTTTTGCATGCGTTTGAACCAATTGTCGAAGCACTTCTGCCACTCTGATTGAGGTATCTCCAACACATCCATTCTGAATGCAGCAACCGCTTCTTCAGGTGTCGAAAAACGTTGACCTCTCAGTTTGTTTTTTACGTACATGAATAAAAAGAAGTCATTCGGTGCCAAGTCAGGACTATACGGCGGATGACCCATCAAATCGATGTTTTGGGTGCTCAAAAATGCAGCTGTCGCAGCCGATGTGTGAGAGCTCGCATTGTCGTTGTGAAGAGTGATCCGTCTTCGGCGGTTGGTTTTCCTGATTTCTTGGAAGACAACTGGCAAACAAATGGTTGTGTACCATTCAGAATTGACTGTTCTGCGTTGTTCTGGTGGTACGGTTGCGACATGTCCAGTTTTTCCGAAAAAACAGGCGACCATTTTCTTGGAAGTGCTTCGTGCGCGAACTACTTTTGTTGGATTTGGCTCATCCTTAAACACCCAGACAGTCGACTGCTGTTTACTTTCGGGCTCATACGCGTAAATCCACGATTCATCACCTGTCACGATGTCATAGACGTGTTTCGAAGCACCGCGACCGTATTTTTTGAGCACTTCTTTCGACCAATTGACACGAGCCTTTTTTATGGGCGATTGACAATTTATGTGGGATCCAACGCGAACAAATTTTTTAGACAGTCAAATGTTTATGCAATATTGAATGTCTCCTGGTCCCACTAACGCCTAAAGTTGTCTCAATCTCACGATAGGTCACATGACGATCTTCCAATATCAGTTCGCGCACAGCATCAATGGTTTTCGGAACAACAACTGATTTTGGACGACCTTCACGAAATTCATCTTGGAGTGAACTACGACAACGATTGAATTCACCATACCATCGATAAACACTGGTCCTTGAGGGAGCTTCATCGCCAAAAATTGAATTAAGTTCATCCATGCACTGTTGCTGCGTTAATCCACGCCGAGAGTTGTAAAAAATAATCGCACGAAAATGTTGACGATTTAATTCCATTTTTGGGCCGAAATGAATCTTTTAAGTTACTGTAAACAACACAAATAGCGCTCGTATGTCAAAACGTTCTGAGTGCGTATAACCTCAAAAATGTCCAATTTTACGACAGAGCTGTCAATTACCGGATTGCAACGCTAGGGTTGCCAAATCCCGAAACATAAGAGGCAACCCTCATATTTCCATTTGGATAAGAAAAACCTAAAAACCAAAAAGCCAAAAAACCAAAAAAACCAAATAGTCAAAAATCTAAAAGACCAAAATATTTGTATGAATGTTAAAACAAAAGATATACACAACAAAAGTAATGGAAACACAATTAAAAACAATTTAAATAAATAATCAATTTTTGTCATTAAGTCATTTAAAAAAGTGTTAGATTTAATTGGTCATTTCAGATCTGACTCGGTTAATTATTCGTACGACCAACGGGTCTCTTGGTAAAAACAAAATAAAACCATACATTTACAATTTTCCTAACAACTCAACCCCTCCCCACCGCTCCCCGTGACTACTGATCTTCGGCCGATGGATATTGAATTGTTTTTCAATAAATTCCAAACTATTAGGCAAGTTTAGTTCAGGTATCTCATGATATGCTCTCGGCTACGTCGAATGAAATTTGTGAATAATAGCCATTATTGAAAACCTAAAACGAGGTAATAGAATCGATAAGGCGCTGCATAGGTAATGAAGCGTTTTAGATACATGGGTCAAGGTGAGAAATACCCTCGATGTCTATTATTATTTATTTTTAATTGTTTTCGAGTTAATTTCGTTTGTCAACAAAACAGTCATTTTGAAAGTCTGCTAGGGAATTGAAACAATTTTGACTTGCCTATTGAATCCACTGATTTACAGAGATTGTGTGTAAACCTCCCGTTAAAACGATGCGTTTAAATGATATGGTGTTATGGGATCGCACATATTCATAACAACAAGGTTAAGCTATTAACTGTCGCAGGGACAGTAAGCTGATATTAAACATCATCAGTCATCATGGAAATCAAATAGTGAAATCTACAACTAATTTGTTGTTCTTCGAGGTCATAAAAAATAGACATGCCGCAACTTTAGAAGAAAAAAAGTCTTTGGCAAAAAAGGGCGATGTGATGATTGACACAGATATTATCTTAATTATATTAAATCTTATATTGCGAATTTTTTTCATTTCTATTTTTTCAAGTTTACTTCTGTAGTTGGTTTGCGTGATTTAATGAAATGGAATTTATTTATTCCATGAAAGGCGTTCAAGGATTACTATCAGAAGCACTGGTACCTTGAAGAAGTCAGTGTAGTTGTGTGGGATATATTATGCATAACAAATAACGGCCAGATCCTTTTAGCCTGTGCACAATACCAAAAAAGGCCTACACTTGTTTTATCGCCTTTAAAGTAGGCCCCTTCTGAAGCAATATACTTATGCCAACGATTAATCCAGTCATCCATACACACACCGCGACTGCGATCGATTTTACCCTTTTCTTAGATTTTTCTTTTATGACTTGAATCGACTCGAAACATGTTCCTTGAAGTCGCAATCTGGAAAACAGGAAAAGGTCACAGGGGACCAAATCTGGTTATTATGGTGTTTGTTCGATCTTGAAGCTGAGATTTTGACAAAAACTCGCTCACAATGGTAGCTTTGTGAGATGATGCGTTATCGTGGTGCAAATTCCAAGATTTGTCTTTCCACAAATCTGTCCTCTTTTGAATAACAATCTCTTGCAAACGGTTCATAACCCTTGGATAGTTTTCTCATTCACATTTTGCCCTTCCGGAAAGCATTGCTGTGAGCATGACTTTCATTTTTGATGGAGTTTGTCGTGGCTTTGGTAGAGCCTTTCGGATAATGGTTGACTTGTTTCCATGCCATACTCGTAGACCCATTTCTCGTCATCAGTTATAACACGTTACATGAATATAGAGTTACTGGCGACTTGAAAAAGCATATATTTATTAACTGATTTGATGCTTTTTTTTACAAAAAATGTTGCTCCCTTAGAATGGCCTTGGTGTGACGCATCTCATCATTTTTTTTTTACACAAACGCGCACATAAAAGAAAATTTGGAGTACCCTTAAATGCCAGAGCACAGTGCGAGCGGAAGGAGAGGAAGTGGGTAAGAAAAGGAGGTATCGATGTACATTGGCTTAAATGCCTGGACATTACAACAACGAGGTAACACATGATCGGGTAGAGTATTCCACATTCGTGTGGTTCAACTAAAGAATGACTCTATATTTATTTGTGTACCTGAAGTTGACTTTCAACGTGAATTGATGCGCATTCTCAGATTGACGGGTATCGCGGGAAAATGAGGAGGCGGAACACATTCAGCAAGTTCAGTTGAACAACGACTGTGATAATACCCATAGAAAAGAGATAGGCACGATACATTGCGCGTATGTTCTAACGACGGAATTGATCGGCTCACAGCTGGGTCCCCAATAAGTTTCACTGCTCGTTTGCATCCTATTGAGCACGTGTAGTGCACTTTTGGGTGCGCCTGACCCAAATATAGGAGTTGAACTCCATTTTGGGACGAATATACGGCTTGTGGGAAGGGGGTCTCTGCTTTCAACCGGCGAAGGCCAGGACGATCCTTGTCCCTGTTCAATCCAAGTTGACATGCAGTCTCCGCGTGACACCCATGGATAGCTACCTTAGCACCTGCCAAGTAGTGAACCAATTCATGCAGCGACACCCTGAGAAAGGTTGGCGCAAGGCTAATAATTTTGCCCGGATAAACAAATTATTAAGGATAATTTAACAAGTTAAATAAGGCCAAGACCGGAACCAGATTGTAGTGCTGATGATGATTATGATGATGTGGTTTTTTCGCACGACGCATTTTCTAATACGAATTTGTTGGTGATGCCAGACAGTTCCGAAGTTTTTATATATTATTATTATTATTATTTATTGGCCTGTAGGAACTCGGAAGTTCATGACCTCACTGACTCCGCCATCGTTCCCCGTCCCGTGCACTCTCCTTCCACGCTTGACCATTCGATCCGATCTCCTCAAGGTCAAACCTAACATTGTCCTCCCATCTCCGTCGCGGGCGTCCGGCCGGTCTCTTTCCCGTTGATCTACCGTCAAGAATACTACACACGGTCCTATCGTTGCCCATTTGCGCCACGTGCCCGTCCCATCTTAATCTTCGCGGCTTGATTACTCTCACTATTGTAGGTTTGCGATATAGCTCCTCCAATACGTGGTTATGGAGTTTCCTCCATTGTCCTGCCTCTTCGTCATATTTACCTCCAAAGATACCCATCAAAACTTTATTCTCGAATACGCGGAATTTGTTTTCTTCCCGTTTTGTGAGAGCCCATGTTTCGCATCCGTATAGAACAATGGGCATGATTATGGTTCTATAGACACGGAGCTTTATATTCTGTGATAGCCGTCTGGATTTCAGCAGTTTTCTGACTGCGTGCCAACTAGCGTTGCCGGAATGCAGTATTTTGTTAATTTCCTTCGACAATTCGTTACTGTCCGTCAATATCGTTCCCAGATATTTAAATTCTTTAACTTTTTCAAATGTCTTACCATTTTTTCATTTCATTTTTAAAACATTTTTTATTTTTCTTTTTATATTCTTAATTTCTAAATTAAAGGCTAGACACAAAATGCTTAAATTCTAGCTTAATTATCTTATATAATAACTTACTGGTCCTTCGCAGACGCTCTAAGCTAAACATTACTAAACATTTGTATAATTTGCCTTTCGGCGACGGAACTTTGTGGCAGTACTTATAATTATTTGAAAGACAAAGAAAATTTGAAAAACTTTGTCAATATTTTTTTGTTATATATATATATATATATATATATATATATATATATATATATATATATATATATATAGAGTCTTTGCTTTGCGACTGAGTCGTAGGCTTTTTTGAAGTCAACGAACAGTTGGTTAACCGTCTCTCCGTATTCCCACTTCTTTTCCAGCAGTTGTCTTATTGTGAACATTTGGTCGCTTGTTGACCGGTTCCTACGGAATCCACATTGGTAGTCTCCCAGTATCTCTTCTGCGTACGGTGTGAATCTTGCCAGTATGACATTTGTTAATATTTTGTATGCGGTTGGGAGCAATGATATTCCTCTGTAGTTTTCGCGGTCAGATCTGTCGCCTTTTTGAAAATGGAAACGACTATTGAGGTTTTCCATTCTTCCGGAGTGACATCTTTATATTATATAATTTTGACTTCCTTTTTTATATTATTTTGATAAATATTGTCAAATACGTTTTAATCATAATATCGCGTAATGAATAACAATGCACTCGAAATTACCCGAGTATCGCATCTTTATGCAAAAACGTATGGGAAGTTAAGTTTTTTTCAAAAACATATGGGATTCACTAACATCAGCGTCCCCTTGGGGATATTTGAAATATGTTGGGTTCCGTTACTAACTCTGTCGATTGTATACGCCTCAATCCGGAATAAAAATATCATTAAAAAAGTACGAATCAATAGTCACGAATGCAAACAAATGAGTGTCCTATTCGTTTTTTGGAATACCTTTCCCCAATGCCAGCGCACCCCTTGAAAGATAAATCGGAAGTAGGACGGGGGCGATTGATTTCAGACTAAAAATTATTGGAACGGATAACTACTTCCCCCAACGTTGAGTTAAAGAATGTTGGAGTTCGCTGACTCGGGAATCATCGAAGGAAATGTCAAAAATTACAGTTAAAGGTTGATCTATAAAAAGAAAGTGAAAAAGTTCAGGGGGGCGGGAATCCTCAAATGACTTCTTAACCAATTCGAAAAAATAGAAAGTTAAAAGGGACTCACTATTTACTACATTCTTTTACCCATTGGGACTCTCCCTAAGATACATGTTTTCGACTGTTGGTCTAATCGATTTCTAAAATAATTTATTCATAAAAAGGGGCAGTGTTCACTTGACGTTCGAACGGCAAAGACGTTATATATTGCACTCCTCGCCTCACATCGAATACACACACACGCATCATGTGCAAAAAAAAAGAACGCTCTTCTACCGCAGGCATTCTGGCGATACGATAAACAATCCAAATTGTTTGAGGTATCCCAAATGCATTTCCCATTTAATGAGTTGCAGCCTTAGGTCGCTTCTCCCTTTGTTCTTTTTTCCTCGTTGTAGGTTTCGTTTATGCTTTGCTGAAATGCATCGATAAACACGGTCATGTGTACGATCCTGTGACGGTTCCATCAAACCCCACGGCCCACTTACCTGAAAAACCCCCCATATCCGCAACTCAACTCCCATTATATCCCGCCAATGCAGTCGCATTGGCACCTAAAAATATTTCCTTTTCCAATGCATACAAGCATTACATAGTATTCCTAAAAAGAATTGCGTCTACAAGGGCATTCATACATTATCAATGCATCTCTGCATTAGCGACCCAAGAAAACCGAATTTCCAAGTAGTGTCGATTTTCACACTATAGTTCGATCCTGCAGTCGCCATAGATGCCATGCATAATTGACACAGATGGTATACACAACCGTCATTGTGTACACATCTAAATTACTTTCCGAAGACTTGCAACTATTGATTCAATTGCAAGCACTTCTCGCGGAAATATTTCTTCGTTTGAATCTTCAAACGATCACCGAACGCCACGTTTTGCCGTCGGATCATATTCAATAGCATAAACATATGCGAACAAAATAATCCGATTTTCCCAGTCGGCAGAGAGACGATGTACGATCTCTATTGTATGAAATATCGCAATCCCTTTTAGCATATAATGAGTGGCTACTATTTAGACACCTGACCCTCATTACCGAAAGATGCTTTAGGCCGTTTCCCCTTTGTTCTTTTTTTCCTCGTTTCAGGTTCTGTTTATCCTTGACTAAACGCATCGATGAACACGGTGATGTGTACACATACACACCTACACCACCGCGTCCCCGAGATCACCTGACATTGGTCACTGGTCAAAGGAAATTTCATTTCCTTTTCACCACACCACCAAACTCACCCCAAACGACGATTGAATCACGGAGTCTCATTTCAACCACTAACGGTTGCACATCGCGGATTCGCGTTTCTCCCTTAATAGAGTAAGCATGGGGTGCATACCGGAGTGCACCTCCAGAGACGAAGTCGGACGCGGACACTTGCATATTTAATTTAACAATAGTTTGTGTAAATTTATAAAACATCTGTAAATGGCATTAACTGCCGAGTGTCTAAATTTATCGGTTTTATATCAAAATAAAAATCACCAATACAACATCTCAGTGCGTTTTAATGTGTTTTCCTTTCTTCTGGACGTACGGAGTTTGTCTTTATTTTGCCTCCCAGTCCAGTTACTCGGCGAACAATTTCGTACTGGACAATAGTGATGATGGGGAAGAAGTGAACCGTGTGCCCATGACCGGCATAACACTTCTCAACCCCACAATCCCACATAAACACTACTGCATAAAAAGATCGCCGTCCATTGGTCACACCCGGTAAGGAAAGATCGCATTTCCTTGGTGGCCACATGCTAAAGAGAAAATGCTCTCTTTCACCTACAAATCTCACCCTTAACCGAGGATTGAATACATGTCTGAGTTCTTTCCTCGAGGAGTCTTATTGCAACCGCCGATCCGGTCGGGTCACCTCCCGCCCTCCGTAGCGCTGCGGAGACGCGTATATACCGGAGTCTTGATTTTGGTGTTGTGTAAATTTGTAAATTGAGTCAGATTCATTTTGTCTGTAGTGAAAGAGAAAATTCAATTCAAAGCATTATCTAATAATGATATCAAAATAACATGCGAAACAGAAAATGCATACAGAGCAGTTAAAGAGTAATTACAATCCTTTAAGACGGATGTAAGAACCCAAGATTTAGAGTATCATACCTACCAACTAAAAAGTGAGTAACTATTTAGATTCGTAATCAGAGTACTTCCAGCATCAATGTCCATTGATATGATTGCAAATGAATTATGTTCAGTAAATCATAAAGTGGTAAAGATAACAAACATCAGAAAAAGCAGCACATCGAATAATTGAGAAAAATCTTTAAAGCCTTCCAGCATTAGTTTATGTCGATATCGTTCAAAAAGAGAATAACAAATCAGTCTATGAAATTCAAGTATTATTATGGTGCAAGGTATCCATTGAACCACCCAAAAACGTCAGATCGATACCTCAATGTAATTGCCAACAGCTTGGTCATACAAAAAAATTTTGCAATAATAATTCAAGATGTGTTAAGTGTGCTGGGCCTCACCACACAACCCAATGCTCGAAACAACGCAACAGCGTAGCAACATGTGCGCTTTGCCACGAAAATTGCCATCCAGCTAGTTATACGGGATGCTCGGTGTATCAAAAAAAAAAAAAATTAAAAGCTCAACATCCAAAGAAAACTACAGTCACTCAAAGACTGCACCCAAAAAATACAGAGCAAGCGAGGCCAAACACAACTGGTACTAGCAACACACAAATGAACAACAAGCCAAATGAGAAAGCAGATAATAAAAGGAGACAACAACCTGTCCATAAGGAGCCCACCATCATGGATATGATGAAGATGTTAAGTGTATTCCAGGACGAGATCAAAAAAAGCATCTGCGAGCTAACAGAAGGGGTAGGTAACCTTGAAAACTATTAAAAGCTAACGACCAAGAAATCCAAGAAGTTAACACAATGAGTAATCGCCACCTAAGAATAATCACTTGGAACTCAAATGGGCTCAACCAAAGGGCTCAAGAACAAAAATTATTTATAAGACAGCACAACATAGATATTGCGCGGATATCTTAAACACACTTTTCTCATATGAGCTCCAAAAAAATCAGGGGTTATATGGCCTATTGGACTACGCACCCCAGTAATCGTGCCCCTGGAGGTACAGCTCGGATAATAAAACAAAATACACATCAGTTCCAACAAGAAGAAATAAAAGAAACTTTTATTCAAGCCTTCATTGTTACTATTAACCTTAATGGAGCTGATTTCAACGTAGATGCTGAATATTGCCCACTTAGACATAATGTCAAAACAACAATTAACGGATATCTTCAAGGAGCTCGGACCAAGGTTTATTCTTGGTGGAGATTTTAATGTCAAGCACACTGGTTTGGGGTCAAGGTTGATTACTTGAGGCAAGGGAAAAGAATTGCTTACAGCCATCAAAGAAGCAAAGTGCGAATTTCATTCGCCTTGCTCACCAACATACTGCCCTACTGGTAGTAACAAAACTCCTAACCTGATCGATTTCTTTAGTGGCATCGAATTATATTAAAACGGATAGTATAGTTGGCTTGACGTCTGACTACACTGCAGTACTACTAAGATTGAATGCAGCTGCTCCCAGAAAGAATAGAAAACTA
Source organism: Microdon myrmicae (assembly GCA_963931805.1). Taxonomy (NCBI): domain Eukaryota; kingdom Metazoa; phylum Arthropoda; class Insecta; order Diptera; family Syrphidae; genus Microdon; species Microdon myrmicae. The sequence continues at coordinate 86,565,599 of OZ007497.1, forward strand.
AATCTTACTAACAAGTGTACAGATTGGAAAATAATTTCGAAAACACCTTGACAATCAAATTGAATTAAAGGTTGAACTTTAAGATTGTGAAGAATTGGAACAACAAGTACAACAATTTATCGAAACACTACAAAGCGCAGCCGCGAAAGCAACTCCAGTGCCAAGTGATAAACCAGAACCAGCAACCACCTACTCTATTGAGATGAGAGATCTAATCAAAGACAGGCGCAAAGCTAGACGAACCTGGCACAGAACTAGGCACCCCAACAATAACAAAATATTTAACAAAGTGAACAATCTAGTTAACAAATAAGAACATAAACAGATTGTATAGATGAGTATCTAAGTGGACTGAGTCCGCCAGTGGATACGGATTACTCTCTCTGGAAGGCAACACGTAAATTTAAACGTCCCCTTATGCAAATGCCACCTATAAAGGATACGCAGGGACTGTGGGTATGCAGAACTGAAGAAAAAGTTGAAATATTTACACAACACCTGGCTTCAGTGTTCAAACCACAAAACATCCACACCAGTATTTATCCTTCGCCCAGGTATCAAACCAGTGACCCCAATGGAAATTGCCCACGAAATCCACAAAAGTTTGAACAACAAAAAAGCACCAGGCATCGATGAAATATCACCTGGTGTGTACAAGGAATTACCTCGATAAGCTGTCATTATGTGTTAGCATTTTTGTTTAATGCTTGCTTTCGACTAAGATACATTCGAATTCTTTCAAAACAGCCCAGATAATAATGCTCAAGAAACCAGATAAACCAGCAGAAGAAGTAACGTCTTATAGACCCATAGCATCCAATTCGAAACTGTTCGAGAAAATACTCCTCAAGCGACTCAAGCCGCTCATCAATATTCCAGGTTTTCAATTTGGCTTTAGGATTAAACACTCAACTATTGATCAGGTTCACTGTATGACCGCTGTAATAGAAAAGGCTTTCGAAGAAAAGAAATACTCCCCAGCTGTCTTTCTTGACGTCTCCCAAGCATTTGACAGAGTATGGCATGGAGGTTTGAAATTGTGATGACTGTTGCAATGTATGTGTTTAATTTTTAAATTGTTTGAACGTTTTATACGTAATGTAGTTTTGTTTATGTTTTCGTTGGGACAAAGGCGGTGGGGGAGTTACTACCCAACACCAGATTGGGATAAAAAAGCGAGAAACAAAAAAGGAACTGAGGCAACCCGTACGCGGTGTTTTACCTTTAGGTCGTGGGGTGGATACGGTGTTGGTGAGATTGTTTGAATTATCTCTTTTTCCACCCATTCATTTTCCTTTATCTCTTCCGGATTGGGATCACAAGAGGGGAACATAAAAAAGGAACATTCAACAACGGATCTTAAGGATGAGCATTTTTGATCTTAGATGTTGGTGGGCGATAAAATGAACATGTGGTTCGTTTTATGACACAAATTGTTTGATTTTCAATTGGTTCCGGAATTTTGTGCAACAAATTCAACAATATTCGTTTTGGGGGTGGGTCATATTTGTTTGGTCCGCGTGTAGTGCTCCAAAAAGCCCTACTACCTTTTTCCCCCATTTCTACATCCAAATCCTAGCTATAATACGCTAAGACGTATAATCCTATCAAAACCCACAATAACCCAAACATGATTCAAAATTCGCAATAAACGAATCAAACATTCGTTTATTGCCTAACATTTACCCCCACGGCATTATTAACCACAAAATCCAAATTAAAATTAAAAGTTACAATAAACGAATCTAATATTCGTTTATTGTTCTACATTTGCTCCACAGCATCACCCAAATCCAAAATTCAGAGATCGTTATCTCTATCCGAAAATTTTTCGTTGAGGAAAACAAACAAAAACTCAAAAGCAGATACAATCCCACATCTGCGCAATAGTTTCATAAGAATTCAAGAAATTGAATTCTTATCTAAAGTAAACACAACATCTCACTCGAAATATCGAGATTGTTGTTCGAAAATGTGTATCTTTGGAATACAATTTTCAATTTGTTATCCTATATAAAGGAATAGTTACGTGAGCTCGGGGCCGCAGTTGAATATCGTCCGTTGCCCTGAAGGAAAATATCCTGGAGAAGGCCGGATCTTAAATTCGAACAGGAATAAATAAAATGTAAATGCTAAAAGGAAAAACGAGCCTTGTTTTCATTTTCTGGTGAGTAGAGCAGTGGTACTTCCACAAAGAGAATATTTTTGAAGATCTGGAGTATCACCTGGCCCCCACGGAAACCAGCGCAGATTAAGACTGAGGCCAAATCAAGGACGTTGCTCTTCCCTCTGGATCAGAGGAAGCACGGTAACGACCCCTTTGTAGGACAAGTTTTCAGGAGCGCTCTATTTTAAGAGATCGACTTGTCCTTTTAAGGACCAGGAGACTCGCTTCCTGAAACAAACCCCTACTAAACACAACACGCACATTTGGATAGAGGAAATTTTGCGTGTATGCGAATCAAATGAGTAAGTATGGTTTGCTTGACATTGGATTCAATATTGATTTGGGGATATCTGCAAAATGTATGGGGGCAGTGTTAGTGTTTGCATAGCGCTTCATACTTTAAGTGGATGGTTCTGCGTGTACCACGATTAACGGTGGTGGCTCGCTCCAAAGAGGTAAGCACTAAGAAGTGAGAAGTTTTGCGTGTAATAGGTATTTATATACCGGTTGTAGTGTCGATGATGATGATGTATTTATATAATTGTTCGCTGCCCTGCGCAAAACTTTCCCCGCAGGGTAATAATTTTCGATCAACACACATTTGACTTACAAACTACAGACAACCCGTCATCATTGAGTTGAGTTTAGCGAATTGTGGAACACAACATCATTCTTTAAAAGTAGCACAGGATCCACTGATTGATAAACGACAATAATTAACCCCTTAATGCCTTAATGAAAAGAATGATGAAAGACGGTTCAGTGCCAGTTACCGGCGAATCCAGGTAAATAGCATCTTCAGTCCTGATGAGGGAAGGTATTCCCGAGTCGAAATGTATGACACGAGAAACATAACACACCGCTTTAATGTTCAGAAAGTTCATATAATTACCACAAATTGACACAAGACACAAAAAACTGTTAACTGACAAACCACTGCTTTAATCAACAACACGCAAAGCATATACTTCTATACAATTCATAACTTCCTACTCTCAAGATTTCAATGAAACTAAACTAACACTGATTTCTTGCCCTTGTTGAAAGGTCAAAGAATGTTTATGCCACCCCAGTTGTCTTTTTGTAGTTGTTGTTGTGTTCATCTTGTTCGATTCATGCGAGAGCATCAACAAACTTCCGGTATGTGTGGCAGGAAATTGCGTTCCTGGAAACACAAATATCTTGTGCGTCGAGTTAGGGTGATCGATTACATTGGAGATCAGGGATTGATCAATATAAACATGCTCCGCCTGTCGCATGGTTAGAGGATTTTCATACGAGACCATCTAGTAGAATTCACATGTGAGTGTAAACAAAATTTAACCACGTAATAACTAAACACATATCTTGGCGTCTCAATAAAGCGGATTCTCTGCTTAAAAATCTAAACACAAGTATATTTGTGCACAAGGATGAGCTTGCGGACATCCTTAGATCTTTTAAAAACAAGAAATCTTCTGGAATAGATAGCAGTCCAAACATTGTTCTAAAGCACTTGCATCTTGAAGCAGTTAAGGCTTACACTGTTTTATTCAACAACGCTCACTCCTCAGAACAAAAATAAATGAAAACTATAAACACAACAAACCCGGTAGGCGTAAGTGTGATGAGCGTACACTACTATAAGGGAAGAATTCATCAAGAAAACACCGACCGGGCAAAAAGAAGACGTAGGCGAGTCAGTGAGGTCATGAACTCTCGGGTTCCCACAGCCCAATAAATAGAATGGCATAAAGGTCTTATATATAAAATGAGTAAACTGTTTCCAGCAAACACTACTAGAGTCATATTTGTCTGATACAACTGTCAAAGCAACACACGAAGGAGCTCACTCTAATTTCTATCCAATAGAAGCAGGCGTACCACAAGGAAGTGTCCTGGGACCTTTCCGCTACTTACTATACACAACAGACATCCCAACAACCAAGAACACATTCATAAGCACCTTCGCAGATGATATAGTTATAATATCAGTTGACGATAATCAAAAAAATACCTACAGAATAATTGCAACACGCACTAAACGAAATTAGCCAATGGACCACTGAAAATTAAACTCAACGAGATGAAATCTATTCGCGTAACATTTACATTGCGACGATCAGATGGCAAAAATTCTACATATCTCAAACGAATTCCAGTTCCCAAAGCAGGTTCAGTGAAATATCTCGGTATACATCTAGATAGGACACTAAACTGGAGACATCATGTCAAACAAAAAGCTGAACAAATAAAAGTAAAATGTAGACAGATGTATTGGCTAATCGGGAAACACACTCAACTCAACTTGTAAAAGATTGATCTATTAATCTATCATCAAGCCAATCTGGTTATACGGGGCTGTAAAAAGCAATCCAACAGAGAAATAATTTAACGAAACCAGAACAAATTCCTTCGCATTATCACCAATGCCTACCGTTTTGTGACAAATCAGGAAATACATGATGATCTAGAGATCAAATGGATTTATAAAGTTATTCAAGAATATGCTATTAAACACGAATACATAATCACACCAACGTAGAAGCTATTCAGGTCTTGGATATTACCCACGAATTGAGACGGCTAAAACGGAAGCAACTTCATGAATTAATTTTTTTTTTTTTTGGTTTTTGTAGTAGTAGTAGTTTTATTTCTTATATAATTTGTACATTAAATTTTACGATACAATTGACAAATATTATCCACTATAATAATATATCGGGTTTCCCAATAGGGACTTGACAACCTTTTTTTTTAATTTCTGAACGCACCCTTTCGCGGTGGCCATATGAACGAAGTCGAGTTCATAAATGTTTTGATTGTATTTCTAGCCGATAATAAAGTTTTTGAAATATCTCAAATGGTTTGCGTTTTATTTAAAAAAAAAGTTGTCAAGTCCCTATTGGTAAACCCGATATAAGTAAACTAGAAGGCATTCAGTGTTTTTATACGATTACCGTAAAGTAACAAAACAGAGTTGAATGCCTCTTTACAACGGCAATCAAGTAAAATATCGATTTTTTATGGTGGGGTGAGTATTACCGGTTGAGGAATAGTTCTGTAGTACATCCAAGAACCACACAACTTGAATATACATTGAACATTAATTCAAGAAGATAAATTTAGGTACAATTTGTTAAGTCAGTTGGATACAAACTATGATGAAGCCAGAATACCAGAAATACAAGAATCTAAAGCAGCATACTCCATCTCCACTCCTCTTAGAAATGCACCAGGCCTTGCTAGAGCCCTGACTGATGTAGGTAACTCATTGAGCAATCGAAGTGACAGCACAGTAAAGAAATCAGGATATTAATAGTTAACATATCATCCCTAAGGTTACATCGGGAGATTAAACGAAAATTAAGATTTCCAGGCCACAAGTAGAATATCTTGAACACATTAAAACAATACAAGTGTCTTACAGGAAGAACACTCAGGACCCTCAACAACGAAAAGGACGGGTGCCTGGTAGGATTTCTACAAATGTTTCTATCTAATTTCTGCAGGATTAACAGTGGCTGTGTGGCGTTTCCTTCGAACGCCACTGCTTATTTTCCCGCCTTTGATGTGAAAACACCCCATGAGCTTACAAAAAAACCTATACTACAAATATTTTGGCAAGTACAGCTGAGCGCCATTACTTACCTGGCTGTAGTGCTCTGAAAAGCCCTACCATCTCCTTCCCCCACACCTACATCCAAATCCTAGCCGTAATACACTAAAACCTGAAATTCAATCAAAACCCGAAAAAACCCAAACTAGATCCAAAATTCGCAATAAACGAATCAAACATCCGTTTATCGCTTAACATTTGCCCCCACGGCATAATTAAATCCAAAATCTTAAATTAAAATCAAATTCCCAATAAACGAATCTAATATTCGTTTATTGTTCTATATTTGCCCCACAGCATCATCTAAATTCAAAAACCAGAGATACGTTATCTCAATTTGGTAAAATCCATCAAAGTGAACAAACAAAAACCCGAATTCATTTACATATCCACATCTGCACAATAGTTTCATAGGAATTCAGGAAACTGAATCCTTATCTTAAATAAACACTGAGCATCTCACTCAGGATTCCAAAATCGGGATTTTTGTAGGAAATTGTGTATTTTCGAGATACAAATTTCGATTTGTTTCTCTTTATAAGGGTGATGAATTTCAGATTCGAGGATCAGTCTCAATTGGCGTTCTAGATGTAAGGACGCCAGAAAGTAAATTAATAAAATAAATTTAAAATAAAATAAAAAGTATTTTATTGGGCCAGGCCGATTCTTCCTACTCGACGACCGGTAGCTGCTCTTCCCTCGAGGTTCGAGGAAGCACGGCGGCACCGCAACGGGTCCCCTCGGGAGCGGTCTTTAAGAGATCTTACGTCCTTTTCAGGATAAGAAGACACGCTACCTGAGAGGAGGACCACTACATGGCAATTAAGCATACAAACTTCCACCTAAAGCGCATAGATCCTGGAAAGCATTTACGCACCTTCCAGTTGTCTGCTTAAAGTGTCTCCTAACCACGTAACGCATATTCTGGCTAATTAATAGCACGATCAACAAGAGACATTTTTCCCTAAGGGCATGATTGCACGAAACACATCATATGCTTAGAAAGCAATTCGTCGGTTGAATGTTGCATCATCAGATTTCCTAGTAAGAAATTATAAACGCAGCATATACCAAGGAAAACCATTCGGTGCTACCTAAATATACTTAATCTGCTACGCACGTGCGCGATGATCATCGTATTCATCCCAAGTCACAGCAAGTTATCCCACCAACGAAACTTGCTCACCTATCTCGCGCCCAGACGTCGGAAGCAAATTCTGTGGCATAAAAACATGCACACAAGAATTCTGAGTAGGCCACCAGAATCGGTACAATGGAACAACCATCGCTGTGCGAGTATCTTTTCCACCAATGGCATATGTCGGCCCATACACGGGCAAAATGATCATGCACCCCTGCTATAAAAGTTTGGCCCAGCTGCATATCATTGCTCATTGGTGTTGCCCTTATGGATTTGGTTGATCCACGGTCCGCATACTTGTGGACACACACACCATGAGCAACAGAGGCAAACATTGTATATGTTTCCCGCCCTTTGAGATGGGACCAATGCTTGGAAAATCATCCCTTATTGGTCTCCGAGGCGATGGATGGAATTTGGTATTCTGTCGTTTCAGTGGCAATAATTAGTCTTTCAATAGATTCCGTGGAGGAAAGCCGTTCCTCCACGTAAAACGAAAAGAGGAATCTGAATACATCTCGCGTTGGAGTCGGTCGCGCTTTTGATAATTCTGCATTAAACATTAAGTTCTTACGTTAATTTTTGAATTGTATTATAAGGTTACAAAACAATAAGTTACATAATTATGCACCAAACACTAAGTTCTTACGTTAATTTTTGAAGTGTATTATAAAGTTCTAATAATATTAAGTTCCATAGATATGCGTTAAACACTAAGTCCTACATTAATTGTGAAGTGTAATATAAAGTTACAATAGCATTAAACTCTGTAAATAAGTAACAATCAATCTGACATGTTAACTACTGTGTAATTTAAGTAACCAATAAAGACTTTTGGCGTGCTGTACATTTCTTATTCGTTCTTGGAGTAAGAATCAAGGAGTGTCGCGGTTCGTGCAGGAAGTTGCACTGAAAGGAAAATAAGTGGTGATGTCTTTAGCCCAGGCTAAATACCCACAGTTGTATTTTATTTTTACAACCACCACCCCAACATGCAATTCCATATTCTAACTTGGAATGGAATAACCCATAATAATTCATCCTCAAAAGCTTAGTGGAATAGACCTTACATAAAAAATAAAAATGGCGGAAACTACATCGGAAATATTTTCTCAGTGTATTAGCGTGACATGAAAAGCTCATTCTCAAGTCGAGTGTAAGTCCTAGCTATTTAAATTCGGTTACACTCTCAATAGGAAAATATTTTACACTACAAGTTCGACTGCAATAAAAAGGGTGTGCAGAGAAACCACTTAAACAGCAGACGTTTGTAAGATTAAGTCTACCACATTCCGGAGCATGGAAATCCAGAACGGCTTTCAAGTCGGATGCAGTAGAAAAGGTGAAGAATATTAATTTAGTTTTGGAACTGATTACCAGGTTATGTTTAACAAACCAGTGTCTCAGCAAACTAAAATCCCAGTTAACATCGGCTAACGGACAGCCCAAATCATAGGAGAAGGCAATATCATCAGCAAAAGCTGTAGGTGAGCCCTTGAAATCAAGAGTGAACAGTGAATTTATGGAGAGCAAAAAAAAAAAAGGTCAGGACCCAGAACGGAGCCCTGCGGAACGGCGAGGTTAAGAATACTTTCACCACTACTGACATCAGTTATCTTCACTCGATGCGACCCTTTTTTAAGATACGACCGAAACCAGTCAATGATGCAACCTCGAAACCCTGCTTTTTCTAATTTCCTTAATAAATACCTATGGTTAACCATGTCGAACGCTTTGGTAATGTCGATAAATAGGACAGCCGTACATTTCTTGGTGAATCATTATTTGCGAATAAAATTGCAGGAGTGCATCCTCAGTGGCTTTACCTATAAGAAAACCAAACTGTGCTGGACTAAAAAATCTCGTTTTTTTTTTCAAAAAATTTCATTTTTCTCGTTTTTATAAGGTTCTCAAAAATTTTACTAAAGACAGACGGCAGTGAGATGGGTCTGTAGTTACCGACCTCAATAGGAGAGCCCTTCTTGAAAAGAGGAATGACATATGCACATTTAAGACTATTTGGGAAGATCCCATCAAACGCACAACGATTAAAGAGATTAGATAGGACGTCCACTAAAAAACAGTTTGTTCTCCCAAGTATATTATTCGATATGCCGTCAGGTCCACATGAATTTGAATTAGGTAGAGTAGCAATGACTTTCAAAATTTCACAAGGAGTAAATGGCTGAAAAGCAAAACTGCTACTCTGCAACGGTTCAGATCGCACGTAAATGCTACGACAAGTATAACTTGATGAACGGACAGTACTCGGTTGAAGATTACAGCCAATATCGGCAAAATAATTGTTAAATGCGTCAGCAATCGTTAATTTATCATACACTTCAGAGTTACCAACGTGTAGAACAGTAGGTGATTTTGAAGCAGGAGATTTATTTATTATACTATTCACTACACGCCACTCTTTACGTAAATTACCCTGAGCACATCTGAATTGTAGCGACAGATGGGAATCTCATTTTTGAGTTCATCGTCATCATCATCATCATCGGCTCCACAACCGGGATCCGGTCTTGGCCTTATTTAGCAAGTCTCGACGCTTGTTAAATTTTCCATAATAGTTTATTTTAACAGGCAAGGTTATTAGTCAACCGCTAGAAAGGTCCACCAACTCATCAAAACAATATGGGATAAAGAAGTCACTCTGGAAGAATAGAAAACCTCAATAGATCTGACCTCGACAGATCTGACTGCGAAAACTAAATACAATATCATTGCTCCCAACCACATACAAGATACTAGCAAATGTCATACTGGCGGGAACCACACCATACGCAGAAGAAATACTGGGAGACTACCAATGCGGATTCGGAAGGAACCAGTCAACAAGGGACAACAAGAAATGTTCACAATAAGGCAACTACTGGAAAAGAAGTGGGAATACGGAGAGACGGTTCATCAATTGTTCGATGACTTCACAAAAGCCTACGACTCAGTCGCAAGGCAAGGACTCCACCATATTGTAGAATTAGAATAGAAAACCACCTCTCAGAACCATGTGATATTCGAGACCGACTAAAACAGGGGGATGGCCTCTCACTATGTCTTTTTAACCTTGTCCTCGAGTATGTCATCAGAAAGGTACAAGACGACAACATGGCCGGATCATCCCTGAACGGGGTCACACAAGTCCTCGCATATGCAGATGACATCGCCGTTCTGGGCGATAATTTAGAAACTGTAAGTAAAACCTGTGAAATCATCATGCAAGCGACAGAAGAGGTGGGCGTAGAAATAAATGAAGACAAAACAAAATACATGATTACGGCGAGAGCGGGTGGAACTTGGGCAACACATATAAACGTCAGAGGCAAGATTTTTGAAAAAGTTAAAGAATTTAAATATCTGGGAACGATACTGACGGCCAGTAACGAAATGTCGAAGGAAATTAACAACAGACTACACTTCGGCAATGCTAGTTGGCACGCAGTCAGCAAACTGCTGAAATCCAAACTGCTATCACGTAACATAAAGCTTCGTGTCTGTAGAACCATAATCATGCCGATTGTTCTATACGGATGTGAAACATGGGCTCTCACAAAACGGGAAAAAAACAAATTCCGCGTATTCGAGAATAAAGCTTTAAGGGGTGTTGCGGATTGCAACTGAATGCAGCCAACAACCAAAGTTGCGGCCCAGATAGGCGCGACATCAAGATGCTGAGCATGGAGGGTTCCGGGATGGTTGAGGTCGGCCCTCCAATCAAAAAATGTGCGGGTGTGAGGGCGGTCAGATCGGTAGGGTCGTCCCGCAGCGGCGTAGTCAATTCCGCTATGTGGAAATGGCCTCCCAGCCTGTACTCGATTGGCCGGGAGATCCGCCATCTGTTGAGAAGTCGGGAATAATGAGTGTCACCAGCAGCAGGGGCAGCGGTAAACTACTCGTTTGACCAACTGTCGCCCGCGTAGGATGCAGAATCGTTGCCTAGTGTAATTGAGTAACAGCTGCGCGCCGCCGTGTAGGGTTTTCACATGAGCATCTCGGGCGACCAACGGCGAGAGGAACGAACCGGACGGGAGGATGAAGGGGTGTTACTCATCGGGATGTAGTAGCGAACGGCGCATTCTCCCTCCAACCCGCAGCAAGCCGTCGAGGTCGAGGAAGGGGTTGAAGCTTAGTAACAGGACGTCCTTGGCGACGGATGAGTGTTTGGTGAGTGACGCTATCTCTCTGTGAAAATGTGCCTTCTGCACGTAGGCGATCCAGCGTTTGAGGGCCGAGTCAATCTGCGCTGGTGTTAACTCGGCGATGATGATTGGGTTAGGGCTCGGACTCGGCTTCTTGGTAGATATGTTTTCTTTTTGGAGCCGCCGAGCAAACTCGACACACCTTGCCGTCACGCGGAGGAGCCTGGAAAGCCGGGAGTAATGGAGTAGCAGGTCATTGTCTTCCCGTGGGGTAGTCGTGATGTGGCTGGTCACAGGGCGGGATTCCAGGTCCACCTCGGGAACTGTTGTCAATGTACAGGGCCACGGAGTTGCACTGGTAAGGAGCTCGGGGCCATTCACCCATATTGATGGTGCGTGCAGGCGGTCTGCCGAGGTTCCACAGGATGCCAAGTCGGCGGGATTTTGAGCTCCGGAAACATGATGCCAGTAGGCGCCCGGGAGGGTGGTCTGGATTTCGGAGACCTGGTTAGCAACGTAGGTCTTCCATCGGCTCGGTGCCCCATGGACCTATGCTATGGCGACGGTGGAGTCTGACCATAGGTGAACTGGGGTTTTTGGAATTGGCATGATGAGAAGGACGCGCTTCGTCAGGCGCGTCAGTAGCAATGCGGCGCACAGCTCCAGTCGGGGCAGGGATACCTGCTTAAAGGAGTATCTTTGGAGGCAAATATGACGACGAGGCAGGACAATGGAGGAAACTCCTCAACCACAAATTGGTAGAGCTGTACCGCAAACCTACAATAGTGAGAGTAATCAGGTCGCGAAGATTAAGATGGGCCGGACATGTGGCGCGAATGGGCAATGATGGGTTCTGACATACGAGCGCTATTTGTGTTGTTTACAGTAACTTAAAAGATTCATCTCGGCCCAAAAATGGAATTAAATCGTCAATATTTTCGTGCGATTATTTTTTACAACTTTCGGCGTGGATTAACTCAGCAACAGTGCATGGATGAACTTAATTCAATTTTTGGCGATGAAGCTCCCTCGAGGACCAGTGTTTATCGATGGTATGGTGAATTCAATCGTGGTCGTAGTTCACTCTAAGATGAATTTCGTGAAGGTCGTCCAAAATCAGTTGTTGTTCCGAAAACCATTGATGCTGTGCGCGAACTGATATTGGAAGATCGTCATGTGACCTATCGTGAGATTGAGACAACCTTAGGCGTTAGTGGGACCAGTATACATTCAATATTGCATAAACATTTGACTGTCAAAAAAATTTGTTCGCGTTGGATTCCACACAATTTGTCAATCGCCAAAAAAAGGCTCGTGTCAATTGGTCGAAAGAAATGCTCAAAAAATACGGTCGCGGTGCTTCGAAACATGTCTATGACATCGTGACAGGTGATGAATCGTGGATTCACGCGTATGAGCCCGAAAGTAAACAGCAGTCGACTGTCTGGGTGTTTCAAGATGAGCCAAATTCAACAAAAGTTGTTCGCGCACGAAGCACTTCAAAGCAAATGGTCGCCTGTTTTTTCGGAAAAACTGGACATGTCGCAACCGTACCACTAGAACAACGCAGAACAGTCAATTCTGAGTGGTACACAACCATTTGTTTGCCACTTGTCTTCCAAGAAATCAGAAAAACCAACCGCCGAAGACGGATCAGTCTTCACCACGACAATGCGAACTCTCACACATCGGCTGAGACAACTGCATTTTTGAGCACCCAAAACATCGATTTGATGGGTCATCCGCCGTATAGTCCTGACTTGGCACCGAATGACTTCTTTTTATTCCCGTACGTAAAAAACAAACTGAGAGGTCAACGTTTTTCGACACCTGAAGAAGCGGTTACTGCATTCAGAATGCATGTGTTGGAGATACCTCAATCAGAGTGGCAAAAGTGCTTCGACAATTGGTTCAAACGCATGCAAAAGAGTATAGATCTTCATGGGGAATATTTTGAAAAACAATAAAGTGATTTTCGATGATCAATATTTGTTTTTGTTCTCTAATCCCGAAATATAAAAGGCAACCCTCGTATCTAGAAAATGGATAGCGGTTTGGTTTGATTTTTTGATAGATTTGTAAGTCGACAGAGAGAGCCACATCGCATGCGGGCCTTCATTTTGGATTTTATTGACCCCATTCATAGTTTCGTAAAATTTGAATAGCCCCATTTGCGTAGACAACATGAATATAGCTAAAGTAATAGTATGTGGCAACGATTTCTCAGCAAGAGTGTTGCTAACTGTCAGACCCGAGTTCATTTCTTATTGCATTCTTAACACGCCATTTCCTGATAAACCCGACTATAAAATGCAATCCCGTTTTTAAATTCAATATTATCTTCTAAAAGAAGTTCCAAAAATATTATTAGGTGTACAACTTTGCTTCCTTATGTTTAAAAACCGCTTTCTGACATAGAGACAAATGTATGGTTGTTGAATCGTACGACAAGTATTTCGAGAAAAATATCCATGAGCACGGTTTCCTATTCTTGTTCTGTATGCTGTACATGATTCAAGGCCACAAAGTATTTTTCTTCTACATGTTTCATCATCATCATCATCATCGGCACTACAACCGGGATACGGTCTTGGCTTTATTTAATAAGGATGGGGCTTGTTAAATTTTCCATAATAATTTGTTTTTCCGGGCAAGGTTATTAGCCTTGCGCCAGCTTCTACATGTTTACTTATTCATTAATTTTCAATATTCGTGACATTTGGTTGGATACCCAAGTGTGTTGCTTTCGAACATCATAGAAAAACATCATCATTTTAAAGAGATTTCACTTCTCACAGTAAATTTATAAAAATATTGAATGGCACAAATGCGCTTAGATAATGTTTTACATTGAAAAAAAAAATGGAATTGAAAATGAATAAAATCAAATCTTTAATTTTCAGCTTGTTGCATAATTGCATAACTTTCAACAAAGAACACAGAGTGATATTTTCAATTAACTCATTTATGCTGATTATTTTTCGGAAACACGTTTCACACAACTAGTTCGTAGAAAAAAAAGCTTAAGTCAAATCAGACTGTTGAAATAGAAAAAGATCACATTTAGCGTTTCGATATTTAAATTAAATATACAGCGGTTGTGATTCTAAAAATATACATTGCAGACCTATTCAAAAAGTTGTTTGAGAAGGAGTTAATGTTTTATCATACAAACTGGAATTGTTTATATGTGTCGCAACAACTAGTCTAAGACTGCATTGACTGATTTTTGATTATATTAAGGAGCTTTTGCTGTTGCTAATCCGCTAAAATTAATTGACCAGGTTCTATGCATGTGGTGAAAGTTATCTGTGCACAGAAGGTCACCATTGATCTATGTGACTTAGATTAGTACCTTTTTTTTTCTTTTTACAAATTGCAACAAAGTAAAATTCTTAAGCAATACTGGAAAGCGGGGGCAATCCAACGCCCAGAAGTTAACAGAGATAATGGTAAGTGGGTGAAACAAAACTACGTGCGCGTTAAAAAACAGCATTATTTTTTTTTTGTTTATCGTTATTAACTAACATAATTTAGAACGTTTTCAGCCAATAAAATAACAAATACATTTTTATATCATTAGGTCAAGAAATTACTCCAGATATCACCCGCATTCATAAATAAGGCAGTAAGATCAAAATAACTGTCGCTCTTTTCTCAAGATATCAATTTACTGTGTACAAAAATATGTTTTTCCATTACCAGCTTTTGATGATTTCAACAGACAAACACGAACACACAATCACAGTGAAGAATGAATACAATGTAAAAAACAAATGAAAACTAAATCATCAGAGCAATTAACACATCAATCCATGGCTTAAGTAAATCATCAGAGCAATTAACACAGCAATCCATAGCTGAAGTTAAACATAAAATACATCCTCGTGGTGGCATGCGTCGTTATTTTCCGGCTCACCATTTCTGTGGCGGATTATATCACATTCCATTCCCTTGCCAGTGTAGCACAGCTTTCATAAGGCGTAATGTTTGGTGAGGGCAGGACCCCTAATCTACAACATCCAACATAAAGTTCGTTTTTAAAATGTCGCGAACATTAGAAGCCGGGTATAAAGTATATATGGCTCCTCGATAGTATAGTGGTTAGTATACCCGCCTATCGCGCGGGAGACCGGGATTCGATTCCCCGTCGGGGAGCTAATGACTTGCCCGGAAAAAACAAATCATTATGGAAAATTTAACAAGCCTCAGGACTTGCTAAATAAGGCCAAGACTGGTTCCCGGTTGTAGTGCCGATGATGATGATGATAAAGTATACATAATAACCACGGACTTCTCCGAAGCTCTTGATGAAACGCATTTACAGAACGGTGCGTACCAGATGCACTTTAGTGTCCAATTTTGTCTTCAATTTGTGGGTCAAGTCCAAAGAATTCATTTCCGGCCCTTATCCTTCATGTTATCCATTAAGGATATCGTTCATGTTCTGAAAGGGTAAAACTATTTATTCAGACGAGATGAAAATATTTAAAAAGACATGATGAGAGGTTGAAGTCATCCGGTTACAACCAACTTAGTTGACTTTCCGATTTGGTGACAAAAGCATTTTTTTGGAACCCAACACAAATGAATTAGTCTCGCATAGGTTGTTCCACCACCCCCTAGACCTACTTTACCGATTAGAGCTTGCAGCTTTGACCATGATACATTATAGTACCGATATAGTAGTGGCTAAAAAAACAACGAGGCTATAAACATGTTATCTTAAAGTTATACTCACTAATTTGTTTTCACAATATTCCACAACAGATCCACAAGCGATCTAATGGGATGTCTCGCTGAACAGTGAAGTCAATTCTATACACAACTTCTGTGACATTGAGGTTGTCGCAATCTATATCTTTAAACTAATTGATGGGGTTTAACATTTCGGCTTTTTATTATTATAAAATTACACTTATATGCAATTGACAAACCCACAATTTAATGGACTGGAAACTTTCTTTTTGGCGGCTTAAACCAGAGAGTTCTTATATTGGAAATAATGATGGTATTGAACAGGGTTCCGTTTTGTTGCTCGCACTATTACTTACTCTTATCCATTTTCGGTTGCGCATCAATCGAAACTCAATCGACTGTTTTGCACGCTGAGTTTCTCTCGACACGTTGAGCTTCTTTCAGCAAATGGAGGAGCAAATAAATGAGTTAGAAGCAAAACTAGCGGTGGCAAGACCACGATTAGAGAAGATCGCAGAAAAAATAAAATAGCTGCGCCCGAGCAGCAAAAAGATATCCACCAACGACAAAAGCCGAAGTCAGAAGTCGGCCAACAAAAACTGAAACACCAAAGCGGCGGCAAGCAACACAACAACCAGTAACACAACAACAGCATATCAACAAAAAAATAAAGATGCGACCAATAAACATCATTGACATCGATTGTAAGTAATTGGTTAGTCTTTGTAGGCTAGCTGTAGGTAACAACAGCCAGCAGCACAAGAGCAGCAGATCAACAAAAAAAAATTAAGTTGCCACCAATAAAGACCATCGATATCGATTGCAAGGAATTGGCAAGTCGTTGTAAGCTAGCTGTAGGTAACAATTTTTTAATTAAAAGACTACCAGGTAACAGACCTGCCATTCAAACCTATACGATGGTAGACCACGATAAAATAAAACAGGTTTTAAAAAGGGCCACCGCGGAATTTTACCCGTTCATGCTGAACCAAATAAAGAACATAACAGTGCTATTAAAGGGCGTTGACTCTGAAACGGAACCGGAGGTTCTGCTTGAAATGCTTCAAAAGCTGAAGCATGAAGATCTCGAGTTTTTCGCGGTAAAACTATTCACCACAGCCAAGTGAAGAAAGGAAAATCGAAAGCTACCCTTTTTTGTGGTCCAATTATGACCGGGCAGCATAATTGGTGGTCTAAGGAAAATAACAGTCCTGGATCATCAAATTATGACATGGGGCGAATTTAAAAAAAATCAGAGACATTCTGCATGTATCCACTGCAAACGGTTTGGTCATGCGGCGGCGAACTGTGAAATGAAGCGTCGCTGCGTAAAATGCAGACGGGACCATAAGCCAGAAGAATACCCTGTGGGAAAGGAAAGGGTAGAACACAAAGCACTTCTAAATTGTGCAGTATGTCGGAAGGAGGGACATCCCGCTAACTATCGAGGATGTCCTCAATTCCGAGAATTAATCTCGAGAAGTGTGAATTGACAAAAAAAAAAAAAACAGAAATAACTCGAACAATAACAATTCCCCTTAACATCGCAGTGTTCGTACGCACAAATTTCGTCGGGCGAGAGAATAACAAAACAGACTACAACACTGGTGGCCACAAATACTCCCACACAGCTTGAAACAACACCACAAGCAGGCGTGTTCACAATTTTGCTCAATCTTCAGAGACAGATGACACAGCCGTAAAGTCAAATAAACGAGATCTATTCGCACTTGCCCAGTCTAAATAAAAAATCGATAAAAAACCTTTCACCAAAACATCAATCAAAGTTCTTGTCGTGAATGTAGGGTCACTTATAAGAACGGAGAGAGGAGCCACTCTTTTCAACTTGTTGTAAGACGAGAACTCTGATGTACGTCTGGCGGGGGAAACAAACTTAAACCAGAGCCATAAGATAGAGCACAAAAACTACGATATTATATGAGGAGACCGACCTAACTCCTAACAATAGGGAAGTGTCGCAATCTTTATCAGGAAAGGACTACAATATAAAGTCATATATAGTGGAGATGTGCGCAGGTTCCGGGTACTAGAAGCATGCATCATACGCATACCCTTTGTGGGGGTTCTCTATATTACATGGAGAACCAACCCACAATTTAAACCAAATTTCAACCTTATTTCGACCGCTTTCAGCGCGTCATATCAACCCTTATTCCCCCTACAAGCTATTCTATCTGCAAAACATGTTTACCAAAACGACGCATCGCTAAACTCATTATTCTATGCAGACAATGTATAATTGAGTTTAGCTACCTTTTCGCCATACGGCAACTCCATTTCGCTAACCCATGAGATTTCCACCGGAAATCGCATTTCATGTCGGTTAGTCTGTCCTAAGGACGCGGTTACATAATCATGCAACGGCTGGGGTAAGTCCAAATTCTTCGAGTTTGGCTCCCACGATAATATTACCATAGCCAATGTAGCGTCACTTCGACTTCTCCCAGACACGCTATCCGCTTGGGATAAATGATCTCTTTTTGCAGGTGAATAGCACCAGCCATTATACTCTCCTTCTCATTTTTTATCTTCCTATAGTTCAATGCACTCTGAAATCACCATGCTCTCATGTTTGGAGCTCGGCTCCTAAACATACCCTCGACCTAGTTGAGAGCGTACAAAGACGAGCGATCAGCCTGATCGGGGACTCGGCGCTGACGTCGGGACTACAGTCGCTATCACATCGAAGGCGCGTGGCCGACATCAATTCAAACCAGTCATTACTCAACCATCATAGCGGCAGGTCGCGCCGCTCAATAAGTCAGTACTCAAACACGATCGCAGTCGGTCACGCTACGTCGAGCGTCCCAGAAATAAAGTCGAGTCACAATTGTCGTGTTGTTCCTTTCTCATTACCTTTCGTATATACATACAGAGGACATTGTTTTATTTTTTTTAAATCTTAGTAATAGGGTAATGTTCTAGACATAATTTGTTGCCGTTATTTATCTAAACTAAGTTAAATCCTAGATCTACAGGATAAGAATTCTAATAGATACAAGAAAAAAAAAACTCAAGAACTAAACCAGATGCAGCGAAATTAATTTGTGTAAATAAAGTTTATATTAACTCAAGAACTAAAGCAGAAGCAGTGAAATTAATTTGTGTAAATAAAGTTTATATGTACCAAATGTAAATAAATGTGGATAGTAATAAAGAATAAAAAACACCAACACAACCTCTTTTTAGCAGAGCTCGAGACTCTCCTTTGACGCTTGCAACTACACCTGGAAAAAATTATTTTATCGTGGGTGGAGATACGAACCCAAAACGTAAAGGTTGGGGAAATTATATATCTAATACCAGCGGAAATCAGTTAGCTAGTTAGCTAGATCTGTATCAGGTAGAATTTAAAACTGACCTACTGGCTACGGAATACCCATCTTCCCCTCGAGGCAACATACATCGTACTTAGATATCTTGGTAATTAACTCATGTCTGAGAATTCTTAACATCAACAGTCGAAGCAGAAACTGTTTACGGCCAATTGGATACGACAGTCACCATTGTGGCGTAATAAAGCTTCCGCGCGAACTGGCAGATCTGGTGGAATTCGTGATCCCACAACCCTACAACTATGGGGCAATGCGATGGCCACGGTTCACCAGATCATTAACAAGAGAATTTTGTTCGAATGACATTAACCTGCCAATAAACTAAATCCTGACATATGATGAAATCGAAAAATACATATACCAAATGGACGAAGCTATAACACGAACAATGGACAAAATAATTCCCAAAACAGATGACATAAACGTGTATAGAAACATAAAAATAAACGCACTTCATAGGAAAAAGGGCAGACTGCTATCAAAACTAAAACAATTGTACAGGTACCTTACAGACAGACAAGACCAGGAGATAATATCACTGAAATCTCGATTAAAAAACCTCTAACAATTGTGGTTTCGTCCATTCCGTTACGGTAATTTTGGTGTCAAAGATGCACCACGCTCTGGAAGGCCAATTGTGGCTTACATGGCGATCGTCATGTAAGCACTGTTTCGATTGATTGAAGAATAAGTCTGGATTCAAAACGAAGTTCGTTGTATGGCTGACGCACGAACTAACGCAAAAAACCTCATGGACCGAATTTCCATCTGCGAATCGCTGTTGAATCGCAACAAAATTCACCCATTTCTAAGCGTATGGTGGCTGGTGATGTAAAGTGGGTAATTTACGGCAGCCTTAAGCGAAAATAGTCGTGGTCGAATGGAGGTGAGCCAGCGTACATGGCGGCCAAGCTACGATTGATGGTCGGGAAGGTTTTGCTGTGTCAGGATTGGTGATCCCCTACGGACAAAATTCGAACGTGTACTGTCAAAAACTGGACCGGCTGAAAGAAGCAATCACACACAAGTGGCCAACTTTGTCCAATAGGAAAGGAATTGCATTCCATCAGGACAACGACAGTCCACACGCATCGATAGTGATTCCCCAGAAGCGTGAATTGTGGTAAAATCATTCATGTGGCTTGCATTAGTAACATGGCCCTATTCACGCCTCATTGATTGTTCATGATTTTTTGCGAAAAAATAATTGATTTATTGGGCATTTGTCACCAATTTCCTTGGAGACGTTCCTCTCTGATTTCTTTCCACTCCTGAGAGTCAAGAGAGCGATGACAGGGTGGCTTTTGATGAAATAAAAAAGGGACCGCTGAAGGAGTTGAACGTCATAGCAAAAAGTAGGTTCCATAAGGGTTTCCAAGTTACATTGAACAGGGCAAACTGGATGTTGATTAAAATTAAAAAATCTTTACCAAAGACAAAAACTTCCATTCTTTTTTTTATTTGACCATGTATGTGTTTGTGTGTTTATGTTTATATGTTCTTTTATTTATATTTTTTATCACCGGAGTGTGGAGCCATGAATATCTTATGGCAATTTCAGTTGAAAAACATAATAGTCTTTTGAAACCGTAAGAAGAAAAATCTGTTTTAATTATTTAGAACAAGACTCGGAATTCCATGTACATAATAACGCATCTGTAGGGAAGATGAGTAAAGTCATTAAAACTACAATAAACCAGGTCTAATTGTCGACAATGTCGGAGAATTTTAGATGCACACTACAATACGAGCTTGTGGCGTTTCTAACAGATACACACACAATACACAAGCAAATAGTGAAGAACACCGAACGAAAATCGAATAAGAAAATGCATCAGAGCCGTATACCATAGCGATAACATAACAAATCCACATCAGTCAAATGTACTTGAGTTTACAATTCGAATTCGTACACACGGCGGCGGCCTGATGGGTTGCGCTTTGGTTCAATTTTGGGAGATTCTAACTGTCATAGCGTCAGTTCTAATCACACGTTCTTCACTATCATCCCAAATGCTTATAAGCTGATTGTAAAATAAAAGGAATTTGTAATAAAAACAATTTTGTGTTAAGTGTTTTAGGATAAAGAACGCCCCTTTAATAGCGGTCCCTTTTTTCGCTTTTATTTCAGGTATGTACATCTTAATTTTTTTTAGTACGCGAATTTTTGGCATCTGGAAGTTATCGAGGAAGTGAATGCCATATTTATCTACGACCGATCAAAAAAAGGAATCGCATAAACAATTTCAAAAAAAATGTCTGGATATGTTTAAGTGTAGTCATGGATGTGCTTTACAACTATTCAACTTAGATTCATCATTACACTTAATGAGTCCAATGAAAGCATTTAGAAAGGTAAGGACCACCAATGAATTCTGGTAGTATTTGAAAAAATGGAAGTCATGTACAGGACAGTTTTGTGCAGACTGAGGGACTCAATCAGTTCAAATACTGTAACACACAACCATTCTCCAACATTCTGCGTTTTAACGAACAACCGGAAGTGTTACCCCTCCCGATACCATTAACTGACCATATCCCACGCCAACCCACCTCCTTAACCCACAATCCTTATATTCAAATTACCTATTTAAGTTACTATAATATTAACTAGGTTAAGATAGATTAGGTTAGATTAAGTTAAGTTAAGTATTAAACTAGATTAAATTAAATAATAAAAATCCTAGTTTTCTGACCTTTTCCAGGTAGACTATCAATATTAAAATCTGTAATACTCAAATAGTTATTCACACAAGCAATTATGTGTGAAATGATGTAGCAGTTGCGACGTGACGAGCGGAGTAACAGGTAAACTCCGTCCCGCCCCACGATGGAATATCTAAAAGAAAGTTCCCCAGGGATTAACGGGAATATGAGTCTGGTGGGAAGTGGTTTTAGTCGGTAAAAACCCGGCAAACCCCTGGATCAGTCCAGAGGTATCTTTTGAAGATTTCCACCTTCCTACCTGTGTGTTTAACAAGCGTTGAACGCACCTTCAACTAACACCGGGTTCTTGTTGTGTTGTGGGCTGGCGTCAGGAACAATGCGGTCTCCTGACGTGCACGTTGGTTGGGCGTTGTTGGACTTCGCCGACCGATGAATGTCGTTCACAAACACGAGGGACTTGATGTGTCAGATCAATGGCGCCAGCAATGATGCCTGAAACGACATTTCCACAGCTGATTGCTGACATTGTTAAAGGTGATTCCACATATTGTTCAAGTGGTACCACAGATTTAATCATTGCGAATTCGCTGATTGTTTCGAATGCGAATCCGCAACACTACCGAAACCAAAAAAAAACTCAATTATGTTTGAAAACTGTGTACCGACCGAACAAAGATACAAGACATTTTTTCTTAATGGTATAAAATATTTTTTTTTTCTTTTTGTTGAATAGTTTATCCATCAATTAATAAAACAAATTGATATTTTGAAAAAATTACAGTGGCATAACCCCTTAAACCGACCTAACACATTATTTATGTGCTCCGTAGTCCGCTGTGATAAGCTCGAATTTTGTTTCTCGTGTATAAATCACGGCTACTGGTAAAAATTCTTTATAAGGTTCACATTTATAGGATCAAAGGGAAGGTTCTAATAAATATCATAATGATATCCAGGCGGGGTTTTAAAAATCCTCTTACAAATGAGTAATCTTGTCAGAATTATTTTTCGAATTTAGTTTAAGCGTCAAAACTCGTTGTTAAATACATATTCCTGTCGGAATCATTTTGATGATGGGTGTAAACATTATTCCCGCGCGGGATAGAAACCGTGACGCTATACTGATGGAGTTTATGCTTCCAGCAGGAGCACCCATGTCAGACACACTAGCGAGGTGTAACATACAAATATCTGCCACCTCTACTCCAGGATGTTAAGTATCACCGTGCCCTTGCATGGTTTGCAGCCAGGGGTATGCCGACCGTATTATTACGACGCCTCTCTACCAGCGGGTCGAACCAGAGCTGTAAGTAGACCTTGCCATATCAAAACCGGGCTCGGATATGGCAGACTATTGGAATCCCCAAAACTGTTCCCACGAGAAAGATAAATGAGAAAAAACATACAAATAACCCGGTAGGTGTTGGTGTGATGACCCGTCTCTACCATAAGGGAAGAATTCATCATGACTCGTCTACGAGGGTGGGCTGAAAAGTTTCCGACCTAACAAAGATACAAGGCATTCTTTCTTAAAATATATTTTTATTTGTCTACATAGTCTCCTTGTAACTCTACACACTTATCCCAGCGATTCTCCCATCTCTCTAACCCATCCAAATAGTACTCGACGTTTTTCTCTGCAAAATAACTCTTCACGAAGGTGATTGCCTCCTCATTTGACGAAAATCTCTGTCCTCCGAGCCCAATTTTTAGATTAGGGAAGAAAAAGAAGTTGTGGCGGTCCCGCCAAACCCCAATCACTACAACCCAGCTTTCATAAGTTTCTGCTAAGGCAATCGCATTAGCACCTGTAAATGCTTCACGCATTAAATTCAACAAATGTATTTAGCTAAAAGCTCCTGGAAGAGAATTCTTACCTTCATTCATGTATTCGAATTCAAAATTCTCTATAAGAATTCTTTTCCAAACATCATAAACACAAAAACTATTCCGCACCTTCGGTTGCCAGGCAAATTCCAGCCTCCCCATATTTGCACTTCAATCACCAGCAACATTTCCCTTCTCAACGGCAATTACTGCTTTCAACGCATTATCTAGGAATACCTGTAAAAAATTTCTCCCACAAGGGCATATATGGATGCATCAATGCATCTCTGCATTAGCGATCAAGAACCGAATTCTCGTTTAGTGTAAATACTCACACTAGAATCCGACCCTTGAGTTGCCTTAGATGCCATACACAATTGGCATAGATGTTATACAAACCGTCATTGTGTAACCATATAAATTGCTACGCAATGACTTGCAGCTATGGATACAGCTGCAAGCACTTTACCCCGAAATGCTCCTTTGTTTGAATCTCCAAACAGTCACCAACTCCGCGCATAGCCGCCGGATTGAATTCAATAGCATTGTTATGTTGGGGATATGAAATGGATTTTCTTATAGGTGGGAGGAAAATGTAATGGGGGAGAAAAATGGTAGGGCTTTTTGGAGCACCACAACGACCAAAGATACGATATACAAATTGTATGATGTATCACAAATGCATTTCACACCTAATGAGTTGCAGCTTATTTATTTAGCCCACCCTCATTACAGGCCGATGCCTTAGGTCGCTTCTCCCTTTGTTCTTTTCCCCTCGTTTCAGGTTTCGTTTATCCTTTGCTAAATGCATCGATAAACACGGTGATGTGTACGATCACACACTCACACCACTGCGTGTCAGAGATCGCCTTTCATTGGTCACTGGTCAAAGGAAATTTCATTTCCTTTTCACCACACCACCAAACTCACCCCAAACGAGGGTTGAATCATTAAGTCGTATTCCAACCACCGATCCGGTCGGTGCGTCTTCTGCTCCCCGTGGCGTCCGGGGATGCGCACACCCTGAGTCGTTTCATATCACCCGACCGAGCCGGTCGGTTTTCCACCACCACTACCCGTAGCGCTGCGGGCACGCGTACATACCAATTCAGAAGTCGTAGTCGGTTGGCGTTTCATAGTATAACTTTTAATTATAATTTGTGCAAACGTCGCGATTAAATAATCATAAGAAAATAAAAGTTCATTGTGGTTGTTTAGAATTCAATTTCGTGTGTACATTCTTTTTATATCTTGTCTTACCACCAGCATCCGGTTAAAACTATGATTCAAATAAAAGAACTAAGAACTACCAAAACAATCGGTGTTTTATTTTACTTTTTGTTTCCTGGTGATTGTTGCAGCAGGATTAAGTTTGTTCGAACAGTGAAGAGTTGTGGGAACGGAGTAGAACCCTGTGCCCATGCCGGCGCCACGACTTCGCCCCCCACAAAGTCACTTGGGGCTAAATCTGGTGAGTAAGGCGGATAGTCAAGCAGTTCAAACCGTAATTCGTGGATTTTCACCATGGGAACCGCTGATGTATGAGATGGCGCGTTGTCTTGGTGAAACAGGATTTTCTTTTTCTGCAAAAGTGACCGTTTTTCTGCAATTTCTGCCTTCAGTCGATCAAGTAATGATGCGCAGTATGCTCCTGTAATGGTTTTTCCTTTTTGAAGATAATCGATTAAGATAACTCCATGACTATCCCAAAAAACAGTCGCCATCTTTTTCCCAGCCAAAAAAAAAAAAAAACAGTTTTTTCTTTATTTGGAGCCTATTCCCTCTTTGCAGTCCACTGTTTTGCCTGTATTTTTATTTCGGCCATATAATGGTGTATCCAAGTTTCATCGACAGTAATTAATCGGCGCCAAAACTCGGATTTATTACACCAAACTGCGCCAACAGGATGTTGGAAATGTTCATTCAAACACGTTTTTGGTCCAACGTGAGCAAACGCGGCACCCAACGCGTGGACAGCTTTCTCATGGCTAAATTTTGATTAAATATGTGACAAACACGTTCTTTGGACATTTTCATAGCGTCTGCTGTCTCTCTCACTTTAATTCGGCGGCCGTCTAGCACCATTTGGTGAACTTTAGCTGTATCGTTAGTTATTGCAGTTTTGAACGTCCCGGACGTTCATCGTCTCCCAAGCTCTCACGGCCACGTTTAGATTCAACTGCCCAAAATTCCACTGTGGCAAATGATGGTGCAGAGTCCATACACAGAGTTCAACTCATCTTTGATTTGCACAGGCGTATTGCCTTTCAAAGACAAGCATTTCATGACAGCTCGATACTCAATTTTGTCCATTTTCACAAAAAGACTCACATCGACTCACTCAAACGATTGTCAAATAAAAACTACGCGTCCAAAATGTCTGAAATGCTGCTGAGTAACTGTCAAAAGATAGTTGTGCATTCACGAGTGCTGCTATCTTTGCGTTGAGGTCGGAAACTTTTCAGTTCACGCTCATATATATATATATATATATATATATATATATATATATATATATATATATATATATATTGTTATGTATGTAAACAAAAATTAGCTAAATCGATCAGAGTTTTGTCTCCCAACAAAGAAATTGCTCATATCAATAGATCATATACATAAACTGAGGATACCCGATCCAACAAGGGATCACACGCATAAATTAATGACACCCGATCCAACAAGGGATCATACACATAAACCAAAAGATACTCGATCCAAAAAGGGATCACACCCATAGATTGATGACACCCGATCCAACAAGCGATCATAACCATACAGCAAAGACATCCAATCCAGCACAATATCACAACTATTCGATCAGGGACAGGATTGTAAATTACGACATTTGTGGAGGATCGTCAACTGAAGTTCAGGGTCACCGAGTTGACGATGGAGCCAGAAACCCAGACGACATCAGTTAAAAGGAAACTCAGAAGAGACTAGTCGCGTAGTTTCAGTGTAACTCGAATGTTTTGAAGTTTAGTTTAGAGAGTTTTAGTGTGAAGGAAGAGTCCTAATAGAAAGTAAAGGTTCCAAAATAAAACCAAGAGTAATCTTATGATAAAGGAAGAAAGGTGAAATTACGGTATGATCTTAAGGTAAATCAAAAGTTTTAATGTTTGAATATTAAGTATCAATTTTAAAGTAAATCAAAAGTTTCAACGATTTACTCAAAAGTTTTAATGATTTAATATTAAGTATCAATTTTAAAGTAAATCAAAACTTTCAATATTTTAATATAAAGTAAGAGAGTTAAAGTTAATCAAAATATTTAACGTTTTAGTATAAAGCAACATATTTAAAGTAAATCAAAAGTTTCAACGATTTACTCAAAAGTTTAATGATTTAATATGAAGTAAGAGTTTTAAAGTAAATCAAAAGTTTTAATATTTTAATAAAAAGTAAGATTTTTAATGTAAATTAAAGGCTTACGTTAGTTTGAGATAATTTTAAATAGAAGGAAAATTTAAGTACCAATTAACGAGAAAGTTTGTAAATTTATTTTAGTGAGGGATAAATATTAATCAACAAAAAAAAAAAAAAAATACTGGACTATTTCTCTCGGGGGAATTACTAAATTCACTGCTGGACGGAAATACCGGAACTCCCTACTACCGAAACCCGGCCCGAAGGCCCGAAGCTTTTTCATTTCTTTACACAACAAGTGTATAGCCAAATCAAGGCATAACAATATATATATATATATATATATATATATATATATATATATATATATATATATATATATATATATATATATATATATATTTATATATGTATATAAACATATATATATATATATACATATGTATATGTATATTTATATACATCATCTTTTATGTATGTGACTGTTTGGCCGCATTCCAAGCGACGTGGACGGCAATATTTTTTGAGTGAATTGCACTTTATACGGAAACAAATACAAATCATCCTTGAAAATCCGCCGTAAGCTGGTTCCACTGACGCAAAATACCGAACGCGGTGATGCTACGTCACATGTGCGATCTCGATAACAGTCACTCTTACCGCTTCAACCAGTTCATTGGAAAGTTTGGGGCGTTGATGAACGGCATGCCGACGATCGCCCACTATCCTCTGCTCAAATTTGGTACCAAGCGGCGATACTTATGTCAGACGCTGTTTGTTAGCCACGGTATTTTCAACGATATGCCCGTTGACTCACCACAATTGTACGGCTATTTTCAATGTACAACGTCACTATTTCGATGTGAAGCGATTCATGGTTAAAATTTTACTGAATTGACGTTTCAAAAACAGGTCTACTCAAATCAATCGATTGATAAATGTGAAAGTTGTTCAATATCTATATATCGACATATTTTATGGCGCACCTACTATACCATATATACGAGGACAGTTTGATAAGTCTATGAATAAAAGCAATTTTTTTCGGCAAATAAGCATTTTATTTCTCAACATATTCTGCTTATAGCTCGATACATTTAGTCCAGTGGTTTTTTTTTTATTCCTTTAAAATAATAGATTTCCTCAAGCTTATTTTCTGTAATGACCTCTTCATTCGACCAAATCTCTTGCCGCCCAAGCATTTCTTGAGATTTGGAAACAGATAATAGTCCCAGGGAGATAAATTTGGAGGATATGCTGCATGGGGTAGTAGTTCGTAGCCCAATTTATGGATTTTGCTTGATTATGCTTAATCAGCACACGAAATTTACTTTTTCCCATTTCCGTTAAAATTCATGAGGTTGTCTGCTGTCAAACGCAAACTAAATGGCGCAGCTTGCTCAAACTGACAGTAACCTACTTATATAATTGTCAATGCCAATTCACGGAAGCAATGTTGCATTTAAAGTTAGGGCGCGGGAAATTCAAAATGTCACTGAATTATCAAACTGTCTTCGTATATATATAGATTACTTTTTTGGAAATTATGGTATAGTGTAGATTTACTCTAAAACTAATCTGGTGATTGTAACCACTTCAAAATCACTCGCGATCGGTTGTAATTGACTTGGTTTTTACAAGGCTTTTACGAATACCAGATACTCTTTGGTTATTCTGTCATCATCAAACATCAGATGTTAATTTAATACCAAGTTGTTTCCGCCACCATGTCTGAGCCTTATGAGCGTGATAAAACGAAAAATCAAATAAACATCTACTGCGTGTTTATGTTTTAAAAGGTCATCAACAAAATTTCAATCAAAACACGGTCTGGTCAACATTAGGAAATAAAAAGAGTCCTAAACTTCATTTATAGCAAGAAAAAGCAAACGATTGCAAAATTATAAAATCAAAAATTAATACATAAAAAATCAAGTTTATAGATTACAGAAATGCCTGTCATAAAAGTTCAGCGAAATCAGGCGTCAAATAAGCGAGACGTGCTATAAAGTAAAGGAATGTGTAAAATCATGCATTATGTGGTTTTAATTGCGGAATGAAACCATGGAGACATTGTAAGCGAGAGACGTAATAGTTAATGCTAGTGTGCACTTTATAGCTAAGAGAGATAATTAAATTGGCTGTTTACGAACAATGCCAGCGAATTTGTCAAATACCAAGCCATGCCATTCTTATCTACATTTATAATGCATAATCATAAACAGCTGATGGCGAAGCAAAGAATGGATTAAAGAAACGCTATAATATAGTAACATTGAAGATAAAAGGCTCCTTTAACTCGGGCAATTTATCGAAAGGCCCTTTGCCCTTCGAATGGGAACATGGCATCCATTTGACTTTCATTCTTCCCCAACAGAAGAGTGGCTTACGCCTCAAGCAAGGAGAATAAATTCGATGTTATTCCAGAAGAAGTTTTTCAAGTGTCAATACATATATTATATACGAGGGTAGGCCAATAAGTCCTTAGAAACGACGATGGTGTTCGTAGCATCACTACTGTTTTTAGTAAGCATCATTCCTCACTAGGTATCTGTCAATTTTCAATTTGTTTCATGTTTCAACTTTGCATGAAAAATTGGGTTTGAAAAAAATATCTACGAGATGGATGCCGCAATTGTTGAGAACTTTGGGAACACATGCGTCGTAACCCAGATGAGTTTCTGCACAGATTAGTAAATGCACATGAAACATGGATACACCACTACACTCCCGAGATGAAAGAACAGTCAAAACAGTGGATTGTTAAGGGCGAACGGGCTCCAAAGAAGGCAAAGACGACTACAAAGAACTAGAAAGGTTATGGCTACTATCTTTTGGGATGCACGTAGTATTATCTTCATTGACTATTTGGAAAAAGGACAGACAACAACTGGACAGTATTATGCGTCATTATTAGGTTAGCTAAATGAGAAGATAAAAGAAAATCATCCTAATTTTCTAAGGACTTATTGACCTTCACTCGACTGATGAAATCTTGTAAGGAAAATTAACGTAGGGTAGCCGCTGATACAAAACGTGTAAAATGCACAAATATAGAAACGTTCAAAGGAAGCTATCGAGTAGCTGGCAATTACTTTCTATTATTGATTAAAATTTAAATAGTAAGTGGGATTTTATTTTTATTTTATTTCTTTCGGGAAAGGCTAACGTCTAGCGCTGAATCGGCGACCTGATATGTCTTTTTTTTCAAGACCAGGTCCCGCAGCCAGAGCTCCGAAAGATGATCAAGGCCATTTCACGGAGCCTACAGCTTAATGGAGTGGTATTTCGCCGGGCGGCTGGAGCTTGGAGCACAACATCCCGTAATTGCCCCCAAGTTTGCACAATCAAACGCTTGATTCAACATCCTTACCAACACAACCGTTGAGGCGACAAACCTAAAACCGAGCGAATACGGACAACATCATGGGGAATAACACCAAGAGACAACCTGAAAAGGAAATCATCAGAGCCGTTTATAATCAAACGGTTAAATAGCATAACAGCTATATCAGTGAAGAGTAGTTGAGAATTACAATTTATCTCCTACACGTGAAGTATTGTGACGTCAGTTTTAATTTTTTTTGCAAGACGAACCATTCACTTTGCACATTTTTGATAGCAAGTCGTTACCCCATAGTCCGTATTCTGACAACCCTGGCAAGGAAACTATTATCTGGTAGCTACTGGACATTTCCTGGTGTAATTTGAAATTCGCATGGTAGTATCCCGTAGACTTTTTTTTACCAAAAACCGTTTCGAGGGTAGTTGCTTTCTGGGCATCTAAAATTTAAGTGGAGTGCCTTCATCGTTAATAGGCTGAATTCAGCGAACCTACAGAGGGGTTCCCCGACGACGAAAAAGAAGAATTCTACGAGAACGTCGAATGGGCCCTGAATGCCTACCCAAGATACGATGTGAAAATCGTTCTAGGTGATTTGAATGCGAAAATACGTTGGAAGCCGGTTTTCAGGCGCTACACAGGTTCCCATAGTTTGCATGAGAACATTAATAACAATGGACTACGACTCATCGAACTGACAGCGTCTAAGAACTTGGTCGTTCCGAGCAACAGGCTTCCGCATAAAGGTATCCACAAAGTCACCTGGGTATCACCCGATGGAGTCACTCGCAACCAAATTGACCACATGTTGATAGATCGCCGTCATTCCTCGAGCCTGATGACGGTACGAACGTACCGAGGTGTCAACGTCAACTCGGATCACTATCTTCTTGATATGGTTTTCCGAGCGCGGATTGCTCTACAAACACGTATTGCATCCGTGGATCAGATTCGGATCAACACGGCTGCCTTGCCCAATGAGAATACCTTTGGTCATGCGTTAAGACTCGCCCTCGAAGAGTTCGACGGAGGTAGAGTAAGTTCTGTGGCCAGAATAACGGGCGTAGAAGTGAAATGGACGCGCCTTAAGAATACTGTCATCAGTACTGCCAACTCCATCTTAGGCAGTAGTCGTAGGGATCGGAGCGACTGGTTTGATGATGAGTGCAAACTAGCGACTGAACGTAATGTTATATACCGGACAATGCAGCAGTCTCATAGGACGCGGGTACGCAAGGAGAACCACAAAGAGTTCAGAAGATCAGAAAAAAGAGTTGGCAGACAAAAGAAAAGTACTTTAAACAAACAAGACTGCGAAATAGAGAAAACTAGAGAGCGGGGTCCGGACCAGGGGCGGAAGTTATACCAAATGACCCGCAGTATAACGCGGTACATACCACGCTGCACTTACTGCAAGGATACAGAAGGTAATCTGGTCACCGATCCTGAAGGGATTCTGGAGCATCGGGAAATGCACTTCAATGAATTGCTAAATGGTCAGCTAACAGAGGAATTGGAGGCTTCACTAATGCAAAATCAAAACCAAATACTGCCGTCACCAAGCATTGAGTATTGCATTGCAATTTAATTTTAACATTAAAAATCATAAGACAGCTCAAATCAAATAACGTCCCCGGAGCTGATGGCATACTAGTTGAGCTGATCAAACAAGGAAGGACAGCGTTATATCATGCAATTCGTGAGATCGTGGTACACGTATGGGAGTACGAGGAAATGCCAGAAGATTGGCGTCGTGGAATAATTTGCTCCTTACATAAGAAGGGAGATATCACGCTGTGCAGCAACTAAAGGGGTATAATGTGGGGGATCGAAGTCTGGGCGCCAACGTATGGTGCGGGGTTCACTCTCACCCACCAACAATTTCTGCACAAAATTGTCTTCCCAAAAGGAAACCGAGCGCCGAATGAAAGGACGAATAAAAGACACTGAATGATTTGCACGTTAATGTTCTTTATTCCTTCGATATTTTACACAGCATGAAATATCGCGCCGTTACCGCAATTTACAAATCAGTAGCACTTAGGTATATGGGGTACAATGAGTAGCTTAGTACACTAGCCTCCGCGTAGGAAGTTATCGATCTCCGTTAATTCCCGACTTTTCTTTACCCGCTGAGTTACGAGGCTGCGGCGACGTGTTATATTGTTTATTAAGTTCTCCGTGGTCGCGATAGTTTACTTTATAACTCCCGCTCGCCTGTACGTTCTTTTTATTTTCTTTCTTTTGCTTAATACAGTGGCGCGGACTTCCTACTCGACTCGGGGTGATGGGGCGAGATGCGCTGGTCGTGAATGAAAATAATTCATTCATTGCGTCGAGGCGGTGCGTCATAGTAAAATTAGGCTCGCTGCGAATTACGAGGAATTGCGGACGAGTTGCTATGCTCGCATAAGAACTCGGTTCCAACGAATTCTGGCCGTACAGGCTGGATTGACTTCGTTGGTTGGGTGTACCGGGAAATTGGCTTTGGCGACGCGGGCGAGTATGGGCGTGCGTTTTCGGAGGAAATTGGAATGGCTTCGGTGCAAGCAAGGGATATCGTTTAGATAGAAATGTTAGCCGACATAATTTCGGGGAAATGTGCGCGGTTTAGTTGGTTGGTAATGTTCCGTTGAGGATTTGGATATACGCTTTGTTAAGGCATATGAACTTCGGAGAAATGTGTGCGGCTTGGTATATTTGCTAATGTTCCGTTGAGGATTTGAATATGCGTTTGCTATGGCATACGAATTTCGGGGAAATGTGGATTGCTTGGTTGCGTTGAGAAAATATAGATAATTGACTGACGCAGTTTTGGGGAAATGCATGTGGTGGTGATTAGAATATATTCGGTTGAATTATATTCTCTTGGAGGTTTGGAAAATATTTTATTGCAGATTTGGGAATGTATGCTATTAGGTAATGTTCCTTTCAGGATTTGATTTTTGCATGTTTGCAGGTTAGGGTTGTGGGTTGGTTCTCCGTGTGATGTAGAGAACCCCCACAATAACATTGCTGAGTACCGCCTATACTTTCCTCTATCCTACAAGACCGGATAGCCCAATACGCTACAGTCATCATTGGTCAATATCAGTGTGGCTTCATCCCAGGCAAATCAGCGATTGATCAGATATTCACCCATAGGCAGGCGATGGAAAAATGTCTGGAATTTACGATTCCATTACATCATCTATTTATAGACTTTAAGGCGGCCTACGACAGCATAGGCTGGGTAGAACTATATAATGCCATGAGAGAGTTCGGCATTCCAAACAAATTGATACGACTTTGTGGGTTAACCATGACCAACGTAATTAGTCAAGTAAAAATAGCGAGATTGCTGTCCAAACCAATAAATATCTTTAATTGACTCCGACAAGGAGACGGTATGGCCTGCCTCCTCTTCAACCTGGCATTGGAGAAAGCAATCCGTGACTCTTGCGTTAGAACTAGAGGGACTATTGTCACCAAGTCCAGCCAGATACTTGTCTATGGAAATAACATCGACATCATCGGTAGAGCCGAATCGGCTGTACAGGAATCCTTCACCCAGATCGAGCAGGTGGCCCAAAAACTGTAACTGTACATGGTGGTATTTTGCGAAGAGAATACCTAACTTTGGTCGAAGTATCAGGGTAGCGGAGCACACATTTTAATTAATGCAATCCCTTGGGTCCTTGGGTCAATAGTATCAGCCGATAACAATATGGAAGAAGAAATACGCGAACGGTTGATCAAATCCAACAAAGCCTACTATGGTCTATCAAGGCTCTTTAAATTCCGAAATTTATCCAGAACATCCAAGATACTACTGTACAAGACCATGGTCTTACAAGTACTCATGTACAGATCCGAGATCTGGGTGCTCAATAAAAGGCGCTCTGAACTCATAGCCGCGTTCGAGAGAAAGGTCTTACGGAGAATTGTTGGGCCCGTAGATTCCGCACGATTCCGGAGACGCTACAACCATGAGTTGTACGCGATCTACCTTGAAGTTAATGTTGTGAGAAAAATCGAACTCGGTAGACTCCGGTGGGCGGAAAGTCCTTTGTGGCAGGATGTATGGAAGAAAACAGCGTGGCAGATCTTGTCTGCGATGGAGGGATGGCGTAGACCAGGACGCCCAGAGCCGGGGTGGTGCCAAGCTGGCTGACATCGGCTCGAAATCGGGTCCGATGGAGAGACTTGCTAAATAAGGCGAAGACCGGATCCCCGTTGTAGTGCCGATGATGATGATGAAAATATAAAAGCGCGAAAGACATCACAATTAATGTTACTCCGCTGCAATCTCCATTAACAGTAATCAATAATTTGGTTTACATGTTTGAAAGTTTGAGCCAATATTATTAACAACGAAGTTGAATCGATGTTTCAAAAAAAGATATGAGATCAAGATGTTATTTGGATCATAGGGACACTACACTTCGGGCATTGGCGACCGATTACGTATACAATATAAACACATGATAGACACGTAAATATATTAATTTGTCGGTATGTGATATGTAAAGAACGTTTTATATAACTCATCGTTCATTAATCCTGAGACTAACTCAACGTTGGCGCGCCTGTAATGAAAAATATTTAAGGCTCTTAGGTACTAACCTTCAAACGAAATGTGCCAACATTTTATGACTATCGGACTACAACACACCGAGTTATAGTAATTTAAATAATTCCGTTTTATCTCTCTCGTTTTTGTATATTTTTCAATAAAAAATGAAAGTGTCTAGAGAAACACGTGCATTGACTGGTGCACAAAAATCAAGAAATAGGAAAAAAAAAGTTTTTAATCCTAAAACAGCAGAAACAAATGAAAGCAGCTTCAGTACTTCTGCGAAAAAATTTAAAATGCTAAAAGAAATGCCCCGTGATACGTCCGTTGAATATCGAATTAAAAATTTTATTGCGGTTTTTGCAGCGATTTCTGAATACGTTAAGCGTAAAGTCTGCAGCGGAGATTTAAAATTCGAAACTACTGCTGAACGAGGATTTGGATTCAAAATTGTTTTGTTATGTGATAAGTGTGCAGCTCGTTCAGTGAATTCTAAACAATTTCTCCGAAATTCTTATGCAATAAATAGACAATTTTTATTTGTAATGAGAGTACTTCGGGTTAAAAGGCGCGAACAAATTTTGTGGACTAATGGATATCATCATCATCTGCACTACAACCGGGAACCGGTCTTGGCCTTATTTAGCAAGTCCTGAGGGTTGTTAAATTTTCCATAATGATTTGTTTTTTCCGGGCAAGGTCATAAGTCTTGCGCCAGAGGCTCCCCGACGGGGAATCGAACCACGGTCTCCCGCGTGACAGGCGGGTATACTAACCACTATACCATCGAGGAGCCTGGACTAATGTATATGCCCGCTTTTATAACTTAAAATACGTACGATTATAAAAAATGTACATTCATGCGGGGAAACGGCCATCTTCAAACTTTTTCAACAAACTTGTGGGGAAGAAAACAAATTAACAGCTGAAAATCGGGGCAAAGCTCATTCTACTGAATTAACTGTGTCTGGCGATAGTACATGGAAAAAGCGGGGATATACTTCTTTATATGGGGTATCATCATTGATTGGTTATCATTCCGATATTGTTGTAAAAAGTGCTTACTGCAAGCAGTGTGAACTTTGGAGCAAGAAAATTGGCACTGAGAAATACAATGACTGGTTCGAAAATCATAAAGACAATTGATTTGAAACTTTTAAATCCATTTTTCTCAAGACCATGTTCTTAAAACCTGTGTAGACGATATTTCGAGAATGGTTGAAGCGATCGATCTCAGAGTTTAACTCCATCTTTTTGCATATATTTTTTAATAATTAATCGAAACATTTGTGATTCCAATAAATATTTTTCATTTTATAAAAAATTTAAAGTAAACATTTTCATTAAAAATTTAAATTTTTTTTTAAGAAAGTGTCATTTTATAAAAAATTAGTGTTTCGCTTATTCTTTCGATTAATTACTAGAATTACGAATTTTTTTTTTATTTTTTGATTTTAGATAATCCAGTCACGAGATATCATGTACACGACAAAGTAATTTTTTTTGAGGAAGTTTCGGAGATGGTCTATTGTGACCTTAAAAACCATAAATTTTACATAAAAAAATACAGGAATATTGTATAAAATACCTATTATAAGTAAACATAATTGCAAATTAAAATATTAAAATGCCTTTCCAAAAAAAAATTCTTAAAATATCACTTTTTTTGTCTTACTAACTGCGTATAACTCTTTAAGTGGCATTATTTTTACAATATTGAAAACAATAGACGGACGCTTCGGACGGTTTTTACTCAGCTGACTGCCGACTTGATACGACTTTGTAGGTTGACCATGACCAACGTAACTAGTCAAGTACAAATAGCGAGATTGTTGTCCATACCAACAAACCTCTTTAATGGTATTGCGGTTTCGCACTTGATGCAACCAGTTAATTCGCAATCGAATGCAACCATCGCAACCATAAATAACAAATGTCAGCAAGCAGCTGACAGACGAATAATTTTGGTTGTCAAGCAATTAAAATAAACAAACTCTTCTTCGTTAGCTTTTGGCGACACAGATCGCATTCAGACTTAATCAATTTAAACAAAAGTAATCTTCAAAATAAAGGTACTATTTCACAACGTTAAATACTAGCAAACGATTTTCATTGCGTGGAGGATAAACGTTTGGGATTAGAACTGACGAATTGAGGTAATCATTTTCTCTTCAAATACATCAGATTTGCTATTGTTCCAGCCAACGACAAATAGTGTCACTGCACGTCAGGAGATCACATTGTTCCTGACGTCATTCCCCCGGCCCACCAACAAGATACAGTTGTTGACGGAAGTTGCGTTCGACTCTTGTTGAACTAGAGGGACTATTGTCAGCAAGTTCAGCCAGATACTTGCCTACGCAGATGACATCGACATCATCGGTAGACCCGATTCGCCTGTACAGGACTCCTTCACCCAGATCGAGCAGGCGGCACAAAAACTAGGACTGCACATTAATGATGGGAAAACTAAGTACATGGTGGTAACTTCTGCGAAGAGAAGACCTAACGTTGGTCAAACTATCAGGGTAGTGGAGCACGAATTTGAAGTAGTGCAATCCTTTAACTACCTTGGGTCAATAGTATCAACCGATAACAATATGGAAGAAGAAATACGCGAACGGCTGATCAAATCCAACAAAGCCTACTATGGTCTATCAACGATCTATAAATCCCGACATTTATCCGGAATACCCAAAGTACTACTGTACAACACCATGGACTTACCAGTACTCATGTACTGAGATCCGAGATCTGGGCGCTTAATAAAAGGCACTCTGAACTCTTAGTTACCATGAGTTGTACGCGATCTACCTTGAAGCTAACGTTGTAAGAAAATCAAGTTCAGTAGATTCCGATCAGGGGGATACCTAGCTCGAATGAGTGGAGAGGAGCCTGCCCGGAAAGTCCATTGTGACAGGATGTATGGAAGGAGACAGCGCGGCAGACCTTGTCTGCGATGTAAGGATGGCGTAGACCAGGGCGCCCTGAGCTTGGGCGTGCCAAACAAGGTGACATCAGCTCCAAATCGGGACCGATGGAGAGACTTGATAAATAAGGCCAAGATCGGATCTCGGTTCTAGTGCCGATGATGATGATGATGATGATGATGACTGCCGACTTGATTACGGTGTGAAGCGATGAATCCATGTTTCACCCATTGTCACATATCGACGCAAAAATCTTTCTTATTCCAACTAAACAGTGCCAGACAGCGCTCTAAATCGGTGCGATGTTCCATTATGAGCAAACATTTGAAAAATAGCGTTCGTTTGAAGGTTAGTGCTTCCTAAGTGTCATAAAGATTTTTTATTACAGGTGCTGTATCTGAGTTAGGCCCGGGTCTTGCTGAACGTTGTGTAATTGTTCATAATTTATATTTCATTAAATATGATTACATACTACATATTGTATTATACATAATACAAATTGTAGTGCTCTAAAAAGCCCTACCACATTTTTCCTCCAATCAAATATCCTAATCCCAATAATCCTATACCAAAACTTTAAATCTAATCAAAACCCTAAAAACCTAAATTAAATCCAAAATTCGCAATCAAACACGCGTTTATCGCTTAGCATTTGTCCCCATGACATAATTTAATTCAAAATTCAAGAAACTGAATTCTTATCTTAAATAAACCCTGAGCATCTCACTCAGGATACCAAAATCGGAATTTTGGTATGAAATTGTGCATTTTTGGGATACAAATGTCGATTTGTTTCCCTTTATAAAGAAACGGTAAAGTGATCTCCGGGCCGTAGTATCTTAATCCTCGTGCCGAAGAGCAGTAGTACACTGATTGAAAATTAAATTTATATCTGCATCTGTATCCAGGAGCAGTAGTACACTGTTTTAAAATCAAATTTATATCTGCATCTGTATCCGAGAGCAGTAGTATCGGAATATCCGTCTTGCCTTGGAGGCATCGCCCGCAGGAGAATCAACGTTTAATAAACCTGAACTGTAATTAAAACAAACGCATTTTATTATTATTTTGGAATTGTGCGTCGTCACAAAACGTTGGCTGTTTCTTTGAGTACTAGGACGACTCCTAAAAAATAGGATAGGGATCCGGTGAGTAGAGTGGTGTCAAGCCCAAAGTTTTAACCCTTACAGCGTCCACCATTACGGACATCAACAGAAGGTACCAGGTTGCAAGGTACAGGGACGCTATTCCCAAAGTGACGTCCCACGAACGATCGGTTGTTGCTCTTCCCTCAGGGTTTGAGGAAGCACGGCGGCGACCGCAACAGGTCCCCTCAGGAGCGGCCTTAAAGAGATCCCTCATCCTTTTCAGGAGTAGGAGACACGCTACCTGGGAGCGAGGCCAGTAGTAACGTCTACTACTACAAAATTATAACTTCCTTTGCCACCTTACGCTATTGACAGTAAGTTTATCATTTGTATTATAAAAGCAATTTATAAAACGGATTGGCCAAGAAAAGATAAGTGCTAATAATCTAATTACGGCCAAATTAAAGATAACGTTTTTATTCTGTTATACCATATAGTTATTAATATATTTTTATTTTTTATTTATTACTTAAGGGCAGTGTTTACAATGCACATCTGCTATAGGTTGTCATTTTATCAACATTTCGTAATCGAAATCCAAATATTATAATATAATTTATTTGTTCACAGAAACATTTGTTTTGTAGGCAGTGTTATACGTTTTGTGCAAATCGTTATTGGACGAGTTTGCTTTATAAAGTAAACGTTTATTTTATTATTTTTATTTTTTAATTTACGACATCAGTCATCCTTTTACTTAATTTGCACATTTTGATTACATTATCATAAAATAAACCACGAATGTTTAATTTCATTCGGCTAAACACTATCCCTAACTTTTCCATGATAACACACGGCTGTTAATTAAGAGTTTTTTAATTGATTCGTTTTGCGGCTTGAAACAATAATTTTAAAAGTGTGAACGCTAAGCACGTTAACTATCTGGTATATTGAGATTGTGTATTATCACCACTAACAATATAATTCAAGGCCCAACTAACGATATAATTCAATGACGGCAAATATATTGTTATAGAAAACTAGGTTTTTTATTGTACTTGGTTGACCCATTTTGCGTTTCCTTTGCACCTACCTTGGTTCTGGTTATCCTTGATTTTCGATAAATAAAAACTGTATGGCACAAAAAATTCACGCGATTGCGGTAAACCCCTTAGTAATCCTTTTTCGTTTAATCACTGTCACACTGTGGAAAGCAGATATATCTGGTACTTCTTTCTTTTACGGAATTCTTACAAATTAAAAATTAATAAACAATATTAGAAATGCACACAATTATAGGAAAAGGTTACAAGTAGAAAACCTTTAACACGATATCGATGTTGAGATCATATCCGACGGAGGATGCTTTTTCACGCACACGTTGGACAACGATTGAGTTGCGAATTTTGACTGAACCTTAACTGAAGCTCAACCAGGGCATTTATAACATAATCCAAAACTACAAAACAAACAGTTAAACCACAAAAAAATTCTGCGAATTTCGTGAGGTTCGAACTTAAGGTGAGCTTGTGTGAAGTGTGCCTCGTGATACTACTAACGAATTAGAAATGCGACAGAGTACATCGGCCAGCTAAACGACTAGCACAGTGAAGCTGTGGCTTGTGTCCATTTCAAATAATCACTGAGAATGGATTTGTGGCTTCGATTTGCACTAGTAACCTGGTCTTGGGGGGAAAGATAAATAAACAATCATTTCAGAGATGGGACCAAAATACTTAACAGACCAGAGTGGATCACAGCTCGATTACTTACACTATCGCATACTTGATGTTTGGAGTTTTTCGTTGAAAGGGAAAGTAAAACCATACTTGACACTTGTGGAACGTTATCAGATGAGGCTTGATGAAGTCGCGGTAAGGAATTCATAAGTTACATTGAGTCTTCGTGTAATAGAGGCGTTAATGAATATGCTAATTTTCCTTGGCATCTGTGCAGTTGTAGCTACATGGAAATTGTGATGATGAAGTAGTTATCAATTCCGTGATTTGCTGTGGGAAGTACTTGTATGCTTCTCTAATGAGTAAGACATTTACCATTAGTCGTGATCTCAAATGAATATTCGGAGGCTGGTATTGATGCATTCGCTTAAAAGTTCATGGTAATGAGCTTCCTTTGTTTTAATGTGACAGCAATAAAATAAAATAGATTGTACACACATGAAGTTGGAGTGATATTAATTCTGTTGTGTATGCGAGTTCGATGGGCGCATGGTGCGGCATCCGTTTTTAGTTTTCCAATGTCAAATTTTTAACAGTATGGGTTTGTATAAACTTTGTCAACTGAAATAGGCTACTAATTCTTCGTAAGAGTTTTTGTTTGACATTCATCTATTAGCGTTTTATTGGCGGTATTTGAATGCTTTAATTGAGTATTCAAGTTTTCTGGTATGTAAATAGTATTTGATCCTCGTATTTATTTGAAGCTGGTATCTTTTAAGTGACTTTAGTTATGAAATACATAATAAAACCGAATCACTGCAATTATTGTGTAAGAGATTTTTGATAAGTTTCAAGCAATGCATCTGGATAAGAAAGGTCACCGTGTTCGAGTTTTGATAAACGGCAAAAATATTTAACATTTTTTTAAGTAAGTAAGTAACATAAGTTGTTTTATGTGGTACATTGCATTCACTACTAGTTCCTTCACCTTAAACTAATTTCATAATTAAAAAATAAATTGTTTGAACTAATTATTATTGAGTGATGCCTCCCGTAGTGTGGCACTGTATACCGGATATACAATATTTGTATATTTATTGTTTATATTTCACTCGAATGCATGCTGCAGCTGCTCCAGAATAGCAGCAACAATACAAACCTTGTACAATCTTAATCGTCCGTTTATTTATTTATTTATTTATTTTTTCTTTACAAAAAGGACGCTTGGGACGGAATTTGACGTACCCTTAAATATTAAAAGAGCTCGACCAGAAAGAGTGGAAGTGGATAAGGCAACAAGGTATCGACCTACAGTTTTCTCCGTGAGTGGGGGGTTAGAATATACTCACAGCTAGGCCAGCTTGTCGTAAGAGGCGTCTAAAGGCCGAGTGGTAGGTAGGGGAAATACCACCCGATAAAGCTATAGGCTCCGTGAAATGGCCGAGCGAACTGCATGGCCATCTTACAGAGCTTGGCTGATGGACCTGTGGCGGTTCCGCCAAACCCCACGGCTCATTTACCTGAAAAACCCCCATAACTGCTACCCAACTTCCTTAAGTTCGCTAATGCAATCGCATTAGCACCTTAAATGCTTTACACATCTAGGTTATCAAATTTATAATCTAAAAGTCCCTGTAAAAGAATTCCTACCTTTTCATGCATCTCTTCGCATACAAATTCCCTACAAGAATTCTTTCCATTATACGCGAGTATAAAACAAAACCTATTCGGTACCTTCGGTTGCCAGGCAAATTCCAACCTTCCCACACCTGCACCGCAATCTCCCCGCAGCAAAAACAATTTCCTTCCCAAGGACAATTAATGCTTTCAATGCATTACCTGGAAATGCCTGCAAAGAATTTTTCCTACAAGGGCATTCATACATGTATCAATGCGTCTCTGCATAAGCGACCAAAAACCGAATTTCCAATTAGTGTAGATTTTCACACTAGAGTTCGACACTTGTGTCGCCATAGATACCATGTACCATTGACAGAGATGGTATATACAAATCGTCATTGTATAACCATCTAATCTGCCTTGCAATCACTTGCAACTATCGATACAGCTGCAAGCACTTTACCCAGAAGTGCTTCTTTGTTTGAATCTCCAAACAAGCCTCGACTTCGCACATAGCCGCCGGATTGAATTCAAAGCATAAGCAATGCAAATATAGAATCCCTTTCCCACAAACGAATTTCCTTGCATATACAAATGCAAGCAACGGGTTTGTTTCGTCCACCAACCCATTAGCACCTTTCCCAATGTCTATTCGTATATTTACACAAGGGCATCACTCATCTAAGACTTTTATGAACCCCTCGTCTCATCTTTTCTCTTACCACATTTCTTCGAAGTATCACCGTCTATTTATTTAAACGCGATGCACTTCATAGACAACGATCTTCTCGATCCCTTTGTCCTTGCCGCCTGACTGCTTTGTTTTGA
Source organism: Microdon myrmicae (assembly GCA_963931805.1). Classification (NCBI taxonomy): domain Eukaryota; kingdom Metazoa; phylum Arthropoda; class Insecta; order Diptera; family Syrphidae; genus Microdon; species Microdon myrmicae. The sequence continues at coordinate 86,608,610 of OZ007497.1, forward strand.
CCTCGCCTTCGCGTATGGGTAAACAACACAGATCCGAACGATCACACACATACCACCATGGCCCCCATTACGAGATCTGGTTTTCTATTCCACCAAGAGAGACTTTACGTTTCTCTGGTGGTAAGTAAATACATATCCTTAGTGGTGAGGATATCTACTACCACAAACTCACCCCAAAACGAAGGTTGTATCGCTGAGGCTAATTACATCTGCCGACCACGCTGGTCACGAGATCTCCCGCTCTCCGTCGCGCGGCGGAGATGCGTTCATCAAAAGTCGTGCGAGTTTCATCCCCTGAGGTACGTCCCTTTATTCTGGTATTGTGTGTCGTGTGCCGAGTTATATCCAAGTGTGAATTCCACTTACTTGAGGAATACACCTTACTAAATCGTTTTCATTGGATAATTCAAGATCGCGTTTACCCTTTTGTAAACATTATAAACTAAATAGAAGAAATCGTCTAATTTCCACCTAATCAGTGCAGTTTTAGTGTGACATAAATATAGTTTTCGGCATAACACAAAACAAACAAAAATAACAATAAAAGGATAAAAATAAACAACGTTGCGTTTTATTTGTCGGATCAACATCTGTGTATTTCGCTCAGTTTCTATGGGCGCACCATTTTTACAGTACAGTGTTTTCTTCGACTATGTTTCGGAGGTATGGCTGATGGTCCGGACTAACACGAAGACAAGTCATGATGGTACCTTCTGAGATAAGGAATTCCGGACATAAACTAGTTCCCCATGCAGGTCTCCGGATGTTACATAATTAACCCCCCACCCCCCCCCCCCCCTCCCCGTCCGGATCTTTAAACTGATTCGCATCCTTTTTGACGTAAAAAACACCATTCTCTGTATAGCCCATATAGGATTTTCCTACCTGAAATCAAAATCTTGAAGCCGGTTAGCAACAGCAAAGCATGGGTTGACGACCCTGGCTGCATCCAGTGAATCCGCAACATTCCGCCCGCCTTCGCCAATCATTGGCGAACCCTTTGGTTACAGGGGGCGGAGGCCCAGGGCCGTGGTCTTCTGGTGATGCGGTCGGGAAAGAGCCGTCCGCCCTGAATTGGTGACGACGAGTGCTCCGTCTCTGGAAGGTATCTGCCGATGGGATGCGGCCGTTGGCGTGTGAGGCCTGAATGGTGAGCCTGATGCGGTTTCTTCCATGGCACCGTCCGCGGTTCCAATGACAGATGCGGACCCAGTGCCTGTTGGGCCGAGTGAGCTCCGCCTCTTCTGAATTATAAGGCGTGCTTGTTGGCAGGGATGCGGTAGATCCCTTGATGCTGGGGAGCGCTGCCCGCCAAGCGGGGCATTGCTCTCTTGATGGGTGCATACGCGGTTCTTGTTCGGTGCGCATTGTTCCGGGTGGACCAGTTCCTCTGGGTTGGAGTTGTAAATTCGCAACCCACGAGGAACGGCCATGTGTTTCTGCGTTGGTCCCAACATCGAGACATGAGCCGAGTTGATCTGGCAGGCGGCACTCTGGTCGGCGGCCTGCTGGTCCATACTCACTGGGAGTGTGTGCGGTTCCGCGATCGCGTGGCTGATGCTGGTTTGGTGATTGGCGCGGTTCGCTTTAAATGTGGAGACTGAGTGCAGCGCGAACTGAGCCTCGAGCAGTCTCGGGAGTTGTGTATCATTGCCTTGGTCGGCGTCGTTTGCCTTAATGGGGGAGACTGGATCGAGCGCGAACTGAGCCTCGAGCAGTCTCGGGAGTTGGGCATCTTCACCTTGTTCGGCGGGTTTCTCTGCAGCAGGCTTCCTTCCGCTTTGGGCTGCTTCGGATGACTTGGTAGTTTTCTTCGCTGGTGCAGGTGCACCGACAGCTGCTGGTGCCTTATTGCTGAAATCAGCCTTCATGTGTGGTGTCGCTTTATCGGTAATGGATGCCGCAGCAGTCGTTTTCACTTCCTTCGCTGCCTCTGGAACCTTCTTGATGCCCTTGGCGGCGGTAGTTACAGGCGGTTGCGACATCAATGGCGGCAAACGATTTGTTGGTTGACTAGCGGCGTCCGTCGCAGTCTCGGATGCGATCGGGCGGTCGGCTTTGAGGGTGTGCCTTGCCCCAACAAACTTTGTGGCCTCGTCCCGATATATCTCCTCGGCCTGACCGATGAATCCGTCCACGAAGTAGCGGTGGCCGCTGGTCATCTCTGGACTGGCCAGGCGTTTTATCTCTTCACGCTTCTTTCGGATGTCCTCCCATTCGATCTGGAGGTTGAGCTGGGGTATATCCACCGCGAACAACGTTGGCGGACCCTCTTTTTCACATTGAGGAATGCAACCGACATCCGTTCCTGGGCGGCGACCTGGGCGCTGATGAGTTGTTCCGCCAATGTAGCTGTCATGTTTCACTTCGCTGACATTGCTCTGCGCTCTGGGCTTTGAGCTAACTGTTATCATGAACTTGATAACGGTGGTTCTTCGCACCTGGATTCTGGTGTCCCGCGACCTTGACGTCGGTCGGTCCTTAAGTCTGGACCTTCTAGTATGCCGCGAACTTGAGGCGGTTGATCCTTATGTCTGGATCCGGGGCTGCACCGCGAACTGGGCGGTGGTAGCCGATAAGTAACTGCTGGGGGTAGCTTCTATTTGCGCCACGAATTTGGCGGCGGTAATGTATTTGTAATTGAAAGCTTTCTTACCCGCGAACCTTGTGGCGGTTGATCCTTACGTCTGGATCCGGGGCTGTACCGCGAACTGGGCGGTGGTAGCCGATCCACAGATCTGGATGATGAGGCTGCGAACTGGGCAGCGGTAAATGATCCACAGATGGATCCCTGGAGTCAATGATTTTAGTGATTTTTGTGAAGACCAACTCAAACGAAGACACGTGTCCAATGGTTAAATTGGACCATACGCAAATTCAAGAGCAAGTTCCCGAAGAAGTGGGACATCTGCACAAACTGGGACACCTTTGGTCGAAGAATACTGAACAGGAGACGCTCTTCGGTGAGCACTACCGGAATTACACTGCTTGCGGACGTTAGATCTTCGTCGCAATAATTAAACGCAATGGAATTTCCTAACGTTTCCGTTTGGATGAATTAACAATCTAACAACAATTTTAAGAAACGTCCTCGATTGTGCCGCGAACTGGTCGCGGTGTGTCAGAAATATAGCTGCACTGGGGGCAGCTCCTTGATGCACCACAAACCTGGCGGCAGTAATGTAGTTGCATTTGGGCCAAATCTTTATTCCGCCGCGAACCTGGCAGCAGTGAATTAGATCCACAGACTGGATCCGGCTCGAAGGACCAAATTGTATGTTGAACAAGCGTTGAACACACCTTCCACTAACACCGGGTTCTTATTGTGTTGTGGGCTGGCGTCAGGAACAAATTACGACCAGTATTACCCAAATCAAAGCATGCAGGTACAAGGCGCTCGTCAGTCGCACCCACTGGTTGCACACAGGACATGCAGCTTTTGTAATAAGAGGGGGCATTTATACGGCGACTGTCTAAGAAGGCGAAATACCTCGTTCTGCCGGGATCGCAGAGAATATGGCAACGACATAAAAGATTGCCCCGAGCATCATACACCATCACAACGCAATCCCGGACAACCCCCGAGAATACACCACCACCATGGAATAGGCCACCACACCAGCAGAGGGAGTCCCAGAAGAAAACACATCCATAACCACACCAACCCGCTACTTCCAAGAACCCAGTAACATCAAACCACCGAGTGTATGGCATTAGAAGTTGCTGTGAGATTTGTGGCCGTAAATGTCTCCATCATTGCACTTCACACTAAACCCCGTAACCTACGAAACCCTCGCCTCTTCTATCTGCCCACCCACCACACTTCTTACGGCTCTAATGAACCCATTTCGCGAATGCTGCGGTGGGCAATCTCCTACTCTACCTCCTTCGATTTCAATTTTACCTCTACTGCTCTCAAACTTCATCTCCTCTCTTTCCCCTCCTGACCACGCCCATTCCCCATCTACACTCTTACAACCCGCACTAAGCTAAATAAATAAATGAGTAATAATTGATGGATAAACCCAGTAACCAACTCGCCAAACATATCCCCCCCCTTTCCTTTTAACCATACTGTATATTCTTTAGTTTTAAGATAGTTGTTAAGTTTTATCGCTTGTACTAAGCTGAAAATATAAGGGTTCTGCCCTCACTAAATTAAAATTAAATTAAATTAAAAAGTGTGTCAAGAAAAAACACGAAACTTCCTAGCAATGCCCACCCCCACCAGGCACACAAGTGACCACGACTACGCGTCAACGCCACAGCCCACAAACCTGCACGATAAATCAAGGGTGGCAGGAGGTCAGATGAAAAAAAACTCAAAGGTCACGGAGACACGTCGGACAAAGGCGGCAAACGCCAGAATCGCCGGCCGCAACACCGTCGGCCAAATGACCACCGTACCGGGTATATCTCTTCTTATCTCAGAACTTGCAGAGCTGGAGCGGCTTTCGCCTGCCTTCGTCGCGTCTACTCTTCCTTGCTTCTGAGTCTTCGATGACTCGGAACTAGCAGAGCTAGAGCTGGTATGGTCTTCATTGGCCGACGGTATTGTGGCAGTGGTTTCGGGTGTTGCCGCCTTTATCGGACGCGGTTCTGTAGCCCTTGGATTTTTTTCTTATGACCATGCAAATCAGTTTAAAGAGTCGGTGGGGGTGGGGGGTGGGGGGTTAATTATGTAACACGGGGCGGACTATATCAGGTGTTCCCCCATATCATGCAGATATTATGATATATCATCGAACTTTAGGAAATTCGTCATCTCATAATCGGGCTTGTTCTCGAGGCTCTATCGATGTTCGCCTGATACTGATATGACGAAAAAAATAGTATTATAGCCAGCATAGAACCCTGAGGTACACCGGAATTAACAGAACGTGGATTCGAAGACACGCCGTCTACAATAACCCGGATTGATTGATTCTCGAGGAGACTCCTTTGTAACTGGATTAAAAATCAATCCGCATGAAAAAAGCTTACTTTGTAACGTTCCGTTCCAGATGCGGACAATATCCTTGGGCGTATCCAACGTAAGTGCTCTTGATTCAGCATGCTTTTCCATTGCAGAATTCCAGATCTCAGTTAAAAGTTCAAAAGGTCTCCCGTGGACCGCCTGCTACGGAATCCGTATTGACGATCATTTAAAAGGCCGTTACAGTCCAAGTATTTAATCAACTAAGCATTGATGACCTTTTCCATCACCCTGCGCATAGAATAAGGCTATTGGACGCTTTTTACTTTCTTTGGGATTGGGTTGAATTCAAGCGAATTTCCAACAGGTAGGAAAGGTTTTATGTGAATAAAATAAACAAAAGAGATTGCGAAAAACTGGCGACAGTTCTGGAGCATCGTTTCTACAGGCTATTGCTAATATTCCACCTGGGTCGGCGCTTTCTGACAGTACAGCCCACAGAGAATGCGTTTAATAACATGTGAGCAGAATTTCGCATTCGGCCTTGAAGATTGTGCCGATGTGATCACAGGAGGTTCCAAAAGCCCAGCTTTGAGAGTTGGATTCATGGTATTAATAGTGCCCCACTGCCCGTTACTAACGGAGGAAAAAAGGACGAACCAAAGCTATTGCCGACAATCTTTGGCATTGACCAGAAGGGATGTGTACCAGTTGGGCATTCAAGCAGTTTGTTGGTAACTTGGTCGTTGATACCCTTTTACGAGGTATTAATCGCTTAGTTGAAAGTGTTTGTGATTCTGACAAAATTCATTCTGTTGTCCGTGTGATTTGATCGCCATTGTTTGCAGGATTTTTTTTGCCAATGTAATCCCTTCGCATTATTTTCAAACTAAGGTTTATCGGATTTCGTTTGATGGAATATGGAATGTGAACTGAACAAAATAATTTCCGTGACTGCTTTTGCACAGTCGTTTACATCAGGGTTTCCAAAGCAGACCTCTGACCACGAAAAGGATGCGAAGAAATTCTGAAAATCATCCCAGTTAGCAGAGCCGTACCTCCATATTTGGGGATACCACTTACGTTGGTTATTCGTTTGAAATTTAAGTGATTGTGTAGCTCATGTCAAACAGTGGTCCGTTTTTCCCAATGGTGCAGTCATTTCCACGGTATAGATGTTTGCCTCAGGCAACAGAGATAGGTCAAGGGCGTTTGCAGATGCACTCCGGTACACTCCACAAGTTAAATCAAATTGCAACTAACAGCGAATGGTTCAGATAGCCACCTAGCCCTGTTGGTTCTGTTAGAGTGTACTAACAAGTTGAAGTTGCGTACGTTATAGTCGCGAAGATCGACAATTCCGGAAACTGGGTGGTCGATTTGTATCTAGTCGACGGGACGTAAAAGATGGTGGAAAACGGTCACTGTTCCATCGTCATTTCGTGCACGGTAGAGACAACAAAGAAATTTGATAGAACTCTTAAGACCGATTTTCATCTTCTAATGCTTTTCCCCTTTGGAAACCTAAAGCGGATAGGGTAAAAACGCAGATTCCTCCCTTAAAACATAATATCGAATGTAAAAAGTATCGTGGGCATCGAAAATATATCAGTAGACAAGTCAACGTGGGTTTTGGTTAGGGCTGGGATATCGACGTTTGTAAATAATGGTGGACAACGTTTGATGAGGCTTCTGATATTACCAAATGCCGTAAGTGGTTCGACGGCAACAGTTCGGTTCTCACCAAAATATTTATATGATGTTCCACCTGAGATAGTCCGTCACGGAAATTGGAATAGGAAACCAGTTTACCTTCGGAGTTCTTTAACTTAGGAGGGATTGTAGGGGTTGGTTATTGTACCTGATATGGGCACTAGTTCAACTCAACACCCAAACACTTTCCATTGGTTTCTCTGAAATTTTGCCACGAAATAAAACAACTTCAAGCAAGCGAAAGAAACAAATAGGCACGCAAGTATTTCGTTATTAACGGTTCTTTATTTAAGATACATTATGGCATCGGCACATGCGCATAACACTGGGAGTTCACAATATAATTCACTGATCTGGTGACTGGGAGTTAACAATATAATTCCTTAATCCTTTAGCTGGTGGGCGCCTGTGCTCCTTCAGGATCGTTGATAATGTCAAAACGAACTTCACTTTAACGAACAAAACGAATAGCTCGACTAGTTGACAGAACGGAAAAACGGCACTCCAACTCGAATATTTTGACGGTGTAAAACGAAACTGGCTACTTAGTAGCGGGGCTGGTAAAAAGAGGAACTCTAACCGGGTGCGACTGTCCGCTGCGGTAATAGTAATCTGACTCCTCGATGCAATCCACATCCCATCAGATGCAACGGTGGTGGATCACACCGAGGTGGGAGGCGCGAATCGGATCTACTTGGCGACGGCCAATGGGCGATCGAAACGTAGTTATATGGGAGGATTTCCATATGCCGTACAGGGCAAATACGATGCCCCGTTGCCTGCATATCGACAACAAACGATATGGCACCTGTTCAAACAAGGAACAAGCATATGCAGCGACAGCGTTGGTGTCAATCATCGCTGGTGATCGCCTGAGAGACGAAATAGGCTTCTGCATCCCAAGTAAACAGAAACGCTATTTCGAAGGACGTGCACCAGATGCGCTTGTTTGATTTAGTCCTAAGGCTCTGGTGCTCTACAAGGAAGATATTTTGTTGACATTAAGTCAACAGAAATCTCGACGACGGTGGCGAAGGGTCAGGCTGGATGGTCATCTTTTCGGATTAATATGCTGGTACATGGATATGGTGATGAGGAATTTGCCACCCAGGGGACCATGGACCAGCGTTGGTAAGCATAAACACAGTGAGGCTACTGTGTGTTTGTTTGGTTTACAGCCAGGAGCATCATAAGGCATAATCATGGGTATGATTGTCTAAACGTCAATCATATTCATGCCCAAATCCCATGATCGGTTGATAGCCGATAATAGGGAAATTGGTTGCAGCTATTGCGAACCTAAAGATATGGGGGCAATATTTAATTACCGAATGGTAGGGAAACTAGTTGTGCAACAAGTGCGTTGATCGACGTGTCTTCTGGCCCAACGGATTGTTGTTTGGACGATCGACCGATGATCTAGCCGATAAGGCGAGGATGGACATGTCATGCACGTGTGTGAGAAAGTGCTTCTCAGCAATGCGCATTGGCATGTTCGGGAATTAATGCCGGTTACATGAAGAGGTGACCGAATTAGATTTCGGAAACATGATGCGTTGGATGCAAGCATGCCACGTGGTGAAAGTTTGATGCCACGGTAAGATGGTAATCTTGCCGTGGGCTTATGTTTTCAGGTGGAAGGTGATGCAGAGTAGCTTACGATTCTCATTTTCAGGTAAGTAGAAGGCAGGTAGTTTATGGAAATGGGTGGTTCTGGTGAAAGTGGGTTAAGGAACCCCCACAGTATCATGATGTCTTATCCAGTCTTTAGTTCCGGCCATCAGCCAAACGCCGGAAACATAGGCAATGAATTCATCCGACTCTATCGCGGAATGAACAGCATAACAGTGTGGTATCTTGTAGCGGTTCCGCCAAACCCTACGTTCTACTTACCTGAAAAACCCCCATAACTACTACCCTACTCCCTTTAGTTTGCTAATGCAACAGTATTAGTACCTAAAAATGCTGCACGCATTTAAGAGATCAAATCTATGATCTTTAAGTCCCTGTAAAGAAAACTTACCTTCATGCATTCTCTTCGCATACCATTGCTCCATAAGATTCCTTTATTAACTTACCAGGAATTTCCAATCAATTTCGGCATCTATGTCGCCAGTCAAATTCCCTTAGATGAATTCCTGTAAACAAAATAATTCGGATTGCATTCAATGTAACCGTCATGACAGGGACCATAAAAATCGCGCCGTCTATTTTCCCAGCCGCGTCATATACCTTTTCATACACATTGCCTGGGAATCTTTTTTGTTTGTCTTATCAATAAACAACCCAAGCAGCTGCATATAATTAGCGCAATAGACGCCGAAACCAAATTCTGCAGCATTTCCTAATGCAAATATGAACCCGGTTTCTACTGCAGCCAGAGATGCCATAAACATCCAATTTGCTTTTAGCACCTTTTTCTCCTAACGTCGAAAATAGCGACGAGGCACCGTGTAAACAATGACCCGCATTACCAACGGCGTATTTGGTCATTTTTCCCTATTGTCCTTGCCGCCTGCCTGCTTTCGAACACGTGCAACAACATTGAATCTGTTCGATCGCGCACATATACCACTGCACCAAAAAGATCGCATTTTCTTAGTGGTCGCACCCTTAAGAGAAAAGTTTTTCTCTCTTTTCCTTTTTTTTTTAGCGAAATCACTCTGCATGAGATAACGATCGTTGAGTCGTAATTCAATCTCCGTGGCGGTCGGGTCGCCTGCCATCCACCGTACCGTGCCGGTACGGTGGCTTATAAGAAAGTCTTATTCCAACCTTCAAAGCAGTCGGGTCGCCTCCATATCCACCGTACCGTGTACATAGTATCGTTGTCCGTCGCTGGATTGAACTCCTCACAGTGTTTTGTAGCTTTTAATCAGATAACAGTATAATTCAATGTTTAACGATTAATTATAACCACAATTATTTATGGAACCTGTAAAAAATTCAAAGTGAAATATCAATAAAGCCAGTTCAACTAAACTTAATCCTGAGTATTTGTTTGTTACACTGTGTTGTTGTTTTCTTGCGCACAGTTTGCCGCGGCGGAACTTGTTTTTTTGTGAGAACGAAGTGGAACCCAGCGCCCATGTCGGTGCTACGACTTCGCTCCTACAATCTCACCTTGGGATCGATTTATCACCTATCCCATCGGTCCATTAGCCAAGCTTCAAAGGATGGTTTACTCAACTACCACTAGGTCGTTAGGTGGATTTTTTAAGGCCCATTTCACAGGGGTTTATATGTTAATGAGATTCGAACATTGCTAAAGTATGCTCGGTTGAGTACGAGAAATTCAGGGTTCTTTTCTCAGCAAACAAATGAGGGCAAAGGATCGTTTACGTAAATGAGTAATAGAATGGGTGGCGATATAAAAAGACCAGCATTAATTTAATGGAGAGCAGGTTTGATAACGTCCCAAACTACTTGTATTTAATTGATAAAAACGTGTCTTATTCATTGAGTCAGTGTGTAGATAACTCCATAGGAAAGACATTTTGACAATTCAACAGGCGTTGGTGGCATACTTCATCGAACACCTTGGGCGATCTACCCTGGCAACGTTACTCCCACCGAAGCAGTGGATGAAGTGACACTTTTCGGAAAGGTACGTCATCAGATCTCCTGTCAGCCAGTTACTACGAAATCCACATTGGTGATTTCTAGTCTCGTCTTTTTTCAGAGATTTCGAAAGTTAACGATCAAGAACAGATGTTAGTTTTATGAATCGACAGAAAGCCGAGGGTGATAGATCGTTGGATAATTGTTGACTTCCATCTGTTTGGGAATTCATCGGTTAAATAGGACATGTGATAGAGGTTTCCCAGAGGTTTAAGTAGTGAAAAGCAACATTTCTTCAAAAGTGTAGACGGAATGCCATCCAGATTTTAAAATGTTTGGTTCTTCGAGTGCACGGCCAATATTACTGCGAAAACCATTGTGGCTTATGCTCAAGTTGAAACGGAGCTAAGGTGGTATTCTTTTTTTTTTCAATAATCCACATTGGGGATTTCTAGGGTCGTCTATTTCCAGAGATTTCGAAAGTCAACGATCAAGAACAGATGTTAGCTTTATGAATCAACGGAAAGGCGAGGGTGATAGATCCCTAGATAATCGTTGACTTCTTTCTGTTTGGGAATTCATCGGTTAAACAGGACAGATGAGAGAGATTTCCCAGCGGATCAAGTAGTGAAAAGCAACATTTCTTCAAAAGTGTAGACGGAATGCCATCCGGGTTTTAAAATATTTGCTTCTTCGAGTGGATCGGAAATATTACTGCGAAAACGAATGTGGCTTATGCTCAAGTTGAAACGGAGCTGATGTGGTATTAATTATTTTTTTAATAAGTTGAGGAGAAAATATATTCCATTTTCTAAAGCAACAAGAAAATTAACTCATTAGCCCTAATATCTTCTCTGCAAATAGATCCTAACCACATATTCGACATCGGTTTAATATTCTTTACTCTGTATAAAGGTCCCCGTAGCAAGAAAGGGGAATTTCTCTTTCTGTGTGAGCTATAACGTCCATATCATTGTTGAAAAAGATAAGGACAATTTAACTTGTGGCAGTTCCCTTGCACGTCATCAATCATCTTCCTATTAACATGTATAAACTCCCACTTAGGGCATACAGAAACCTGGAAAGCAAGTACTTACCTGTTCATGGTTGTACCATAAAGCTTTGAAACGTTATAAAAATCACCACCATGCAACCAACATGAACCGAACCAATCCATTGAGCAGGTCTCGGATCGATTTCCATCATGTAACAGGTATCTTCCACGCATAAAGGCAATTTGGTTTCATCACCTAGCAACCAACATTGCCCGAACTATATCAATGTGATATACCCTTACGCGCCAGCCGCACACATGCAGGAAATGTTTTAGCTTTTCCCTTTTGCATACATACCTACATCGATCGGTCATCCGACCGACAAATACATAAAGGCATATGGCTGATCGCCCAAGCAAGCCGAGTTCTTAAAATAGAAATTTACCATCGAGAATTCGACTACGTGGATATGCCACCAACATGTGCTCAATCAGCATAAACACTTTACGCAGTCGCTGATCGTGCAAACCATTTAATCCCTATGTCGAGATCTTTGTACCAGCTGCAACATGCGAGCTAATGTTCCCCTTGTCGATTCGGTTAACCCACGGTCCGCATACTTGTGGACACACACGATGAGCAGCAGAAGCGATCAACGTGTGTATGTCTCGCGCACTTGTGCTGGGACGGATACAAGGAGAATCATCCCCTTGTGTCGACAAACGAAAGATGAGATTATCTTTCGATATCTTTAATCGTCTAACAGATTCCCGTGGCGGCAAGTCGGGCCACCACGTAATACGAAAAACGTGAGTCGAGGGTGGAGTGAAGACGCTAGTGTTGTTGCGCGTCCGATAACGTCTACGCAGTCTATCATGTCCTTTTGTTCATTTGTCTCGCGCAAACGAAAGGATTATGTTTAAGAACTTCACAAGACAGTTCCAAAATTTTGTATAAAATAAACGAAAAGACGACCCGAACAAAATACTAAAGGCGTAGTGCGAGAGAGCGGAAATTAAAGACGATAGATAACGTGCATCATCAACAGTTTAAATCAACCAAACCTGACCCCAGACTTGAGTTATCCGATTTGTGTTTTAATAATAGTACCGAATGAAATAAATAAATTAGACGAGTCCCGTGGAGAAGCAGGAAAATTTGTCCTGCATAACACTAGGAGCACAACACCAGGATCAAGCAGCTAGATCCAGCAGCGAAGACAGCAGCGGTAACACCAACAGGAGAAAGCTGAACCACGCACCAGGAAAATAAGGTAAAAGATTACATTTTTTAAATATATAGTGGAAAATTTAATGAGGCTAAGAGAGCTCCTCAAAGTGATATAAATGTAATTTCTTTGAAACAAAAAGTGAACTCAAATTAAATTCAGTTTTGTCATTTTTGTCTTGGTAATTGGCTCCCAAATAAATAAATTTTTAAAGTTTTGAAATTGTTAACAAAAAGGTGACGCCAAGAATTAATTGAATATTTATTTTAATTGTTATTTTTACACGGGGATAAAGAATAAACCCCCAAGCCGAATAAATTTTTTTTTAAATTTGAATTTCTCAAATATATATATATATAGGCACAAGTGCCCAAAGTGACAAACAAGAAAATAAAAGAATTTTTTACAAAATGTTTACAAAATACAAGTACGCGCTTATTTTTTACAACTATTTCGGCTTGTAGAAAATTTTTAAATACATCTTTCTTAAACCCATTTTTTAAAAAACACATATTTTTAACAAATTTTCAAAAAATTTTACACACACATATACATATACACATTTTCTAAAATTTCAACATTTTATTCTTCAAAAGGGGACAAAATAAAAACCCCATACAAAAATAAACTATAAATTAGATTTTTATTTTTTGATTTTTGATATATTTGAATTTACTATACACATACATATATACATATATTTCCTGAAATTACAAAATTTAAATTCTTGGTCCTTGTCCTTAACGTCTTTTTGGAAAGTTTTCTTTGGGTTGAATCTTTTCCTTTGACTCATCTGTGGCTGTTCGAAAATCCATTTTAGGCTTAGACACTTTTTCCACAGGGCGAAAGGGTGGATTCTCCCACCTTAAGTAGAATAAAGGCTTTCTAATAGGATCAAAACTAACTGAGTTTGAAGACACTTCTCTTGTCGTTGGTCTTGTCTTTTCTCTTGGCCATCTTATCCAACAATAATGAAGATCTCATCTCTTGGTTCTCTACCCCTTTTCACCATCATTTGGGAAGGCCTGTTTCACAAATATGTCGTGAGCGACAAAAATAAACCGGATACGCGTTCGTCGAGACCTGAGCCCGAGCTCATACAAAATCGCGAGGACGAAACGTCGGAAACGTTACGTACGGAAATACACGAACAGAGTTCTAGAATGAACTTTCCTATAGGATTAAACGACGTATTGGGATTCGTGCCTGTATTTAACGGTAATCCTGACGAATTAGAGGGTTTCGTCTCTTGTGGAGATATTTTGTTCTCACAAGCACAAGATGACAATCAGAAATCCTTTATTCTAAGGGTGGTCAAAACCAGATTACTGGGACCGGCGCGAGACTGCATCAAACATAAAATTATTTCTACTTGGGAAGATTTGGTATCCGAATTGGAGGGAGAATTTAAAGTTCTAATCTCTAGGTCTGCTGCTCAAAATAATTTAGTGGCAACAAAACAGGAAAGCAAGGAGGGTGTGAAAGAATTTTCAAATAGACTCACACACCACCTGCATGAATTGGACAGCGCCACATACGCTAGTTCACCTGATCCTGCAGTCAGAACTTATCTTCTGGCTGAAAATCAAAGACTCGCTTTAAATACGTTTGAGGATGGGGTACGAAATTCCAGCCTCAAAATCTTAGTAAAAGCACATAGGGCTTCAAATCTCAAAGCGGCTATTAGCTACGCTTTGGAACAATCTCAAAGATTGAACAGCGATAACTCAATGCAAACTTCCACTAACAATTTTAGGAGAAACCAACCAATTGTTTGCCAAACATGCAACAAGAGGGGACATACTTCTGCGACTTGTTATCGCAACACAAATTTTCCAAATTTCGTCCCCCAACGCATTAAGACAGAGGTTGAACGTCTCCAAAGCACATACTGTCGGAAGTATAACCACACTCAGGCAGAATGCAGAACCAGGTTAGCTCATATGCGTAACCAGGACCAACCTTCGACGAGTTGAAATCCCTTTAGAAACCAATGCAATCAATCTCAAAATAGGACAATGACAACCTCGCCCCGGATTGAAAATCGAAATACCCGACAAAATCAAAATATCAACAGGGTATCCAATCAACAACAGGGAAACGAACTCACTCGGGCAGCGAGCAACGGCAATCCTTCTCGAGTTCAGACAATAGCCGATATACACCACATCCCGATGTAAATTTCCAAATGCGCGTATTTTTCTGCGCTGAATTTAAGGAGCCAGTAATACGTGTAGAATTTAATCCATCGGATAAAAAATACTCCACTTTCCTCATTGACACAGGCGCCGACATCAGTTTGATCAAATCAAATAATCAATACATTCAACAATCTGTAGAAAACTCAGACCCAGTGACTATATCTACCATTGCTGGAAAAACGGTCAGCACATGCGGAAAGGTATTGGGTGAGTTCGAATTCAGAACTGATAGGCACTCCATACCCTTTAAGCATAACCTTTTTGTAGTGGGAAGCAATGTAGAATTTCAACACGATGGCATACTGGGAAGCGATTTCCTTGCAAAGCACCAGTGCCACATTAACTTTGAAAACGGATTCCTTAAATTCGCTGTCAAGAAGAGAACCATGGTAGAACTCGAGCAGCCTTTAGGGAACAAAAATGAGGTCAAGGAAAATATTCAGAATACCACGCCTTACGAGGTGTCTTCCAACACGGAAGAATACAGGCATTCATGAAAAATTGGATAACACCGTTCGTGAGTCAACATCCGAATCCGTTTGTCTACGGCCCGGATCTATGCTGTGACAAACACAACGAAACCAACCACCCTTGAATCTTCGTCTCCCCATTTAAATAAAGTTTGTGGTAACAGAACAGGTAAGGAAACTGCCGAAAAACTGAGTTCAGAAAAACATGAACCTGAAACTCCAATATCCCCAGTAAATTTAAAACGAAATGCCAAAATCGATCTCATAAAATTGCATTCACGATCTCAACAAATAATGGAGATTCCATTTAAAGGAAAACTCAGTAAAGAACTGATAATAACAAAATCCGAGATCATGCCAGGGATATATCTGGGTAATAGTTTGAGAAGACCAAGGACAAAGGCCCAATTAAGGACAGTTACTCTTCCCTCAGGTATACGAGGAAGCACGGTAACGACCCCTTTTGTAGGACGAGTTTCAGGAGCGGTCAAATTTTAAGAGATCGCCTTGTCCTTTTAAGGACCAGGAAACACGCTTCGTGGGACAAAACCCCTACAAAGAATACAACATCTCGAGGCAGCGATCGTTTACAGAAGTAAAATGTTTCGAACTTTAGAATGGCATCCACGGCAAGTCCATTCCACAAGGTGATGGTCAGCTCCAGTAATAACAAAGCCGAAAGCCGAACTTTTACCCCACATTGATGACAACCCATGGAATAACTTCTTGGGATAGGAGTAGAACCGGTGCCAACGACGGCACATATACATCTCTACCCATAAACTTGTTAAGAAAATTATTCCGACGGGCACGGTTGGCTTTCTTGGTGAGCCACGCCCATCTGTTGCGAACCTTTCGTTAACCCTGTTTGTGATTGCGGGAAATATATAAAGCTGACACAAAACACGGGTTTGAGGAATCTACGGAAGTGTGTGCATGGGTGGGCTGAAAAGTTTCCGACCCCAACGTGAAGATAGAAGCACTCGTCAATAAAAGCTAGTGAATGTAGTTGTGCATCTTTTGACAGTTACCAACCAACATTTCCGCCATTTTGGATGTGCCGTTTTTATTTGACAGTCGTTTGAGTGAGTCGATGTGAGAGTTTTTGTGAAAATTGACAAAATTGAGTATCGAGCTGTCATTAAACTTTTGTTTTTGAAAGGCAATACGCCTACGCAAATCAAAGGTGAGCTGGAGTCTGTGTATGAGGACTCTACACCATCATTTACTACAGTGAAAGTTTGGGCAGCTGAAATTAAACGAGGCGTGAGAGCTTGGGAGACGATGAACGTTCGGGACGTCCAATAGCTGCAACAAATGACGATAAGATCGCTAAAGTTCACCAAATGGTGCTAGACGACTGCCGAATTAAAGTGAAAGAGATAGCAAAGGCTATGAAAATGTCCAAAGAACGTGTTTGTCACATATTAAATCAAGATTTAGGCATGAGAAAGCTGTCCGCGCATTGGGTGCCGTGTTTGCTTACGTTAGACCAAAAACTTGTTCGAATTAACATTTCCAAGGGTCTGTTGGCCCAGTTTAGTCGCAATAAATTCGAGTTTTGGGTTTGCAATAAATTCGGGTTTGATTAATTACTGTCGATGAAACGGATACACCATCATACGCCTGAAACAAAAATACAGTCAAAACAGTAGACTGCAAAGCGGGGATCGGCTCCAAAAAAAAGCAAAAACTGTTTTTTACGACTGGGAAAGTGATGGCGACTGTTTTTTTTTTTTTTTTTTTGGGATTGTTTTGTGGTTTGTTAACAATTTATATATATGTGTAAGGTTATATATTTAATAGTATATGGTAAGTTCAAAGGGACTTACTTGATTGACCGTTGAGCGGTCGTCCGTGAAGCTGCTTGTCTGCGACTTGTTGCAGGGGGCGTTGATAGATTACTCCCCTGTTCAGCTTTCGGTGTGTCAACTACTATTTACGGGATTGTTTAGTTTTTGTTTTGTTTGTTGATTTTGAGTTCCTGTGTCGAGCGTAGTTAACATCGAATGATTTTATTTTTTTTTTCGCCGTTGACGTTTTATTTTATTATTCGACGCCAACGCCGATTTTTATTATTTTCTCTGCCAAGTAGAATTTGCAGAGAGTAGTTTATGCAAATTAACTACTTGACGAGTTGTTCTCCGTTTACAGGTAAGGAGGGGGAACTAACGAGGGGGGATTAGTGGATCTTGGGGGGGACCTGTACTCAAGGTCGGTCCGTAACAGGATCGTCATGGAGTTATCTTAATTGATTATCTTCAAAAAGGAAAAGCCATTAGAGGAGCATACTAAGCATCATTACTTGACCAACTGAAGGTAGAAATTGCGGAAAAACGGTCACATTTGTAGAAAAAGAAAATACTGCTTTACCAACCCAACGCGCCGTCTCACACCTCAGCGGTTGCCATGGCGAAAATCCACGAATTACAGTTTGCACTGCTTGACTATCCACCTTACTCACAAGATCTAACCTCAACCGACTTCTTTTTGTTCCCTAATCTAAAAATTGCGCTTGGAAGGCAGAGATTTTCGTCAAATGAGAAGGGAATCACCTTCGTCAGCAATTATTTTGCAGAAAAAAACGACGAGTACTATTTGGACGGGTTAGAGAGATGGGAGCATCGCTGGTTTGTTTAGACTTACAAGAAGACTATGTAGAAAAATAAAAATATGTTTTAAGAAAGAATGTCTTGTATCTTTGTTAGGTCGGAAAATTTTCAGCCCACCTTCGTATGCCCAGGAGAGGGAAGTGAGGGTTAAGTGCATTATGTAACTAAATCTACTACCCGCTTTGTCTGATCTACAAGTTAAGTTAAAATCATTAATCTCTACGAAGAATCAGCCGTACTTTCATTCGACTATAAGTACTGAACTAGAGATCGTTTATAAAATTAAGCAACAGAGTGAGTGACTGGATGGAAGACTATTTGGGATTTAGTCTCTTATCCATCAATGTATCATTAACTCTAGAGCCGTTTACAAAGTCATGCCGTACTTTCGCATCAGTGATGAGTCTGTAACCAATATTTCGAAAGCGTTTTTTTTTTATACACACCAAAAAAAGCCTAAGATTCTTAACAGACGACTATTTACTATTACTATTCATTGACCTGTAGGAACCCGAGAGTTCATGGCCTCACTGACTCGTCTACGCAGTGTCGAATCGATGTTTTCTTGATGAATTCTTCCCTTAAGGTAGTGTCGGCTTATCACACCTACGCCTACCGGGCTATTTGTATGTTTTTTCTCTTTATAGTTTTCATTTATTTTTCTCGTGGGAACAGTCTCGGGGATTCAAATAGTCCACCATATCAGAGCCCGGTTTTGATATGGTAAGGTCTACTTACAGCTCTGTGTGGGCCCGCTGTCAGAGAGGCGTCGTAAAAATACAGTCGGTATACCCCTGGCTGCAAACCATGCAAGGGCACGGTGATACTTAACACCCTGGATTAGGGGTGGCAGATATTTGTATCTTACACCTCGCTAGCGTGTCTGACATGGGTGCTCCTCCTGGAACCATAAGCTTCCACCAGCATAGCGTCACGGTTTCTACCCCGCGGGGGAATAATGCACATCATAAACATGATTCCGACAGGAATCTGTATTTAACAACGAGTTTTGACGCTTAAACTAATTTTGAAAAAGAATTCGGACAAATTACTCATTTGTAACAGAATTTTTAACACCCCGCCCGGATATCATTATGATATTTAGTAGAGCCTTCCATTTGATCGTATAAATGTGAACCTTAGAAAGAATTTTTACCAGTAGCCGTGATTTATAAACGAGAAACAAAATTCGAGCTTCTCACAGCTACGGAGCACATAAATAATGTGTTAGTTTAAGAGGTAATTTTTTCAAAATATCAATTTTTTTTTTATTAATGAATGGATAAACTATTCAAAAATGTAAAAAAAAAGTTTTATACCATAGACAAAATTTTATTAGCTCATTTAAGCTATTTTATTGAACATAGTCACGATGTATGACGTACGGGGTTGGGAGGAAGCAGACCTCTCAAATGTATACTAACAAAACAATCGACCCGAAAACCCATATATAAGCTAATGAGACATAGAACTGTGGCGTTTCTAACAGATACACACACAATATACAAGCAAATAGTGAAGAACACCGAAAGGAAATTCGAATACGCAAAGCATCAGAGCCGTATACCGTAGCGATAAGATAACACTTCCACATCAGTTGAGTGTACTTGAGTTTAAAAATCAAATTCGTACACGTGGCAGTGGCCTGATGTGTTGAGCATGGGTTCAATTTTGAGTGATTCTAACTGTCATAGCGTCAGTTCGAATCACACGTTCTTCACTATCCTCGCAAACGCTATAGTACTATAGAATACAAGCCAAAAATCAGACCTGCTGGCGCCAGAAGGCACCCGCAGGGCTAATTACGATGTCAGGTTCTATAGTATTGACTTGTACCACGTGAAATGTCCGATTTTATAGTATTAGGTGTACAACTTTGCTTCATCCGGTTTTTTCCGGTGTACAACTTTGCTTCCGCCGTTTTTTCTCCGAAATTCGAGGCTCTATTGTAAAAAACCGCCTGTGGTTGTTTCAGTCGGTTTTAACAACTCATAATACACTACGCCGAGCCGGTCCCACCAAACACTGAGCATGACCTTGGAACCGTGGATATTCGGTTTGGCCGTCGGCGTGGAAGCGTGGCCGGGATATCCCCATGAACCACCCGCAAATGACGAGAATTTGGCTCGTAAGCCGACATAGAGAATAACTTTATGATGCAGACACAAATCGACTAATATTTCGATGGCGTCATGTTTACAAATACCTAAGCTTATTGTATGACATCTATGATCTATTTATTTCAACTACCACTTGCCGCTACACTATTGCAAAACGGCGGAAGCAAAGTTGTACACCTAATAAAAAATTTAAAATTCAATATTATTTGTCGGTAAATTTTTATACAATCTAAATAGGATCCATTAGCATCTATGACATTCTTCCAACGTGATATAGGTCAAACATTCCTTTTTCGTAGAAGGTCTGGCTTATTGAGGCAATGAAATCTTCAAAGGATCTTATGATCTCTGCTCGGTTCCGGAAGACCTTCTGCCGGCAAAATGAATCCAGATAGCGGAAAAGATGGTAGTCCGTTGGGGAAATGTCAGGAGAGTATAGTGGATGCGGAATAATTTCAAATCCCAACTGCAACCGTTTTTCCATCGTTACTTGTGAGGTGGGGTCTAGCATTGTCATGCAAAAGGATCGGTCCCTGCCTATTGACCAACGCAGGTTACTTTTCAGCCAATTTGACATGCAATATATCGATGTTCTCACATTTTTTGATAGCGTTTATCGTTTTTCCTGGTTTTTGGGTGAAGATCGGGCTTGGGGGTGTGTTTTGGTTTTTCACCTGCATCCAACAATCAAGATGTGCAAACTCCCGCACCGATTTCGTTGGTTCCACATCCGCCATTGCTTTTAAAACATCGTCGTCAAACAAGGTTTCTGAGTTCCTACGTGGTTCATTTTCGAGGCTGAAATCTCCCGAACGGAATTTTCCAAACCAACGTCGTATAGTGCGTCCGTTTAGTGTTACATCCTCAAATGCGTCATTAATGTTTTTCATTGTCAATGACGCATTATGTTCCATTTTAAATTCATAACGGAAGAGGGTTCGAATTTGAACTGCCGACAGCATAGTAAACAATTCCTAGAAAAAAATAACTGTACTTGTAACGAACCCTAAAATTCTCCCACGTCAAGCACACTTTCCACTTTACATTATAAAAAAAGAAAATTTAACGTTCTGACACAGATGTTTACTCGTTATACTGTAACTTGTTTATAAAACTCTTTTCACAAAAACGGTTTGGGGACTTATTCTACGCACTATAAGCTATCAAAAAAGAGAAAAAAATCGATATTTTAAAACTTCTTGATGAGAACATCCCCTTAACGGCGAGTTCGACGGCTGTCGGGGGTTGGTCGAACTCAATTTTGAAGTTTTCTTCCACAAATACGAAACATTGACAGGGGCGTACCTTGGACTAATTATTTCTCGTTAAATGGGGCTCTAAAGCAGTCAAGGTTCCATTGAGGATTTTTCGATACCAATACTTGTCAGTCAGTTCAATTTTCTTTTAGGTGAAATATTCCGGTGTGGAATATGAAAATGATTGCTGGTGAATTTATTTATTGAAGAGCAAAGGAGAGTGAAAAATGGAGGGATGTAGGTCCCATTCTAATGATTAAGAAGTCATGGAAGGGTTAGATGTGTAGCGCAGCGCCACTGCCCGATATCACAATATAGATGTTTTTATTATTAGCATTGAAAAAGTGTTTGCGTGGTTATATTATTCTATTATATTCCGCCGTTGCCGCTAACAAATCATGATTGCAGTTGTAAGAGTTCAGAATATTTATACTGAGTGCATATTTTCTTTCTTTTTTTAGTTTAATTTGAGCATGCATTTATTTAACTCATATGTTCTCATTTTTAGTTTAAGAGTGAAAGTAACTCTACGCAATAGGTTTTTTTTTTTAAATGCTTGTTGACGTATAGTTGTTTCGTTTTCTAATTTCTAATTAATAATATACAAATATTTCATGAATGTTCCCTACAATTGAAATGTTTCCGTTTAGGGCCAATTTTCCTGGGTGTATTTTACAAACCATGATACTCTCTTGCCTGGGATTATTCTAATCGGACACTGTGGAGATTTTTTTACTAAATGCTACAGTGACTTCAATGACAGCAGATTATGTGTGCCATTATATAAAAGCAGTGTTAAATCACCCTTAATATCTTATTTAATTCGGTTCTTATAGGAGAGAATTCCGTGAAAGAAAACCCAGTCGGAGTTGGCTCAAAAAGAATCACCACAACTTTGTGTGGGGATATTAAGCTTGTTTAATGAATATCCTTTCGCGTAAGCCTAGTACTCTCAACAATCATCAACAACAATAATCGGAAGTGTTCGTCAACCGATGTAGTTTTAGTGGGACTACCGCCCCATTTATTGGCTTAATAGAAGTAATAACCTTTTACTTTACCTGGGTCAAGCATCGAGTACCCATTTTAGTTCGGACAAACCTGCTCTCCCAGCTATAAACCAAAAATGGTACCTAAAATAATCGGAATTGAAGTTTAAGATTTCTCTGAAATTGAATCGAATTTAAACTTTAGAGAATCAAAATGAAGGAGGTTTGTGAGTTATATGAGAAGACAACACCGGGAGGTCAACCTCTTACTGCCCAAAGACCACAATAATGTCTGAAATAGATACCACCAACGGAATGAGGAAACTCATTGATATAAATTGTAATACGTATCAGGTTATCAAACAAACTAAAAGTTGGGCATTAACATAGAGATTGGGAAATACTTGGCATAAAGACCCTCACCTAGGAAGCAAATAGTCCGGTAGCGGCGTAATAACATCCCTATGTAACTAACGTAATGCGATACCATAATCAAAAGAGTATTATTGAGAAATATTAAGCCATGTTATGTTATACATTCATTTACATTTTCGGGGACTTACTTTGAGAATTTTGTATCTAAGTTCCCACAAGGCGTTATATTGAACAACCCACAAATCAGTCAGAAAGCTGATAGAAGATGTTGGTCAAAAGCAAACTTAGTACAAAAAGGTTACTACTAATGTAAATACATGTTACCCCAACCAGTGAAATTTGTGCAGGGTACATAATAAATTTATCAACTTAATTCAACTTTGACGTGTAATATAATCGATAGATTAAGGTGATTGTAGTTGATACACTGTCGATAAATTATGCTAATTGCATTTGTTATATGATACAGGTAGCAAAACCTGCCCTATGTAGTGAGATGTCTCAGATGCCTTTTGGAACTGAACACCAAATGTTTATGAGCACTTTGGATCATAATTAATGGGTTGTACTGCATTGGTTTGTGAACCGTAAACATGGTTTCTAACAAAGGCGGGCTTTTTATGATTTTCGTAATACCTTAGGATAGCCAGTCCAAAAAAACAAAACAGGATACCCATTTGCATAAGTATACTATACTATGGTGAATAGAAAGTTAGGAGGCTGTACTTCTGGGCGCGTCGTGAATATGGATGTGTATATTAATATAGGTATGACTGGGTTGGTATGACGGTATAGTGTTGTACGATGAAGTATAAGATGTAATTCGAACCAACATAATGACAGTTAGAGTCACATGAAAACTTAAAACCAAAAGCCACAACGTAAAAGACCACTGCCGCCTGGGGGCGATGGTATTTGTTCGCGATTGCTATTTAAGTTGTTGGGTGTCTATTTGAAGGGTTCTGATGAATTATTTTTCTACTTACATTTATTGCCATGATCTTCACCATGATTTGCGTGTTCGTGTAGTCTGTCGTATCTCTTGTTGTTGCGACGGTTGTTCTAAAGACCTGACAGATATTTCGTGGCATTTGTTTTGTTAGGTTAGAAATTACAGCAGAAACGTGTGCAACCAGGCGATTGATACCGCGAAGAAGGCTTTTGGCGGAAGTTAGTTTTAACGGATAGGACTTTGACGAATGTTGGCCTATTAGTATGGAATGTCAATAGCTACTTACGTTAGAGTGCTCCGCCGAACACTGTTCACAGCGACACACGAAAACTTAGTTCAGTACACAAATGAAACTCCGAGAAATGTTTTGTTTTGTTTTATATTTGTTTCTATTTTGATTTTAAAGCGCTTCACTACACCGCACGTACGTTCAACACTCGACGTTACTTTACTTTTCTAACTTCGAAAATGCACACTCTGATCCTTATACTCTCAAAATTATCCTCCTCGTCTTCTGCCGATCGAAATCTCACTGACTCGCTATTCTCCTCAAAAAATGCCCTGATACAGATCGTATCTGTATCTGTATCGAAAAAATTTTCTTATTCCCCCTGCTAACAGAATTTCCGAATTTCTGTTAGCAGCATGTTATCGCATCCCCGGGGATATTTCATAGTTTCCTGAGAAAAGGAAAGTCATCTTGCATACATTATTCGTTGGTGATAGCATTTCCTTTTCCACGGCCTTCTGTTTGCACAGAATATCTGGCGCGCAAGACGGAGATGATTTTTCGGGCGTACAGCCCGTGGTTGCTTGCCTTTTGCAAACACGACCGAAATCCATTAGATCCCTCTAATGGGTGTGAAATTTTTACAAAGGTATCGTGGGACCGGAGTATTTCCTTTGTTGGCGTTGGTCTTGTAAATCTTCCGAATTATCTTGTTGCGGTAATTACGGTTGTTTACAATTTTGGCAGCGGATAGGCGATATGCTTTCTTGCGTTTAGCTGCCAGTGTATGCATCCGTTGTTATCTATCTACCAAAAATGGTAATTCCTGGTAAACATCGTGCAGATGTTTAAGATGGGAGATCTGTATGGGATGCTTTTGCTGATGGATTTTCGGGATCTTGCACGGAATTAGAGATGCTAATTGCCTTTAGCTACCCGAGTATGCCTCCCTGGTTCGGTTACTTTACCGAAGATATAATTCCTTGGAAACATCGTGCAGATGTTTTGGATGGAAGATTTATGGCCTGTAATCTGGAATTGTTTTTGCGTACTATGAATGGATGCGTTGACTCGATACTGAAAGTTTTTGAACGTTAAGTTCCTTGTTTTTTTGATGTCGGGTTCAACATTGTTTCAGCTTCCTATGCCCTTGTTACAGGTCTGATTAAGAGCTTTGGGGACACGTGTCTGTGGGCACGTGTAATGGATAAGGTAAGTAAGTTCTTTGAAGGTTTGGAACCTTACCTGGGCGGGATTGTGCGTTCGTAGGACGCTACAGGCTCACAACGACAGGGTGATCAATAAGCTCGTTTGGTGCCCAACTGGTTCGCGCTCCTTCTGGTCAATGGCAAAGGCTGTCCGCGGTAACTTCGCATCCTCCTCTTTCCCCCCGTTGGTGACAGATAGCGGGACGTTAGTCACGATTTCAAAGGATAAAGCTAATGTGTTCGCGAATTTATTTTCCGCGAATTCCAACCTCGATCCCGGCCTTTTGGAGCCACCTGTGTTCTCGCCGGTACAGTCTTCGATGCGGAATGTGAGATTTCGTCCGCGCACTTACGAACGCATTCTACGTGAACTGGATTGTAGGAAGGCAACCGGGCCGGACGGAATACCAGCAATAGTCCTTAAGAACTGTGCTCCAGAACTATCGCCGGTTCTTGGCAGACTCTTCCGCTTATCTTATGCACGGAGGACCTTTCCTGCCTGCTGGAAAATCGCTCGAGTTCGGCCAATCCCAAAGACGGGAAAAAAGTGTCTCCCACAAAATTACCGTCCGATAGCATTACTGTCTATTTTATCTAAGGTAATGGAAAAAGTCATCAATACAGAGTTGGTTAAGTAATTGGAGTGCAACGGACTTCTGAATGATTGTCAATACGGATTCCGTGGCAGGCGGTCCACGGGAGACCTTTTGACACTTATAACCGACATATGGACATCTGCGATTGAACGGCATGGTGAGTCAAGGGCGGTCGCATTGGATATCTCCAAGGCTTTTGACCGCGTCTGGCACGGGGCATTGCTGAGCAAATTTCGTTCATATGGACTTTCCCAACAGCTTTGCGACTGGACGAGGAACTTCTTCGAGAATCGATCGATCCGGGCTGTTGTGGACGGCGAGTGTTCGGATCTGTATTCTGTTAATTCGGGGGAGCCCGAAGGTTCTATTTTGGCTCCAACCTTGTTCTTGCTTCACATAAATGATTTGTTGGAGACAACGGATAACAAAGTGTTCAGTTTTGCGGATGATAGTACGGTTGTTTCCTCCTTTTCGAGTGATCGGGCGATTGGTGCATCAACGTCACACCAGCTAAGATGTAGACAGATTGACTCTCTGAATCGGGATCTGGATAAAGTCTGCAGTGGGGAAAGGCCACTCTTGTCGACTTCAATGCAACGAAGACCCAATATACAACATTCACAAAGAAAACCGGATCATCGGTTCTACAGCTGATGATGAATGGTCTGGCCCTCGAGGCTAGGGAAAGTTTGAAATTTCTCGGCGTCACGGTCTGTGGGAATGTATCATGGCATAAACACATGTCGAGTATCGCCAGGTCAGCCTCACGAAAACTGAGTTATCTTTTTAGAGCCAAGAAATATTTTACTCCGGCCCAACTTCTTCTCCTATATAAATCCCAAATTAGACTCGCTCGAATATTGCTCTCATATTTGGAGCTCGGCTCCTAAACATACCCTCGACCTACTTCAGAGCATACAGAGACGAGCGATCCGCCTGATCGGGGACTCGGCGCTGACGTCGGGACTACAGTCGCTATCACATCGAAGCCGCGTGGCCGACCTCTGTCTGTTTTACAAATATTATCACGGGTGCTGTTCTTCTGATATTTTTGGTATTGTTTCACGCAATTCGGTTTATATGCGCTCCACAAGACAATCCGACGGATCGCACCCGTTTGTGGTTCATCTCCCGACGCGACGGCGCGAACATCCCTGTATCAGAACTCGTTCCGTTACAGAGCGGGGAAGCTGTGGAACTGCCTTCCCACGCGAGTGTTCCCGGAGCGTTACAACCTGCAACTGTTCAAAAAGAACTGCAACAGTTATTTGATGGCATCTCGGAACGGAGCACTGGGGAACACCAATATTAATGAGATGTACATCCACCTAATTTCTATTATTTTGTTGACGTTGCATTGATTCGACGGATAAGAAACTATGTACATCTCAGTCTAAGTAGTTCCGGTTGATAACATTTGCCCCTCGTCAAATGAATGCTGGTGTTTTGTTTAATGTGAGGGCAGAACCCTCATTTATTTAGCTTGATGCAAGCTTCCATTAACTTAAATTAAATTAATATAAAAAGTCTTACAGACTATCTTAAAACTAGAGTAAGAAGGAGAAAAAAAAATGCGATGGGGACGTAGGAGGCTAGGGAGGAGCGAGTGTGTGGTAAATTTGGCATTTCTTAGACAGTGACAGTGCAGGGCATGTCCACGTACTGGTAAGGGGCGGGGTTGGTGAGTTGGGGGAAGAGGTTGAAATTGTGGGTGGGGCTGGGGGAACTATTTTGAGGGTAGGAGAGGAGAGGTAGGATTGCAGGGTAGAGGGGATTATTGGGTTTAGGACGGGTTTATTCTGAGACGTCGTTTAAGAGTGGGGGTGCAGATGTTGATATCGAAGGGGGTGGGGAAAGAGTTGGCCTGTCGTAGCATATGCGAGATGGGTTCGTTAGCGCCGTAGGAAGTGTGATGAGCAGGCACGTAAAACAGTCAAGGGTTACGTACGTTACGGGGGTTTGTATGCAATGTTAAAGTGGAGAGCAAGCTTGGGCAATTGATTGAGCCAGACAGAAGGCGATGGACAAAGATGATGTCGCCATGGATTCTGCGCTCTTCAAGTGTGTTTAGATTAATTTAGCAATGGGACGATAATTGGATAAATATTTTTTTCCCATTTTTATGTATGGGGTTATGTAAGAGGATTTCCTAAAGTCAGGGAATAGACCTTGAGCAAGGGATAGATTGAAAATTGACGCGAGCGGGAGAGAGAGAGAAGAGGAACATTTTTTTAAGAGGATAACAGGTAGTCCGCCTGGGCCGGGACTGGAATCGTCTTTCAGTTCTTCAAGTTTCTTTGTGACTTGGTGTTGTTGTATGTGTAGAGGGATGAGAGGGCCGAGGGAGAATTCAGACATGCCAGTAAAGTAGGAGGGTTAGGCTCGAACGAGTCGTCCGTGAAGGATAGTTTGAAGAAGGACGTGAAAAGATTGGATATGTTTTGGGAGGCCGTTGTAGTAGTTGAACCGTAGAAAATGGAGGTGGGATATGCATCAGATTTCCGTTTGTGGCTGATGAAGTAGAAGAAAGATTTGGGGTCGTTGATCAGGTTGAATTGAGCTGGTAATTGTGGTAGAGAAAGCTGTAAAGCTCGGTGAATTGGTAAAAGTAACCCAGATAGTTGGAGTAGTCAAGGGGAGAACGCGTGTTTAGGAAAGTGTTCCACAACTTATTCCTCTTGTTACGAAGGGTGCGTAGTTTGTGTTTATACCATGGGGGCGATGAGAATGATAAGCTGTATTGGGAGTATGGGACATATAAAGATATGGCGTTGTGGATATCTGTGTAGAGCGAGGCTGTAGCATCCTCTACACTTATATTATTTGCGCAGAGTGTGATATTGCTGAGGTACTCATTTATGAGGCGGAAATTGGCTTTTCGGAAGTTGAAAGAAAATTGATAGGGGCGCGGAGTGCTGTGGGCTGAGTAGTCGTGGTATAAGGATACCAGAAGCGGGGGGTGGTGGTTGTCAATAGTTGAGAGGGTGTGGGGACTAGAGACAACTGAGGAATTTAGGGGGTCTGTCGTGAACACAAGGTCAAGTTGTCTGCCCAGATGGTTTAGGACATTGCTTACTTGGCAAAGGCCAGAGTCGGTGAGGCTGTCTATAAAGAGACATTCCTTGGTAGTAGTGGCGTTTGAGATGTAGTGGGAGTGGCCGTCAGACAGCGTCCATTGGAGATTGGGGAGATTAAAATCGCCCAGGACTACATTAAGTTCACTAAGTCTTCGTAAAGGAAAAGTGATTGTGTTAAAGAGCGTGTTAAAATTCTTTTTGTCCCTAACTTGACAAAATGATCAATGCTACAATGGTACTTTTTTGGACAGAATGTATATCTGTGTGTACCGTGATTGAGCCACAAACAAGGGGTACGTTTTGGGGATGGCAGGTTTTTGTGTAACATGCAGAGGTTCAAAAGCTGCCTTTATATCCAAACAATGATTTTCTGCGGTTTATGGGGGGTGGGGGGGGGGGGGGGGGGGGGGTGGAATCATTTTCTTTTTTATTAATGAGGCCGGACGACTAGTTTGTACCCATGATTGAAGCCCGTGATCACGATGACATTTGGTTGCGAGAACAATTTAGTGAACAGTTAATTTCACTCTTCGGAAATGGGAATTGGTCATATAAGTCAAAAGTCTTCATGAGTAAACCAGTTATGATTCAGGAAATAGAAGCCAAACTTACTCGCATCATTTTTTAAAACCCACTATATATAATACTCGAACGCGTTATCGATCATTAGATCTCAGAATGAACCATGTGACACTCAGTTATGACAAAGATTTGACAGAAATAATTTTTCTATAATCATTGTAAGGAATGGTTTTATTAACCTTAATAAAACCACCCAACAATTTTTTTTTCAAAAGTATAAACGAATGACCCTTTAGAATTATCTGACTTTTTAGCGGTATATCTGCAATTTATGCTTCCAGCTCCTGAAAATGGTACCACTGCCTTGAGGTTAAACGCCCTATTAGTTAAGGCATTTTTTTCTTTTAGAGAATCCCTTTCTTCTTATCGACCCATAGCACTAACTTATATTCTCTCCAATATACTGGAATCACTTATCAACCGTCAACTTTCGAAATATCTGGAATCATTTCATCCTCTACCTCGGTGAAAGCAGGGGATATTTCAAAAGCCTTCGACAGAGTTTGGCATCCATCCCTTTTGTCAAAATTACATTCCTATGGAGTGGACAATTCCCTGATCCAATGGATAAGAGACTATCTTTCTGGCCGTTCCAAGTGGTTCTTGACGGTGTCAAATCTGTCTTCCATGAAATTCAGTTCACGTTGAAAGTGGACTTTAGGCGCACAAATAAACATAGAGAATCATTCTTTAGCCGAACCACACCAACGTGGAATGTTTTGCCTGATCATGTGTTTCCTGGCCATTGTGATGTTCAGACATTCAAGACCAATATACATCGCAACCTCCTTTCCTTATCCGCTTCCTCTCTATGCGCTCGCACTGTGCTCTGACATTTAAGGGCACTTCAAAATCCCCTTTTGTGCGCGCGTTAGTGTAAAAAAAAAACGATTCTTCCGAAAAACCGTTTTCTGACATCATAACTCTCCGAGCAATTTCATTTGACCATTATTATATATTACATCAACAAAATAATATCAAGAAGAAAAAGAAGTAATTAATAACCAGGCACACGACCCAATTTGAGGCCATCGATTGTTCAAGGAAAGTGAGAGAGCGCATTAACTACCTAGAAGAAGACGTTTATATTCTCCTTCAAAGCTCCACTGAGATACTACTAGCCGACCAATGCAAAGTGGAACTATTCCTTCCGAACGTGCTGGTAAAGCGACCGACATAGGCAACTACCGTGAATGAACCCAGTGGCATTGTACCTCCGACCATTCCCACTCCCACTGTAAATAGGTTTAGTTTAGTTAAAACTTTCGAGGCATGGAATGAAAGACTCCGTAAGCTGAGCAAAAACAATCTAGCTGCCTTCAATACAAACGGTATGCCGGAAAACGCGGGCGCATCCTGGTTCGATAGGTTCTTTAAAAAGAAATTTACAGCAACTCGAATTAATTTCGTTTCTGCGTTCCTTCCTTTTATGATGCCTTTTGCTCAACCTGCCTGGAGTTCCAATTAAATTATGAAAGTATTCTCTAGAATAAACTTATTAGCTGTAAAAATAATTCCTCCATTAACCACTCCAAACCCCAGTCCATAATCTAACTAAACTCGCACTTAAATAGTTAATCAAACAACATTCCTGTCATAGCCGGGCCTTAAGTTCTATATCTCGCCCACTACTTGCCTCCCTCTCAATATCCCTGTTAAATGTCTCCTTAGCCACCTACAAATAGTACTACGACCGTAGGGTGCGGCAAATTTGTTGGGTTATATCATTCATTATATATTTGTACTTACTTGGTGGGAGTCGTTCCTGATCCCTTTCAGTCTCAGGGGTAGCTTGGATCGGCCGGAAGCACCTTTTCACCGGCCTTTCAAATTGAAACAGCGTTGGCTATTTTCTTTTAACTCCTTCAATTTTTGCTGCAGGTTTCTGATTTTAGATGTTTTTGTTTCCAATTAATGTAATTGATTTTAACTATTTGTGTTTTCACTTAACGCTACCGATTTTTCTGTTTTTATGTGGACTCAACGTTACCAATTTTCCAATGCTCGCACTCCGCCCACGTTATTCGTTTTAATAAAATATATTATAAATAAATAAATAAAAAAGACACACACTACAACCTCTACTAGTGATCTATTTTTACTGGGAACTATTACGCTCCTAATTCACCGATGTTTCACCGTCGAACGCTCGGCACCAACTCCCACTTTTTTGTGTTCGTCTGGTCGATTGAAACCTCCCTCCTTCGATTGTTCAGATCAAGGTATACATTCTTTGTTTTCACTATTCTTTGGCCATCCACCATTCATTTAGTTTTCTTAATCTTTTTCGGCTTGGAATCACTAAAGGGAAAACAAAAAAGGGAACAATAACCAAAGGATCTAGCGGATGCGCATTTATGATTCTAGATGTTGGTGCGCGATCAAATGAACATGTGGTTCGTTTTATTACGCAATTGCTTGTCTTGAAATTGGTTTTGGAAAGGTTTGTGGGTCCGAATTTATAGAAACATATTACTAGAGGATCATAGAATTGCAGACGCGCATTTTATGATTCTCAACAATATTGGTTTGAGGGTGGGACATCTGGTCCGCACATTTATTGCATTTTTAGGAAATTTTATGTATATGCGAACCCAACGGACATGTGATTCGTTTATCACATGTTGGATTTTATAAACTGAATTCAATTAAAAACTGTAGTCAGATAGCTTCGAATCTGGCTTGATCAGTATCTTTACTTTGATAAGCATATGGCAGCTGCTCTTACAGCAGCTAAAAACGCATATGTAATGGCACGAAGACTCTTCCGTAGTAGTCTGCTGGAGGTGAAAATAATTTCATACTCAGCATTCATTCGACCAATATTGGTGTATGGCTGCCCTTTATGGTACAACATATCCCCATTTTACATGGAGAAGTTTCGGATGTTCGACAGGCAGTGTTTGCGTTCCTGCCTCGGAATGTATAGAACCCTAGAGTCGCAGTATAAGAAATACTATCCCAATAAAGTCCTGTATGACAAATCAGGACTAAACAGAATAGATAACTTCATTATCAAGATTATTCGTGGTCACACAACAAGGGCAATGTGCAGTGAAAATGATCTCATTTTGGGAGCATTCTATCCCCATGATATGTATATGGAGAGTACTCTTCAGAATGGGTTCATTCCCCCAGAAGCGTTCCCTTTCTTGGATAGAAAAGGAATTATCCAAGACAAACGTGGAGTCCCTATTATTTACCATGCTTTTCGTGGTGCCAGGGATAAACGAATTCTCCACGATAACGATATCTCTAATTTTCCATAACGCCTGCGGTTTAGTATGGTGATCGGTGAAAGAGATAAATCAATTAAAGATCGATCCCATCGCAACTGGTGGTGGATCGGTGATGAAGTAAGGACTACACGTCCCCAAACATAGTATGCCTCTCAGGCGCACCGCTTTTCTTCCCCCTATCCCCAATTCCCAATTATTTTTATTTTTTTTTTTATTTTCGGTTTTAATTTTAATTTTCTATTTTTTTATTTCTATTTGTATTCCTTGTTTATGTTTGCCCGTTTTGTTTCATTATTTTATTCTTTATTTTTTGCATATCAACCCCCTATATATGTAATTAAAAAAAAAAATAAATAAAAATAAAAACAAAAATTATAAATAATACATGATGTAGAAAAAATAGAATACATTTAAAAAAGAAACCATATCAATTATTGTGACATGTTATAAAAACAGTTATTGTACGCCGAAAGGCATAAGAAAAATAATAATGTATAATTTAGAGTGCTTGCGAAGAGCCAGTAAGTTAATGTAAGAATAATATTTGTAAAATAGAAGTTAACATTTAGTCTTAAGTAAAATATGTAATTAATTTGTTAAATAAATGTGGATATAAAACGAAAAAAAAAAAATAAACTGATTTCAATGTGCGACAATTGAACGTTTAGTCAATTTGTTTGACATTGAATTGAATGTTGATTTGGGGATAAGTTTTGTATGGGGGCAATGCTAGGGCGTGCAGAGCGCTTCATTCTTTAAGTGTGTGGTTCTGCGTGTACCACGATCAACGGTGGAAGCTGGCTCCAATGAGGTAAGTGTTAAGAGGTTTTGGGTGTAATATCCCAACGAAAGTCAATAATCTGGCCCTAACATCAAAGTTATTGGTGCATCGAAAAAAAGCTCAAATTCACATACCAAAGAGTGTCTTGGCCTATAATAAAACACCACATATCATACTTCTACCTCATGGAGTTTAATATAATTCGCTCTGCCATCTGTCTTCGTACGTACGCCCAATCCATGCCGGTTCCCCTAGTTCTAGCCCACAGTTTCTCTATAAAACGGGAGCCAGGTGATCTAATTTCCGCTGATCCCATATTATGAACCCTCTTCAACAGTCAATCTTCAAGACTTCATCTACTCCAGGTTCCGCCAATTCGTTAGACGCCTATAACACTTCTAGCGCCACACCATACCCTCTGGCATTGCTCTCACCTCTTCTCCCCACTACTTCTCCTTCCCCTTCATCCATTTTCGATCCCCTTATACTTCCCTCAGTAAAGATCACTCAACTGACCCCAGAAGCCATCCACTGTTAAAAATTAAAAGACATATGAAACATTCGTATATCTCTGGGATATCTTCCTGACAAATCGGATTCTGACCGCTTTAAAGGTAAAGCTAGAATTCTATAATAAGAGGGTTTACGTACTAACGTTCCCGTGCTGCAGAATCTGTTCACAAAATTTCACCAGAAATTCAATTTATCTTCTTAAAAAATGTCGAACTACCTTGTCACTTTTCATATCTTCATATCTTCTTTTCGTTCCTGCACATCTACTTCACACCTGTTTTTCGTTCCTGCACTTCCTACTCCTCTTACCTTCTACTATCAGAACATATGAAACCTTCGCTCAAAAACTCACTCCGATTTATAAAAATCTCACTTCCTATTTTTCAATATATATATATATATATATATATATATATCTAGTCTAGAGGCGTTAAATCGCACGAACGAGGCGGCCAACCGATAGGCCCATTTCTTGAGATAACACGCTCATCAAACTTACTCTTCAATAAATCGATTGGCACCCAATCAGTTAAAATACTGTAACATACAACCATTCTCCAACATTCTGCGTTTTAACGAACAACCGGAAAGTGTTACCGCACCTGAGGCCACTAACTGACCATATCCCACACCAACCTACTTCCTTAACCATCAATCCCTATATTCCCCAATTCACATTACATATTTAACTTATTATAAAATAGATTAGGTTAAGCTAGAATAAGTTAGAGTTAAGTTAAGTATTAGATTAGATTAAATTAAAAAAATAAAAATCCTGGTTTTCTTGAATAGTTATTCACACATTCAGTTATGTTTGAAAAATGTGTAATGTATGCATGTAAACAGTTGTATCACTAGAATTATAAGTTAGCTGTAGTACTTAATGTAAACATTGATTATTGGTCAAATAAATACAGCATGTTAAAAAAAAAAAATATCGACTGTATCGTGTGCTGTGTGGCTTGTGGCGCCGTCCTGTTGAAACCACATGTCGCGCAAGTCCATATCTTCCAATTAGGGCCAAAAATAATCGGTAATCATGGCGCGATAAAGATGGCCATTCACAGTAACGTGACGATCGTTATTGTCGACGAAAAAGTATGGTCCAATGACGCCGCGGCGTGCAAACCGCACTAAACAGTTATTTTTTCTGGATGAAGTGGTGAGTCATGAAGCACATGTGGATTTTCACCCGACCAATAACGCATGTTTTGCTTATTGACGAACCCATTGAGCCAAAAATGAGCTTTGCGATGAAATTCATCATCTTGGCGCATCTTTCCCAGAGCCCAATCGGAGAACGTACGTCGCTTAAAATGGTCCATCGGCTTCAATTCTTGAGTCAGCTTGATCGTCTATGGGTGTAAACCAAGATCCTTACTCAAAATTCGCCATAATGCCCAATTCTTGAGAACGCCGTGAAATTGACTGATTTGGATCGTTTGCTACGGACGCTTGAACGGCAGCGATATTTTTGACACTTCTACCAACCCGTTGTCTCACTGGCACGGCCACATCACACAACGAATATGTAGACACAAATGTTTGCACTAAACTTGTTATTACCTGTCTACTAGGTCGAGAATTACGACCGAAAATTGGAGTTAATGCTCTTAAACTTGCGGTCACCGACTCCAAATTTCGGTAGTAAATTTTTATAATTTACAGACGTTGTTCGTTCGTGTACTTAACCATGCTGAAAATGTTGAGTTTTCTGAATTTCTACAGTAACGACGACCGCAATCGACCTATTGATGATTCTCCCTGTCGTGGAGTTCTGTGGCGGTTCCGCCAAATCCCACGGTTTACCTTCCTGAAAAACCCCCATAATCATCACCCAAGACGCTCAAGTTCTCGCCAATGCATTCGCATTCGGCACCTAAAAATGCTGCACGCATTTAAGAGATCAAATCTATGATCTTTAAAACCCTATAAAGAAAACTTACCTTTTCATGCATTCCTTCGCATACAATTTTCTGTAAGATTTCTTTCTTTGCTTATCTGGTATCCTAAACCAATTCGGTACCAGACAAATTCCTGAAAAGAAAAACCCCGGTTCACATATCATGTAACCATTCCAGCCAGAGATAATTATCATGGCGTCGCCTATTCCTACCTTCATTCATGTATACGATAAATTTCTTTATGTATACATTGGCTGGCGACGTTTTTTTCCCAGCAATAAAATTCCCTGACTCGCACAATGTGCAACCCAAAGCAAATTCGCATTCCGCGTCCCTTGGCATCAATGGAAATCCAAGCATAAACAACGCAAATCGGTATTCAATACGTACCCTTACTAGCGATGCCATAAACGCCATTTCCCAGTAATCTAGCTAAAACTAATTAGCACATTTCTACATCGCATCGTGGTCTCTTTGTTTAGCTGCTACGCATATGCATCCGACGATTTCGGTTTTATTTGCTTTACCGAAATCGTATCCTAGGAATGCATTTTATGTCTTTCTTTGTTCTAGGCACACATACCACCATGATCACGATGACCGAGTGAGCTCTGAACGAGCAAGATATCGTTGAGTCGTATTACAACCAGCAAGGCGGTCGGGTCGCCTGCCATCTACCGTACCGGCGCCGATACGGTGGGTTATCTATGAGACCTCTTACATCCGCCGACAGCCATGGTCGTTGCCTTTTACGCTTCTCGTCGCGCGCCGAGGACGCAAAAATACTCGAAGTCGTGTGAAGAAGTCGTGTTTTCACCTTGTTAAGATTTATAAAAACCAAGCAAGTTAATATTAAGTTCGAAGTAAATCAATAAAATGTCGGTGATCACCTTTCAATTCGTGTTTTTAATTTTCTGTGTTGCAGTGCCTTCGGGGTTCATAGATGTGTGTACCTAATCGTTCTATTGGTCCGATGTTTGTGCTTTTCCATCCATGTTGTACTTGTTAAATACTTTTAGTGGATGTGATGGGGAAGAAGTGAACCGTGTGCCCGTGTCTGGCACAATACTTCTCTAACCCCCATATTGGTGACCTAGGTGAGAACATTCACCTTCCGGAGTCAGAACAGTGACAATCTTCCTGAACCGAGTGCTTCCAGAAAGGCTGTATCAATGTGCAATTGTGGCGGAAATTGCCGGTAAAATAATAAATGGGCAAAAACATCGCCCCAACGCCAGCCAACAACATCACATGCCGAAACACCATCACTGGACTAGCAGCAGTGTAGGGGTTTCTCTATCCTATAGAAGAAACAGCCCACAATTCCAACCACAATACCTACCCATTTCCTTGATAAGTTATTTACCTGTAAAACATGTCCAAGGGACGCATAGCTGAACTCATTATTCTATGCAGATAATGCATAATTGAGTGTAGCTACAATCAACGCCATACGGCAACACTATTGCGCTTACCATGGGATTTCCACCGGAAATTCCATTCGTATTGGTTAGCAACAACCAAGTCAAACCAAGCGACGCGGTCGCATCATAGCCCATAGGCTTGGGTATTTATCGAACATTCCACAGAGTGTTCCCTTTGGTATTATATCCCCAGCCGACGCGGCGCCCTATTGACTTTTCCCAGATCACCCATTCGCTTGGGATCAATGATCTCTCTTTGCAGGGGAGTAACATCAGCTTGGTTTCCGTCTCATTCGTATTTATTTCCACGGTTCAATGTGCTCTGGGTCCACTGGGTCACCAGGTTATGTCAGTAGCTGCATCTGATACCAACACACACAACCAAAGCTACCCCGAGATCACAGCATTTCATGTTTTCTGTTCTCTCATTCTTCATGTCCGTCAATTACCCTATTAACAAAAGTTACTCATACTTTGACGGGCGTGGGGTTGAGAGAGCAGAGGCGTGGTCTCTTTTGGTTGTCCTGTGTGTAGAAAGAAATATGCATTTTCACCGTAATTCACTTCAGTCACCATCGAATAATCAAGTCGAACGGTCAATATGCCAAAGAGCAAATCACATATCTGGGCTACATTGTCGATGATCAGGGCATTCGCCCACTTCCAGACCGTGTGGAGGCCCTCATACGATATCCACGCCCAACCAACATAAGCGAGCTCCGACGTTTCCGTGGAATGCTCAATTTTTACCGACCAACCCTTAAAGACGCCGCCCAAACCCAGGCTCCTCTGACTGAATTTCTAAATGGAGCGTAGCGCAACGACAAGCGCCCAATTCCATGGACAGAAGCTTCGGACCGTGCGTTCCAACTGTCCAAGGAGCAACTGGCTGACGCCACACTACTCCGATATCCCTTAGAGGGAGCGGTTTTGTCTATCCAATGCGACGCATCGGATTCCGCAATCGGAGCAGTCCTACAACAGGATTTCGAAGGCCAACCGGAACCGCTCGGTTTCTTTTCCAGGAAACTGAGTCCCACAGAGCGGCGATACAGCGCCTATGACCGGGAATTACTGGCGATCTATAGCGCCATTAAATATGTCCGTCATATGGTAGAGGGTTGCTTGCTCTCCGTGTATACAGACCACAAACCTCTGGTCTTTGCGTTCCGGAAAAAGTCGGGAAATGCTTCTCCCCGACAAGAACGTCAACTCGACCTCATCGGGCAATATACTACCAAGATTAAACATATCTCTGGTCCACAAAACATCTCGGCGGACGTTTTTTCTCGAATCGATACCATTCACTTGCGCGCCACTCTGAACAACGTCGACGTAGCCCTGGCCCAACAGGAGGACAACCAGCTCGAATCTCTTCTAACTGCTGATACAGCACTCGAGCTACGCAAACTCACCCTCCGCGATCCTTTGGGCGAAATCTGGTGCGATGTTTCAACTGGAACCGCCAGCCCCTACATTCCCGAGAAGCTTCGTAGGGGCGTGTTTCAGGTCTACCATGACCCAGCCCACCCCAGCGGCCGCGTGACCGCTGCCGCCGTCCGTAAGAAATTCATTTGGCCCCGAATGAGCAAAGACCTCACCACCTGGGCCCGCGCTTGCCTCCAATGCCAGCGCTGCAAAGTAGCGCGGCATAATGTATTAGAACCTGCACAATTTAAGCTACCCACGGCACGCTTCGCCCATGTCCATATTGACAAAGTGGGACCGCTTACACCATCAAGAGGATTTTCGTACATCCTCACTATGATGGATCGCTACACGCGATGATCAGAGGCGACTCCTCTCAGGGCAGTAACTGCTGAAACAGTCGCCAAAGCTTTCTATTCGACCTGGGTCACACGTTTCGGCGTACCTGCCACCATTACTACAGACCGAGGGCCGCAATTCGAGGCAGCGATCTTCGGGCAGCTGACGGATCTCCTCGGCTGCCAACGAAGTCGCACGACCGCCTATCACCCCGAATCCAACGGGATGATCGAACACTGGCATCGGTCTCTCAAGGCTTCCCTCATGTGTCATAACGACACTAAATGGTTTGACGCCCTTCCTACCGTACTTCTCGGTCTGAGGACTAGTTTTAAGGAGGACCTAGGTGCTTCCGCTGCGGAACTCACCTATGTCACCAACCTCCTACTACCAGGCGAACTTTTCGTGGATGGTGATACGCCACACAACCAGTTGCAGGATGTGGGCCACCTCCGCGACCTTCTTCGTAAGTTTAGAGCATCGCCCGTGCCCAGGCACGGTTCTAAAAAACGTTTCGTTCACCCTGAACTGCACAGCTGCATGCAAGTCTTTGTCAGGGTGGATAAGATTAAAAAACCTTTGGACCCTCCATATGACGGCCCCTTCAAAGTCTCCAACCGCATCAGCGACCGTGTCTTCGAGATCGGTATTCGAGGAAAACGATCCATGGTCAGTGTAGAGAGTCAAACCTTGTTTCTTCGAGGCGTCAGCTCCAGATCCTCAGTCAGCAACCGACTCTGCCAACTTTCGCCAACCACCTCAACCCCCACTCAACAGAAGCCGAGCACGTCTCCTTAGGCAATCAAAAAATCCTCCCAATCCACCACCAATCTAACTTCCTTCCACCACCCATCAAACTACTCCTTCCAACCTACCATTATTTCGTGACTATGTCACTGGCGGGGGAGCACTGTAGGGGTTTCTCTATCCTATAGAAGAAACAGCCCACAATTCCAACCACAATACCTACCCATTTCCTTGATAAGTTATTTACCTGTAAAACATGTCAAAGGGACGCATAGCTAAACTCATTATTCTATGCAGATAATGCATAATTGAGTGTAGCTACAATCAACGCCATACGGCAACACTATTGCGCTAACCATGGGATTTCCACCGGAAATTCCATTCGTATTGGTTAGCAACAACCAAGTCAAACCAAGCGACGCGGTCGCATCATAGCCCATAGGCTTGGGTATTTATCGAACATTCCACAGAGTTTTCCCTTTGGTATTATATTCCCAGCCGACGCGGCGTCGTATTGATATTTCCCAGATCACCCATTCGCTTGGGATCAATGATCTCTCTTTGCAGGGGAGTAACATCAGCTAGGTCGCCCTCTCATTCGTATTTCTTTCCACCGTTCAATGTGCTCCGACTACACCATAGCCGTACCACTGGGTTACCAGGTCATGTCAGAAGCTGCATCTGATACCAACACACACAACCAAAGCTACCCCGAGATCACAGCATTTCATGTTTTCTGTTCTCTCATTCTTCATGTCCGTCAATTACCCTATTAACAAAAGTTACTCATACTTTGACGGGCGTGGGGTTGAGAGAGCAGAGGCGTGGTCTCTTTTGGTTGTCCTGTGTGTAGAAAGAAATATGAATTTTCACCCTAATTCACTTCAGTCACCATCGAATAATCAAGTCGAACGGTCGCGCCGCTGCTCATTTTAAACGAATTAACTAAAATCAAAAGATAACATTTGTGAACCAAATCTAAATATTAAAGACATTAAAATCCAGACCAAAACGAAAAGTATTTTCCATTTCCTGTCTCCGGCGGATCATTTTCGTGCAGCAACATCGTTGGGGAGTTAATGGGATACTTGCCGTACGCCGCATACACATTTCAACCCCCACAGCAGCACCTGGCAAAACAACATCGGCAACGGTACACCGCGTTGGTAAGTCATGTTTCCTTGTTTTTTTGTGTTTCCAAGCCGTGACCTAAACAACATCACCAACGTTACCATGACACGAGCAGCTCAACATTCTAACAACATGGGTGCAAGTTCAGTGACAAGATGCGTGTCAACTATTCCGAGATGATGTTAAAAATTGCAGGCATTTCACAATTTATGATACCAGAAACTGAAGACATGTGAATAACTCGACTGGCTGCGATTATCCTTAACAAACACTGCTCAAAATCCTTTACAATTTCATGTATCAAGTATCTATATTAAACTCCTCTATTTTCTTTCATACTATACTGTGCAATACAAACGATTTCTTAGTCATACAGCTGTATCTGCGTTAAACCCATTTTGTTTGTGAAACTAGGTCAAAAAAAAGCAAAATACTTTAAAATTTAAAATTTCCAATAATACTTTTAAAAATTGATTAGTGGGTTATATCCAATACAAGGAATCATAGAAGTAATTATTAAGCTTGTTTTTTTTATGCAAAATTAATTAACGGTTTGAAGTGCAAATGACCACACACAGTTTTAATTAAACGATTTTCATGGTAAAGGTAGACAAGTGGTTCGAAACAGTTGTCCTGCCAGGCTAGTAAAAGTGTATAATAGGCTTGAGTATTAAAGGCTATAAAAGATATCGATATTTATATGAATGGACATATGTCCGGAAATATGTTCATTTGTATGAATGCGTTTCTTTTATTTTCTTTCGAAATTTACAAACCAACTTGAACAATTGGTAATTTCCAAAATACATTATCATCAATGTCTTTAAAAAAAAAGATTAAATACGGAAATAGTGTAAAATTTTTCTTTTCATTGCACGTCACTGTGTCGTACTGACAAAAATAAATCAAACCGATTGTATAACCCATAATAGTTTAAACCGAAATAAATAAATAAATTCAACATTTTTTGGGCATCTCCCCGTGTGTACAATTAAACGTAATCCGAATAGTTGTAATGTCACACATTTATTTTCTATTTAGCAAAAATAATTAAATGAGAACACATGAATGTACAACGATTCAAAAAAGATCCCTTTACTTACGGGTTTCTCTTCAATTTTCCGACAAAAAAACACAAAAACATATAATACTTTTAAAATTTTATTAGCATATAGACCTTCGCTATGTAATATTGACATTCAAGAAAAATGCATAAAAAACTCTAGTTACAATCCAAAATCGTACTCATCTTAAGACCAAAATTAATAAAAATAGCCTTTCACATACACTCATATGTAATATGATAAACATACCAGATATCCTTAATTATAATAAAATAGGTAACGACAAAACATATATATATATATATATATATATATATATATATATATATATATATATATATATATATTCATAGGAAAGCACCATTATATTGTTTAAAAATTAAAAGAAAGAAATAGTTCTTCTATAAATTAAAGAAATCAATATCCTAAGCTAACACATTTAAATATCGAGTCAAGAATTTAATGTAACTACAATTAATTCATTTTAATCGAATACTGCAAAATTCGTAACAGTTCCTCAGCTATTTTCTTCCATTTTAGCACAACCGCTATATGTTAACAAATTATAGATACAGTTAATTAAAGCTGACAAAAACAAACAATAGACATTAACTAGGGCACAGATATTAACTCAAAACAGCTCTTCAAGCAAACAGTATGATTACTTTTACTTGAACGCAGCTGCCTACCTTGAATTCATTAACGTTAAATGCTTCCAAATTGAATAGTGTTTGATGTCAGTTTTTATTATTATAACTTTATATTTCATTTTATTGTATTCTCAGTAAGTTTGCAAATATCAGTAGATAAGAAATTAAAACACAACTTTTTAAATATTTTTGGCTATAACTTAATATCTAATGACGAAAGGTCATTTTACAAAATGGCAAAGAAAAATTATTAAAACAAGATTATTAATGTGATAATAAATAAAATAACAATAAAGAGTTGTAATTAACTTAAAAGCAACCAACAACAAAAAATTTTTAAATTCATACAGTTGTTTAATAAAAAGAAAAAAACCTGAACCATTGTGAAATCAAAATAAGAAAAACCCTTTTAATAAATATTAAAAAAAATAATAAATTTTGTAAGCCCCTTCTGGGTATTGAATTACGCACAACCTTGTGTCGTAATGTTCAGCACGACTCTGCGCTCGCACATTCGACGTTTTCCGGCTACACGCCACCCACACTCAACTCCACTTGACTCCCCGTGACACTTTCAACCTTTACGACTCCATCGAACCCCGTTTCCAATCTTTTCGACATTTTTCACCTCTGCGTCTCCACTCGACTTCACGCAACTCCGTACAACTGTGGGTTATTATTTATATTAGGGTACCGGCGTACGGCACAGGTTTACTAAAAAAAACACCCAACGATCGACGATGTTAACCAGTTCTCACACGGAAAATGGGGTAGTAAATCGTTCCGCGAAGGAAACAAAGAAGCCAGCACACAAGTTGATCCTCAAGGCAGCAACGGAGAACAAAATTAAACACTTCACTTTGAATGTAGTTTTTATATTTTTATTACTTGTGTATTATCATTAGTTGTTCACAGTAATTTACGGTTACATATTAATTCAAATTTTGATTACACAGGAAGTTCGTTGATAGGGTACATTGTAACAAAGTAACATCGAATAATACGAAACAATTATGCGAATACTCGGCGTGACATAACATAAACGTCTAACATTACCCTTGGCAAACTATGTTGACACTCGAAAATCCTTCGTCTCCCCGGCACAAGATGACTCCTTGAATAATTGTATCCGACTGCCAGGAGCAATCGTCCTCCACATTCCTTGTAGTATCGGATACCTCTGGCGTACCAGGGAAATTCCAATACACATCTGGTCAATTAGAGGGACGGAAATTTAGGCTGGCAGAAAATGCAGTCATAAATGATGAGAATGGTTTTCCCATGATGGTGATAAAATATCGGCAAAAACCCAACGCTGCCTGAGAGCATGAATCTTTTGACTACATTGTTTATGTAGGAAATTGCTGCCTGAACGAAAACGTTTTCTTTTGTCTACATCGGATAGACAGAAGTGTTTCGTGTAGCATAAGGGAACAATGCTGGCGGCGGCAATTAGGTCTTCTGTGATGTAACATAGAAGATCGCTTGCCATAGCAACTAGAAAAAAAAGGCTAATTGATCTTTGGGTTATCCCGCTCATTATGTCCTATTGCAGGGCTATTAGAAATCTGGCTTGCAGATGTGCAAGCCAGCAAATAGCCCGGCATGTATTTTTGGACGCTAATGGGCATGGAGAATGGTGGGTGTGTAATCTTTTATTCTGCTCAAGGTAACATTCCATCGGGTGTGTGGTATTTTTGAAGGACATACAGTCGGTTGCAGGTAGTCAACGGTGGCTACTCTGCATATCGTCGATAGAACGATCGGTCGATGGGTCTGTAGCTACGAGGTAAGTATACAATGCCGAATGTGGAGAAAAAGCTCCTCGGCTATGATGGAATATTTATGACGGTTATCCAAGAGGGTAACCGAATTGTTTTCAGCCATTTTAGGACAGTGGTGAATACTATGGCAAGGTTGTGTGATCTTGCGAGTGATTCGACTTAAGGGTAGATATGGGGTTTATAGGGTTTTTATGGGGTTAAAAATGATGCGAGAGTCTTCGGGCCCTGAAAACCCCTACTCAACCTTTTCGACTCCGTCGACATCCCTGGAACATTTCGACCCCTTTCTGGTTTCTTTAATACAGGCAA
The DNA here is from genome assembly GCA_963931805.1 of Microdon myrmicae. Taxonomy (NCBI): domain Eukaryota; kingdom Metazoa; phylum Arthropoda; class Insecta; order Diptera; family Syrphidae; genus Microdon; species Microdon myrmicae. The sequence continues at coordinate 86,653,002 of OZ007497.1, forward strand.
AATTCGCCTCTGCCCACCTTTTTTTAAAGGCCCTTTTACAAATATTGGCGCACACGCTCGCCATTGCTCAACACCCATCTTCCGCAAACCGGCTCCTTAATTAACAACAACTACTACGCGTAACATATAATCTATAGGACGCCCGGTTTTGTCTCGCGCGAAACATCTCACCCTTTTCTGTCTCTTTTCTGAAGGTTGACGCTCACGCTCACCAACCATAGCCTTCACGCAACCCCATGCAACTCTTCTCGACTCTGCTTGACCGCTAACAACTTTTTCTGTCCCTGTTAAAATATTGGCGCCCATGCACGCCAAAGGCAGTTATCACGCGACACCGTTCATCAATGCTCGACCTTTCTACCCGATTTCAGCAAGCCAGCTTCCCTCGTTACCACAGCTTCTACGCGTAGCAGCACCCAGCAGGACACCTGGCTTTGCCTCTTTATTTAAACTTCAGGACATTCGTCCTTAGATCTCTTAACGTCTCCCAAGTGTCTCAGCAACACCGGTTCACAAATCAAATCGATACCACCGAACTGAGACAATATACCTGACCATCTCATTCAGGTACCCTAATCTTTAGCCACCATGGCTCACCTTAGCGGCAACTAAAGGCAATACACGCCCCTCTACGCCGCCCCACACTTATCACGTGCATAATACTTCGGAGCGCAAATCTAGTACCCTAGGGCGCTCTGGGGTTGGACACAATCAACCACCCACCAGGAGCCCCCTAAGCAAAGTCCCCTATTTTTTTAACAAGCGCGACGGCCGGCACCTCACAGCAAGTCTCCATTCGGTCGAGGTCGCAGCTCCCTCTACATTGGCACCAATGTACCGGTCCTCCCTCGATAGGTAAAACGTGCAACTGAGGGCCCGCCCTCCTCTACCAGTCCCAGCGGCAAACAATTCGCCATACAAACGTATGGACAAAAGACACCGGCTCTGGACTTGGTCCCTTTCCATCCCGCACACGGCAACCCGTCACTGCGGGTGGGAATTATCCTGGGATAAGTTCCCCTCCATCTCGCACACGACATTTTGTCACTGCGGATGCGAGCGGACTTCCGATGGGTTCCGACCTATTCGGACGATAAGTCTGTTGGTCCATGAGACCCATAACAGCCCATGGACGCTGCACACCTTTGCCCTTGATGGCATCAATCGGTTACATCTGCGTCCACCTTCTTTATCGACAAAGGCCGATACTATAACTTGGAATTAGTCACCACGACAGTTCCCCCGATTTAATTACAGCGCCTCCCGAAGTGCGTAGGGCCACCTTGTTCGTCAAGTGTCCAGCCCTCCGTCCAGCATAGCACCATTCATTCGAGCATCCCTTCAGCCCTGCCTCCTTTATTTCCTGACAACGTCACTCGTGGGGGAGTACGGCGCCGGTTCCGCCAAATCCCACGGTTTACCTTCCTGAAAAACCCCCATAATCATCACCCAAGACGCTCAAGTCCTCGCCAATGCATTCGCATTCCGCACCTATAAATGCTGCACGCATTTAAGAGATCAAATCTATGATCTTTAAATCCCTATAAAGAAAACTTACCTTTTCATGCATCCCTTCGCATACAATTTTCCGTAAGATTTCCTTCTTTGCTTATCTGGTATCCTAAACCAATTCGGTACCAGACAAATTCCTGAAAAGAAAAACCCAGGTTCACATATCATGTAACCACTCCAGCCAGAGATAATTATCATGGCGTCGCCTATTCCTACCTTCATTCATGTATACGATAAATTTCTTTATGTATACATTGGCTGGCGACGTTTTTCTCCCAGCAATAAAATTCCCTGACTCGCACAATGTGCAACCCAAAGCAAATTCGCATTCCGCGTCCCTTGGCATCAATGGAAATCCAAGCATAAACAATGCAAATCGGTATTCAATACGTACCCTTACTAGCGATCCCATAAACACAATTTCCCAGTAATCTAGCTAAAACTAATTAGCACATTTCTACATCGCATCGTGGTCTCTTTGTTTAGCTGCTACGCATATGCATCCGACGATTTCGGTTTTATTTGCTTTACCGAAATCGTATCCTAGGAATGCATTTTATGTCTTTCTTTGTTCTAGGCACACATACCACCATGATCACGATGACCGAGTGAGCTCTGAACGAGCAAGATATCGTTGACTCGTATTACAACCAGCAAGGCGGTCGGGTCGCCTGCCATCTACCGTACCGGCGCCGGTACGGTGGGTTATCTATGAGTCCTCTTACATCCGCCGACAGCCATGGTCGTTGCCTTTTTCGCTCCTCGTCGCGCGCCGAGGACGCAAAAATCTCGAAGTCGTGTGAAGAAGTCGTGTTTTCACCTTGTTAACATTTATAAAAACCAAGCAAGTTAATATTAAGTTCGAAGTAAATCAATAAAATGTCGGTGATCACCTTTCAATTCGTGTTTTTAATTTTCTGTGTTGCAGTGCCTTCGGCGTTCATAGATGTGTGTACCTAATCGTTCTATTGGTCCGATGTTTGTGCTTTTCCATCGATGTTGTACTTGTTAAATACTTTTAGTGGATGTGATGGGGAAGAAGTGAACCGTGTGCCCGTGTCTGGCACAATACTTCTCTAACCCCCATAGTTCTCATAGCTGTCAACACCAGTTTTGATCGGTCACTCATTGCTATTTCCATTTCATGTAAGCGTGATTATGTATCAGTCAAAATTACATTACCATTCATATCTATTTATATTGTTTGTTTCTACATCTCGTCATCCCGAACCATCGAAGAATAATGAATGAATTGAATGAATGCATTCGCTTTCAACCCAATTGACTACATAATGGACTTGAGTTATTGCCAGGATGATATCATTGATTTGGTGAACTAAACCTAATTTGAAGTAAATTTATTCAATAATCAGTTTTTCTACATTTTCTATCCCGATTCTGGAAGGTAATGACTTTAAATTGGTCGGCTAGCTGACTCTACGCTTTAAACTTCATGTGCAGGCAACTAGACCTTATCTTCATAACTGACCCCATTGATTCTCCAATTTCAATCTCACAGTCCTCACAACCATCGACAACTACCACTCATACTGCCCCTTTCTCTTTTTCCTTTTTCTAGACTTATCGACACAGTCTACGTAATATCTACGACCATGACTTTCACAAAGCAAACATATGATTAACCAACGATGATCTAGGCACACTCTATGATGTATCGCGTTCGAATATTGCTCTCAGGTTTGGAGCTCGACTCCTAGACGTACCCTCGACCTGCTTGAAAGCATACAGAGACGGGCGATCCGCCAGATCGAGGACTCGGTGCTGACGTCGGGAGTACAGTCGCTGTCACATCGAAGGCGCGTAGCCGACCTCTGTCTGTTTTACAGATATTATCACGGGTGCTGTTCTTCTGATATTTTTGGTATTGTTTCACGCAATTCGGTTTATATGCGCTCCACAAGACAATCCGACGGATCGCACCCGTTTGTGGTTCATCTCCCGACGCGACGGCGCGAACATCCCTGCATCAGAACTCCTTCCGTTACAGATCGGGGAAGCTGGTGAACTCCCTTCCCGTGCGAGTGTTTCCAAAGCGTTACACACTGCAACCGTTCAAAAAACACTGCAAGAATTATTTGGTGGTATCTCTGGCCGTCGACATGGCGCTATAGGTTCGCCTCTCCTGAGAGAAATGTAATTTAAAAAAAAAAAAAAAAGGCGTTCCTTGATTTGAACATGAATGGGCTTATAAAAGATGGATCCGGAATTCCGCTAATCTATCATGTAAGTAGATTATCCGTAGACGGGCGATTGCGCTACAGGCGGGAAGTCACGCTGTGGAGGGTGGAAGCGGTTGTGGTACCTGCAGGGGCACTGTTTCGCTGACTCCCTAACACTTTTCTCCTCACTATTTCAAGTACTGCGTTTATCGATTCGCTAAATAAACCTCCGAGCTGCGCTCAGTCGTACCACTGCTCAAAACAATTCGTCCGTCAAGAAGAGTAATAAAAACACTTGCCTTGATTTGTAGTAAATTGTTTTTATTGATTTGAACTCGATGTAATGGATGTTATTATACCGTACATATATTAGTAACGCAGTGGTTATAGTGGCAAGTATCGCACAAGTCCGATCACTTTGTAACATTAAGAATATTGTTCCAATAGTTAAGTTCTAAATTAGTTGACATGTTATGTTTATAGTGGCAAGTATCGCACAAGATCGATCGCTTTGTAACATCCAGAATGTCGTTCCAATAGTTAAGTTCTTAATTAGTCCACATGTTACGGTTATAGTGGCAAGTATCGCACAAGATCAATCACTTTGTAACGTCAAGAATATTGTTCCAACAGCTAAGTTCTTAATTAGTCGACATGTTATGGGTACAGAGACAACGCTTCACGAAACAAACTATTGAACGTCTTATATCATAAATCCGATAATTCAAATCTTGCATGTAATTTAAAACGCGCTGGTGATTGTAGCTCGTCCCCAACTCCTTTGGCGGTTATTTCTCGACTCGCTTATGAATGAGAATGATTCATTCAATGCGTCGTGGCGGTGCGTCATAGCGAAATTTGGCTCGCTGCCAATTATGAAGAATTTTGGAGGAGTTGCTATGCTCGCATAAGAACTCAGTTCCAGCGAATTCTGGCCGTACAGGCTGGATTGAATTCGTTGGTTGGGTGTACCGGGAAATTGGCTTTGGGGACGCGAGCAAGTATGGGCATGTATTTTCGGGGGAAATTGGAATGGCTTGGGTGCAGGCGAGGAATATAGAGAATTGACCGAAGCAATTTTGGGAAAATGCATGTGGTGGTGATTAGAATATATTCGGTTGAATTATATTCTGTTGGAGGTTTGGAAAATGTTTCATTGCAGATTGGGAGATGTATGCTATTGTGGGGATGGTTTTTGCATGTTAGGTTAGGATTGTGGGTTGGTTCTGCGTGTGATATAGAGAACCCCCACAACGCGCACCGAAGGAGAGATCTTGCGCTTTAGTAGGGCTATCCCCCAAAGAGACAGGGACGATAATATTAAACAGCACCAACAGTTCTGGTGGTTGAATGGCAAATAAAGACCCGATTACCAATGTCGGTAGAATCACTGCATTATCAGCCATCTTACACAGACCTAGCTTTTTTAGAATTATTTAAGCTCTTTTAGCTAAAATATAAAAAAAAGATAGAAACCGTACACGTTAATTTGTTTTCCTTAGTGTATGATTTCAACACTTCATTCTTTAAGAAATACTACAAAGTGTAATAATTTCCCGCAAAACGTGCACCCATTAAAATTTCAATTTTTTAACCTAAGATTCATTTCCACCAAACTCGCTTATATGTTAAGTTCGATTGAATTTGAGATACAGATCCCTACAACACATTAACCGGTACTAATTACAAAATGAATTACCACAGAACTGGCTCTATGATCTCGTAAGCTATATTGTACGCATTACATGTACCTGTCTTACACTATTATTCATTGCTTAAAAACACCGATCTACAGTTAATGTAGTATTACGTACACTGTTTCCTCTTATACTTCAAATTTATTACACTTTAATTAAACGATTTTCCTTTCCACCCCAATGTCATGTGGCAAATGTGTTTACATCTTACACGAGCCTTGTATACAGAACAACCATTTGGTTGGTTCTTCGGTGAAAATTTATTGTCATACAATCAGGTCAAATCAGATTTCTATTAGTTGTTGATTTAATGCAGAAGTTTATCGACGACAACAACAATGGAACACCACTGGAAATCAGGTAGAACATTGTACCTTCGGATAACTGTCGTTAGTGAATAGTAATTGCTTGTAGCGGCAGTCACTAAATTTAATCACTTTAGATGTATACCAAAGTGCAGTAGAATAATTCAATGGGGCATATAATTAGCTTGTCATGGTAGCCTTGTTTATATCCACAATCTTTATGCAATAATTCGCGATCAATACTCTTGCGAAGACTTTCGGTAGCTTGTTGCACAGTCGGGGTTTATGCATCTTAAGATCACAATAATCAAAGCAATTTAAATGCGCACAAATAAACGAAAAAAAAAAACAATAATGATAATAAAAGTAATCCATTGTGGTCCACGGCCTGGAGAGTGAAACTGAAGGCGTCCACACATTTTCATTCTTTTTTTTTATGCTTTTTTGGGTACCTCTAACGCCAATGACCTTAATTCGAGCTCGTCGTTCTGTGTATTCAGACACATTTAGGGCAGCACTATGCAAACGACCCGGATGGCAGACAAGAGTGCAGAAATGTCGTAACTTGTTGTCTCGGCGCAAGAATTGGTTTGCTTTGGGGCAAGAAAACACATCCAATGGATGGTGGTCTGGCCATCATGATAAGGACTTAATGAGCAGGGCATAGCTCGACTTGAAAGTTCACCTAGTTGCCATGAAAACTGTTGTTTTATGACTTGATATTTATGTTTCTCCCATCTAAGGCTCAATAAGGCGACATTTAATATAATATATCACTTCAATAGAAATCTTCGAAGGAGAAGGTCGACGTGTGAATAGATCAAGTGTGATGCGTGAAGAATTGAAGCTCTAGTATTCAGAGGGGCAGCTAGGAAAAAATACCAGCTGGTGCTATTGTGATAATTCAACAGTAAACTTAATATTTATATCCCAGTGCTTCTTCTGGAAATAAAATGGGCAACAACAAATGGGTGGGTTTTTGCACTCCGCCTAAAGTTTGAAAAATCTCGTCGGGACCCAAAATACTTTTGCGTTCCGCCTGGACATCATAGTGGCATTTGCTGGATCATCCCATGAGATTCAATAAATTTGAGAGTGATAATGAATTTCCGCCAGTACATAACACACCTAGTACCAAGTAACTGCGGATAGTAACCAAAAAAAAAAAAAAAAAGTGCGCGAGATAAATGTGTGTTTTATAAATGATGCCACAAAAACACACTTTTAGTTTTTCTTATTAATAGTACTTTATTTTAAAATGACTTAATTTTCTTAAAACTAATTGTATTCTATTTTAAATTGCTCGGAGGCTAGTGGACGACTGCCTAACATTTTTCACTTCAAAACTATTCTAACTCGAAAACACAACTGGTGTTTACATATTCAAGATAACGATTCATAAAACGAATTGGATTTGGGTATTGTATACATTTTTGGAATATCGTAGGATGAAAGGAATTGGGTTTAGGTTTTGTTTGTATATTCAAGATAACATAGGATCGAGGAATTGAGTTTGAGTATTAATTACATTTGAGATAACATAAGATAGAAGAATAGAACTGAAATATTGCTTACAATGTGTGAATGCAATGTAAATAGGATTTAAGATAATGTTACCATTCCTTTGGAGGAAATTATTTCTATTTTTATTTTCGGCTTGTTTTGCGGTTAGGCTTTTGATGTTCTTATCTTGAGCCTCAATTAGCGGACACTTAAGTGGTAGGTTTGGTTGACATAACCTACGCTATTCGTAGTAGCTGTAAATGAGGAAATCCAAGTTCAGTGTTGTATTCCAGAATACTACCCTTTATTAAATTTAACACTGAATCTCCTAACACATCCTTATCCTTAAAAACTTCACTTAACATATATTACATTCTCACTTAATACATACCATTCATAAACATTCACAATATTACCAGTTACAGCACACTTAATAACCTGCACATTTTATTTATTCGAAACGTAGCAACTTGGATTTTCGTCCAAATTGATTCATGTGAAAAGTCACGGAGAAAAAAATAGAAATAGAAAAAATTCAGTTCGAACAGTTCAGTTCAGACCAAAAAAAGAAGTTCAAAAAAGAATATACAGTTCAGAGAAAAAGATACAGAGAGAAAAAGAATAGATTAATATAGAAGAAGTTATTAGAATAGAAATAAAGAATTAAAATTATTAAATTCGTAATTTGGAGAAAATAAGAATCAGAACATTCTGGTAAGCAATCGAATTTTTCAATTGTAGAATTACAAACCAAGATTAAATAAAAATAAGAAAAACAACAAAGAAAACTCACAGAAGAGTAAAACAAGAATCTTGAGTTTTAATTAATATTAATAGATTAAAAGTAAAAGGTCCACGCTCTTCCCTCATCCGAGGAAGCACGGCGGCGGACGTACAACATCAGCAACTGAACGTGGTCAACGATCTACATGGAACAGCCTGATATGTTTACCATACTTGATCAAGAAGCTAAAGTCTGCTCTATATCTAGAAGCAGGCTGGATGAGATTGGTAAGAAATTGTTAGTATCTTTCTCGTAGAAATTGGATGTATTCGTACCTCAGCTCCTTGTGTCTACGTATTTGGTAAAGGAGTAAGTGAGTGATCGGAATTGTCTACGTCAATGAATGACAAGTCTCTGAAGGTTATCAACTCAAAAATAAAAACAAAGTTCAGGATGGCAGACCTAGAACAAATTAGTAACATTCTTGGAATTAATGCTAAACCATATGGAGTACTGGGAAGGTACGTATTTTTTATCAAAGAAGGTTGAAGAACTGTGCGGGTTCCACCAAACCCCACGGCCCACTTACCTGAAAAACCCCCCATATCCGCAACTCAACTTCCATTGTCTCCCGCCAATGCAATCACATTTGTTATATAGTTAAACTTCAATTAATTATCCCTCCCTCTTTGAATCATTAACTTCTCGTCATTAACGTCTCATGCCTTCACACACATATCCTTCCCGTATCCTTCCCTTCCCTCCAAATTACTAATTTCCTATTCCCTTTACAATAGAATATTCCCTTTACAATAGAATCTAATTTAAATATAAGTAAAACCCATTTAAAACCCCATTCACATTGCAAAAGTCATCTTCTTTGTATTAGCCATAGTCGCCCCCCATTAGCCAATTGCCAATTCCGCCGCTTCCTAGAAATAACTCGTGGAAGCGGAACGAAAAAGGATATGTGCCGAAAAGACACGAGATATTCCTTCTTGTTGGTTAAGCAGCCGCCGCGTACGGGTGTGTTTGCTATTTGAAATGTGAAAATAAAAAATTGAAATGTGAAATTTAAATAAAATCGAAATGTGAAATTTAAATAAAATCGAAATGGGAATTGAAATGTGAAAATAAAATCAACATTAAGTTAAATAAAATCGTTTTGAACCTATATTCCGTTTATTCGTTTGTGTTGGTGCTAAAATTCGCTCTTGTGTGCATGTTTAGTGCTAAAGTTCGCTAATTGGGGCAAAGAACATTTAGAACATTTGCATCGTCCTCAATCAGCAGGGAATTGAAGCTGCACACATCGAGACTCCCTGTCCTCAATATCATCGTAGCAGACCACGGGGTAAGTTTGGTGTACAATACATAAATAAGTAATTGTTAAAGAAAAATCCTTAACACATCGGCACCTGAAAATATTTCCTTTTCCAAGGACATTAATGCATAAAAGCATTACATAAAATTCCTAAACAGAATTGCATCTACAAGAGCATTCATAGTCCAATGCATCACTAGAATTCGCAGGAAAACTATTCCGGCAGCAGTGTTTGCCAAGCAAATCTCCCTAGATGAATTCCTGTAAACAAAAGGATTTGAATTACATACAACATAACCTTCAGCAGGGGCCATAAACATTGCGCTGTCTATTCTTCAGCTTCGCCATGTGTATGATAAATTCTCTTAACGGACACATTGGCCGGCGACCTTTTTCTCCCAGCAATAATATACCAGCGGCTGCATTCAATTAGCGCAATCGACCCTGAAATCCCTAAAAACAATTCTTTAACGTGCATATGCACCATAGATTCCCGGTCATTAGGCACCCATGTTCCACCAATGCAATTCCGCCGTACATGTGCATACCACATGTCCCTGGCATTTCCACGGCCGCGGCAGCTCTTTGACCATCGGACAAAAGCGAATACTCGCATCCTACCCTAGAGTCATAAAACGAATTATCCTTGAATAACCGCATCGATGAACACGGTGATGTGTACGAACACACACATACACCACCGCGTCCCCGAGATCATCTGCCATTGGTCACTGGCCAAAGGAGATTTCATTTCCTTTTCACCACACCATCAAACTCACCCCAAACGAGGATCGAATCATGGAGTCTTAATTCAACCGCCAGGCAAGTGAGTTTTTCTTCATCTCCCGTGGTGTGCGCACGTAATTGCGTACGCGAGGGCGTACATACTAAGTCGAAGTTAAATAATCAGTGGATAGAGTCGAGTGTGGTTTAAGAAAGCGCGTTCGGAATTATATGCAGGATTTGCATTCACCAGTTGATATATCTTTCGTGTTAATATATTATGTTGAAATTTTCTTAATAAACTATTACCAAAATCCTTCTATTAACCCAATGTGTAAAATAACCTTAAGAAGAACGAAACAAATTGCAGTGAAAATAAAAAAGAAACATTTCTACATTAAACAGTATACAGTGTGTTTTACTCCCCTTTATTGGTGCGTGTCTTGTGGCGGAGTTTTACTCCTTGATCGGTGAACAATTACTCGGTGATTATCATTTGGCGGAACGTTGTCTTTGTGATTCTAGTGGAAGCGGTGGGTGGATGATAGAATCAGCATCCACGCCGACGCACAGATCATCCATCCCTACAGAACCTCTAAAGAAATTCTACATGGAGCAGGCCAAATCCGTATGAGCATCTACAGAATCTCATCTGAAGATATCCAAGGATACGAGTCCAGTGACAGATGAAGGACGACAAGAGACAAAAAATCGACCTGATAAAGAATTAATTGGTGGCTTTACTTCTCTATCAACACGTCCGGATTTAACGTTTGAAGCAAGGGCGTTTATTCGTTTTTGTTCGCATCCTAAGAGAGAACACTGGATAATTGCGGAGCACGTTTCATATCATCTAAACACGACAACCAACTAGGGTATTACGTATATTAAAAATTGTAACTGTCTCGTAGTTTACATATTCCGATTGGGCTGGAAATCATGTTCAGGTAACGTATTGATAATAGCCGGTGGGCCAGTGGCGGTTCTGACAACAACAAGCTGTTGTTGTTAAGAAACTGTGTACAAAAGACGAGTTATTATTATGAGTGGAAACGTATGATTGTAATGTTAATAAAATTGGTGTACAATAAATGAAAAAGAATTCCTAAGTGGAAACGTTTGATTGTAATATTAACAAACTGTGTACAAAAGACGAGTTACTATTTATGAGTGGAAACGTAGGATTGTAATGTTAAAAAAATTAGTATACAATAAATGAATTAGAATTCCTAAGTGGAAACGTTTGCTTTCAATATTAACAAAATTGTGTACAAAGGACGTTGGATAAGCGTGGTGAACCTGTGCCCCAGTGGCACCCGGTATTTCTGCCGTACCACGTTAAACCCCATAGGCCTATAAGTTGGTATTGTAAAAAACAGAACGCGGTAGAATTGCCAATAATGGAAGTCGAATATGCAGCTCTCTTAGGAACACTCCGTGTAATATTATATTTTATACGATTGTTTCCTCATATGGGTTTTAAAAATTATATCAAGTCAAAAACGCTATCGTTCACAAACGAAGCAAGCCCATAGATATTAGTTTACATTTTGTTCGTGAATTAGCTCGAGAAATTGAAATCAAAGTTAATCATTTACAAACTGATTATATGCTGGCTGACATTTTAATTAAATCTTTGACGAAATGTAGAAATGAGCGTTGTGTAAAGATGTCGCGATTAAGTTACTACGTTTAATATAATAGAAAATATTGGAGACCAGTTTATAGTGGAGATTATTCAAAATAAAATAAGAATGATTTTTGAAAAAAGACATACGTGATGCTGTCACAACACGTTACTTCCCCAATTGCGAGTTTTAGCTCGCCTGGGCAGTGGCTGTGCTCCTACGCTACCGAAAAGTACATAGTTTTCATGTTGCGATAAACATAAACCCACGCGCTATTACATAAGCAAAAAATAATTAATTGCTTAACCAAAAGACGGTAACATGCAATCAATCGATATCTATGTTTATCTGTATTTCTTCCGCACATTTGAATAAAATAAATTCGGCTGCGAAATCATTGGCCTAAACGCGCCTCATACGATTAAAGTTAAATATTTCATTTCTCGTCACCGCAAATGACTCATGGTAATTCCGACTCCCCTGCACTGTTAAACTTTCGGGCTAGTTCGTGGTGGATGACTAGCTGACCTTTGCACACGCAGCATAATGCTTTAATCTCGGCCTTATGAGGTGCGATTTCCTCCAAATGTCGTTCAAGCGACCATGTTTTACACTTCAATAGAGTTACTTTGAGTTTAGATTTGAATAAAATATTGTTTCTCACAATGAAGCAATTTAAAGTAAAACCAGTACTTATTAAAAATATCCCAAACCGGAATTTTGTTTAAATTTTAATTAAACAAAAGAAGATAAATAAGAGAAAAAAGAAGATATGATGATAAAGTAAGGTTAATTACTGACTTTGGATTTTGAGTGATGAATCGTGCAATCCAGAGAAGATACCAAAGCTACCAACAACAAAGTATTGGACTTAAGATATTATTTGACTCAACTTCATTATATGACTTGATGTCATCTTTGTTTTCACCTTGAACTTAACTTGGGTTGGCGTAAACCGTGGCTTGAAGTACTGTGTTTCAGGTTCCAATTTCATTTGTTTTTTTTTCTGTATGTTTTCATTTCATTCGAAATAGTGTGCTGTGGGAGTAGATATTCTACTATATTCTATCATAAGTCATTTTATCTTCCTCATAACGAAGACAATAAAGATAACTAGTTGCATTTATAATTTTAAAAAATTAAGTTTTATTAATATATTTTTGGGATTTCCGTGTCCAGTTGTGATGGATGAATTGAAATTGCATTCATTATAATGTTTTGTTAAATAATTATAAATTCACGAAACGCAAAACACGTTAACACACAAAACCTTAAAAAAGGAAACAAAAAGTATAGGATATATATATATATATATATATATATATATATATATATATATAGATATATAGATATATATCTATATATATTAATGTATATATATATATATTTGTGCATATATATATATATATATATATATATATATATATGTATATATATATATATATATGTATATATATATGTATATATATATATGTATATATATATGTATATATATACATATATACTACATGGGCTGAAAGGTCCCAGGTTTTCTTAGTAGGTGGCGCTATTATACAATGAGTTTAACTCATTTCGAGAGGCTGGTCAGTCACTAGTTTATCTAAAAAGATTCGTGACATTACGTTCATTCGTTTACAAGCTACAGCCATTTGAGTGGCGCTACTTTCGCCTTTGAAAAAAATATGGAAAAGCAGGAACATCGCATCAAACATTGTTTTTTGATGGGAAAACTTCTGACGAATCATTCCAACGGTTGCAGAAATGTTATCTCACGTCTGCTCCTTCGGGAGCAACAGTTTATGGGTGGTTTAGTGAATTGAAAATGGACCGTACAAGCAGCGAAAACGCACCTCGCTCTGGAAGGTCAAAAGAGGCTGGAAATCCGGAAATGGTAAAGTAAGTGTATCGACTCGTTTTAAGTGATTGTAAAGTGAAGTTTCCCGAGTTAACCGAAGAGGTGGGCATCTCAAAAGAACATGCCGGATACATTGTGCACGATCTTTTGTAGATGTAAAAGATATCAACGCGTAGGGTGCCGCGTCGACCAAAAACAGCAGCGCGTTGAAGATTCAACGGGGGGTTTGGCGTTCTTGCAGCATAATCGAGCGGGCGTTTTTTGAATTTTTGTGACGATAGATGAAACGAGAGCTCTATACTATACGCCTGAGACCAATAGACAGTTCGCAGAGTGGCTGGAGAGCCACGAAAGCCAACCAAAGTGGGGAAAAGACCAACGCTCGACGGTGAAGGAAATGGCTCCGTTTTAGGGATACGCATGGCATAACCATCATCGATTACTTGGAGAGGGGGAGAACAGTCACAGAAGAGTATTATGCAGCGTTATTGGACAAACTGAACGACAATTAAAAAAAAGGTGCAATTTGGGCGAAGAAAAAACGACCCCATACGAAGAAGAAAAGGGTGCTAACCTTCACGATAAACACCGTCACACACGTCGTTGAAAGAGATAGCCAATTTCGACCTATTATGATTTTAATAGAATAAGAATGCTTCAGACTGGACCCCAGCTTATCTTTTCCCAAACCTCAAGCAATGGCTCCAGGGAAAGAGATTCAGGCCACATGAGGAGTCACCGCGGACACCGATACCTATTTCATCACACTACAGAAAGGACAACGAAACGTTGGTAAATCGATATACCAACTGTAACGCCCTCGAAGGCTAATGTTGAGCAATAAATATAAGTTAGCCCCAAAACCGCTTGTTTTGATTAAAAATCCAGTGAATTTTCAGCCTACCTAGTGCATATATATATATATATATATATATATATATATATATATATATATATATATATATATATATATATATATATATATATATATATATATATATATATATATATATATATATATATATATATATATATACTCGTATTTAGGTGTATAACTTTGCTTCCGCCGTTTTGCAATAGATGGCTGTAGCGATAGGTGGTAGTTGAAATAAATAGATCATAGATGTCATACAATAAGCTTAGGTATTTGTAAACATCACGCCATCGAAATATTAGTCAATTTGTGTCTGCATCATAAAGTTATTCTCGATTAAACATGTTAGCTTACGAGCCAAATTCTCGTCATTTGCGGGGGGTTTTAATTTTCTGGTTTAATATGAAGAAATCTGCGGCTGGGGCTCATCGAATGCTCACAAATACCTATGGTGAGGCCACTATTAGTTAAAGAGCGTGCCGAGAGCGGTTTCAACGCTTCAAGGACGTCGATTTTAACGTCGAAGACCAGCATGGCGGTGGAAGAGAGAAGGTTTTCGAAGATGCAGAATTGGAGGCGTTACTTGATCAAGACTCGTGTCAACCGCAACAAGAATTGGCAGGATCATTGGGAGTGACGCAACAAGCCATTTCAAAACGCCTGAAAGTCATGGGAATGATTCAGAAACAAGGAAATTGGGTGCCGTACGAGTTGAAGCCGAGAGATGTTGAACGGCGTTTGCGTGTTTGTGAACAGCTGCTTGCAAGGCGAAGATGGAAGGGATTTCTGCATCGCATTGTCACTGAGGACGAAAAATGGGTTCATTACGATAATCCCAAGCGCAGAAAATCATGGGGATATACCGACCACGCTTCCACGTCGACGGCCAAACCGAATATCCACGGTTCCAAAATCATGCTCAGTATTTGGTGGGACCGGCTCGGCGTAGTGTATTATGAGTTGTTAAAACCGACTGAAACAATCACAGGCGATCGTTATCGAACGCCATTAATGCGTTTGATCCGATCATTGAAAGACAAACGGTCGCAATACAACGAGAGACATGATAAAGTGATTTTACAGCATGACAATGCTCGACCCCATGTTGCGAAAGTGGTCAAGACATACTTGGAAACTTTGAAATGGGAAGGCCTACCCCACCCGCCGTATTCTCCAGACGTTGCTCCCTCGGACTATCACTTGTTTCGATCAATGGCACACGGCCTGGCTGACCAGCACTTCCGGTCTCATGAAGAAGTAAAAAATTGGATCGATTCAAAAGATGACCAGGTTTTTCAACGCGGGATTCGTATGCTGCCCGAAAGATGGGAGAAAGTAGTGGCCAGCGATGGACCATACTTTGAATCATAAATGTATAACCAGTTTTTTACAATAAAGCCTCATACAGGGTGCGCCATATTTTATGTTGGTTTTTGTTAATCATTGAAAATTCACATTCCGACATAAAATATGGCGCACCCGGTATATGTATATATATATACACACATATATATATCTATCTCTCTCTCTCTCTCTATATATATATATATACATATGTATATATATATATATATATATATATATATATATATATATATATATATATCATCATCGGCACCACAACCGAGATCCGGCCTTGGCCTTATTTAATAAGTCTGAGGCTTGTTAAATTTTCCATAATAATTAGATTTTCCGGGCATGGTTATTAGTCTTGCGCCATATTTTATGTAGGTATGTGAATTTTCAATGATTAAAAAAAAAACAATGGATTTCCATATTCGACATTTTCTTATTTATTTTAGTTCTTTACAATTTATTTGGATTACGTTTTGAATACATCAATCAAGTGGCCGTCTCTATTGACCAAAGCAAAATGTGACTTTTTGCTGCGGTTTCTTCACTTTTTCGGGCATATCGAGCAGTGTAGCGATGATTTCGTCACGAATGTTTGCCTTTAGCTCGTCAACGGTCTCAGGCTTGCTGACGTACACTTTTTTTCCAAATAACCACACAGGAAGGAGTCCGGAGTGATGAAATCTGCAGATATGGGTGGGCAGTCAATGTCACCTTTTTAAAGACCACACGTCCAGGGAATTTTCGTTGCAGACACTGTATTGTTTCTTTTGCAGCGTGGCATAGCGCACCGTCTTGTTGAGACCAATAATCATCCAGGCCCTTTTCACACATTTGTAGGTAGACATAATGAGCCAACATCCACCGATATCGATTCCCATCGACTGTTTCGCTTTTTTTTTTTTTGAAGAAAAATGACCCAATGATGGTTTTGGCGCAAACGCCGTCCCAAACAGTCACTTTTCGTCATGTAATGGTGTGCCATGGTTTTCGTGTGGATACTCCGTTTAGTAAATGCGGCAATTTTGCTTGTTAACGTTGTCAGATAGTGTAAAATGGGCCCCGTTGGTCATCAAAATTTGCATCCAAAGATCAGGTTGAGTGTCAACCACTCGAGCGACTGTTTGGCCATATTCCAAGCGACATGAATGGTCTGCCGGCAATATTCTTGGAGTGAATTGCACTTTATACGGCAACAAGATGGGTATTTGTGGAAATGTGCCGCTAGGTCATTCCACTGACGCCAAAATGCTGAACGCGGTGACTCTATGACACATATGGGTTCTCGGCAACATGTTCTCTTACCGCTTCAGCCAGTTCATGGACGTTGATGAATGACATATCGACGACCTCTCACTGTCCCGTGCACAACAGAATTCGATGTCAAACGACGAATAGTATTATCAGGCGGTGGGTGTTGGCTACGATATTTTCGACAATATGTACGTTGAGTTAACACAACTGAACGACTATTTTCAATGTACAGCGCCAAGATTTCGGCACATTGTGTCGATGTCAAACGATTCGTGGTTAAAATTCTACTGGGTTGACGTTTCATAAACATGTGTACTCAAGTCAATCGGCTGATAAATGTCAAAGTTATTCAATGTTTACATACCAACATAAAAGATGGCGCATCTTTTATATATAAACCTCAATAACATAAAAGGTAGAAATAAACACACTGTTTTGGTAGCATCAACGAAATTACTTCGGTTTCTGCGAATTTATATTATTATATTTTAAATTATCATAATGTAATTTAATTTTTAAAAAAATTAGTTTTCCTTTTGGGTGTCTTTATTTTGTCAGCTCCTCCTTATATTGATTATCAGTTTAAGTTTTTTGACAAAAAATTTTATGTTTAGAATATTTAAAGTCGATGTACTTAATTTTGATCCGAACCTGGGTGGATACAGAAGGGAGTGAGGATATTGAAGTGACTGTGGATGTTGAAGTGACTGCTATTAAAGTGATTGAAGTGAATGGATTGAATGAGTCGAATGAACTGCTTGTGAATATTACTTTACCATTCCTTTATAAAGGAAAACAAATCGTGATTTGTATCCCGAAAATACACATTTTCGTACAACAATCCTCGATTTTTGGGTATCCTGAGTGAGATGCTCAGTGTTTACTTTAGATAAGAATTCAATTTCTTGAATTCTTACGAAACTATTTCGCAGATGTGGGAATGTATCTGGATTTTGGTTTTCTATTTGTTTTTCTTAATGGACATTTTCAGATAGAGATAACGATCTCTGAATTTTGGTTTTCGATTGATGCAAATGTAGAACGATAAACGAATATTAGATTCGTTTATTGTGAATTTGATTTTAATTTAAGATTTTGGATTTAATTATGCGGTGGGGGCAAATGTTAGGCGATAAACGAATGTTAGATTCGTTTATTGTGAATTTTGGATCATGTTTGGGTTAATTCGGGTTTTGACAGGATTTTGGGTTTTTGGGTAATATTGCTGGGATTTGGATGTAGGAAAGAGGGGAAAATGTGGTAGGGCTTTTTGGAGCGCTACACCATTGCAATCATCTTGCCAGCAGATTTCAACGTCTTCGCCTTATGTTGAGTCCTTTAAAGTCCAATGTTTGAACGGTTCCTTTTTCTCTGGAGCGTAGTATTGTAGCCATAATCCGTTAAATTTATATATAATTATATCTGAGTTAACAACTTGATTGCGTTTAGTTTTCTTTGAGAGTAAATGCGGTGACCATTTTTTCGTGTACCTTATTGATGAGCAATGATGCTTACACAAAATAACCATTTTCGATGCTACGAGCATAATCTCTTGGGTTTTCTCATGATTTATTGAACGACCCTCGAAAAATCATCATCATCATCATCATCATCGGCACTACAATCGGGAACCGGTCTTGGCCTTATTTAGCAAGTCCTGAGGCTTGTTAAATTTTCCATAATGATTTATTTTGTCTGGGCAAGGTCATTAGTCTTGCGCCAGGGGCTCCCCGACGGGGAATCGAACCCCGGTCTCCCGGGTGACAGGCGGGTATACTAACCACTATACTATCGAGGAGCCAACGAAAAATCACAACAACAAAAAACGATTGATTTTGTATTCACTTATCATTATGACTATTCTACTTGGTATGTAAATCTCTCAACTTCTGAGAGAGAAGACCTAACGTTGGTCAGACTATTAGGGTAGTGGAGCACGAATTTGAAGTGGTGCAATCCTTTAACTACCTTGGGCCAATAGTATCCGCCGATAACAATATGGAAGAAGAAATACGCGAGCGGCTGATTAAATCCAACAAAGCCGACTATGGACTATAAAGGCTATTTAAATCCCGAAATTTATCCAGAACATCTAAGCTACTTCTGTACAAGGTCTTACCAGTACTTATGTATGGATCCAAGACCTGGGTGCTCAATAAAAGGCACTCTGAACTCTTAGCCGCATTCAAAAGGAAGGTCTTAAGGAGAATTGTTGACCCGGTATGTGAGGGAGGACGATTCCGGAGACGCTACAACCATGAGTTGTACGCAATCTACCTTGAAGCTAATGTTGTAAGAAAAATTAATCTCGGGAGACTCCCGTGGGCGGGACACCTAGCTCGAATGAGAGAAGAGGAGCCTGCCCGGAAAGTCCTTTGTGGCAGGATGTATGGAAGGAGACGGCGCGGCAGACCTTCTCTGCGATGGAGGTATGGCTTAGACCAGGATGCCCTAAGCCTGGGAGTGCCAAACTGGATGACACCGGCTCGAATTCGAGACTGGTGGAGAGATGTGTTAAATAAGGCCAAGACCGGATCCCGGTTGTAGTGCCGATGATGATGATGATAATGTGAATCTCTATACCATATCAGATATTCAAAATTGCACTCAGCCGAATACGTGAATGGCATTCAATGCCGGGTGTGTCCAACCATTAAGACCAACAAGTTATACTTATAGTGAACAGAGCAGACAGACATCAGAGGCAATTCAAGAGAACAGAAATGGCAGTAATGTTTATAATGTACAAAGCGACCAGAAAGTGAAAAACTATTTCACAGGTATTCGAAATTTGTAGGAATTTCTGAATAACGTCTGAAACTCTACCCTCCAATCAAACTTTCGCTTATACGGGAAGCGATTTCCAACGATTACTGATAACACATTAAACTGGCCTTGATGTGAACATAAGCAACACATAATGGGCCAGATTTGCTTTCGAACTCATGCTGTCTAAGCAGCTTAAGAAATAACAAATCCTCTTGATCGGGTGGCTTTCCCTCTATGTCTTTGTTCGCTCACTAACCCACGGTAAAACATTTCCCACGTGTTCCATTCAAGTGATCAATTCTTAAATAGATGGAAATCAACAAGAATCCACCAACCCCCAAAACACATTAATCACTCATCCTATCGGCCCAAAACAATAACGAAGTAACGAAATGACCAATTAAGCGACAAATTTCGAAATATCTGAAATTAAATGACTACTCAGTGACCCCCAATAGGAGTTTCCAAACAGCAGATCCAACTGTTGTGCCTTATACCAAACTGTGGCCACCTCCTTCACAACAGGTTGAAAGCCAAATGGTCGCACATTTACAGTTGAATGTGATGTCAGTATGGCTACATGATCGTAGAAGTCGCTTAAATAATTGGTGTGGAAGTGTTACGTACGTCGGCCACCACCATCATTTGATAATTTGTGTTTAATATAATTTTGTTTTAAAACAGTACGATGGTAAGGTGGTGGAGGAATTGCACGATCCAGAAGTGAGTTTTTGAACACGCCCTGATTCGGGTGTGGATCGTGCAGTTCTTCGAGTTCGAATTTATTTTTCGAAGTGGACGTGAATGTAGAGCGAGAGAGATGGAGGGTTAACCTTTTTCGAAGATACGGTTTTCAGTTCCGTTGATGACAGTTGGATTTTTCTGCGCAGTTGGTCAGCAAAAAAGGAAAAAAAGATAGAAAGAGCCCGTTTCCTTTTGTTCAATTTTAAGTAAAAATTCCAGGAAGGAATGTTCAGTTGTGTTACTGAATAGTGTCTTATAAATTGTTTTATTTTTAATTGGTCCACGAAGGACTCCCATTTATGTTGTTAAAGTAAAATTAACGTTTTAGTTGATCGAAGTTATGCATGTGTTTCATGTTTGAACGAGGACTTGCATGTACTTGGTAACCTCGATTTGGAGATCACTGTTGCTGGAATTGGGGGTAAGATTTGTGCACATACCGCAATTACATTGAGATGGGTTGTTCTACTGCGAGAAGTGGCCCCGTTACCCGTGGTCACAGATAACAGCTATCGAATCTGGATCTAATAATATTAAAACTGGTACTGCAGTCTTTCCGCCACATAGCATTCTTATCTGGCAGACTTACAACACAAATAATAGACGGGCATTGCGGACACCCCATTACAACAATAAATTATTTAACAAACTAACTGCATGAATAACTTATCCTACACTGGCACTGAGGACGGGATCTCAGCAACCCCATACCATTATAATAAATCCTACAACAGAAGTAGAAATGTGGGGAGCGAAGCAATATGCACCGGCGTACGGTGCCGATTCTCTTCGCATCCCCATCATTCACTTGATGAAAGTTCCGCAGTAAATAGTTCACCGAGGGGAAATAAAACACGCCGACAAGACACGCGGAAAAATTAAACACAGTATTCCTTTGGTTTAGTTTTATATTTATATTAATCAAAAAACACTATTGTTGGATAACTCGTTTGTTCCATTTCATTTCCTTCTGTTTACTAAAAATTTACGGTAGCACTGCGTGAAAGTTACATTAGGAAGTCAATAAAAACACAATCCTCGAAGACTACCGCAAATAATATTCGACATGGATGTTGCAAACACTTCAACACGACCCCGAGGTATATTACGCACCTCTACAGCCGGCGGAGAGCGGAAGATCGCGTGACCGTTACGGTCAGCGTATGGAATTTGACTCGCCGAGGATAGAACTCTGACATGAATTCCATCCTAGGTTAGGGTTAAGAAAAGGGAAGAGAGAGAAAAACTTTTCTCTTAAGGGTGTGGCCGCCACAGAAATGTACTCTTTAGTGCAGCGGTGTGTGCATGGTTTTTTCATGGATGAGAACGAACCTAAAAAGAAAGGGCATAAAGTGCATTCATAGGATACGATTTAGGTAAAGCAAATAAAACCGAACTCGTCGTATGTTAATAGGTTTGCTTATGCATCGTTCGGTAATGAGGGTCGGCTAAATAAATAGCCCATATGAATTGTTTATGGTATCGCAGGAAACCTATGTAGGAACAGCGTTCTCCTGTTTGCACATGGTGCGAGTTAGAGAATTTTATTGCTGGGAGAAAAAGGTCGCCGCCCAACGTGTACGTAAAGAAATTTATCGTACACATGGCAAAGTCGGAAAATAGACGGCGCAATATTTATGGTCCCTGTCATGACGGTTACATTGTGTGCAAATCGAATAATTTTGTTTACAGGAATTTGTCTGGTTCCGAAGGTGCCGAATTGATTTGGAATTCCAAATAAGCAACGAAAGAAATCTTACGGAAAATTGTATGAGAAGCGATGCATGAAAAGGTAAGTTTCCTTTACAGGGATTTTACGTTTAAAGCTTTGATCTAATTAATGCGTGAAGCATTTTCAAGTGCTTAATGCGATTGCATTAGCAAAAACTTATGCGGCTTGGGATGAAGTTATGGGGGTTTTTTAGGAAAGCGATCCGTGGGGTTTGGCGGAACCGCCACAGAAATTCGGCTTTTTCTGTGAAATTCAACTTTATTGGAAAAGATACTTATACAAAGATTATGTGATATTGCTGTGTGAAAAAGTCCTAACTGTTCTTTAAGCTCTTCTTGACTTTGCCATGGATTTTCATTCAGTAAAACTTAAAGTTCTTCGTCGTCAAATTTGTATACTGCACCTAGACGTGAAGCGTCCGCAAGACAGAAATTTTCTTCACGGAATCTTGCAAACCACTTTCTAACTGTAGAATGACTCACAGATTGTTCACGCAAAGTCGAATGAATCAACTCCATAGTTTGAACAGATTTTTTTTTTTTCATTTGAAAACAGAACAACATGCAATGGCAGAGCTGTTGCTCATCGATATCCATCTCTTATACAACTGATGCAGACGCAATGACAGCTCGTAAATGACGAAAACCTGGTCATAAAAACAGCAATGACTAAGCTACATACTATATATCCAAAACGGCGAGCAAATAGTACGCGTTCACGTATGTTTTTAATGCCAACAAATCAGACCCGAGTTTCTACTTGGACACCTATTTTCGGATTGTTTTTATATTGGTGGAGCCAATAAATATTGTGAATTGGAAGCATAGTCATGCCTATTTGAACCGAACATTTTATGTATTTTATACCTGTTAATAATAAAAATTATTCGAATCATAAATTATCTGCGAAGTACTTTTTGTGGTAGTTTGTCATCGTATCCAATCTTCGATCGGGCAAAAACCCTTGAAGGCATCAGATATAAATATGGCATATCTCTCATTAACCAAATATGCGGATTATTTTCGTTAAACCGGCAAGGGATGATAAAATAAAAGTGAGACCAATTCCCTTCTACCTCAATCCAGCACCCTTAAGCAACAATCTTGCATTGGTTGTTGCGAAATTCTTATGTTATTGCAACGGAGTGACGGATTATACCAATTTTTTTTAATGTCAATCGATGGACGAAAGTAACCACACGTAGATGCCACCACCGACATTTATGATACAATTTTGAAATTCAGAAATCTGGTTTCGAATTACAGGCTACCCGGTTCGGTAAGAGTTGTTAAGCATTTCCGCAGCTTTACTAATGTTTCCAAAATGCATGAACATTCAGTTTATTATGTTTAAAATAGATACTTTTTTTTTACTATTCAAGAAAAAGTGGATGCATTATTAAAAAGGTTTTTTTATAACCATATAGTCATTGAGATTAAATTTTTAATTAATAAACTATACACCATAAAAAATCATTTTACAATCAGAATAAAAGTTTTGCAAAGTATTTTCAGCTCTTGCACTAAAATAACTTCTCTCCTAACAGATAGAAGGCTGACCAACCTGCCGCACCATTAATATAACCATATGGTAACTAGCTTGAAATGCTTCAAGAAAAGTATTTGTAGACTTTACTTATCACGAATCTATAGCGTATGTCATAAAAACTTTATTGCAAACTTTATGCATTTACACATATTATTTAGGTGTCGACAAATCTGAGAAAAAGGTAAAAGCAGAAAAATAACCAGGCGGGTACAAACTCACAACAACATGACGACAGGCAGAACCAACTCTAGACTCTAGTTTTGATTAAGCAAGTACCAATAAACGGCGCCGCAACCCATCTAGAAAATATAAAAACAACCAAACTGTAGTTTGTAATAAACGATCGTTTTAATAATAACAATAAAACCGTATAGTCGATGGGTATTGCAAGTTGTGTAATGTATTCAATTCAAACACTGTACATTCAAATTTGTTCAATGTATCCATTTCGACCGACGAAAAATTGCGCCAGTCTCACTACAAAAGATAGCTAACGCATTCGAGATAAACTCAGCGGCTTCATCAAAAAATGCGTTTAGTAGCCATACCACTATGTACACACTTCATATTTAAATTTCATACATGATTAAAAACTACCAACGAAACAACGACGCAACATGCAACAAAATTTACCTCTTGTATCTACCGATTGAAATTAAGCGTGTTACATTTCTAAGCACTACGTCTCTTGTAAAGGCTCGATTTCATGACTTGCCTTGGGCTTACCTCCGCAAAACTGCATCACAAACTGTGCTTTAATTTGAATGCATGTCATGAAATGTGCCTCCCTGGTTATATAAGAAAATTCAATAGCTTTCGATATGCTCTAGGACACGTTTAAATCGAATCTTTATTGACCTCTCAATAGACAGATGAACTCTTTCGGATTCCGGCGGCTATAGCTACGCGTGCTCCTTTAAATCCGATATTCCCCAACTAATGGTTATATCCAGGAGTACGTCTCGGAAGCCAAAGCCTCAGGAAGTGTCATTAAATGCTATTTAATATAAATACGCGTTTCTGCTGGTAACGAGATCGTGGACACAATTAGATCTATCGATTTCAATCGAATCCGAACAACTAGAGAATAAATAAAGTGCAGAAAACATGGCTTAACCTTATAGATAATTACTTATATGTAACTCTTAAAACGTGGTGGTTGTGATAAGGTGGCGCAAAACGAATCACCCTTTCGGAAGATGTTATAATTTTTGCAAATAGTGTCGTACGTCAATTATATTTGACATTTGTGAACTAGACTTCATATCTGACATTTGTGAAGTAGAAAAAATTGTAAAGGTCTAAATAAAGATTTCCATCACTCACAACTATTTTTTTTATTTAGTAAAAAAGTAATTCAAAAACCAAATTGGATGATTAATTTTGCGCCAACTTGTATATATATATATATATATATATATATATATATATATATATATATATATATATATATATATATATATATATATATATATATGGCGCAACGTTAATAACCTTGCCCGGAAAAACAAATTATTATTATTATTATTTATTGGCCTGTAGGAACCCGGAAGTTCATAACCTCACCGAATCGACTCTGCCATCGCTTCCCGTCCTATGCACTCTTCTCCGCGCTTGACCATTCGATCCGACCCCCTCAAGGTTAAACTGAACATTGTCCTCCCATCTCCGTCGCGGGCGTCCGGCAGGTCTCTTTCCCGTTGGTCTACCGTCAAGAATTCTACTCAATGTCCTATCGTTGCCCATTCGCGCCACGTGTCTGGCCCATCTTAATCTTCGCGATTTGGTCACTCTCACTATTGTAGGTTTGCGGTATAGCTCTTTCAATTCGTGGTTATGGAGTTTCCTACATTGTCCTGCCTCCTCGTCATATTTACCGCCAAAGATACCCCTCAAAACTTTATTCTCGAATACGCGGAACTTGTTTTCTTCCCGTTTTGTGAGAGCTCATGTTCGTATCAGCATAGACAATTGGCATTGCGTGATAGCAGTTTGGATTTCAGCAGTTTATTGACTTCATGCCAACTAGCGTTGCCAGAGTGTAGTGTTCTTTTAATTTCCTTTGACATTTCGGTACTGGCCGTCAGTATCGTTTCCAGATATTTAAATACTTTAACTTTTTGAAATCTCTTACCTTTGACGTTTATATGTGTTCCCTGAGGTCCACCTGCTCTCGCCGTGATCATGTATTTTGTTCTACCTTCATTTATTGCTAGGTCCACCTCTTCTGCCGCTTGCATGATGATTTCACAGTTTTTACTAACCGTTTCTAGATTATCGCCAGAACGGCGATGTCATCCGCATATGCGAGCACTTGTGTGACCCCGTTCAGGGATGATCCGGCCGTGTTGTCGTTTTGTACCTTTCTGATTGTATACTCGAGAACAAGGTTAAAGAGACATGGCGAGAGCCCATCGCCCTCTTTTAGTCCGTCCCGGAGTTCAAAAGGTTCTGAGAGATGGTTTTCTATTCTAACTCGTTCTTTGTTTTTGTTCATGCAGATTTGAAAGAGGGCGGCATATTTTTTCGGGATTCCCAGTTCAACTATAATATGGTAGAGTCTTTGCCTTGCGACTGAGTCGTAGGCTTTCTTGTAGTCAACGAACAGTTGATGAACCGTCTCACCGTATTCAAACGTCTTTTCCAGTAGTTGCCTTATTGTGAACATCTAGTGGCCTGTTGACCGGTTCCTACGGAATCCACATTGGTAGTCTCCTAGTATCTCTTCTGCGTACGGTGTGATTCTCGCCAGAATGACATTTATTAATATTTTGTACGCGGTTGGGAGCAATGATATTCCTCTGTAGTTTTCGCAGTCAGATCTGTCTCCTTTTTTGAAAATGGGAACGACGATTGAGGTTTTCCATTCTTCCGGAGTGGCTTCCTTACCCCATATTGTTTGGATGAGCTGGTGGATCTTTCGAGCGGTTGCCTCTCCTCCATACTTCACAAGCTCTGCCGGTATGCAGTCGACTCCGGGAGCTTTGTTGTTTTTCAATCGATTTATTGCGTCTACAACTTCGTTGAAAGAGGGCTCTGGGATCTGAGGCTCGGCTGTATGTACACCTGGTGCGTTTATTTGTGGTTGATGGGTGCGTACATTGAGCAGGTTTTCAAAGTACTGCTTCCATCTTGTCACGATATTGTTTGTTTCTGTCACCAGACAGCCGATTGCGTCTCGAATTATTTTGGCTCTCCCTCGGTAGCCATTTCGAATTGAGTTTATGCCGGCATACATACCTCTGATGTTCTTTGCTCTGGAATTTTCTATGATTTTTTCGATCCGAGTCTTCTCCCATTCGCGTTTTTTGCGTTTGAAGAGTCTCATTGTCTCTCTGCGAATCGTCACGTATCTTTCTGCGTTGACTTCATCACATCTTTTTAAGTGGATCGCTCTGAGGCGTTTACGTTCTTCGATCTTCGCCCTGCACTCATCGTCGAACCAAGGTTTGGACTTAATTGTTTTCTTAAATCCTAATACCTTTTGGGCTGTTAGTTTGATTGTGTCTCCGATCGATGTCCATTTAGTGTCCACACTATTAGCTTCCTCTTCCTCACGTTAGTTCGTCTTGATATTCAGCCCTTTTGTGCAGCTCTTTCAGTTTACCAGCTCGTCTCCCGTGACTGCCCATGTGGGATTGCTGCGAAGCGACTCCTGATTTTGCCCATGACTAGAAGATGATCGGAGTCGCAATCTGCTCCTCTATATGATCTTACGTCAAGGATATTCGAGTGGTGTCTTTTGTTTATGAGGAATTGGTCTATTTGGTTACGCGTTACGCCGTCGGGTGAATTTGCTTGTGCTTGAACATCGTGATTTTCACTACCAGATCTTTTGACGCTGCGAACGTGATAATTCGAATTCCATTATCGTCGTGTAGACTTTCTTTGCCTATAGTTGGTTGGAAGACATCTTCCTTTCCAATTTTCGCATTGAGGTCCCCGAGGAGGATCTTAACATCGAATGATGAGATCCCATCAAATACCTCCTCTAGGGTCTCGTAGAACGCGTCCTTCGTTTCTTCGTCCGTAGATTATTATGGAAAATTTAGCAAACCTTGGGACTTGCTAAATAAGGCCAAGACCGGATCCCGGTACAACATTTTTACAACATTTTTTTATTTTCCTTTTATACTGTTAGTTTCTAAATTACATGCTAGACAAAAAACTATTAAATTCTAGCTTAATTATCTTATATTATAACTTACTGGTCCCACGCAGACGCCCTAAGCTAAACATTACATGGCTATTGTATAATTTGGCTTTCGGCGACAGAACTTTGCTTGTGGCTGTATTTATGATTATTTGTATGACAAAGAAAAATTATGAAAACCTTGTGTCGAACATTATTATTTCTTTTTTCTTAAAATTTAACTTAATTCTATTTTTTTACTTAACTTAACTCTTATACTACTCAAATTCTAGAAAAGCTAAGTCTATGTAAGCTGTCTGATGATTCTGTTATTCGACATTGGTATGCAGTTCTTTATTTGCCATTCAACCACCAGAACTGTTGATGCTGTTTAATATCATCGTGCCGGTCTCTGTGGGAGATAGCCCTACTAAAGCGCAGGAGCTCTTCTTCGGTGCGCGTGATTTCCCGACCATAGCACAATCTCCCGTCTACGGATAATCTACTTACATGATAGATCAGCGGAATTCCGGATCTATCCTGTATAAGAGCCATTTCATGTCTAAATCAAGGAACGCATCTGGCGGAACAAAGCCGTTGCGACGCAGGCTCTCATAGTACAGAGTGTTTGGATAATAAGCCCCGAAAATTAGGTCATTGGACTTATTGCTCTCGCAATATGTCCTCGGTTAATTTAATTATGAAATTATCCACCCTATTTATGTATGCTTCATTATATAAAGTCTCATTTGAATAATACTTTTTATAGTCCGATTCCGGTGTCCGATATAATCTGAGACAACTTCTGAGACACTTCCTTTCCGACACACGTCCGAATCTTTTCCATCAAATTAGGACCTATGTTAAACCATACTGGGCAACCATATATGAGCATTGGCCTGATTAGCTTCATGTAGCATATGACTTTTACCCTACTGTCAAGTTGGCTACTGTGAAATAGCCTCCTTGTCATAGCAAACGTTTTTCTTGCTTTAACCAAAGCAACCTCTACATGTCTGTTGAAATACAGATATTGATCTATTCAGATTCCAAGGTATTTAACTACACTCTTGGTGTCCAGTTTATCTCCATGCGGTCCCACGATAACTAGCTTTCGCCAGTTTTTTATTGTGTCGTTCGTGGCTTTATATAATGGGGCTCTAAAAAGGATGGCTTCGCATTTCTCGAAGTTGATCTTAAGTTTCCAGTCGTCGGAATGGCGCCGCACTTTGTTGAAGTCTCGCTGTAGTAAACTATTTATGATCTCAACTTTCGGTGCTGTTCTGTAAATTATGAGATCGTATGCGTGCGCAATAGCCTGCGGAAGTGTATCCAACAAGTCGCTAATATAAATGTTAAAAAGAATCGGAGAAAGTACCGGTCCCTGTTGCAAGCCATTCTTGATGTTATACGTTTTATTAGAGTTCACATTACTACTTTTGACCACGAACCTCTTGTCCTTTAACATTATGTAAAGTACATATAGTAAAGGCTTATGTAAACCATGTCTGACCAGTTTGTAATGCAACCCTTTGATCCAGACGGTATCAAAGGCTTTTTCCAAGTCGATCAGATAGGCACCTGTGCATTGGTTCTTACATTTATTCCATTGTATGTCGGAGACCAGTTTAGCTGCGGCATGTGTCGTTTCATGTCCCGTCTCAAAGCCAAACTGGTTATTCGGAATAACGTGGTTGTCGTCTACCCATTTTAGCAGAGCTTTGTTAATAATCTCTTTAAATACTTTACTGATGCTTGAGAGTAAACTTATCGAACGCATGTTCATTTGGTTTGTACAGTCTTTGCCCTTTTTTGGGATGGGCTGTATGATTGCCCTTTCCCAACGCGCGGGAAAATATGCATTATTCAAGGCGTTGTTAAACAGGTTCGTGTATATATCTAATGCTATTGTGGGCAGGTTTTTGAGGACGATGTTAGGTACTCCATCTATTCCCACTGACTTTTTAATGAAGATAACCTGGATTCCTTCCCTCGTAATTAAAAGGATATTAGCCTAACCATTGACATTAATGTCAATTGGCAGATTATTGTTCCTGAATTCGGTAAAACCGTGATTCTCCGATTGCCAAAGTGAAAATTCATTTCGGAGGTGCAGGTGATTCAGTAGAACTCTGTCCTCCAAGTCGTGATTTCGGTGAATGCTTTCATTCACCTTGTACATTTCCTGAAAGACAGCTCCCACTACGCTCACCTTTTCCAAAGGATTTTCGATCACGAAGAGATCACTATTGAGGATCGCGTTCTTTGTATCTATGCTTTGTATCTATATATTGATTAGCAACTGCTTGTTTACGTCGGTACGTGGAATTTTGAGACACTGAATCTCTTTTTGATTATTTCTCCTCAATATTTTATTTATTTGTGGGAACATATTCGGGTTATTAGTTTTTTAGCTCGACTTCTGTTATTCCAATACAAATTTGCTGCTAATCTATAATTAGCTTTAAGTAATTGTTGGCGGTTTTTTAAACGAGATTCCAGTGATATTATCTCCTGGTCTTGTCTGTCTGCAAACAGTCTGTGTAATTGTTTTAATTTTGAAAGCAGTCTACTCTTCTTTTTGTGGAGTGCGTTTATTGTGGTGTATCTGTACATGTTTATGTGATCTGTAACTGTTGTTTTGGGAATTGTTTTGTCCATTGTTCGTTTAACGGTTTCGTCCATTTGTTGAATGTATTTGTCGATTTCGTCATTTGTCAAGTTTCTGTTTACTGGCAAATTAAAGTCATTCGAACGAAGTTCTCTTGTTAATGATCTGGTGAATCGTGGCCATCGCACTGCCCCGTAGTTATAGGGTTGCGGATCACGAACTCCTCCAGATTTGCGAGATCGTTCGAAGCTCTATTACTGCCGTGAATGCACAGTGGTCACTGTCGTATTCAATTGTCCGTAAACAGTTTCAGTTTTGTCTGTTGGTGTAAAATAGTTTCAGTCGTGAGTCAATAAGCAAGATATCTAAGAACGATCTACCTCTAGGGAACGATGGATATTTCGTAGCTAGTAGATCAGTTCTATATTCTATATGATACAGATCTAACCAGCCAGCCAACTGACTTCTTCTGGCATAAGATATATAATTTCCCCACTTTCTATGCTTGGCGTTCATATCTCCACCTGGGATAAAATAGTTTTTTCCAGGTGCAATTGTAAGCATCGAAAGAGTGTCTCGAGCGCTGCTATAAAGTGGTTATGTTGGTGCTCCTCAGGTGCGTAGACCGCAGTCGGATACAAACGCCTTCCTTGCTGGAGGGGTATGCGTACGATACAGGCGTCCAGCACCCGGAACCTGCGCACCTCTCCACTATATATATGTTAACTTTGTTGACGTCCGGCGCCGTGCTTCCTCGGAATGAGGGAAGAGCGGGGACCTTTTCTTATTCCTTTATTAAATCTTCTTTCATCAATTCGCGTTTTGTTTTATTTCAATTCTTGATATAAAGTTGTCCGGTTTTGAATTGAAAAATGTTTCTTTTCTTTTATTGTGTGTTACTTTGTTTATTTTTATTACAGCTTCTCCTTTTTTTTAAATAACAAAACTCAAACTACTTCTCAACTTCCTCAACTCTTTGATTGGCACCCAACTAACTGAACTCAACTCCAAACTCAAACTGATTTTACTATTAAAATTTCTCTCTACTTATGGAACATTATGTTCTAATTTACTGGAAATTATAACATGAACAAAACAAATTTTCTCAAAGTATTCCTTTAGTTTCTGTGACTTTTAAATTGAATAAAATTTGAACGAAAATCAAAGTGCTCTGTTTTGAAATAAAAAGGGGCAAGTTATGAAAAGGGGCATGTTATTAAATGTGCTGTAATTGGCAATATTGTGAATGTTTATGAATGGTATGTATTAAGTGAGAATGTAATATACGTTAAGGGCAGTTTTTAAGGATGTGTAAGGAGATTCAGTGTTAAATTTAATAAAGGGTAGTATTCTGGAATACAACAACTTTATGATGGATTTCTTTTCTAATAAAAATTGCGACACCCCCATTGAGTGGAGTTAGGTCGGTTTCTTCGTATAATATCGTAGTTTTTATGCCCTATCTCATGTCTCTGCTTTAACTTTGCTTCCCCCGCCAGAAGTAAATCAGGTTGTTCATCTTGCAACAGGTTGAAAAGATTGGCTCTTCTCTCAGTTCTCATTAGTGAATTTACATTCACGACAAGAGCTTTGATTGATGTTTTGTTTAGAGGGTTTATATTGAATTTTTATTTAGACTGGGCAAGTGCGAGAGTAGATCTCGTTTATTTGACTTTGCGGCAGTGTCATTTGTCTCTGCAGATTGAGCAGGATTTTACTCGTATAATGTCGAAAGACAAATTTTCATGTTTTAAGCGTATGCATGTAACTTAGAGAGTCCGCAAGGGACCAGTAAGTTAGGAAATAAGATAACACAAGCTAGAGTTTAATCATTTTTGTCTAGCGAGTAAGTAAATTATAATAATAGGAAGAAATAAAAAATGATATAAAAAATGAAAATGAATTGAGCAGGATTGTGAACATGTCTGCTTGCGCTGTTGTTTTACTCTGTGTGCGAGTATTTGTGGCTACCAGTGTTGTAGCCTGTTTTGGTGTTCTCCCGTCCGACGCAACTTGTGCATACGACCGCTGCGATGTTACGGGCATTGTTGTTGTACGAGTTGGCTGGATGTTTTTTTGACGAGTCGCACTTCTCGACATTAATTCTCAGAATTTAGGACATCCTCGATAATTCGCGGGATGTCCCTCATTCCGACACACTGCACACTTAGAAAGGCCTTGTCTTCTACCCTTTCTTTTCCCAGAGAGCATTCTTCTGCCTTATGGTCCTTTCCTCATTTTACGCAACGATGCTGCATTTCACAGACCGCCGCTGTGTGATCAACGACACGAGATTTCTTTCTTGTTGATTTAAGACGTGTGCGTGTGCGGTTCGATCTCCGGGCATTGTGAAAAGTCGAAAACGAAAAAGAAAATTGCAAAACGAAGATTGTGGAAAAAAATATGATTCAAACGAACATTGTGAAAATTCATTTAAGAGAAACGAATAGAAAGATTAAAAAATAACAGTGCGTAAGGAAATTGAATCGTGTTTTATTCTGGAAGTTCTTCGTTAGAAAGTGTGAGTGCAAGAAATCAAAACTCGGAATTGACAACAATCAAGTCAGTTAGAGTAAGTGTGGTGAATACCGAATATAAAATAATTGTTAAAACATCTTTAACAGGTCATCTTCTCTCGGAATCGAATAATACCTGACTACTCCAACATTCTTGCCTGTTACCTCCAATTCACGGGACTTTTCAACACCATTTATTGCAACTATCTTACCAAAACTATAGACCAATCTCAAAAATGAGCCCAAAACCTTCTTCCAGTTCGTCAATCATAAACGTAGATCCGGCGGTTACCCCATATCGCTTACCTTAAACTCTCATATATCACTGATCTTGTTACTATTGCTAACTTCTTCAGTCTTTCACTAATGACTCCTTTGTCCTGACCCCTCATACTTCAACCACCTACCTAAATTTCCCCGCGGGCCCCTTCTCCACAACTCCTTTGATCGGACCTTAATTGAATCCATGCTGCATACTGGAACTCAAAAACCGAATCCCTGCAATCCTCCTCAAGAAATGCTCACCCATTTTCTCTTCTCCCCTCTAACTGATCATCAATCTCTCACCCCCTCAAGGCTTATTTCAGGAAAACCTCCTTCATCACCCTCATCCACAAGATGGGTTCCAAAAACGAATGGGAAATTGATGATGGTGTGTCTGATGTCTGTCTGATGTGGTGTAGAAAGCGTCCGAAAAGAGTAAGCTCCCATGTGTGGATGTTAAAAAGTCGTCGTGGACTCTCAATTCAGTTTCGCAATAACTCTTGGTTATTTTAAATTAGTGTTTAAAAAAGACAATAAAAACGGGTGTTCAAGAGAACTTAAAAATTATTAATGTGCTATTTTAAAAAAAGACGATCAAAACGTTTATACAACACAACTCAAAAATTCTTACCGTTTTAGTTAAACAAAAAAAAATCAAAACGGGTATACAACAGAAATAAAAAATTATTGAAGTAATAAACTTTAAACAAGATTTAAAAGAAAACATAAGGTGATTTTAACTACCCTTGGACAGAGCACATCATTCGTAAGTTGTGGTCGTCTAAACCAACGCAGCAAACCAA
This sequence comes from Microdon myrmicae, assembly GCA_963931805.1. Lineage (NCBI taxonomy): Eukaryota > Metazoa > Arthropoda > Insecta > Diptera > Syrphidae > Microdon > Microdon myrmicae. The sequence goes on from OZ007497.1 coordinate 86,687,053, forward strand.
GGAAACCATACATTCGAATCAAAGGCAATAGTGAGTAGACCCCCTTTCTAATACGATCTTATTATTGTTGCGCCCCCTCTTAAACTTATTGGGCAACACTGCGTTCTATTACGGTTCAAAAAAGAAAAGGTCATCAGGAGTTTTCTGTCAAGGCCACCTCACCTATGAACAATTTACTAAACGTATAGAAAAATACTGAAAGTTTGGAGATTGCGTAAATTAAATTGGGTGACATCAGTTCACCGCCAATGAAAGCGAAAATTGCATCCGGTTAAAAACTCAACCGCACTTATTTGTGGTACTGATATTCTCGAAGATCAAAGTTGATTCTGATATCATGAATAATAATGATGTTCAAAATAAAGAAACTGAACCGGTAGTTAATTGATATTCGACAAATTTGTTTAAATCATTGTAGAACAACCCGTTTGTGATTCGGCATTTCGCTTATTAGCAAGTCTGGTTGTAGCTTGCAAGCAAACGACTTAAACTTCGATAATGAGATAACCTTTCGACAACTCATGGGTAAATTGTGGCTTTGAATGATTCCATTTCACGTATTTCTATCATCAAAGTACATTCGACACTGATGATTCATCGAATCCACTCAGGATGTCTGTGGAAGCATTAATTTACGTTTGAAAGTATCCGAAGATGATTTCCTATCACACTTTAATATCGTTAATTTGCCGCGGTGCTTAAATTGGAATGAACATATAAGGAGGGCTTTTAGTGACCTGGAACAACCACTAGAACAATGGAGTGCCCTCTCGCTCAATTTATACGAGAAGGTTAATACTCGGGTTGCATATTTTTCCCCATTCCCTGGCCTTCTGTTCGACGATAAATGTAAAAGCGGCTTTCGAATTCATCATCAGCCAAGGCTGCACTTAGTGCACCTGAGTTCATAAATTTCACGACTTATCGAACTGTTCCGCTCCAATTGAACCATAATTAATATTTATCGAGTTTCCGCTATCAGCCGTAAGACTGAAAACAGATGCCATTAAGCTAATAAACATCTCTCTGATTATCAGGTCACATAAGATTTATTATTCTGTTGCTTTAACACACCTTCATACAAAGATCGATGGCTGGGTGCATTGTCTTCCCGGAGAGGAGTCGGTAAACTTTGTAGCTTCGCTATTACTTCTGAGCATCAGGTAATTTATCATTCATAAAAGTTTCACAACCTAACTGAAAATTTCTCTGAAATTCCTGAAGATACTTTTGCGGCAACAAGATCAGTGGAATTGGTGGGAAACATTTTTCCCAGCATGTCGCGTGCTGAATTTCCAGCCTTTCTGACAGGCAGCACCTTAATTTCGATGAGGAGGGATTATGGTTAAGGAGACGTCTCTCTTGAGCTTCGGCCGCACGTTCAGAATCAATTCAGAGCCGACGAGCGGAGGCCATCATTAATCTTCTTTGCACCTGAAATAAAGTGGTGACTGCATGATCAGCTGACGATTGGTCGGGCCTATTAACCTTTTATTTTCAGGCAACCTTAGGTGCGGTCATTTCTGTTGGGTATACGGAGAAACACTTAGTGTCGATTGTCTTAGAATGTAGCCTAGGGTTGGGCTTGTTTACACCTTCAGGTATGAGCCGATCATGGGACTGTTGGCGAATTATCTCAAGGGTAGCAAAGAACGGCTACAGCATAAATTGACTTCAATGCTCGTGACTTAGTATGCAATTATATTTAAATCAAAACTTAATATTTCATTTAAGTACATCTTTTTCTTTTCTGGTCAACTTTTGTGTGGTCGGTGATTTTGTCGCATAGTACAATTGAATAGAATTGAATTTGAATATGTGGATCACTTGAGGTAAGTGAAGTGATACGTAGGTTGACTTCTTTGCGATACTAATCACCATGCCAGAGAACAGGGTTAAGTTAAAATGGCAAAGATGAACTAATTCGATGTACGTCTTGGTTTTTGGCCGATTGACTGCAAATTGCTGGGCATAATATATATTAACCCTCCGTTACACGCGGCTGATCTGACAGATCAGAAAGGTATATTTTTAGTACCCAAACTGATGTGATTGGCATTACTGAATCAAGCCTATTAGTAGCTTTTGTTCAATATTATTATAAGGTACTTACTAAAAATATTATTTGGTGAATCATTTATCCTTTCAAACCCTTCAGTAGGTCGTCAGGTTCTAAAAAGTTTGATTCGCCTATTTTTTTTTTGTTTACATGATCTGTCAGATCACCGCGATAAATATGACACTATTTAGGGCCGCGTGCAACGGAAGGTTAATACAACACTGAGTAAAAGGTTCTGTTATGGATTAATTTTTAAATGAAATTCAAAACCCTATCTAGGGAACATTGTCTACACATTAGCATCAGCAATATCATATATACATATATATATATATCATCATCTTCATCATCGGCACTACAACCGGGAACCGGTCTTGGCCAGAGGCTCCCCTACGGGGAATCGAACCCCGGTCTCCCGAATGACAGGCGGGTATACTAACCACCATACTATCGAGATGGATATATATATATATATTATGAGTGATAGACAAATGTGATTGTTACCATTATTGGACTTGAATACAATATCATTAAAATAGTTTCGAATACTTTACTACTCAGGCTTGTGATACATTAAATTATACAAACTTTTTATATATTTTCGCAATATTTAATCACTCTGAGAAACCGCTTATTTGAGCGTGTACATACCAAAATATATGAAGGCAGGATGGAAAATTCTTGGCCTACTAATGAACAAAAATTTTGGGAAAAGTGAGTGCCGGGGAGAATGAAATTTGTCGAATACGGGGGATGTTTTCACAATTCCAACTTTCAATTTCCGGTTGCAGAGGCACTTTTTAGGTGTGTGCATTAACTTAGTGACAAGATTTATCTGTAACTATTTTTTTTCCTAATTTTGTCATCTACCCAAAAAACATGCATCATTAATTTTGCAGCCTCTACTTTTTTTATTTCACTTTTCTCGGGAGAGGGGAACCTCTAGCGTCGAGTCGTAAATAAGTGTTCCAGTTCCTTTTGAACAGTTGCAGGTTGTGGTTCCGGAAACACTCGCCCGGGGAGGGAATTCTCCGCCCTGTAACGGAACGAGTTTTGATGCACCAATGTTCGCGCCGTCGGGAGTTGAACCGCAAAGAGGTGCGATCCGTCGAATTGTCTCGTGGAGACTGTGGCGGTTCCGTCAAACCCCACGGTTCACTTACCTAAAAAACCCACATAACTTACACCCAATCTCATAACTTCACTAATGCAATCGCATTAACATCTTAAATGCTTCACGCATTTAATAGATCAAATCTTTAACCTAAAAGTCCCTGTAAAAAAAAAAACGTACCTTTCATGCATCCCTTCGCATACAATACCCCGTAAGATTTCTTGTTCAACTTATCAGGAATTCCAAACCAATTTGGCACCGTCGGTGCCAGGCAGATTCCCCTACTCGAATTCCTGGTAACAAAGGATTTGGATTACATACTATGTAACCTTCACCAGGGACCATAAACATTGCGCTGTCTATTTTTCAGCTTCGCCATGTGTATGATAAATCTCTTAACGTACACATTGGCCGGCGACCTTTTTCTCCCAGCAATAAAATACCCAAGCAGCTGCATTCAATTAGCGCAATCGACGCTGAAGCCAATTTCCCTAACTCGCAACAAGTGCAAACAAAAGAACACTGTTCCTCCATAGGCTTCCTGGCGATACCATAAACAATCCATATCGTTTGTGGTATCCTAAACGCATTTTCATTTCATGATATTTATCCAGCTGACCCTCATTACCAAACGACATAGGTCGCTTTTCCCTTTGTCTTGTAATTGCCCTGAATCCATTCCTCATGACCTCGATGCATAATCAAACACAAACCCATTAGCATCACACGAGATTCGATTTGTTTGTTTCAACGAACACACATCTCCTGGCGGCACATTATGCCCCTTCTTGATGTTTCAGATTCGTTCTTATGAATTCGACCCACGGGAAGAACCCACGTACACATATATATGTGTTATATATACGATCTCCTCTATGAGATCCGGTTATCACCACCGTAAAAGCGAATGCACCCAAATTTCCCTTGGACAACGAATGAATATCGTTGAGTCTTTTACCATCCACCGACGGAGTAGGTCGTTGTCCACTCCCGCTCCTCGCCGCGCGCCGAGGACGCGAATACACCGTCGAATGTAGTCGAGTAACCGCGGTCGTGAGCCTTCAAATTAACCGGACTAATCACCATAAAATTAAGACTATATAAACCATATAGGAACGTTGTACAAAATGTATTTCAAATTATATATTGTTGTCTCCTCTTCAATCAGTGTTAAAATAAATAAAAATAAAAGGGTCATTTATCTCTACAAACGTGCGGCTTAATCACTTCCTCCCTGTGTTGGTCTTTCGGAGTTTCGTTTGTGTTTCCCTATCGGTACGCCTATTTTGCGCTTGGTGTGATTTCATTTCTGGTGACGACCATGTGTGCTTATCCTTTTTGCTTTACTCCTGGTTGTGGACAAACGTGGCGGAGTTTCGTTCTTTTCTATAATCACGGAGATTTATATTACGTGATAACAGTTTGGATTTCAGCAATTTACTGACTGCGTGTCAACTAGCATTGCCGGAAGGCAGTCTTTTGTTAATTTCCTTCGACAGGCCATTGCTGGCCGTCAGTATTGTTCCCAGATATTTAAATTCCTTAACTTTTTCAAATATCTTGCCTCTGACGTTTATATGTGTTCCCTGAGGTCCACCTACTCTCGTCATAATCATGTATTTTGTTTTGTCTTTATTTATTTCTAGGCCCACCTCTTCTGTCGCTTGCATGATGATTTCACAGTTTTTACTTACAGAGTTTACGTTATCGCCCAGAACGGCGATGTCATCCGCATATGTGAGCACTTGTGTGTGGCGCCGTTCAGGGATGATCCGGCCATGTTGTCGTCTTGTACCTTTCTGATGACATACTCGGGTACAGGGTTAAAAAGACATGGTGAGAGGCCATTGTTGTGATTCGTAATCACAACTCCTTTACTTACCACCTATCCCGAATAACAACTTAACTAAAACCCCCTAACCTATCCCATTCCATACTTACCCTTTTCCATCCTACATTTTCCTAGTCCAATTATTATCTGCACCTACGACCCCCATCCTACATACATTCCCCTCCCAGAGGACCGCATGTGCAACAGGCTAATTCTAAACGTAATCTGCCGCACATTGACCTAATCACTAACCTTTTTATTAGTACAAAGATCGGGTTTGTACTCCAATATTAAATGCACACTTGTGTGCAAACCTCGATCTGAAATAATATAAAAAGGGCGGCCCATCTTGGTTTCGGGGCAGTGGTACACCACAAACATGTATGCCCTCAACTTCGAAATAGTCGCACCTACGGTTGGTACTCGAGGTAACTCAATTCTGGACATATTTATTGTGTCCAAAGACTTACTTCCACAAATCACTCCTGCTCAAGTTTCAGCGGGTGTATCTGACCACAATGCTGTGACCACATTCATTCGCGGCTATCGAGCATCCCGGGCTTATATCAGATACACACCCGATTATGGGCGGACAAATTGGGACAACTTCAATATTACATTGAACGATAAACTCCACCATTTCTCTCTTCCCACTGACAGGAACCTAACGACGGTTGAGATAAACAACGTTGCAAAACGACTTCACGAGATTCTAGTTGAAACTTCGGAGACTCATGTCCCGAAGTATAAACTTGAAAAGACCTATCAGATTCCCCATGACGACATCACTCTACGTCTCATCCGAGAGCGTAAAAAGCTCTGCAGAATGAGATATCGTCACCGCTTTACGCAAAGGGAGCCATTATTCACAATATTGGTACACTGATAAAACAGAGAATCCAAAACAATCGTACCCGACAATTGGAAGACAAGCTGAAGGGCATTCAGATGGACCAGAACGTTTATAGAAATGTTAAAAAGATATGTGGCGCTTCCCGCATCACTGGGCCAATTATGCACAATGGTGTTGTTGTCAATAACGACACCAATAAAGCAAATATCATCGGAGAGACTTTCGAAAACAATCACAAACTCACTCTCCAAGATGGCGACCCGGAAACTAATGCAATCGTTAGTTCAGAGGTCCACAGTAAGTTAGACGACTTCAACGAGCCAATTGTTGTCTTTAACCCAACTAACAATGCATACTTCGATGACACACGTGATAATGGTCACGGTTTCATCACACCAAATACCCTACAGAGTCTGGTTAAATCTCGACACCCTAAGAAGTCACCTGGTATCGACAACATGTCATACTACTCGTTGCGAAGGCTTTCTGCCTTATTCTTTATAAAGCTCTTCATTCTGTTCAACCATGCTTACAACATGGGGTACTTTGCCCAAGCTTGGAGGCACGCTATTATTTGTCCAATAGCAAAAGTTGAGAAACCAACGTATCACCCCTCAAGCTTTCGCCCTATCTCGCTTCTCACTTGCATCAGCAAAATATATGAAAAATTCATATACGAGAAGCTAAATAACTTTGTCAGTGCCAGGCACCTAATACCTGATTTCCAATTCGGATTTCGAAGAGCGCACAGCACCACTATGGCTCTTAATTTATTTCAAAACCACGTCTGCGTGCGGCTCTTTAATAAGGAACCCACCGTTGCGGTAAGCCTAGACATTGAAAAAGCTTTTGATACGACTTGGATCGAAGGTCTCGCTTTTAAACTACTGAATACTGGCCTCAGTAGAACGCTATGTAGCATCATCTACCAGTTCGTTCGCAACAGAACCTTCCAAGTTAGAATGAATGGAAAGCTTTCCCGAACTTTTCACGCCGCTGCAGGCGTACCACAGGGCTCCATTCTTGGCCCCATCTTATTCAATATTTACACCTCCAATATTCCCCGCCCTGTGGACGGGAGAGTAAACCAAATATGCTATGCGGATGACGTCCTGGTGTACACGTCAACCAAAGGCCCTAACCTCGCAACAAATCCACTCAACCGTCACTTGGACGAACTGTATCAGTATTACAGTCGATGGAAAATCCGACTTAATCCACCCAAAGCAGTAGCCATAATTCTGAGTAGTAAACACTCCCAACCTGCTTCTCGATATTCACAGAATATTCGAATAAAAATGGGAGATACTACGATTAGACCACAGGACAAGACGAAATATCTTGGGGTGACTTATACCCCAAAAATGAATTTCATCAAACATGTGACCCACATTCTCCAAAGGGGCCTCGGTCAGTCTAAGCAACTGCACAACATCTTGAAATAGAGGAACAAAGTTTACACCAAAGTTAAGCTTCTCTGCTATAAGCAGCTAATCCGATCTGGAATATCGTACGCCTTTCCCATATGGTCCTGCATATCTTCGGCCCAAATGGAAAGACTTCGGGTTTTCGAAAGGAAACTCCTCAGAAGATGCACCAATCATTCTAGAAGGCCTGGCGGTCGTCATTACCCCAACTCTCACCTATACGAAGGCGCCTCCATTACCCCTATCGACGGGTACTTGCTTCAATTAGCATATAAGTACCTCGAAAACATTCAGAACAGCGAGAACCTACTTGTACGGGACTCTTGCGTTCTTGACCCTTCTCTCTCTCGATCTCTTCGGATCAAACCTCCACAATTTCTTCTTCAGTACAAAACTGAAGAAAGCACCCTTCCCAACAACATTCCCCTCTATAATAGAGGATTCCTGGACCCATCCCATAGGGTCTACTATTAACAAACCACACACACGAACGCACAGTACAAGACGGCACAAACATTATCATTATCAGATTATCAGACGCCAAAGACGTGATCTGCATTCACTACCGCACCCAAGACCTACCGGTCTTGTACGATTTCTTTCCCACCACCCCTCTATAAAAGTAGTTAGAGAACACCCGGACTAACACTGTCCACACTATCCTTGGATACCCCCCCTTTTTCTCTTTTCTTTTCAGAGATCGCGAGACCGAGCCCAACATCCTCACGGATGTGGGTGATTCTGGTTATCGCAAGATGACCAGAAGTCAGAGACAAGATGAAGGACACATATGTCCTTGTCTCGCTAAATTCGGCCTTCTCGCCACAATTTTTTTTTTTTTTGTTTTGGTTTCGGGGCAGTCAATCACGATCAGTCGCAGCAGCCGGTCGCAGTTAGCACCAATAAAAATAATTAAAACAAAAAGCTCCTCCTTTTCATTTCGGTCCGGAAGGTAAGTAAAAACCTAACACCAAAGATAAATATAATATGTTGGGTACCGATATACTCCGGTACACCCAACACCATCCTTCATGTTTTAGGAAGTCCCCGATTTCAAATTGTTCTGAGAGGTGGTTTTCTATTCCAACTCGCATTTTGTTTTCGTTCATACAAATTTGAATGGATGCGACATATTTTTTCGGGATTCCCAGCTCAACAACAATATGGTAGAGTCTTTGCCTTGTGACTGAGTCGTAAGCTTTTTTGAAATCAATGACCAGTTGGTCTCTCCTTATTCCCACTTATTTTCCAACAGTTGGCATATTGTGAACATTTGGTCGCTCGTTAACCGGTTCCTACGGAATCCGCACTGGTCTGCCAGTATTTCTTCGGCGTACGGTGTGATTCTCGCCAGTATGACATTTGTTAGTATTTTGTATGTGGTTGGGAGCAATGACATTCCTACTATTCCGAATGGTTCTGAGAAATGATTTTCTATTCTAACTCGCCTTTATTTTCGTTCATGCAGATTTGACTTTTGGACTTACTAAAGCGCGACGATGTCCATTTTATATTGTTTCGCATTTTCTACGACGGTCTGTATCCCGCTTGGTTTATATAACGTTCGAACATTCCACGTCCCGACGACTATATCCCGCTTTTTCCGTTTTTCCCTACGTCTTCTTTTTGCCGAGTCGGTGTTTTCCTGATGATTTGTTCCCTTATGTTAGTGTCGGCTCATCACACCTACGCCTATCGGGTGTTTCGCAGGATTGTTTTGTGTATATTGATTATTTCAAATAGTCCGCCATATCACAGCCCCTCTTTGATATGGTAAGGTCTGCCTATTGCTCTGATTCGACCCAGTGTCAGAGGAGCGCCGTTATAATACAACCGGTACACCCCTGGCTGCAAACCATCCAATGGGCACGGTGACGCATAACACCTTGAATTAGAGGTTGTGCACAAACCTGTAGGAATATTATTCTATTATGCGCAAACATCTGAACTTGGATAGGAATGCATCCTTTAACGAATTCAGTTCGCTATCCAACTCTTTTGATATGATCTTAATTTGCACACAAAATTTGTTAATGGGGTGATTTCGATATCTACAATTCCCAATGGCTCCTTAATTCTGAAAATGATCTGTGCAATACTCTTTAATTGGCATAAAATTCCTCAAAAAGTGGGTTTTAAAACCACTTACAACAGTTTTTCAAATATAAATAATTCTTCTATAAGTTGCAGCCGGAGAATAGCAAGATGTGCTTGAAATGAAAGAGAAACAATTAAATATATAAAATTGTTTTTCAATAAAATGCAATGTTGTCAACTTTTATTAAAAATATCGAATACTTTCTTCTTGACATGTGAATTCAGAGTCATCAGTTGAAACTGTAGGCCTACAGTATGGCAGATCAGTTTGTTATAAGAACACAACATAACCCATACAAAATGTGTACGATTAAATGAAATAAGAGAAAATGGAAATTTTCTTTGAGCTGATTTGAACTCGTTAAGTTTAGAACTGGATCGCAGTTCGTATATCGAGTGCAGCTGTGCTATAGTAGCACAAATGTGGTGGGAATAGGGAAATATTATTTCTAATAATCATCATTGAAGCATCATTAGTATGATATATAATCCATTTCATCAAGCTTGAATTCAAGACCCAATCATTATTGTCGCCAGTGCACTTTAGCAGATTTCACATGCATTCAAAAGTTAACATAGTCATTGCACATCATTCTATCGAATTTACTTGGTGACGCTGTCCCAGATCGTTGCTTAGATGGATCTCCTAAAGCACTTTATAATCCGGATGTTCGATTATCTAATAGGAAATCGAAAACTCCGCACCTTGTTGTCGTGACATCGACTTTTTCTGAAAAGTCAACAGGTTTACGTTTGCATCCGAATATGCCCTTGAATGTGTAAGTGATATTTAAGTCCCATCACGTTGTCATGTGAACTCTCATTGTCAAGTATTCACGTTGATCAGATAAAGCAAATTTACTACCTTTATGACATGGTTAACATTAATATTCTGCTTATGATTCTAATGGCTGAGTTTCCCAATCGGATCGTTGCTCATGTTCATTCTTTAGACACGCGACATGTTTAGTAGTCGCCAAGTAGCCACCATAAATCATGCTCCAGTTTCAGTCCAGTTTCCCGCTAGACATTACACAGTAGCAGCCAACGGCAATCAAAGGAATCATATACAATACGACGCGATAAAGAAACGTGACTACATTAAACACCGCCAGTGTTAGGCTTCGCAATTTGGCCATTCCAAGCCTCTTAAGAAATGGAATGCTCGCTAGGCCCAGACTCGCGGAATATGTCGCTAATCTCACAAGCGACAAAAGTGAATTGCCAATTTCGGTGCAGACTAGAACATTCACCAGTTAATTGGAATAACATCTATTCTTTGTTGCTTGTTTGCTTGTCTTGTGTTTTTGTTTTAATTCATTCTTTTTTTCTGTTAGTGTTTCGAAATTTATGTCTAGACTTAATGTGACAAGATACCACTTTAGTACAACTAAACGTTTGATAATACAGGAATTGAATTTAACCTTGCTCCAATTGCCAACTAAAATAATCGCAATGAAGCGCTGACATAAATGTTGACAAGATTAAACTACGAAATGAAACAAAAACCTGTTTGTCCGTTGAACGCATTTGCTATTGTGATTTAAATACCAAAATGTTCACATGTTCGTCTTGTGTTATAAAGAACAACTAAGTAAAACAACTAAGCTAGACTGTAAGTAGTTAGTGATGGTTGATGTGACCGCAGCATGCGTATATTTAGTGGTAGTTCTTACTTAATCACAAGGCATATACCCGAAGAGAGCCTAGTTTTCTCTACTTGGGTATTTATCTATATCGTGTATTCTTTTCTTCTTTCCAGTGGCACGGAATTGAGAATGCCTCATTTTATTGCCTACGTAAGATACATCAATACACTAAACCTTTTTTTAATTTTGTTTTTTGTTTTTCTTTGAATTGTACGAAATCGATATTCCTAATTTTGGATTACTTTTATTTATTATAGATATTTAAATCCGTTACACTGTAGCCGATGGAACTGGCGAACACATGCTTAGTAGTTATAGTATGTCACCCTCGCGACGTTTCATGAGAGTGGAACAAACAATGGAGAAGAGAAACATGTATTTTCTTTATTAACACCGATTTATTCTACGAGGGGCCCTTGCCGCTTCTGGGTCTCTTAAAATATTAAAGTACATTAATATTACATGTATATCTTATTATCTAAACTAAACCTAGTTAGCTTATGGGACTGAAACTAAATATATATACAAAAAGAGAAGACAAAAGCGAACAAGCAAAAGGAAATGACCGAAAATGCGAAACATGATCCGAGTCGATCCGGGCGGGCCAATGAACCCACGGGTTGTTGGAGATGGGTCGGTGATACCCAAAATGGTGATCTTGCACCTCCAGTATCGTCGCATATGCGCTGCATCGTTCCGTGCGAATCGCAACATCAACTGAATCGATGAACTCAGGTCAGGTGGTAAAAGAAATATGTTACAATATCCAAATAGAATGTTTAAAATATTGTTAAGTATATATTATAATATATTATTGAACAATTAGATGTATTTTGCAGGGGGTAGTTTGTATACCTATTCGTATACACTCTATAGAATAGTAAAAGAGGTATCGCTGTATAATTGTTATAAATGCTCGAAGATTTCAATGATGACGAAATAAGTGCATTATTAGATAAAGTATTTCACGTTTGTGTAGTTCAGCTGAAGGACAATTCAGTTTGTTCATTTATACAAGAGAGATTAATGCTTGAAGATAAACAGTACGCACTGATCGTAAATATCACAGGAAAATAGATGGGAGGTTGGAAAATATTCACCAAGTTCAGTTGATCAACGAACGTGATAATACATGTGTAGAATAAGCGAGAGGAAACGTTGTTATATTCCAAAGAATGGAGCGACTTCCATGAGTTTCCACCAAACTTCATAGCCCATTTTGTTATGCTGTAGCAATCGTGGGGGGATTGGAGCGAACATACAGGGCAAAGTCACTGATTGCTTTCAACCCGGCGAAGGCCAGGACGATCCTTAACCCTTTTCAATCCAAGTTGGCATGCAGTCTCCACGTGACACCCCTGGATAGCTACTTCCGCACCCGCCAAGTAGGGAACCAATGCATGCAACGACATCCTGAGAAAGGTTGGCGCAAGCCATCTTGCCCGAAAAAACAAACTATTATGGCAAATTTAACAAGCCTCGGATATGGACCGGATACACGGCGACTACCACGGAAACGAAAATAGCTAAACGATTTGAGAATTTTTTCATGGAACGTCCGCTCACTATAAGAGCTCGAGCTGGACAGCAGCTAGTCTATGCCCCGTCCGAATATAAGGCTGACACAACAGCATTACAGGAAATAAGATGGACGGAGAGTGGTGTTATTCAAAGAAACATATATGACATTCATTACAGCTTTAATTTTTTTATTATTATTTACTGGCCTGTAAGAACCCGGTGGTTCATGATCTCACCGACTCGACTCCGCCATTGTTCCCTGTCCTGTGCGCTCTCCTTCCACGTTCGACCGTCCGATCCGATCTCCTCGAGGTCCAATCTAACATTGTCCTCCCATCTCCGTCGCGGCCGTCCTGTCAGTCTCTTCCCCGTTAGTTTACCGTCAAGAATTCTATCGCCCATTCGCGCTACGTGTCCGGCCCATCTTAATCTTCACGACTTGATCAGTCTCACTATTGTAGGTTTGCGGTATAGCTCTTCCAATTCGTGGTTATGGAGTTTCCTCCATTGTCCTGCCTCCTCGCCATATTTACCGCCAAATATACCCCTTACGACTTTATTCTCGAATACGCGGAGTTTGTTTTCTTCCCGTTTTGTGAGAGCCCATGTTTCGCATCCGTATAGAACAATCGGCATGATGATGGTTCTATGGACACGGAGCTTTATATTACGTGATAGCAGTTTGGATTTCAGCAGTTTATTGACTGTGTGCCAACTAGCGTTGCCAGAGTGTAGTCTTCTTTTAATTTCCTTTGACATTTCGGTACTGGCCGTCAGTATCGTTTCCAGATATTTAAATTCTTTAACTTTTTGAAATCTCTTACCTTTGACGTTTATATGTGTTCCCTGCGGTCCACCTGCTCTCGCCGTAATCATGTATTTTGTTCTACCTTCATTTATTGCTAGGTCCACCTCTTCTGCCGCTTGCATGATTATTTCACAGTTTTTACTAACCGTTTCTACATTATCGCCCAGAACGGCGATGTCATCCGCATATGCGAGCACATGTGTAACCCCGTTCAGGGATGATCTGTCCGTGTTGTCGTCTTGTACCTTTCTGATAACAAACTCGAGGACAAGGTTAAAAAGGCATGGTGAGCCTTGCGACTGAGTCGTAGGCTTTTTTGAAGTCACCGAACAGTTGGTGAACCGTCTCTCCGTATTCCCACTTCTTTTCCAGTAGTTGTCTTATTGTGAACATCTGGTCGCTTGTTGACCGGTTCCGGCGGAATCCGCGTTGGCAGTCTCCCAATATTTCTTCTGCGTACAGTGTAATTCTTGCCAGTATGACATTTGTTAATATTTTGTATGTGATTGGGAGCAATGATATTTCTCTGTAATTTTCGCAGTCAGATCTGTCACCTTTTTTGAAAATGGGGATGACTATTGAGGTTTTCCATTCTTCCGGAATGACTTCCTTATCCCATATTATTTTAACCAGTTGGCGGATCTTTCGAGCGGTTGCCCCTCCTCCATGCTCGGCTGTATGTACGTCTGGTGCGTTTATTTGTGGTTGATGGGTGCGCACATTGAGCAGGTTTTCAAAGTACTGCTTCCATCTTGTCACGATATATTTTGTTTCTGTCACCAGACAGCCGTTTGCGTCTCGGATTATTTTGGCTCTCCCTCGGTAGCCATTCCTAATTGAATTTATGCCGGCATACATACCTCTGCTGTTCTTTGTTCTGGCATTTTCTATGATTTTTTCGATCCGAGTCTTCTCCCATTCGCCTTTTTTGGGTTTGAAAAGTCTCGTTGTTTCTTTCCGAATTGTCGCATATCTTACTGCGTTGACTTCATCATATGCTTCTAAGTGGATCATTCTGAGACGTTTACGTTGTTCGATCTGTGCCCTGCACTTATCGTCAAACCAAGGTTTGGACTTAGTTGTTTTCTTAAATCCTAATACCTCTTGGGCTGTCTGTTTGATTGTGTCTCTGATCGATGCCCATTTAGTGTCCACACTATTGGCTTCCTCTTCCTCACTACTGTCATTCTCTAGGATGCTAAATCTATTCGTTAGTTCGTCTTGATATTCAGCCCTTTTACTTAGGTCTTTTAGTTTACCAATCTCGAACTTTCTGCTCGTCTCCCGTGACTGTCCATGTGGGTTTGCTGCAAGCCGACTTCTAATTTTGCCCATCACTAGAAGGTGATCGGAGTCGCAATCTGCTCCTCTATATGATCTTACGTCAAGGATATTCGAGTGGTGTCTTTTGTCTATGAGGAAGTGGTCTATTTGGTTACGCGTTACGCCGTCGGGTGATATCCATGTGGCTTTATGGATTTACTTGTGCTTGAACATCGTGCTCTTCACTACCAGATCTTTTGACGCTGCGAACGTGATAACTCGAATACCATTATCATTTGAAACGTCATGTAGGCTTTCTTTACCTATTGTTGGTTGGAAGATATCTTCCTTTCCAATTTTCGCATTCAGGTCGCCGAGGAGGATTTTAACATCGAATGATGAGATCCCATCAAATACTTCCTCTAGGGTCTCGTAGAATGTGTCCTTCGTTTCTTCGTCGGTAGATTCTGTTGGGGCGTGTACGTTTATAAATATATAATTGTACCATGGGCCCTGTATTTTTAATTTCACATTTTTACATGGGGCGTAATCTTTTTGCTTATGATGAAGCCAGTTCCGAGGTTATGTGTATCGGTACGTCCACACACCAGTGTAAACCCGTTGGTTTCGATTACTTGATGTGGGAGTCGAACTTCCTGAAGCGCGACGATGTCAATTTTATATTGTTTCGTGTTTTCTACGACCGTCTGTATCGCGCCTGGTTTATATAACGTTCGAACATTCCTCGTCCCGACGCGTATATCACGTTTTTCCGTTTTTTTTTCCCTACGCCTTCTTTTTGCCGAGTCGGTGTTTTCTTGATGATTTTTTCCTTTATGGTAGTGTCGGCTCATCACACCTACGCCCACCGGGTTTTTCGTGGGATTGTTTTTTGTATATTGGTTATTCATTTTTGATCCCACGGGACTTGGGGTTTCAAATAGTCCGCCACATCAGAGCCCTGTTTTGATATGGTAAGGTCTGCTTACTGCTCTGATTCGACCTGGAGTCAGAGAGGCGCCGTTATAATACAGCCGGTATACCCCTGGCTGCAAATCATCCAATTGGAACGGTGACGCATAACATCCTGGATTAGGGGTGGTAGATCTGTGGGGTTCTTCATGGCGCCCGAAGAACCAACCATCGCTTTACCCAACCAAGCATAGCCCCGGCACCTATTTAGGCATCCCTGAAATGTAGGTTCATGACAAGATTACCATCTTGCCATGACATTAAGCTTTAACCAGCATCCAACAAATCCGACAATCTGCCAGGGGACGTCGGAATTCTGCCTACATAATTGTTGATGCTGATACGATCTGAAACCCAATTTGGTTACCCTTCAGATAACCGGCATCAACATGGAATATGTCAATATGCAGAGTCGAGGAGTATTTCGTCACATACTGGATGATTTGTTCACCCTTGTCATCGGTCGACCTTTAGATGAACAATCCCAGTGTAGCCATAGCTACCTACCTACTTTAGATCGAGTGTTGTTTCGAGTAAACATGCACCCGACCCACCAACCGATGATATGCTATATGCAGGGATCTGTTAAATGACGCTGTACGCGTCGCCAATGGGATAAACAGATCATTGTCTTCATAAACATGTCCAGCTGCAGTAATTTTCACTTATCGGTTACCACCGATCATAGGCCGCAAACAAGCAACGAATTAGATATGACCGTCAAGTGTTTACTTTAAACATCTGGCAAGGGTCACTTCCTATATTCGTTTGCTAAACCAAACCCATCACCACTAATTATAAACGAATATGACTGTTATTTAAACAATCATACCCACGTACCATTGCTTTTGCTTAAGCAATAGCTCCTCTGGCCGCAATAATTCTGTAAACACAATCCCAAACTCAATTCCTCCTTTCGGAAAGAGTTTTATTGACTCGTGTCAATCAAGGGATCTATCCCTAGCGGTTGGCCCACACAGGGAACAACGGATTTGACCTACGATATGTGTGGTTTTTCTATTTTTTTCCCTTTTCCCTTCTCCTTACCTTCGCCAGGGCATGTCGTGCACTTGCCTTCCCGGGTGGACCCTTCCAGTTCTCTTGAACGATGTCTCTGGAAGCCGTCCAATAGATTCAAGGGCTGATTGGCTACCCTCGGGTGGGGAATCCATGACGATCGCGGTTAGTGGATGTCGATGAACAGACACCCAACGAGTCAGATTTCAACCCCCGAAGGCAGCACGCGAGTCGAGTGTTCACCGCGCCCGAGCAGTCAAACGCTGCTAATCCAATAAAGAGATCTTAACAGATCGGAAGGGCTTGCTCCACCAATATTCAAAAAGTCAGAAATAAACTAACTAAATCAGTAATTCACCGCCGTTCAATCAAACGAGTTTACAATTTGCTCCTTCGTACCGGATCAAGTCATCGAGGGAAAGACAGCAGCCGGCCACTGGACAACACAACGTCTCCCGCTGTGCAACGTGGGATCCAAGCGTTTCAACCGCAACGAATTGAACCGCACCTGCTGCGACCAAGCACCAAGAAATACGGTCGTGCAGCCGATCAAGGCCCCTACTATAACCTGAAACTAGTCACCACAACAGTTCCCCCAATTTAATCACAGCGCCTCTCGAAGTACGCAGGTCCACCTTGTTCGCCAAGCGTCCAGCCCTCCTTCCACCATAGCACCATCCATTCGAGCACCCCTTCAGCCCTACCTCCTTTATTTCGTGACTACGTCACTGGGAGGGGAGTACTGTAGCAGTTCCGGCAAATCCCATGGTTCCCCTTCCTGAAAAACCCCCATAATCTTCACCCAAGACGCATAAGTCTTCGCCAATGCATTCGCATTCGGCACCTAAAAATGCTACACGCATTATATAGATCAAATCTATGATCATTAAGTCCCTGTAAAGAAAACTTACCTTCATGCATTCTCTTCGCATACCACTGCTCCTTAAGATTTCTTTATTAGCTTACCAGGAATTTCCAATCAATTTCGGCATCTACGTCGCCAGTCAAATTTCCTTAGATGAATTCCGGTAAACAAAATAATTCGATTTACATACATTGTAACCTTCATGACAGGGATCATAAATACTGCGCCGTCTATTTTCCCAACGTCGCCAAGTAAATTTCCTTACGTACACATCGGCCGGATACTTTTTTCTTCCAGCAATAAAATTCCCTAACTCACACCATGTGCAAATCGAAGATTGCTGTTCCTACATAGGTTTCCTGCGATACCATAGACAATTCATATCGTTTGTGGTATCTGAATCACATTTTCTATTTAATGAGCGGCTGCTATTTATCAAGCCGACCCTCATTACCAAACTATGCACCAGCTCATATTTCCCTTGTCCTTTAATTCGCCGAAACTTTAACCTCACGAACTAGATGCATAAACAAATACAATGCCATTAGCATCCGACGAGATGCGATTCGTTTGTTTCAACAAACACACATCTCTTGGATGCCCATTATGCCTCGTCCTTGAGTTTCAGGTTTATTCCTATGGCCTTGTGTATGAAAAAAAAACCAATGCGATCTTCACTCACACAGACACATTCATTGCAAAGTCGGTCTTCCTTGTTTCCACCACAGAGAAACATTTTCTTCTTGGGCAAACTCACCTCAAAACGGTTAAAGATCGTGGAGTCGAATTTCATCTGCTGAGCACCCTGGTCGCACGCATCACTCCCGCTCTCCGCCGTCACTGCGGAGACGCGTATATATATTTCGAGTTGTGTTCGTGTTCGTGTTGCACCCCAAGTCCGTGCAATAAGTGTTCGGCTTAGTTCTTGTAGTTAATCACAATAATAGTGTTTTTTTTTTCCTTTTAAAATAAAAATATAACTAAACCAAGAAATAGAGTGTTATCTATGTTTACTTGTTCTGTGTTGGTGTTTATATTTTCACTTGGTGATGGCATGTTTTGTGACAATTGATCGATGTCTGCTTTTCCTTTTGTGTCGGCGGAACAAAGGAAGAACCTTCGCGCGTTAACAATTTATGATGGAGGAGGAAGTGAACCGAGTTCCCGTGCCTAGCACTATACTACCTCCCCACAGATCTTTGTGTGTTACTCCTCGCTAGCCTGTCTGGCATGGGTGGCCCTACTGGAAGTATATGCTTCCGTCAGCATAGCCTGAGTGATGCATTGTAATTTAAGCCCCCGCACCACGTCAAGGTTTCTACCAAGCAGGGAGATTACAGCTGTCATGCAAAACACTATGTGCTCGGGGTAGGCTTTCTAGTCAGCCAAAAACTGAAACCTGCCATTATCGGTTTTAATGCAATAAACGAAAGGCTATGCATTATTCGGGTGCGGGGCAAGTTTAAGAACATAAGCCTTATAAACGTTCACGGACCTACAGAAGAGTCCCGCGCAGAGGAACAAGAGAAATTCTACGAAAACGTCGCACGGGCCATCAATGCCTGCCCAAGATACGATGTGAAAATCGTTCTTGGTGATTTGAATGTGAAAATAGGTCGTGAGCAGATTTTCGGGCACTACACAGGTGGCGGCATAAAAAAACTTGGTCGCTGCGAGTACCAGGTTTCCGCGTAGAGACGTCCAAAGACGCCACCTGGGTATCGCCTGATGGACCCACTCGCAATCAAATTGACCACGTGTTGATAGATCGCCGTCACTTCCCGACCCTGATGACGGTACGAACATACTGAGTTGCCAACGTCGACTCGGATCACTATCTTGTTGGTACAATTTTCCGAGCGCGGATTGGCTTACGGAGACGTATTGCATCCACGGATCAGGTTCGAATCAACACGGCTGCCTTACCCAATGAGAATACCAGTAACGCGTTTGGTCATGCGCTAAGATTGGCCCTCGAAGAGCTCGACGGAGGGAGAGTAAGTCCTGTGGCCAGAATGCCGGGCGTAGAAGAGAAATGGACACGCCTTAAGAATACTGTCATTGGTACTTCCAACTCAATCGTAGGCAGTAGTCGTAGAGATCGGACCGACTGGTTTGATGATGGGTGCAAACTAGCCACTGAACGTAAGAATGCTGCATACCGGCAGTGCAGCAGTCTCATAGGACGCGGGTACGCGAGAAGAAATACAAACAGCTCAGAATATCCGAAAGAAGACCCCACAGACAAAAGAAAAGTGCCAGAGAAAAAACCTTGTCCGTGAAATAGAGAAAAGTAAAGAGCAAGGTTCGCACCAGGCGCGGAAGTTCTACCAAACTGACGCGGTACACCACACGCTGCACTTACTGCAAGGATAAAAAGGGTAATCTGATCACCGATCCTGAAGGCATTCTGGAGCGATGGGAAATGCACTTCAATGAATCGCTAAATGGTCGGCGCACAGAAGAATTGGAGACTTCACCAATGCAAAATCAAGTCCAAATGCTGCCGTCACCAAGTATTTAGGAAACATTAAAATCCATAAGACAGCTCAAATCAAATAAAGCCCCGGAGCTGATGGCATACCAGCTGAGCTGATCAAACAAGGAGGGACAGCGTTACATCACGCAATTTATGAGATCGTGGTGCACGTCTGCGAGCAAGAGGAGATGGGTATCCTGAAATAATTTGCCCCATACATAAGAAGGGAGATATCACAGTGTGCAGCAACTATAGGGGTAAAACATTGCTGAGGTCCGCTTATAAAATACTTTCCTCTATCCTACAAGATCGAATAGCCCCATACGCTAAAGCCATTGTGGCGAACGAGGTCACTGTGCCGGCGCACGACACGGAGTTCTACCTCGTCTCTACCAGTTCTATCACTAAAGCTCCAAAAATGTTCCGCCAAACACTAAAGGAAAACTGTTCACCCGGAAAGTAATCACCTGGACAAATAAAACACCGACGTATGTTGTTCGAAGTTAGCTTTATAATTTTATTAATTTTATTGGTCCGTAAATCTATTGCACTTAATTGGGTTAAAGGAACAAATTAATTACACAAGGATAAAAGGACGCACAGAAACAACATATAACATAAGACGTTAAACTTATTTTAATTGAAAGCACGCTTACTCCACTCGACTTAATTATCTACGCTTCTCCGCCGCGCGACGGAGAGCAGGAGAGGCAACGACCGTGGTGGTCGGCGGATGGAACTCAGCGATATAACCTTCGTTTTGGGGTGAGTTTGTGGTGTGGTGGTAGATATCCTCTCCACTAAGGATATGTTACCTACCACAAGAGAGACAAAAAGTCTCTCTTTTTGGAACAGAGAACGAGATCTCGTAATGCAGATCATAGTGGCATGTGTGTGATCGTACCCATCACCATGTTTATCGTTGCATTTAGCAAAGGATAAACGAAACCTGAAATGAGAAAAAAAAGAACAAAGAGAGAAGCGACCAATTGCTCTAGGGGTAAGAGAAAGGTAAAGTCTCTCTTGGTGGAATAAAAAACCAGATCTCGTAATGGAGGTCAGGGCGGTGTGTGTGTGATCGTTCAGATCTGTGTTTTTTACCCATGCGCGAAGGTAATGACAAAACAAACCAGGCAGGCGGCAAGGACAAAGGGATCGAGAAGATCGTTGTCTATGAAGTGCATCGCGTTTAAATAAATATACAACGATGCTTTGAAGAAATGTGGTAAGAGAAAATATGAGACGAGGGCATCATAAATGTCTTAGATGAGTGATGCCCTTGTGTAAATATACGACTAGCCATTCGAAAGCGGTGCT
This sequence comes from Microdon myrmicae, assembly GCA_963931805.1. Classification (NCBI taxonomy): domain Eukaryota; kingdom Metazoa; phylum Arthropoda; class Insecta; order Diptera; family Syrphidae; genus Microdon; species Microdon myrmicae. The sequence continues at coordinate 86,708,325 of OZ007497.1, forward strand.
AATGTATTACAATACTTTATACAATGGGAATTGTATATCGTATCTTGGGTCGGTGGCCAAAACGAATCCCTTGCTTGCATTTGTATATGCAGGGAAATTCGTTGCGGCAGAGAAAAGAATTGGAGATTGTTTGTTAGTGGGAAAACAAATCATTGGTTGGATATTATGCATATTTACATGCGTAGGAATTCGGTTTTATGGCACTAGACGCTAGATGCGCGTATTGCTTTTGTCCCCTGGACAAGGGGCCTGCATGTGGGAAGATAAGGGTACACATGAGGAACAAAATTGCTTGGCAAACAATGGTGCCGGAAGAGTTTTCCTACTTATAATACATGTATGCAAACGAATTATTTTCCAGCGAACTCTAATGATGCATTAGATGTGTGAACAGAATCTTTCGGGAATTTTCATGTAATGCGTTGAAGACATTAATGTTCTTGTAGTAGGAAATGTTTATGCTGGGTGGAGATTGCGGTGCAGGTGTGGGAAAGTTGGAATTTGCCTGGCAACCGAAGGAACCGAATAGGTTTTGGGATTCCTGAAAAGGTAGAAAAGAAATCTTACTGGAAATTATATGCGAAGAGATGCATGAAAGGTAAGTTTTCTTTTACAGGGACTTTTAGATTATAAATTTGATAACCTAGATGCGTATAGCACTTAAGGTGCTAATGCGCTTGCATTAGCGAAAACTTATGCCGATTGGGATGTAGTTATGGGGGTTCTTCAGGTAAGCGGACCGTGGGGTTTGGCGGGAACCCCCACACCATCATTGGTCAATATCAGTGTGGCTTCATTCCAGGCAAATCAGCGATTGATTAGATGTTCACCCTTAGGTAGGTGATTGAAAATGTCAGGAGTTTAAGATTCCATTGTATCATCTGTTTATAGACTTTAAGGCCGCCTACGACAGCATAGCCAGGGTAGAACTATATAATGCCAAGAGAGAGTTCGGCATTCCAAACAAACTGATACGACTTTGTAGGTTGACCATCACCAACGTAACTAGTCAAGTAAAAATAGCGGTATTGCTGTCCAAACCAATAAACATCTATAATGGACTCCGACAAGGGGACGGTCTGGCCTCGTCTTCAACCTGGCGTTGGAGAAAGCAATCCATGACTCTGGGGTTACATCTAGAGGGACTATTATCACCAAGTCCGGCCAGACACTTGCCTACGCAGATGACATCGACATCATCGGTAGATCCCATTCGGCTGTACAGGACTCCTTCAGCAAGATCGAGCAGGCGACACAAAAACTGGAACTGCACATTAATGAGGGGAAAACTCAGTACATGGTGGCAACTTCTGCGAAAATAAGACCTAACGTTGGTCAAAAGAGTTTTGGCGCCGACTAATTACTGTCGATGAAACTTGGATACTGCGTTATACGCCCGAAACAAAACTACAGTCAAAACAGTGGACTGCAAAGGGAGAATCGGCTCCAAAAAAAGCAAAACTGTTTTTTCGGCTGGGAAAGTGATGGCCAGTGTTTTTTGGGATAGTCACGGAGTTATCTTAATCGTTTATCTTCAAAAAGAAAAAAACCATTACACGAGCATACTACGCATCATTACTTGACCAACTGAAGGCAGAAATTGCGGAAAAACGGCCACACTTGCAGAAAAAGGAAATCCTGCTTTACCAAGAGAACGCGCCGTCTCACACCTCAGCGGATGCCATGGCGAAAATCCACGAATTACGGTTTGAACTGCTTGACCATCTGCATTACTCATCAGATCTAAAATTTCGGTCGGATGACAGATATTTCCATCAAATGGGCAGGCAATCACCTCCGTGAACAGTTATTTAGCAAAAAAAAAAAAAAACGCCGGGTACTATTTGGACGGCTTAGAGAGATGGAAGTATCGCTGGGAGAAATGTGTAGAGTTACAAGAAGACTATGTAAAAAAATAAAAATAAATTTTAAGAAAAAATGTCTTGTATCTTTGTTAGGCCGGAAACTTTTCAGGTTGTTGAACTTATCAATTTTTTGAAAATTGGCAATTCGGTATTTTAATAATTTTTGACTATATACGAATCCTTTTTGTATTAAATTAATATAAAACTACAAACTTTCTTGGTTTAATTTATTTTAATTAATTCTATATTATATATATAAACTGTGCTCTTAAAATATTGATTGATCTATAGGTTCCACCATGTTATCGAGTAACCGCATGCAACCGCATGGCACCATAGTTCATGTTAACACTAAGAATCTTAACAAGTTAATTAGCACTAAACGGCAGAGTGTTGTTTTTTCCAAAAGTTATTCAAAAATTCGACACGTACAATTATTTGCGAACACATGCTTCTTGTAAAACGTTTTTTTTTTATATTTGTGTAAAACTCCTTATGTATGTTTGTATAAAATATAATTTTGTATATTTAATGCAAAATATTTTCCTTAATATCAGTTTATATAAATTTATATACCTATAGCTTTCTTTCCTTTTTTTTTTTGTTACAAATGATTTGAGAATCGAAAGCGTTCATTTAAAAACTAGCGAACACACAATATTTATGCCACGATGTGTATAATAATACACAGAAATAGGTAGCTTTGTGAAAATGTACGTCTCGGTGAGTTTCCGATGGTAGAACTTTAAGATCTTATCATTGTACTGTGGGTCTGCATTTATGTCTTATTGACGAAGAAGGTTAGCTTAGGGACTGTTGAAAACTAACAAAAATGTTGGTATTTTCATTCCAGGTGTTCCAAGCTTGGGTCCCCCTTTTCATCGTCGCTTACATTCATTCTTGTTAGATCGGATGCCACAGAGTCTGTTTCGCTGCTGAAAAGATATAAATATATTTTTTATTACGATTAGAGAAAGAAATGTGAACGGCTAAGTAGAATGACTTTAAAACATAAATATATTGCAAATCTTTTTGTTAGTAGCTGTTTTGATTAGCAGCATTTTCTTGTAAATCGGATTGGTTGGGATTCTAAAACCACCTGTGCCATTCGTTAACACTATGGTATGGGCGGTGAACACATTATAATACCAGAACTTGAGCAGCGCTGAAAACTGGTTTGAAACCCAAACAAAAAACAATCACTCCATATATTAATCCCATCCTCGTAAATAACTTTATAGTTTAATACTATAGACCCAAATTCATGAGTTTTGTTGTCATCGCGTTAATGTAGCACGTGTATATTTACTGAGGACGAATCCCACCATGTTTGACATCACTTAATGAGAACTCCGTTGGATTGCTGAATTGCAAATGAGCAATCCAACAAACAGAAATTCTTCGTTGGCAGCGCAGCTAATAAAACCATAAAACCTAGGCACACATCTGAGCAGAAACTCAACACAGCGTTATTAAATTCTGTTTTAGAAAAAGTATCCCAAACGAAACCCGATGCCAACTATGAATCAGAAATTATGGCGCAACAATCCTATTAAAATAATCATAAATTATCTTTATCACCTGTTGCGGATTCGCAAATGAATGTACTGGAGGAATCTAGTACGTTCGTCATATGACAACTGCCACCCGCCAGCTGACTACGCGTCATGGAATAAAGGGTCGCCGATTTAAACGTGCCCAACGGTCGCGTCGTTCAGTCTGCATTCAACCACCAACGCGTACACACCATCGAGAACACTAAACCCTTCGAGATCACAACTTTCGCTTTGTCTTTCCTCATCACTGTGTCCATTGACTTTTCCCCGTTTTGCTTTCGATACATATGTTGTATTGTACACCCAAATAAACAACCGATACCGACACGAGACTTCCATCCCTTTGGGCTTAGTTAGTTATTTCATTTCACAAACAATGTGTATTTATAAACTTCTTTCCCTTTCTGGATGTGACAAAGTGAACACTCCAATATAAGAAAATGGGTAAACAATGTCTATATCAGCGGTAACATCATGCAGATATCATGATAAATAATGGAACTTTAAGAGGCTCGTCATCGCATAGCCGGGCTCGCTCTCGAGGCTCTGCCCACGCTCGACTGGCGGGCATCGGTTTCACCAATACGAATGTAAACACCGCCCACTAATATTTGCAAACAACGAAACCTGATATCCTTGCCCTAACTGAGACCCAGGTCGATTCGTCAACTGATCCGACATATCTTCGTTGCTCAGGATACGACTTACATTCCCTTTTAAGGGCGGAGTCTGCGTCGTCGCGTGGTCCGATCTGGCCTGCCAGAGGATGCAGGCGTTGGAACCCAATAGTATGGACATCATATGGTTGAGGGTCGTGCTGAGGAATTCCGTTAAATTTCTTTGTTGTTTTTACCGCTCCCCGAATGACGATCGACCGCGACATTTTTCGAACATCTTTCACATACTGTCGACTGGGTACAGATCAACCACCCAGCTTCTGAAATTGTTGCCCTTGGTGATATTAATGTGCACAATTCCGGCTGGTTGTTACATTCTAACAGAAGCGACGAGGCTGGGAGGCTGGTGGAGATGTTTGCTGTTAGCCACAACATGATTCAACTCGTAGGGGAGCCAACGCGAGTGCCGGATGCCCGAGGCGATTATGCGAACACCCTGGATCTGCATGGAAGTATAGGGTTGCTAAGTGGGACGATTTGCGAGATTTCTTCGCATCCTTTCCATGGTCCGAGATGCGCTTCGAAAACTCCGATGTTAACGCTTGCGCCGGTCGATTCCAGAGATTATTCTTCTGGGAGTGGAGATGTATATTCCACATTGCATCAAACGAAGTTCGTCTGATAAACAATGCGAGCAGATTACAGCGGCAAAAAATAGAGCTTTTAAAGGATGGCGCTCCAATCCCACCGATGTTAACAGAACGAACTTTGTTAGAATCAGAAACCCGTGCAACCAGGCGATTGATACCGCGAAGAAAGCTCACAACGACAGAGTGATCAACAAACTCCTTCGGCGCCCAACTGGTTCGCGCTCCTTCTGGTCAATGGCAAAAATTGTCAGCAGTAACTTCGCTTCCTCCTCTTTCACTCCGTCGGTGACAGACAGCGGGACGTTAGTCACGAATTCAAAGCATAAAGCTAATGTGTTCGCAAATTTATTTTCCGCGAATTCAAACCTCGATCCCGGCGTTTTGGAGCCACCTGTGATCGCGCCGGTACGGTCTTCGATGCGGGGTGTGAGATTTCGTCCGCGCACTATTCAACGCATTCTACGTGAACTGGATTGTAGGAAGGCAACCGGGCCGGACGGAATACCAGCAATAGTCCTTAAGAACTGTACTCCAGAACTATCGCCGGTTCTTGGCAGACTCTTCCGCTTATCTTATGCACGGAGGACCTTTCCTGCCTGCTGGAAAATCGCTCGAGTTCAGCCAATCCCAAAGACGGGAAAAAAGTGTCTCCCACAAAATTACCGTCCGATAGCATTACTGTCTATTTTATCTAAGGCGATGGAAAAAGTCATCAAAGAGTTGGTTAAGTATTTGGAGTGCAACGGACTTCTGAATGATCGTCAATACGGACTCCGTGGCCAGCGGTCTACGGAGACCTTTTGACACTTATAACCGATATATGGACATCTGCAATTGAATGGCATGGTGAATCAAGGGCGGTCGTATTAGATATCTCCAAGGCTTTTAACCGCGACTGGCACGGGGCATTGCTGAGCAAACTTCGTTCATATGGACTTTCCCAACAGCTTTGCGACTGGACGAGGAACTTCTTCGAGAATCGATCGATCCGGGTTGTTGTGGACGGCGAGTATTCGGATCTGTATTCTGTTAATTCGGGGGTGCCCCAAGGTTCTATTTTGGCTCCAACCTTGTTCTTGCTTCACATAAGTGATTTGTTGGAGACAACGGATAACTGGGTGTTCAGTTTTGCGGATAATAGTACGCTTGTTTCCTCCTTTGCGAATGTTTGGCCGATTGGTGCATCTGCGTCGGATCAGCTGAGATGTAGACAGATTGACTCTCTGAACCAGGATCTATGTTACATAGGGCCCTGCAGTGGGGAAGGGCCAATCTCGTCGACTTTAATGCAGCGAAGGCACTATATACAACATTCACAAGGAAAAGTGGATCATCGGTTCCACAGCTGATGATGAATCGCCGGCCCTTCGAGGCTGGGGAAAGTTTGAAATTGCTCGGCGTCAGGGTCTGTGGGAATGTATCATGGCATAAACACGTATCGAGTGTCGCCAGGTCAGCCTCACGAAAACGGAGCTATCTTTTTAGAGCCAATAAATATTTTACTCGGGCAAAACTTCTTCTCCTATATAAATCCCAAATTAGATCCGCGCTCGAAAATTTCTCTCATATTTGGAGCTGGACTCCTAAACATACTTTCGACCTACTTGAGAGCATACAGATAGGGGCGATCCGCCTGATCGGGGACACGGCGCTGACGTTGGGACTACAGTCACTGTCACGTCGAAGGCGCGTAGCCGACCTCTGTCTGTTTTACAGATATTATCACGGGTACTGTTCTTCGGAGATTCTTGGTATTGTTGTACGCAATTCGGCTTATATGCGCTCCACAAGACAATCCGACGGATCGTTTGTGGTTCATCTCCCGACGGCGCGAACATCTCTGCGTCAGAACTCGTTCCGTTACAGAGCGGGGAAGCTGTGGAACTCCCTCCCCACGCAAGTGTTCCCAGAGCGTTACAACCTGCAACTGTTCAAAAATAACTGCAACAGTTATTTGATGGCATCTCGGGGCGCCCTCTCGGCGCTATAGGTTCGCCTCTCCCGAGAGAAGTCTAAAAAAAAAAAAAAAATGCAAACATCACCCATTGTCCATTTATTACAATTGCCCAAAAAATTTTGGAATAAAACTGTATATTGCCAGTTCGAAGCGATATTGGATAGTTCATGGCAATTTATGAGCTATGGTATGACCCAAAGGATCAAATATTGTGGCTTCTAGCAAACAAAAGCTATCCCAGAAAAAGAGGAATTTGCGTTAGACCAGCAGCAAAGAACAATAGTAGACTGTGGCGACACATTGATGGCCTGCAAAAGCAATTTTTTAAAAGAAAACTAGTTGTGTTCTGGTAGTCGTGCATGACTGTTATGATCTGAGTGAAGTGATGAGAGCAATAGGATATTTCCTCGAACCGAATGGACATAGGACAGGACACGGGTGCAATACTTGTACCAACGTTAAAAAACCTTTTCGCACGGCCATCAAACAGGCCTTTGAAAAATACACCTATTATCAAAGAAGGCAAAGTCAAAGGTGAGCTTGTGGCATTTCCAACAGACACAGGTGAACACCCAAACCACCATTAACGGAAAAATCAAAAAATGTCATTATCAGAGCCATATACCAGAACAATTACCATATCAAACTAATAGCGTTTGCGACGGTAGTGAGGAATGTGTGATTCGCACCGACATTGCGACGCTTAGAATCACTAAAAGATGGAACCAAAGCCACAACACATCAGACCACTGCCGCATGTACGAAACAGAGTATTATTCTCAAGTGATATTGATTTACAATGGTATACGGCTCTGACAAGTCGGCGCCCCGAGATGTCACCAAATAATTCTTGCAGTTCTTTTTGAACAGTTGCAAGTTGTAACGGAGTTTGCTCAGCAATGCTCCGTGCCATACGCGGTCAAAAGCCTATCCAATACGACCGCTCTTGACTCACTATCCCATTTTTCATTTTCCATTGTACGTACATTTCTATTTTGTTGTTTTTCTTATATTTACCTTTCTTGCTAAACAAAAAATGCTTAAATTCTAGCTTTTTAAAATTAGATTCTAACTTACAGGTCCCCTGCGGACACTCTAAGCTAAACTTGGGGTGACTATTATCATGTATTATTGACTTACCATGCCCTTCAATCGCAGTTGTCCATATATCAGTTATAAGGGTCAAAAGGTCTCCCGTGGACCGCCTGCCACGGAATTCGTATTGAAAATTATTCAGAAGTCGGTCGCACTCCAAATACTTAATTAACTCGGCATTGATGACCTTTTCTATGACCTTAGACAACATAGGCAGTAATGCTATCGCTCGGTAATTTTGTGAGAGACACTTTTTCCCGTTCTTTGGGATTGGTTGAACTCGAGCTACCTTCCAGGGATTGCCATCCGTGCATAAGATAAGAGATAAGAGCATGCTAAGAATCGGCGATAATTCTCGAGTACAGTTCTTAAGAACTACTGCTGATATTCCGTTCGGGCCGGTTGCCTTCCTACAGTTCAGTCCACGTAGAATTCGTTGAATAGTACGCGGGTGGAACCTCACATCTCGCATGGACGACCGTACCAGTCAGGTAGCTCCAAAAGACCGGCAGCGGCGGCAGAATTTGCGGAAAATAAGTTTGCGAACACATTAGCTTTTTCTTTTGGATTTGTGACTAGTCTCCCGCTGTCGTTCACTAACAGGGCAAAGAGGAGGAAGCCTAGTTACTGCTGACAGCCCAAGCCATTTACCAGAAGGGACGCGAACCGATTGAGCATTCAAGCAGTTTATCACTGTCGTTGTAAACATTTTTCGCGGTATCAATCGACTGGTTGCACGCGTTTCTGATTCCAACGAAATTCGTTCTGTTAACATCGGTGGGATTGTTATCTGTAATCTGCTCAAACCAAGGTTTATCAGATGAATTTCATTTGATGAATTGCGGAATGTAAATCTTCATCCCGAGAAGTATATTTTCTGTGACTGACTCCCCGCATGTGTTAACATCAGAGTCTCCAAAGCACACCTCCGACCACGGAAAGGACGTGAAGAACTATGGCAAATCGTCCCAGTTGGCCGTCCCATACCTTCATACATGACGAAATTTCTTAGATCGATAATTTCGTTTGAAATGCAAGTGGGTGCTCGACCAATGCCAAGCAGTGATCTGAGTCTCCCAGTGACGCAGAAACTTCCACGGTAGAAACGGTCGGCTCGGATATCAAAAACATATCCAGGGCGTTCGCATAATCACCTCGGGTTTCCGACACTTGCGTAGATTCCTCCACGAGTTCAATCAAATTGCGGCTAACAGCGAACATCTCCGCTAGCCTCCCAACCTCGTTAAAATGTTTCTGTTAAAATTTACCAACCAGCCGGGGTTGTGTACATGAAAATCGGCAAGGACGACAATTTCAGAAGTCGGGTGGTTGTTCTGTATCCAGTCGACGGTATGTGAAAGATGTTAAAAAAGTGTCACCGGTCGATCGTCATTCAAAGAGCGGTAAAGACAACAAAGAAATTTAACGGAATTTCCCAGCAGGACCTTCAACCACCCAACTTATTGGGTCCTAATGCCTCCATCCTTTAGCAAGCCCGATAGGACCGCGTCAAGACCCAGACTCCACCCTTAAAACGGAGTCTCGAATACAACTCGTATCCGAGCAACGAAGATAAATAGTATCGACCTGGGTCTCAGTTAGGGAAAGTATATCAGGTTCCGCTATTTGCAAATATTGGTGGACGGCGTTTACATTCGTATTGGTGAAACCGATCCCCCTGATGTTACAAAATGCCGTTATCAGTCGAACGTCGACAGAGTTTCGAGAACGAACCCGATTACGCGAGGACAAATTTCGGTTATTTATCCAAACATTTGCGTGATGTTCCCCCTGGCATAGTCCTGTGCCTGTCCTGCAAACTTCACATATTGCTGTGGGGTTAAATACCTTTTCGCCCAGTTAAAGGGCACATACATACAGGTGTCCTCAACCCCACGTATCCACAGAACACGTGGGCCCAATATACCTTATCGCCTAGCTAAAAGGGACATACATATTGGCGTCCTCAACCCCACTGGTCCACAGACACGTGGGACCAATTCCTCGACCGCTTCCCCATGCCTGCACGGTTATCGAAGGACACCACCCAGATACGAAATTGTTTGACGACCCATTAGCTGGGTAAACACAAGTGGCAGCGCCAAACGCAGACAGCCATCAAAATCCCATACGATAAAAGTATGACCAAGAAAAAAAACAAATTTATGATCTTTTCTTGAGCCAACCGCTGGGTAAACACAAGTAGCCTGCGTGGCAGCGCCAGACGCTGACAGCCATCAAAATCCCATACCATAAAAATATGACCAAGAAAAAAACAAATTTATGATCTTTTCTTGAGCCAACCGGAATTTGGTTTTTCCTTATCGAAAGAACCATTGTGAGAACAGAGGGTAAACAATAACCGAGCCGACAGTGTTCCTACAAGGGGATAAAAACCATATAAACATGTCGCAGCCGAAGATACTGACTTCGGACGAAGAAATCACCAGGGCCATAAACCACATGCTGGTACAGCACACAAGGGGATACCGCAGATGTGTGAAAAGCCTTCCGATCCTTAGCATATCTCCGGCCACATGAACAGCAACGTTCGCGTCTGTGTATGGGGGTGCAGCCACACACTCGCTACGAACAAAACGGAATCGTAGGACGAGAGAGGGTGCTCTCTTGGAAAACCCCTTGGAAAAGAGAGGATATCCAAGGGAAGTTTTTATTTAAGAGAAGGAAAGAATAACCGGGTGAGTTTCCTTTCCTTCGGGAAAAAATTTATAAGTCAGTCCAGTGATATCTGCGATAGAGTACAGACAGTAAGAGTGTGTCGCCGCGAGTTAAAAAAAAAAAAACAAAAAAAAAACAAGAATAGAAAAGTCAGTGAAGAAAAAACAATCAGTGATTTTTATTTCGTAGACAGGAACACAATCAATTAAAGAAATCCGCCAAATTGGTGACCCCGGCGTGATCTGTACTCGTATACACAGCACACAGTTTCCCGTAGTAAAACAGAACTTTACCACTACGATCACGACTTCCGACGTCCACTCGCTCGCTCGTTCCTCGCTACGTCGTTCGCACACAAAGTTGATCGTAACAAAGTTACTGAGGAGGGAGTTGTGTGGTGTTTCTAACAGATACGCACACAATATACAAACAAATAGAGAAGAACACCGAAAGAAAATCGAATACGAAAATGCATCAGCCGTATACCAAGCAATAGCATGGCAATTCCTCATCAGTTGAGTGTACTAGAGTTTAGAAATAGAATTCGTACACACGGCAGTAGGCTGATGCTTCAATGCTTCGCTTTTCACCCATTTCATCGTATGTTCAAATCATCGTTTTCACTATCCCTGCTTAACGCAATAATCTAGCCGGAGATCCAAATAGGAAACTAGTTTACCTCCGGAATTCTTTATCTCAGAAGGTATCATCAAGGCTTATCTGCAGTACTTTCTGTTCACAATCTAAAAGTGCATAAATATTGTGGGGGTTAGGAGTGTTAGTGTTGTTAGTGTGCCAAACACGGACACTCGGTTCACTCCTATCCCCATCCGACTGTCACTAAATGAAAGTTCCGCCAAAAGCTAATCACCAAATAAATGAACGAAACGCCGCCACGTTTGTCCACAACCGGGAGTAAGGGAAAACGTCTTCGAAACACCGTCCACGAGAAGTAAGCAAACACCTTAACAACAACACCCAGGAACCGCTGCCGGGAAATTAAACACTCGGTTATTCTGCTGGAGCAAATGTTTTTTATTTTATTTCACTTTGGTTATAAGCTCGTTCTTAGCCATTATTAAATTCTTAGTGTTTTTATACCTCACTTAGAACTTATTATTAATATTAACTTGATTTTTATGGATTTTAAACTACTATTACCCACACGACTCCGGGTGTTTTCGCGTCTCCGTGCACACCGGAGAGCGGGAACGGCATGACCGTGGCGGTCAGCGGGTGGTAAAGGACTCCAAGATTCAACCCACGTTTGGGGTGAATTTGGTGGTGTGGTGAAAAGGAAATGAAATTTCCTTTGACCAGTGGCCAATGGAAGGCGATCTCTGGGACGCGGTGGTGTACGTGTGTGTTCGAACACATCACCGTGTTTATCGATGCATTTAGCCAAGGATAGACAGAACCTACAACGAGGAAAAAGAGGAACAAATGGGAAACGACATAAGGCATCGTTCGGTAATGAGGGTCAGCTGTCTAAATAGCAGCCACTCATTAAATGCTAAAAGGGATTGAAATAATAGAGATCGTATACCGTATCTCTGTCGACTGGAAGAATTGGATTCTTTTGTTTGCATATGTTTATGCTATTGAATCCAATTCGACGGCTAAGCGCGACGTCGGTGATTGTTTGAAGATTCAAACAAAGAAATATTTCAGCGAGAAGTACTTGCAGTTGTATCGATAGTTGCAAGCCTTCGGAAGGTAATTTAGATGGGTACACAATGACGGTCGTGTATACCATCTGTCTCAATTATGCAGCATCTATGGCGACACCAGGATCGAACTATAGTGTGAATATCTACACTAATTGGAAATTCGGTTTTTGGGTCGCTAATGCAGAGATCCATTGATAATGTATGAATGCCCATGTATAAAAAATTCTTTGCAGGCATTTCCAGGTAATGGATTGAAAATATTAACTATCCTTGGGAAGGGAATGTTTTTAGGTGCCCATGCAAATGAGTTGGCTGGGAACCATGGGAGTTGGGTTGTAATAATGGGGGTTCTGCCTGATAAGTTAAGAAAGAAATCTTACGGAGAATTATATGCGAAGGGATGCATGAAAGGTAAGTTTTCTTTTCCAGGGGCTTTTTTAGATCACAGATTTGATCTCTTTAGTGCGTGAAGCATTTATGGTGGTAATGCGATTGCAATAGTGAAATTAGGAGATTGGGTGCAGGTTATGGGGTTTTTTTGGGAAAGCGAACCGCCACAATATCACTGCCCGAAAGAAATAATCCTTGGTAAGGATTCTTTACTTTATATTATAATATTGGGACCTTGACCAAGTTTGCACTGATTTGCCTAAGTTCTCGAGTTTTCAATGGATGACGTGACTCATATCAAGAACCAATTGAATTCGCAAAATCATTAGGATTTGATAACACCACCGTTTTAAAATATTTGGATATATTATGGTTGAGTCGAAAGCAATACACATTGGGTGCTGTACAATTTGAAGCCAACAAGAACTTATTCAATGGCTTTAGTGGTTTATGATTGTAATATATACTTTAGCTTTACCGACAAGTTGGAATTCTGCGTATTGAAAGAATACTGTGTGTTCAACAAGCATTGAACGCGCCTTCCACTAGCAATGGCTCTTGTTGTGGGTCCTCAAGACTATGGAAATCAATGCTAATCTGTCTTATCAAGCAATTTCATTTATATTTACCAATCAGAAAAACCGTGTGAATTAAAAACGAATACGGATATCTGCGGAGTATAGTCATTAGTGATATAATTAATTGACGAGTAAAATATTTTTTATTCATCTAACTGCTTCTCCAGTAAACATGTTTGAAGACAAACAAGGTCTTGGTATTATGAAAATACAAAATCATTTCAAATGTGTCCGGTAAAAAAATTGACATTTGAATAATTTGTTCGTTGAAGTATGAATAAATTTTTATTAATACTGTGGTTTTATAATTGAATTCAAATTCAGGAAATATTGCATTTGCCTGCACCCTAAGCTATAGTATTTATTATCGGAATATATTCCCGTTTTGTTTAACAACGTATGATTAATTAAAAAACTTAAATGTTAAAACGGCGGAAAAATATCGTATAAATAAAAATAGTGTCAATGCGTGTTGGTAATGAAAGTTTATGAAAGCATAATTAACGTACATGAGCAGGATATATTGGAAGCGGAGAGATTCAGGCGATTGGTTCGGATAACTAATGATCATTGAACAAGAGGAACATTTAGCTCTGTGAGATTTATTGCCCGTTTTCGTATCCTACGTCGTGTTGTCGTTGTCTCTGACTGTATAATTTACGCGTTATGGAACAATCATTCGACATGTTCAAGATACTCATTTCGTTGTTCATTAGTTCAAGTTAGATTGTTTGAAGATATGTTATAAGCTCTTTCATAATATGAGACAATCTGGTAAGCTATGAATCCTAGCGAATATATTACTGCATACATGGCTGTTAGAAACACATCATTCAGTTTTCGTAAGGACGGCACAATCCAGAGCGATTCGAATTCTTGGACCACGCCGCCTTAATGGCTGAGTTGGTAAAGAGGTTGTGTCTTGGGTTTGATTGTGGAAACCCAGGTTCAACTGACAACTCTTGCTATTGCGCAGTTCGGCACAATTGCTGAGTAGTAAGTAGGGTCCCCAGACTCCAGCCACCCCGTTAAGCTATAGTCTTCGTGAAACGCTTGGAAGAAATCCTTGAGCATCTTTCCGAGCTTTGCTGATGGACCCGGTCGAAAAAAACTAGCAACCCAGCGCTATAGGTTCGCCTTTCCTGGGAAAGGTAAAATAAAAAAAAACTGCATTCACACTAATTCTAAGGAGTTCTTTCATTCCAAAACCTACAACTAATAGTTATGATAAGGAACCACCCCAATGTAATGTGATTATAAGCCGTAATAGTATATAAACCATAAATACGAATTATAAATAGAATGTAACTGTAGCATATTTATTTATACTCCACTGTGGTGCCATGCTACGTGAGCCCACTCCGCCGGTTGGGCTGACGTTGCGATACATACGGAGCATCGCAATGTACATGCGAGTACATATGAGTATAATAAATTCAAAGTCTTAAGATAGATTCCGTGGGAGTCAGTTGTATCCCCCATGTTATAGTGTAAATAAAGTTCTCCCGCAGAAGATCTCGGAAGAAAAACAAAGTTCGAAAATCATTTTTTATCGTTTAAAAGCCGTGTTTTGTCACATGAACATATCAAAATAAAGGTGTTGCAATGTTAAAGGTTTTTATACAAACAAAATATCGTAATTTAAATAAATTTCATGCTTTTAGGACAAAAGTTATATATTTAGTGATTGGTTTATTATACGGTTAAATCGCGCAAAGTTTTCTACTTATATTGTTGCTCTTTAAAGGCGAACAATTATTGATCGTAAAAAAACCAATCTCGTTTAAAGCTGGTGCAGTTGGAAAAGATAAACGCTCGAGGGGAAAACTTGTATTCACTGTTTTTAAATTGTTAATTGTATTACAAACTAAAAGAACGAATGAACCGATTGTAAGAATTCCAATGAATTGCAGTGGACACATTAAAAAAGTTTCACAATTAAAAAGATACTTAAAATAAGTATAAAAGCAATTAAAAGTAATAGGTCAAACAGTTATACAAAGTAATCGTTCAGCTGTAAGGATTACTTGACAACATCAAGATTTAATAAAGATTTGTCAAGTGTATAAAGTAAACGAGTGTCAAATATAATATTTCAACAACAAACTAAACCAAATATTTACCCACTATCGAACTTAGATTGTTTCATAGCGAAGTGAACCTTTATACGAGAGTTGCCTCTTATGTTTCGGGATTTGGCAACCCTAGTGTTGCAATCCGGCAATTGACAGCTCTGTCGTAAAGTTGGACATTTTTGAGGTTATACGCACTCAGAATGTTTTGACATACGAGCGCTATTTGTGTTGTTTACAGTAACTTAAAAGATTCATCTCGGCCCAAAAATGGAATTAAATCGTCAACATTTTCGTGCGATTATTTTTTACAACTTTCGGCGTGGATTAACTCAGCAACAGTGCATGGATGAACTTAATTCAATTTTTGGCGATGAAGCTCCATCAAGGACCAGTATTTATCGATGAATTGAGTCGTGGTCGTAGTTCACTCCAATTTGAATTTCGTGAAGGTCGTCCAAAATCAGTTGTTGTTCCGAAAACCATTGATGCTGTGCGCGAACTGATATTGGAAGATCGTCATGTGACCTATCGTGAGATTGAGACAGCCTTAGGCGTTAGTGGGACCAGCATACATTCAATATTGCATAAACATTTGACTGTCAAAAAAATTTGTTCGCGTTGGATCCCACACAATTTGTCAATCGCCCAAAAAAAGGCTCGTATCAATTGGTCGAAAGAAATGCTCAAAAAATACGGTCGCGGTGCTTCGGAACACGTCTATGACATCGTGACAGGTAATGAATCGTGGATTTACGCGTATGAGCCCGAAAGTAAAACAGCAGTCGACTGTCTGGGTGTTTCAAGATGAGCCAAATCCAACAAAAGTTGTTCGCGCACGAAGCACTTCCAAGCAAATGGTCGCCTGTTTTTTCGGAAAAACTGGACATGTCGCAACCGTACCACTAGAACAACGCAGAACAGTCAATTCTGAGTGGTACACAACCATTTGTTTGCCAGTTGTCTTCCAAGAAATCAGGAAAACCAACCGCCGAAGACGGATCACTCTTCACCACGACAATGCGAGCTCTCACACATCGGCTGCGACAACTGCATTTTTGAGCACCCAAAACATCGATTTGATGGGTCATCCGCCGTATAGTCCTGACTTGGCACCGAATGACTTCTTTTTATTCCCGTACGTAAAAAACAAACTGAGAGGTCAACGTTTTTCGACACCTGAAGAAGCGGTTGCTGCATTCAGAATGCATGTGTTGGAGATACCTCAATCAGAGTGGCAAAAGTGCTTCGACAATTGGTTCAAACGCATGCAAAAGTGTATAGATCTTCATGGGGAATATTTTGAAAAACAATAAAGTGATTTTCGATGATCAATATTTGTTTTTTTTCTCTAATCCCGAAATATAAAAGGCAACCCTCGTATAACCAAAAAATAATTCAATGCTAAAATGCCACAATGCCACAATGCCGCCCACCAATGAAGACTTAACGAAGGACTCTTGAATAAAAAATTAAAAAAATTTAACGAAATGCAGCACTAGTTAATTAATGAATGGTAAACTATCAATATAAATAATTCTGCAAACCTAAAATTTCAGCTTGAACGATGGTTATAAAAAGAAATAGACAGCAAAAGACTGTGACGTTGCATTATTAGCATAAAGAGGTAATAACTATTCGAAAATGATAAATAATATATTCAAGTGTGTGCAATTCGTGATAGTAACACAACGAGCGAGTAAGCTTAGTTTAACACAAAATTTTACATTAGTCAAATAAACTTTTACAATTGCTTATAAAATTGACATAAATCACTGAAAACAACACAACAACGAAATAAAAATAGTGTATAATTAAATTAAAGCAGTAAAGAGCTTAAAAATGACTAGATATTTAGGTTTAGTTCGTAGTCAATTTGTAGGAGATAACTTTTATCTTAATATGATTGTCACACAAAATAATCGCTGTTATCCTAGCAACATTTGATACAAACTTTTATTTTTCCCTGTAACAATATTTTTGACAAAAAACAAATTTGGATTATTGTGCTTGAATGGTAAATAATTTTCTTTTATACATACACATATATATATATATATATATATATATATATATATATATATATATATATATATATATATATATTTATATATATTGTTGCGGATCTTACCTCTGACGTCAGAGGTAAGATCTTTGAAAAAGTTAAAGAATTTAAATATCTGGGAACGATACTGACGGCCAGTAACGAAATGTCGAAGGAAATTAACAAGAGACTGCATTCCGGCAACGCGAGTTGGCACGCAGTCAGTAAACTGCTGAAATCCAGACTGCTATCACGTAACATAAAGCTCCGTGTCTATAGAACCATAATCATGCCAATTGTTCTATATGGATGCGAAACATGGGCTCTCACAAAACGGGAAGAAAATAAATTCCGTCTATTCGAGAATAAAGTTTTGAGAGGCATCTTTGGAGGTAAATATGACGAGGAGGCAGGACAATGGAGGAGACTCCATAACCACGAATTGGAAGAACTATATCGCAAGCCTACAATAGTGAGAGTAATCAAGTCGCGAAGATTAAGATGGGCCGGACACGTGGCGCGAATGGGGAACGATAGGACCGTGCATAGAATTCTTGACGGTAGACCAACGGGAAAGAGACCGGTAGGACGGCCGCGACGGAGATGGGAGGACAATGTTAGGTTTGACCTTGAGGAGATCGGATCGAATGGGGAAGCGTGGAAGGAGAGTGCCCAGGGCAGGGAAGGATGGCGAAGCCGAGTCGGTGAGGTCATGAACTTCCGGGTTCCTACAGGCCAATAAATAATAATAATAATAATAATATTGTTGCGGATCCACCGATGCAACCAGCGAAGTTGCAATGGAATGCCGCCCTTGGCAACAATATAACAAATGTCAGCAACTAGCTGGCATAATCGAATTTGGTTGTGAAGGAAACGACATAAACAAACTTTTGCTGACACTTCTTCGTTAAACATTCATTGAATCGACACATTGTTTTTATCTGTAAAATCTAAATCATTGGAAAGTTCATCTGTAAAAATCGGAATCATCAATTAAACTTAAACCTATCTTTGGGTACCAATCCACACGAATGGTTTTATTGTTGTGTGACGGATAATTGTTTAGTTTGCAATAGGATTCTCATCAGGAGTGCGGCAGCAATTTACAGGTATCCGGGTTGTTTCTTTATATTGAATTCACCTTAGTTGCAGAAATCATTGTGATTGACGCCATTGCGGTGGATAACCAAATCTGGAGATTACCCAACCACGTAATCAACGTGCACGTCAGGAGACCGAATTGTTCCTGACCCCAGCCCACAATACAACAAGAACCCGGTCTTAGTGGAAGGTGTGTTCAACGCTTGTTGTACACACGTATATATATATATACGTATATATATATATATGTATATATATAATATATATATATATATATATATATATATATATATATATATATATATGTATATATGTATATTAATATATATATATATATATATATATATATATATTCCCTTTTGTTGCTCGTTCGTGAACTTTTCGACATTCACGGATCCCGAAAAATAGCTGTATCCATATTTAAAGAAAAAAACGTAATAAAATACGAAATTTTGTATCGCTTTTGTAACACTCTTTGTATTTACTCTGTTAAGCCCGCAACGTTATACGATCCGGTCTTTTCACTCGTATACTATTCACTTTTTAATGTTCACTCTTATACTATCCACCCTTATACATATTTATTTATATTTATTTACATGCTATTAACTTGTATGGCTTTTACTTTTATACTCTTCACTCTTATACTTAACATTGTTATAACATTTACCTCCTTTTGGAAGAAAACATACAAAGCCGATTTTATGTTTGCGCCACGCCCCACGACTGCCAACGGACCAATGAATCTTATGAGCGGCTGGTGCTATAATTATGCTTCCATGCAACCTATTCAACTGTACATTCCCCATACATTAACATACATTCAACCAATCCCCGGAAAGGCCGATAAATCATTCCAGTCTTATTGACCCATAAGCCCACTAACTGCTATTCTTTCTGAGATAATGGAAACACTGCTTAACTGTCAACTTTCAAAATGTCTAGAATCAAATGACTGAACACAATGGCAAGTTGTTCAAATCCGTCGGTAGACATAGATTCAACATATCATGCGTGTGTCTTTTCTGAGAGTGCGCATTACTCCACGTTGAAAGTTAACTTCAGAAACATAGAGAATTATTCTTTACTCAAACACCACTGGGGAATGGTCTACTTGATCATGTGTTTCCTCGTAATTGTAATGTATGTCTTTTCTATCATGCAGTACCCGTCAATCTGAGAATAAGAATTATGTCATGTTTAGTCGAACACCGCTGTGGAATGCTCTACTTGATCATGTGTTTCCTCGTAATTGTAATGCACAATCAACTAAAATCAATCTACATCGACACCTCCTTTTCTTATATACTACCTTTACTTTCACTCGCACTGCGCTCTGACATTTCAGGTTACTTCAAAATCCCTTTTTTTTGTGTAATAGTGTAGGAAAATAACCTTGCCCGTAAAAACAAATTATTATGGAAAATTGAACAAATTTACTTGCTAAATAAGGCCAAGACCGGATCCCGGTTGTATTGCCGATGATGGTTATGATGAGTGTAAGAAAATATTATTATGAAACCGTATATTTTAGAAGACAACTGCCATAATGGTCTAGTGTTATACTCCCGCTGCATTGTACCTCCCACCCGTATACAATTAACGTTCATACTATTAGCTCTTATACGGCAATCTCGTATACCGTAGATTCGTATACAGTAAACTCTTATACAGCGAACTATTATATCGCGACCTCGTATACTATTGTCTCTTAAACTGCGAACTCATATACTCTAAACTCTTGTACTACAATCTCACATACTGCAAGCAAATATACAACAAACGTTTATACTGTGAAACATGTGTACACTGTATATAAATTATGATTCTCTTACACGGGTAATTCTGATATGTTTACATCTTATTTGCTGTTATGCTATTTATGTTTCACTGGGTGCCGTTACACTACTTCAATGTTATATTATATTTATGATACACAATTTTACTGATATACGTCTGTGCTACTGCACTGCTATTCCTCGGCATTGAAACATATCTTAGCTGCTTACAATAGTAGTTCCAGTAAATTCCAGGAGGAGCGCAATGTGCTCACAGAGCACATCAACGGGAAAGTGGATACCACCAACAGGAGAGTGCTAACATTAAGCTGAAACAACTGTGGAAATTCATCAACGCATGGCACATTATGTAGAAGACGAAATACGTCGACCCTGTCTGCGGAAGAAATGTTGAGAGACGATTCTTGGGGAAACAAACCGGAATGTGCTTGCGTGGTTGGATTTAGTCTCCAAGTGCACTCGGCCCATCCGTATCTTCAGAAATTACCATCCCTACATCGCAAACCAAAAAAAGTCATCAACCCAAAATGCTGCGGTGGAGATTAGCAATAGCACTGCCTAAGGGTTGGCGAATGATAGCTCACAGAGGGCGAAACCCCCTAGTAAATAAATAAATAAATAAAATCATTGAAGAAAAAATTCGGTTAGTATTGTAGGTAGAGGAAAAACGTCCTAAAAATAGTCTAATGTTTACCTATTTGTCTTTGAAAATTTGAGGATCAGGTTACGGAAAAAAGCGGACAGCAATTAGACCGCCGTCTCTCACGAAAACCAATGACGCATTAAATAACCCTCATATGTAAGCAATGACAACATGGAATTTTCAACGCCTATAAAAAGAAAACACAACACCTTATTAGTTATTGACACGTTCATGATTGATCTATTTAAAATTCTCACACGCAATCATTTACGCGGCTTCCACTCATAAATGGACTTATGTGGTGAAGTTCAATTATGTGGGCAATCACATGGACTGCAAAGACAATACCGCACTGAAGCTATTGCATTTTTATTGAGCCAATTGAATTGCTACTTCCATTTATGATTGAAGGCAATCGATCCACTTTCAAAAATCATAAGAAAACAATCTGTGAGTTTCTTTATAAGGAAATTCGTATCGGAGAGTCGGTTTCCCACAATTTGTAAGATTAATTCAAGTCATCACAAACATGAAGCCACATCTATTAGGTTATTCCAAAAATGTCTTTGATGACTTACACACCTTTGGAATTTATTAGGTATAGTTGTTTGTTAGACATCGGCTGTTTCAAAATGCCTTACCTCCTTGTCAACCTTTTGTCTATTGTGTATCATGACATTTAAGAGTTGTTCAAACATGTAGGGATTGTTAAGGGAAAGAGTATAATAATCCAAAAGCATGTAGGAAGGCTGTTGGGTATGACAGAGGCAGTTTTTAGGCTGAGAAAAACTTAATATGTAGATTCGAAGTTACCCAAGTTGATGGAGTTTAGGGCCGTGAAATTACTTATATAGTATAAGAATGTCTGTGAGGTGGACAATGAGGTGCATTATCCAAGATAAAAATTCGCACGCTCAGAGGAGCTTTTGATTAAACTGTCATTTATTTGTCTCAATAGATAAAGACAGATTTATCTTAAAATTCACCTTAAACCTAATAAGCTTATGGCTTGTATAAGTAATATAAGTGTAGGTCAATTCGAGTTGACATTCCACAGAGTCGTTACTAGTGTAAGAGGTAAAGTAGGCAAGTAAGCATAATGTAGAATGGTTGGTATTAATTTGACGTTCATCTTTTGAAGAGCAAATATCGAAAGCCAAGAGCAAAGAAAATAATAAAATAGAAATATTTTTTTAAAAAAATACTTGGGTTGTATGAAGTAGGTGTGCCGGCACGGACACTGGGTCACTCCTATCCCCAACGATATTTCCGCCGAAAATTGGTCACTAAAGGACAAATGACAAGCAAACCTGGAGCCGACACTCTAACAATAAAACACCTGGGCGAATTCGCCACGGAATAAAACTCCATACAAATGTTTGGTTCTTAAATGTTCGCTTTATTTGTGTGCAAGTAGTTATTGATTGTTCGGTTAACACTATTGCAAAAGAGTTGTTGCACCCCAATGGTCACGGACTCCCCCGATGGTGGTTGGAAAGCGACTCGTCGAGGTACTCAGCGATTAACCTCGAGAGACTCTGGTGAGTCCTCCCTCATCTGAGGGTGAGTTTTCCTATCACGAGAGAAACGTGAAGTCTCTCTTTGTGGTGGTATGGTGGAGAGTTGGAGAGGATATCTCCGGGTCGATCTTAGCTAATGTGCTAATGATCCATTGTTTACTCATGCACGAAAGTCATGGAAAACGAAACTGAAAAGGAGTATAGAACAAAGCACATCGGGTGGTCATGGATGCAGCTGTACAAATAGTCTGCATCGCAATTAGGAAACTGATAGTAGGAGCAATTTAGGTACACAATGGAGATTGTGTACTGTATCTTGCTGTACGGAAAGGTTCGAATTTTTGTATGCATTGTTTATATGCTGAACAATTCGATTTATGGCGACTAGATGCTAGATGCGTGCATTGCTTTTGTCGCTTGGACAAAAGGCTGCCGAGGCCATGGAATTGCCAGGAAAATGTGCTGTGTTTTGCAAACTGTGCAGGGCGCCGATAAGGTTGTCTGCTTTAATGATGCTGTGGGGAAGAAGTATGTACCTAACAAGGGCACAAGATTCCCTTCTTCCACCATCAACGAAAGATCTGCCAAAGTCCACTAGAAAAACACAAAAAGGGACTCAACAACACAATGTCCACAAATGTAACAAAGAAACACGCTCAGGAACCGCAGCACAGGAGAAGAGTCAAATGAAACACACTCATTGCCGGTATATGTTGAAAAGGTTTATTCATTTTTAATTGTATCCTTGGTTTACACAAACTAAAGGTGCAATTTCCTCTCGATTAGACGGGACGTAATTAATAATTTTATGGTATTACTTTTAAGCGATAACTCACGACAAATTCTATTTACTTTACACTAGACTTGTTGATGTGGGATATATGCATCCCCCCGGCGCCGCGGGACTGCAGGAGCTGACACGACCAGTGCGATCGGCAGAAGAAATTAGACTCAGCGATAATCAGCGCGTGCGGCTGATTCGCTAACAAGAGACATTTTTGGGTGCATTTTCCTTGAGAGAGAAAGTCGTCCCCTCCACTAGGGAAATGCTTTACCTACCACAAGAGAAACGTAAAGTCTCTCTTGGTGGAACAGCAAACCACATCTCGTAATGGAGATCATGGTGGTGTGTGTGTGATCGTTCAGATCCGATGTTGTTTACACGTGCTCGAAGGCAATGGAACAACGAAGCAGGCGGCAAAGACAAAGGAAGAAGCCACCAAATGCTTCGTTCGGTAATGAGGGTCATGTTTACGCTGTGCGTCGTCACTATAATAGACGTTGGGAAAAAAGGTACTAATGGGATTGGTGGCAGAAACTAATCCCTTGCCTGCATTTGTATATGCAGGGGAATTAGTTGCGGTTGAAAAAAGAAATTGAAGTTAGTGCGAAAACAAACGATGAGTTGGATCTTATGCATGTTTACATGTGTAGGAATATGGTTTATGGCATCTCCGACTGGTATAGGAACCGAGTTCTTGTTTATACTAGAAAATGCTAGAGGATTCGGTTCCGATGATAATGATTGGGATGCGTGAATTGTTTGTCGATTGGAAAAACGAATCGCGGGTCGGTTTATTGCAGCTGTAAAAGCACGCTATCCGACATAGCATTTTAAATGATAACAAAAGGTGCCGAATGATTTGGTATTCATGGTGCATATGCACATCAAAGAATTATTTTTAGGAATTTCAGCTAATGCGTTGTATGCATTAAATGTCCTTGTAAAAAGAAATCTTTCAGTTATGCTAGGTGGAGATTGCGGTGCAGGTGTGGGAAAGTTGGAATTTGCCTGAGAACCGAGGGTACAGGAAATTATATGCGAAGAGATGCATGAAAGGTAAGTTTTCTTTTACAGGTACTTTTAGGTTAATGATTTGATCTCTTTAATGCGTGGAGCATTTAAGATGCTAATGCGATTGCATTAGTGAAATTAGGAGATTGGGTGAAATTTATGGGGGTTTTTCAGGAAAGCTGGTGAGTGAACCGTGGGGTATGGCGGAACCGCCACAATGCATGTGCCTGTAAAGAATTCTTCTCAGGGAATTTTGAAAATGCATTGGATACATGAATGGTAAGAATTCTTTGCAGGGAATTTAAAGTAATGCACTAGGTGCATTAAATGTCCTTGATGAAGGAAATGTTTGCAGGTTTGCAAAGGGAGTTGGGATGGAATTGTGGGTGGTTTTTGCGTAAGGTTAGAGAAGCCCCACAAATTCACTTGTAATAAATAGGAAGACTACAAATTATTAGAAAATAGCGGATTAATTAAACGAATTTCAATTTATTTAGGTTATACAATTTGTCTTCTTTGATAGCCGAAGCAAATTATCGACAACAGCCATAAAGAGTGGTTAATAACAAAGTTATTAGTGAAAAAAACTAATAGTCGCAACAACGTTCTGAATCTTATTAAATTTTGTTTTGTGGTTGCTCAATCGTGAATGCGCCAAATAAATTTCCTTTCTCTTTTTTGGTGTAAATATTGCACCGAGCAAATCAACCTGGCAGGGTTCGTTAGCAAACGGAATATTCATTGTGAGCACAACACAGGTGGGCTATACAACCTGTTACAAAACGTATTATTAAAAAAAAATACACCTAATTCGTTGTATAAATGAAGCAAATCAATAAAATAATAAATTATGCAATTCAGTTAAATAATAAATGATGCAGTTCAGTTAAATAATGAATAATGCAATTCAGTTTAATATATCATTAATTTATACTGGGTTTACATAATATCATCAGATCGTATGGGAGTGATACCGCACCTCAAAACCCATCAGAAAAACAAAACATGACCCAAATTAAAATCGCATTGCTTTTGAATTATTTGCATTTCCAAAATTTCGGAAATCCAAAAACTCAATAAATACAATAGCGCATTCATTGCATTCACCGAATTTAGTCCCGGGAGACTTCTTCCCGTTTCCGAAATTGAAATTGTCTCTCCTTGGAACCTCTTTTACTCGACTGAAGATATTAAACGGAATTTGCAGCAGGTGCTGAATGCCTATGAGAGATGCATGGAAGAGTGAGTTTGGCGTTAACACTGTTGCATTGCAAGCAATGAGGAATATTTCAAAGGTAACAACATATTTATTCCTCTAAATGTAACCCTCAAACTTGTGCAAGACGCACATTCCCAACAGCAAATGTTTAAATTCGAATGGCATACCTTTGGATCCCTTCTTTAAATTTCCCATTTAAAATTGTAGCTTCGTTGATATTGTTCATCATGTTTTTTCCTGAAGCCTGTTAAACAAAGTCGTGGTGAATTGATGTTTTGGAGAAGAATAATAAGCACGCTCATTTTTAATGTTAAAACGTACCGCGGCAAACCTGGCAAATCAAACGAAGTTAAGAATTCAGTTGGATAATTGAGAAATTCTTGTTGATGCATAAGGGTATCGATATACTTCGACTAGTGTTTTGAATGCTAAAATTGATATTGACATCCTCATTTTTGACGTGCACTGAGCCACTGATGAGTTTTGAATACCGTGCTACTTTTGGAAAAACTGTGAATGAATTCTAATGCTATGCTCTGATTTTACATAAGTTTGTTGACAATGCGATATATTGTGTGATTTCCATCGATTGTCATTTTCTCAGTCCCTGCATTCAATTAATTGAAAAAACGTTGTGCACATATAGGTCTTAAAAATCAATTTCTGTACGTGGTGCCATAAAATTGATGATTTGAGACACGCATCATATTCATATACGGGTGTCGAGCATAATATAACTGTTAGAATTTGCCGAAAATTACCAGGCATTAAAATGACTACCAAAGAATTGTTCATTTCCTCTCAAATTTTGAGTGTACGGCGTGGCACCTCCAAAGGTTTTTCAAGGTTTACATTCAGCCCACATAATAAGCTGACTTGATTGTAGTACTTTACCCAATCATATTTTCATTTCATTTTTGCAACATATTTTATTTTCGTTTTATATTTTTAGATTCTAAATTATATGCTAGACAAAAAATGCTTAAATTCTAGCTTAATTATATTATATAATAACTTACTGGTCCTACACAGACGCTCTAAGCTAAACATTACGTGACTATTGTGTAGTTTGCCTTTCAGTGACAGAACTTTGTTTGTGACTTTATTTATGAATATTTGTATGAAGAAGGAGGCTGGGAGCGAACATACAGGGCAAAGTCTCTGCTTTCAACCCGCCGAAGGCCAGGACCATCCTTCATCATCAACGGCACTACAACCGGGAACCGGTCTTGGCCTTTTTAGCAAGTCCTGAGACTTGTTAAATTTTCCATAATGATTTGTTTTTTTCCGGGCAAGGTCATTAGTCTTGCGCCAGAGGCTCCCCGACGGGGAATCGAACCCCGGTCTCCCGGGTGACAGGCGGGTATACTTACCACTATACTATCGAGGAGCCGGGACCATCCTTGTCCCTGCTCAATCCAAGTTGACATGCAGTCTCCACGTGACATCCCTGGATACCTACTTTGGCACCCGCCAAGTAGTGAACCAAAGCATGCAGCGACACCCTGAGAAAGGTTAGCGCAAGGGTAATAACCTTGCCCGGAAAAACAAATTATTATGGACAATTTAACAAGTCTCGGATAAGGATCGGATACCGGTGGAGAGACTTGCTAAATAATGCCAAGACCGGATCCCTGTTGCTGATGATTTTTTTTTTTTATTATTTATTGGCCTGTAGGAACCCGGAAGTTCATGACCTCACCGACTCGGCTTCGCCATTGTTCCCTGTCCTCTGCGCTCTCCTTCCCCGCTCGATCATCCGATCCGATCTCCTCGAGGTCCAAGCTAACATTTTCCTCCCATCTCTGTCGCGGCCGTCCTGTCGGTCTCTTCCCCGTTAGTTTACCGTCAAGAATTCTATGCACGGTCCTATCATCGCCCATTCGCGCTACGTGTCCGGCCCATCTTAATCTTCGCGACTTGATTACTCTCACAATTGTAGGTTTGCGGTATAGCTCTTTCAATTCGTGGTTGTGGAGTTTCCTCCATTGTCCTGACTCCTCGTCATATTTACCGCCAAAAATACCCCTTAAAACTTTATTCTCGAATACGCGGAATTTGTTTTCTTCCCGTTTTGTGCTGATGATGATGATGTTATTATTAAGAGATATGTTAATAAATCTTGTCAGTTTTACACATATGTTAAATCATCATCTGCAATATTAAAAAAAATTTCAGAAAAAATATAAATAAAACTGAAAATTTTGAATATAACTTTACTTTGCCGTTGAATAAAATGCAACAATTAACTTATGTTCAAAATTGTCCCTTTTTCATTCCTTGTGATCAAAACTATCCCATTTTGACGTCAAAAATAGATGGTCAGTTTAGGTATGGGAAACCTGAATTACACTTACCTGTACGTGCAAACGCCCATTAGCAATGATCGTATTTGCAAGAGCACATGTGACATGTGTGGAACCAACTACGGCTCAAAACATACAGCATACATATATGTATACATACAGCCGGCTACCTAACAAAGCCGTTTACAACCAGAATCAATAGACACTTGTAGAAGAAATCGCCTCCTTTGCTCACCTCCTGTCTCCGAAAGCAACTGCATCAAGGCAAAGAAATCATCATTCTCGATCTTAAAACCAGGCGTCGTATGTAAACCATTGGCTAGCTCAAATGCCAGGCGTATTACTACGCGATACTGTCAAACGGATGCAACCCTCGTCAAGCGGTCGCATTAAACTGCGGAAACTCCTCCAATTGTCTTATTCTACTGGCTGTTTTCCAAGTAGATGGAAGTCAGCGAACATCAGCCACTGAATGACGCCCGGATCATCTGTCGACAATCTCGGCCCTGACCTCATCCGAGTTCGACAGTACAGGTAAGCGAGGTTTGTATGTCTAACATTTGGGTCCTTCGAGCCAGAAGCCAATTCATGATTCACTGTCAGATATAAACTAGCGACCTGTTGATTCAGCGGTTCGAATGGAGTTTTTTAATTTAGCATGTTGTACATTTTTATCAATTTCAGTGAGTTCATCTTTCGAACAGAATATGCCGCAGGACAATTTCTCCCCGTGCATCAAGATGTGAGGATGTAAATTCGGTGCCTTTGTTTAGTTAAAGGGGCTCCGCGATAGTATAGTGGTTAGTATACCCGCCTGTCACGTGGGAGACCGGGGTTCGATTCCCCGTCGGGGAGCCTCTGGTGCAAGACTAATGACCTTGCCCGGAAAAAAACAAATCATTATGGAAAATTTAACAAGCCTCAGGACTTGCTAAATAAGGCCAAGACCGGTTCCCGGTTGTAGTGCCGATGATGATGATGATGTTTAGTTAAAGATTGTTTTTCTTTTCTTTTTGAAGAGCGAATCCACCGTTACATTGAGTACAACGTGGCTTCTAGCTTTTGACTCCGGTCGTTTCATTACTCACTGGGTGATCGTCGCTGGCATTTGAATCGTCATTGTTATCAATTGCATGGAATTCTGGCTGAAGGTATTTTTAATGGTTGTGCAGCTGTGAGGACTTATGTCGTGATTCAGCTCCTTACATATTGATTTTCGGTTGCCTCCTTGAGCTGTTTCTGTTCTGATGTTTGTCCATGTGCTTGTCTAGAATTTTCCCATGTACGAAAGTCCCTCGATATCATATACATTTCATGTCTTCCGTCATTTGCTTCTTTTGTCATCGATGGTGAGTAATCACAATCAGACTTGTGATCATTTGACATACTGTTATCAGTATTGTGTTCAACGTCCTCAACATCTTCGCTATGCCTTGAGCATTTTGGAATAAACTCATGAAATTCCAAATTGCTTTTGTGCGCATTAGTCTGATGTTTCCCATCTTCTCCACGTTTCTCATTATCATCTAGTGCGCTAATATTAGTGGACCACAGATTTTATATTATAATATTTTAGATCGTTTCTTTTATGTTTCCAAATTAATGTTATCGCCATTAAAGTAATTCCCACCAATACGAACCAATCATGTTAATCTAATCCCTTGCGGTGGATTATGTGGTAAATCTTTTCACCCTCAATGCACTCGTGTTGGGAAGAGAGCCGCCTCGTATATCAATGAGTACTCCCGTAGCTTTACTTTTTATTGTGCCGAATGCAATAATATCCCCCAATCGCACATCCTGCTCGGTATAAAATGCCTCAACGATAGTGTCACTCAGACTACTGCAGATTTTAAGCTCTACGACAAAAAGGGGATAAGGAGCTCCAAAGACTAGACGATGTAGTAAAATCTGCTGAGAAGGTAAACACAGCGCCAACTTAGTTAAAATGCACTCCAAACGCGTCGAAGATCAAATTCGATATAGCTGCGAGTCTTTAAAAGCCTACGTAGACGATCGCATTAACAACTTGTTTAGTGATATTAGAGCAGATCTACATACGCAACTCAAGGCCGGCGACCATTCCAAATACTTAATCGAATGTATGAATTATGTCAAAACAAATATCGATCTTTTTCTCCAAAGCTCTTCCCGCAAGTCTCCACCCCGCGCCAGCCAAGTTGAACCATTACTCTCCGAGTTTGCAGACAGAATAATCACCATAGTGAAAAAGGGCTCTGAAATCATTACAAATAAGCCCCATCCACGCACACCCCAGTAGTAAATCGGTCCGGGTCAACGTGGACCTTAATGAGTAGATCGAAAGGCTCCGAAAATTAAGCAATAACAACTCCGCCGTTACGAGTACTATCGGGTTTTCCAATAGGGACTTGACAACTTTGAATTTAATTTGTGAACGCACCCTTTCACTAATCATCGAACTGTCACTGTCAATTTATTCAGTAAACTTAACATCATGGTTAAGTACACGAACGAACAACGTCTGCAAATTATAAAAATATACTACCGAAAAAAAGTTGTCAAGTCCCTATTGGAGAACCCGTTATTACCGGCATCCCCAAAAACGCTGATGCTTTTTGGGTATCCAGGGTATGCAGCTTCAACTCATGAGTCTGTGTCATTATTGGACGAACATTTCCTGATTTATTTAACGGAATACGGAAGTTTTTTCGGAATAATTGGCCCCATGTAGATGAGGTTGTTGTACAGAAAACTAGATAAAAATATCGTCTGAAACAAAGCAAACACTGTGCATCTGCAGAATAGGAAAACTCGTTCGAAAAGGTAAACATTAGAGGTTGGCAGTATTCGTGTTTAACATTCCTGATTCAGATTTTACCAAATCTGTTGTTTGAAAATCAAATCACCTGTTATATAAGTTACCTATCTGGGTTCCACATTCGTAAATCAATCTTGAATTTACTTAGGAAGTATTTCCATTCAAAGACTGGGCTGACCTTGAATTGATGTATTTCTAAGTTTCGGAAGCTAAATCGATTATTAGCCGTTGAATCAGCGTGATTATGTGGGTCATTAGTTAGCTTTTACCGACAGATATACAGATCTTGCAAAACATGGAATGCCTCTCTAATATTTCGTAGTAATAAATAAATATCGTCGCACGCATAATTCCAGTGCAGTAATTTTTGATGCAAAGTTAAAATATTCGAATATCAGATTCTGACATCTTTTAATTGATCATTTGCATCTACGCATCGAAATGTGAATTTTGATTTAGGAAAATCTTAATGAGGCTCATTTCCATGATAACACAGGCTGTAAAAATGTAGTTCAAGCAAATTTATGCCTTCGGTGGCGACATAACATTATGTGTAAAGAAGCCTATATGACGGAAAGCTATATTACGTCGAGACTAATTTATGCGACTACTCAAAGTGACATTTAAATATGGTAAGGTTTTGCAAGAATTATCGATTTGCGGATAGGGTGTATCATAAGAATAGTTAGAAGGGTAAAAGATTGCAACATGATAGTGGCTATCATTTCGTTGTCTTATGATGGGTTATCACAGCAGTTAGGGAATAAATTCATTGGTGTTCTTACAAAATTGGGACAGGTCATGAAATACGTAAGTAATCATATAAAGTTTTAGTAAATTATTGGTTGCACTGCTAATGATTTTTGCTGTTGTTCTTTTGTTCTTTGTAAATGATTTTTGTAGTTGATTATTTGCTCTTTATCTTTGCGTTCCGAAGACAGAGTTTTCATTTTTCTCTTTAGTTAGTACGATCAAAATTAATCACAATTTGAATCGACAACCGATGGACTGTAAACGTTATTACAACCCAGTTAAATTAGATTGAAGCATTTAATTACACCACATCGAAGACGAAAATTGACCAAAACTTCAGCATTCTTCACTAAAACTCAAGAACATCGTGTATGTATTTAAATGACCTATACCATAGAAGTGGGGGGATGTGAACATACAAGGTAAAGTCTCTGCTTTCAACCCGGTGAAGGCCAGGACGATCCTTCTCCCTGTTCAATCCAAGTTGACATGCAGTATCTGTGGGGGTACGAAGTATGGATGCCGAACATGGGCACTAAATTCACTAATCCCCCAGCACTTGTTCCGCCGAACTCACTTCCCGAAAATATCCATGCGCAGAAGAGGAGAAATAAAATATCCTAGTTGCTTGTAATTTGATTTTATTGTCGCTGATGATTTTGAACTTTACACTGTTAAAGGTATTTTTACTTGGTACTTGGCATCCCAAACACAAGCGATCAAGAATCGATGCCAAATTTACACTATGTTTTAGTTCGTATAATTTCATTCGTTTTCCACTGTCGAGTGACAATTTACGATAACGAATTTTTAATTACCGTTTAGATATTAAAGAATTTCCGAAATAATATACATATATTTTTTTTTTTATAAAGAATATAAACTCCGGTGGTATGCGCGACTGTCCTCAATGACTGTTGAATAGTGACTGGTTTGGTTAGGGGTGAAATTCTGTGTTCTCGATTTTGCACACAGGACAACCAAAAGAGACCACGCCTCTGCTCTCCCTTCGCCACGCTCGTCGAAGTGTGGTAACTTCGTTAATTGATAATCGACGACGTGGTAGAGAGAACAGAAACTCGATGTACTGTGATCTCGGGTTAGCTTGGTTGTGTGTGCTGTATCAAATGCAGCTACTGAGCATGACCTACTGACCCAGTGTTACGGCTGTAGTGAACTCAGAGAGCATTTAACCGTATGGAAACAGAATTATGGAGGAGAGGAAAATTTGGCTGGTGCTATTCACCTGCGAAAAGAGATCATTGATCCCAAGCGAATGGATGATCTGATAAAATTCGATAGGATGCTACATCGGCTAGGGAAATGGTACCGTGGGAAAAACGGTAAGGAATGTTGCTAATTATCCAAGCCAACGAATGATGATGTAACCGCGTCGTTTGATTCGACTTGGTTGTTGCTAACCAACACGAATGGAATTTCCGGTGGAAATCTCATGGTTAGAGTAATGGAGTTGTCGTATGGCAAAAATGGTAGCTAAACTCAATTATGCATTATCTGCATAGGGTAATGAGTTTAGCTATGCTTCCTTGGGGAAAACATGTTATTTCAGATGAATTGCATGAACGGTGGAATAGGGGATAATATGACATGCTGAAAACGGTTGAAATAAAACGGACATTGTGGTTGGAATTGTGGGTTGGTTCTCCAAGTAATATAGAGAACCCCCACATATCCACGTGACACCCCTGGATAGCTACTTTGGCACCCACCAAGTAGTAAGACTGTACTGACTACAAATTCGAGGGCGACCACTAGCCAAGCCGGTTTCCCTACCCTTCATAAACCAAACAACAGCCACACACAAGGTTATCTAGATTGCAACTTGGTGCTAAGCAAAAAAGTAAAACTACCCTTTATATTTGTATAAAATATTCATTCATCCTTTCTAGTAACTCTAAACGCAACCAGCTACGAACTTATTCTATAACCAATTGGAGTCAATCTAAGCTCGTAAACCTAACTATAACATATCTTGAAGCTGGCAGTTTTGGAACAGATGCTCACCATGAAATATCTTATATTTAGAAGTGAATATGTTAACAGCCCGCGCTATATACCATTGAATGGGCACCTCGATAGTATAGTGGTTAGTATACCCGCCTGTGATGCGGGAGACCGGGGTTCGATTCCCCGTCGGGGAGCCTCTGGCGCAAGACTAATGACCTTGCCCGGAAAAAACAAATCATTATGAAAAATTTAACAAGCCTCAGGGACTTGCTAAATAGGGCCAAGACCGGCCCCCGGTTGTAGTGCCGATGATGATGATGATACAGCATTGAATAGCAATGTCAATCAACGTTTAATAACGTTTACCAGATATGTCTGTTGTAATTTATAGTTCACTCGTTTACTGAAAAGCAGACTTTCTCTTCCCTCATTATTAGTCACCACGATAAGTTCAACTCCTTGAATTCCGACCCCATCAAGATATAAAATTTGGGCAATAGTGTGCGGGGTAGGATACAAATCAATACTTCACTCTATTCAACTTGGCCACAATTTATGCGGCATATATCCGTCATATCGGATTGAAGCTTCGGACAATCGTAAAAACGGGTAAGCGATGTATTTGCTAAATAAGCTACGTGGACAGAAATCGTAAATAATCCCAAACACTTATTAAATAATAGCCCATTGAATCCACAATTAACTCAACTACAAATGCTTTATAATTACAACACATATTACGCCTCTGTCTACTTACATCAACCATTTCTCAGTTTTCAATTCAAGTTCAGTGGATAAACACAAGTAGTTTCAAAAGTACTGATTGAATCTTAATTAACTCAACAAATATACTCATTCTAAGTTAATACGTGGACTTAGTTAATGCTTTTAATCGAGTTTTCGAAAACGATGAGAGAACCAGTATTAATATTGCTTTGAATCGTCCTTTGATAAATAAAGGATGGTGAGTAAATTTTCACGTACATAGAGAGCATCTGAATACGATCAATAGATATAATTTACATTTAGGTCAAATACTAGTTCCTAAGAATGAAGTATTAAAATATTGCTTCTCATGAAGGCCCTGACGTTGAGGTACAGACACATCAACGGCTTTAAACTGTCAATACAATCCGCATATTGATAGCTTCTTTCCAGATAATAACTTTTTAATCGTAGAAACAAGTTACCATGGCTTCTACATTTTCCTAATTGCTTTTTTGCTTTTCTCTTTTTTCGTTTTAGCTTTTTATAATTCGTGTGCGATAAACGAATAAGTAAAATGTCTATAATATAAAAAGATACAGAGCGGGTAGGAAAGGATAAAGGTATATAAACGAAATAAGGAGTTAAATCGACCTAACAATAAAATCCAACCATTATTTGCTGTATCTGAACTACGAAAAGCGAACGTTTGAGGTAATACAACCTCAGTGTTATCAGAAACTATCAAATAAGTCCATGCATGTGGCGGATTTGCCGGTCGCCGTGTTTTTGTATCGATAGATCGTTTTGTGACTTGTTTTTCTGGTTGTTTCTATTCCGCGTATTGTCTTTGTACTTTGTGATCATGCTGAAATCAATTCGCATAGTAGTCTTGGATTTGAAGCAATACCTGTTTCCAATGCGCCACCCTATCAGATTTCCAGTTATTCGAAAAAACAAACAAAAAATAGCAAATAAGAACTTAGTACGCACCGAGATGTCAATATATGTATATATCACATTGGTGCTACCAGCACGAATTGTGACAATAATGGATATTATTTTTGTGAGTCACTTGCTGATCAACACAACTGACTTAAACTACAGCCGTAATCTGGAACTCTTCTTTAGTGATGAGAGAATAAGTCCCGGGTCAGGAATAGAAAACGTGAACTTATTATCGCCACCCTTATAAAAGACTACATTTTGTACTACCAACACCGTCTCAAGAAGCAGTTGTAGAAATTGGGCCGAACGATGTTACGATTAGTTCAAGATGGAGACTGGAAGCAGAATTGTTCAAAAGATCAATGTTTTGTTTACCAAACATGGTACAAGAAGAAGAAATTGTTTTGTCGCAGGCGCAAAGTCTGAACTAAGTTCAATACTGGAGGAAACTAACAAGAAAATAGAGATATGAGCATCAAAACTGTATTCAAACAATATTCAGTTAACGTATTGACAATTTACGAGGTATCGTGGTGGGACAATACTAGCGAGCAACTCACGCAGAAAGTTTTCCTCTCCACTTCGAACTTGGTGTAATGTGAATTCTGAACCCGATAGAATTTATTTCGTAATCCATCACTTTGAACTGATGGCACTGATCGCTTGCCGTCCTAATAACCACAAGCCGTGCAGAACATCAGCTTTGCCAGTGGACTTGTGGGGGTATAAGTGTTGTGCCAACGTATGGCACGGATTCCTTATATTCCCAACGACGTTGCTCCGATGAGGATAGTCCACCCAGGAAGACGGGAACAATAAAAAACACACTGATGTTGGTTGGTTGAATAAATGTTTTTGTTTTATTTGATTTTGTTGCGCCATCGCGGCTGAGTTTTTAATTAACATTTTGATAAGAAGAACGTTCTTGGGCACTCGAGGTGCGTTAGCCTGTTACACGAAAAACTGCTAAAGATATATTTTTATCGCGATATAAATACGATTTAAATCACTATAACTTTACACTTCTTCTGTTTCGTTAGAAAGACTCCGATCTCCGACAGTTAATTTAGTTACGTTAGGGAATCTTCGCGGACGAGCGCGTGCATAAGCATGCACACGCGGCGGTGGTTAGCGCCACGACTTCCTCTTGTTAAGGTTCTTAATCGACTGAACCGAAAAGGGAAGAAATTGGATGATTAATTTTTCGCACTCTGCAATGATGCGACAACTTCGTCCGGCTGGATTTGGTTGTCGCTAATCGACATGTACACGAGTTGCCGTATGGCAAAAAAGGGAAGCTAAAATGATTTATGCATTGTCTGCGTGTAACAATGAGTTTAGCTATGTGTCCTTGGTGGTAACATGCTTTGTAGGTGAACAGGTAAGTAGGGGGAAATGGGGTTGATTTGACGCGCTGTAAGGCGGTCGAAATTAGGTAGGAATTGTTTATTGGAATTGTGGGTTGTTTCTCGTATAGAATAAAGAAACCCCCACAGACTCTTCGTGTGTCCGCTTAACAAGGCACCTTTTATATATAATTATATTTCAGCAATGTTGGTTTACCTGAATTTCGGAAGTTTGGGGAACCCCAGAGAAACAAGTACCATATCAGAATATGGACAAATAGAAAATTAACAACATCAAACGGCTTCATTTGATTATTTGACAAGTGCAATCGGCAGTGTTGTATTGCTGGATAAAGGTGGTGTATATTTAAAGGCGGTCGAGCGTTGTAAGTGGGGCATTCCTAAGGATGTGGAGATAGTTGACCAAATGTCTCCAAACGGCCGCCACTAGATTTGAGGAAACTACGGTTGGTATGTTTTTTTCAAGATTTCTTGATTAAACCATGAATAACAAAAAAAAAGACGAAAAAGGAAATATAAAAAAAGATACAGTACCGTGAAAAATTATAGAATCAAATGTAGATTTTCAGTTTTCTTGGAATGAGTAATAATCTTTTACGACTAGTTTCGTGACAAAATATTGTCAACTGACATCAACTCAGGGAAAACCCTTCAATGGCTTAATTTCAGTTTCATTCATTTTTAAAACATTTTTTTATTTTCTTTTTATCTTCTTCGTTTCTAAATTACATGCTAGACAAAAAATGCTTAAATTCTAGCTTAATTATCTTATATTATAACTTACTGGTCCTACGCAGACGCTCTAAGCTAAACATTACATAACTATTGTATAATTTGCCTTTTAGCGACGGAACTTTGTTTGTAGCAGTACTTATAATTATTTAAATGACAAAGAAAAATTTTGAAAATTTTGTGTCGCAATTTTTATTGTTTTTTTTTTTCTTAAAATGTAACCTCCATTTTTTTTTGATACAATTTTATTCAAAAAAACTTAACTCAACTTAAATCTTATACTACCCTAATTCTATAAAAGCTAAGTCTATATAAGCGGGCTGATAATACTATTATTCTATACCCACTTTGGTATCCAAGTCTTTATATGCCATTCAACCACCAGAACTGTTGACGCTGTCCAATACTATCGTCCCGGTCTCTGTGGGAGATAGCCCTACTGAAGCGCAAGAGCTCTTCTTCGGGGCGCGTTACTTCCAGCTCGTAGCACAATCGCCCGTCTACGGATGATCTACTTACATGATAGATCAGCGGAATTCCGGATCTATCCTATATAAGCCCCTTCATGTCCAAATCAAGGAACGCCTCTGGTGGAACAAAACCGTAACGACGCACGTTCTCATAGTACAGGGTGTTTGGATAATAGGCCCCGAAAATTAGGTCATTGGACGAGCTTATTGCTCTTGAAATATGTCCTCTGACTAATTTGATCATAAAATTATCCACCCTATTTATGTACGCTTCATTATATAAAGTCTCATTTGAGTAGTACCTTTTGTATTCCGATTCCGGTGTTCGATATAATCTGAGACAACTTCTGAGACACTTCCTTTCGAACACCCGAATCATTTCCATCAAATTTGGACCTATGTTAAACCATACTGGACAACCATATATGAGCATTGGCCTGATTAGCGTCATGTAGCATATGACTTTTACCCTGCTGTCAAGTTGGCTACTGTGAAATAGCCTCCTTGTCATAGCAAACGCTTTTCTAGCCTTGACCAAAGCAACCTCTACATGTCTGTTGAAATACAAATATTGATCTAGCCAGATGCCCAGGTATTTAACTAAACTCTTGGTTTCCAGTTTATCTCCATGTGGTCCCACAATAACTAGCTTTCGCCAGTTTTTCCTAGTGTCGCTCGTGGCTTTATATAATGGAGTTCTAAATAGGATAGCTTCACATTTCTGGAAGTAGATCTTAAGTTTCCAGTCATCGCAATAGCGCTGCACTTTGTTGAAGTCTCTCTGTATTAAGCTATTTATGATCTCAACTTTCGGAGCTGTTCTGTAAATTATGAGATCGTCTGCGTACGCAATAGCCTGTGGGCGTGCATCTAATAAGTCACTAATGTTAATGTTAAAGATAATCGGAGAAAGTACCGCTCCCTGTTGCAAGCCATTCTTATTAGCGACATCATTACGTCTTATTAGCGGTCACATTACCATTTTTAACCACGAACCTCCTGTCCTTTAACATATCGTAAAGTACATATAGTAAAGGGTTATGTATGCCATGTCTCATCATCATCATCATCGGCACTACAACCGCGATCCGGTTTTGGCCTTATTTAACAAGTATGAGGCTTGTTAAATTTTCCATAATAATTTGTTTTTCTGGGCAAGATTATTAGCCTTGCGCCAGATGCCATGTCTGATCAGCTTATAATACAACCCTTCGATCCAGACGGTATCAAATGCTTTTTCCAAGTCGATCAGACAGGCACCTGTGCATTGATTCCTACATTTATTCCATTGTATGTCGGAGACCAGTTTATCTGTGACATGTGCGGTTTCATGACCCGCCTTAAAGCCAAACTGGTTATTTGGATTAATGTTGCTGTCGTCTATCCATTTTAGCAGAGCTTTGTTAATCGTTTTTTTCAAATACTTTACTGATGCTTGAGAGTAAACTTATCGAACGCATGTTGATTGCATTTGTACAGTCTTTGCCCTTTTTTGCGATGGGCTGAATGATTGCCGTTTTCCAACGCGCGGGATAATATGCATTATTCAACGCGTTGTTAAACAGGACCGTGTATATATCTATAGCCATTTGGGGCAGGTTCTTGAGTACGATGTTAGGTACTCCGTCTATTCCCACTGACTTTTTGCTTCTTAATGAGTCGAAGATACTCTGGAGTCCGTCCATAGCAATTAAAAGGCAATTAGCCCCACCATTGGCATTAATGTCAATTGACAGATTATCGTCACTGAATTCGGTAAAACCCGGATTCTCCGATTGCCAACGGGAAATTTCATTTCGGAGGTGCAGGTGATTCAGTAAAACTATGTGTTTTCGGCGAATGGTTTCATTCGCCTTGTACATTTCCTGAAAGACAGCTCCCACAGCGTTCACCTTTTCCAAAGGATCTTCGATCACGAAGAGCTCACTATTGAGGATAGCGTTCTCTGTATCTATGCCAATGTTGGTTAGCAGCTGCTTGTTTACATCAGTACGTGGAATTTGGAGACACTGAATCTCGTTTTGATTATTTCTCCTGAATATTTTATGGAATGGTATTAAATTTTCTGAAAAAACCCAAATTTCGCCAGTGAAAATGTATAAACTCAAGACATTTACATTACCATTTTTTGTGTAACAGGTTATGTAATATGGCATGCTTTGTCCGTTATTTCTTATAATATTTAACAACCTTCGTGGTAGACTGGAAATAAGATTGTTTAAAGTGTTGTCCGATATATTACGCCATGCTTCAATAATTCTTTGAGTTGTTCTACGTTTTGAATTTCTGGCTTTTCCTAATCGTGATCCAGGCAGGATCGCCCACAGGTTCTCAATGGGGTTTATGTCCGAACTTAAAGCTGGCGACCGTAAAAGAAAATATAAAGTCCATAAAATATGTTCAGAACGAAAATATGTTAATACAGTTTTTTCATGGTGTTGCACGTTGCAATAGTAGTAGTAGTGATGAGAGTGTTCATCATAATGCTTGATGAGAAAACTCTCCACATTCTACATTCGACGTATTACCTTGTGACATAACCTCCGAGCTCGATATCGATTACGTTTAGTTGTGACACAAGAAATACTGGGGCGAAATCAAGAGAATAGAACAACAGTATTGCTCTTGATTTGAGATGACCGAAAGTTTGCGGGATAGTAGGAGACAGGTGGAAGAGCGGTAAAAGAGGAAAAGAAAAGAACAAAGGAAGAACAATCAAGAAGACCAACGGGACAGCTGGTAAAAAAAAGAAGAAGAAGATCAGAATGGTTAAGGTGGTGCATATATTTACTGGCGGAAATTTTCCAAGGTCAATTAAAAATCGTTTATTGTTGAGTTAAGAAAACCTTGTTATATCCGAAGTACGCGTGCGTTAAATCATTATCAATAAATTAACACAAAATCAAGTGCAAGGAACTTGAGGTAAGTTGGTGACAAATTTTGTTGGTCGCCCGTTTATCTCATCGCCGCGGTATTATTCCACCCAACCTGCATACGGATAATTTACCTCATCGCAGCAGTGTTCCTGCCAATCAACCACCATACGGATCTCTGCATCTCATCAACAGTTCGTACTATAACCCCAACACAAAGTAACCGTGAGTAGATTCACTATACTGGTTGAAATATAGATCACAAATAAAATAATGTGAAATCTGCAACTAATATAAACCCGGTTTTCATTTACGGCATCGGGAGTTTTATCATCATCATCAAATTAATACGGCCCACGAACAGCACGCCACAACACAGCAGAAAACAAATGGTATTAAATCTGCTACTCGTCAAATGAATGCTATTGTTCACCAGAAACCCACATCCTCAATTTGATAAACAATTTCCGGCACATTACCAATACTCCATTGCACTCATTTGCTAAAAAGAAGAAGCTTATTTCTCGTTTTCATTCGAACCCCCTTGCCTATCTTCTTTGAACACGATTATCAATCAAGAGCATATGGTGAACTTCTTGAATTTGCTGAACAACATATACCAATGCCTCTAAAAATCAATACTACCTCTTATCGTCAAAAAGGATTTCCCAATACAGGCGCACTACCCATGTGCGTGGTCAAATCCATGGAACTGTTCTATTTTTAGCACTCGGGTTAATTCTGCACTTAATTGGAACGATCATACATTACAGTCCGTCAAATGTGTCGAGTTTTTTAAGAGATGCAAGTAATTTTTCACAGCAACCAACCTAACCACAAACTAAAATAACGCTGCATATTTGGGATAGAAACACTTCTCTCAGTAAACGGGAACCTATAGCGCTGACTCAGAATCCTGAACTGATATAAGATAATTGTGGGGTTGTTCTCCCACAGTTGGAGATTGTAATACATTGGAAACACTCGAGCTGAAAGCGAGGTCCATTGTTGTCCCATTCTGTAACGAAGTGAATGTAGATAGCGTTGAGAGATTAATTGCGAATTGATATGATCCATTACACTTCGTCTTCAGTCGCAAATAAACCGAATTTCCTGTAACGATACCACCGATCTCCAAAGAATAATCCCCGTGATAACATATAAATAGACAAAGATCTTCTAAGAGCCTTCGCCGCGGCAGTGGCGATAGCGTCGATGTATCGATGCGTTTTCAATTAAATGAATTACTCGTCTTTCAATGTTATCGAGTGGATTGTTTAGGATCGCAACTCCAAATAAGTGAAAGGTGTTCAACCGCCGATCTAATCTTGGATTAGAAATGCAGAAAGAGTCATATCAAAGGGTTAAAAAAAAACAGCTCATTTTTTTGAGGCGGCATATCTGACATATGTTCATATCATTGCACATTCCCCCTGACTGTGACACCTACCCAAATTCTTATTTCCTTAGATATAATAACTTAGCCGTTCATCATAAACCTTGGCACTGACAATTACTTTTTTTTTTTGTAAACGCTGTATATAGCATCTTCGTTCCACTGAAGTTGACGAGCTTGCCCTTCACCCTTTTTTTTTATTTTACTACTCCCAGGAAAGGTGAATCCTAAGCGCTGATTCAGCACCCTGAGATCCTTTTATTTCTCGATCGAGTCCATCAGCTAAGCTCCGAAAGATGCTCAAGGATTTCTCCCAACCATTTCACGCAGCCTATAGCTTAATATTATAGTAGTATTTCACCGGCTGGACTTTAAGACTCTACCTACCACCCATAATGCATAATAGCAGGAGTCGTCAGTTAAACCTAGGTTTGCACAATAAAACGCAAAGAACAACCTCCTTACCAACTCAAACATTGAAGCGGCAGCGAATTGTCAAATGGTGCTAAACGCAGGTATTACTACCGACTATATTATTTCTGAGGGTGAATCTCTATTGATAGAAGATCTGAACCCAGGTTTGCTCAATCAAACGCAAGACACAACCTCCTTATCAACTCAGCCATTGTGCCGGCACTGTAGGATCTTGCCAAGATTTCGATTCAGAGAGTCAACGTGGTTGCATTGTTGATGCGCTTACCATACTCCTTGGCTAACCGCCGCCCTCCTACTCGATCACCAAGAAAAGTTCCGCTCCCTTCGAAACCTTGACCTCCATCAAACCTTCTCCCACAAAGTTTCATATATTTGATATAAATCCTATGCTTCGTAACGCCTCTGAATCCCTCAGTCACTACTTTCCAGCTAGTTCTACATCACTTCACGCCCTTAAAACACAAACTATACCCATTTTCACAAATGCCGTACCATTAGTCGATCGCAGCATTCATTCTCCAATACCTTCTCCACTACTGCATCCCCCAATCTTTTGGCACCTAATATTTCTGAACCTCCACCCCACCGTCTCCCAAAGACTATATCCTCCCCTCTTCTACTTCTTACTCTCGATCCCCTTATTCCTTCTTCAGAAAAATTGCAAAATGTCGTTACGTACTTTCCGCACTTAACGATAGAAAGACTTCTGTCGTGTCTTCACGACAAATCTGATTCTGTTTCCTATGGAAGTAAAACTAAAACTAGTATTGTGGTCTCTATTCCATAGGAAGGTTTGCGGATTTGATGCTCCCATTCTTCACAACTCGTTAATAAAAATCCACGATAACTTCAACTTGTATCCTCACAATATGTAGAAGAGCCATTCTGATTTCGGCTTTTACATTCACTCTGAAAAGAAGTCACATCTGCAAGTAGCAAAGCTGACCCTAAAAAGTTTTTTTTTGTCCTTGACCTTCTGCGCTGATTATGTCCCGGTCAAATATCACACTTCCCCCTAAATCAATCATTGTAATATGTGTCTATATATCGCCATCCTAGTCCATCGGAGCTTACGATGCTACGTAATTGGTGAGGTCATCGTCTTTGGCAGTTCCATCCTTCCACAACTTAAATGGACAGTATCTGATAATCAATTTTTCGATATTTCCTATCCGACCTCTGCCAACCAATGTCTCTTCACTGATCAGCAAGCCGATTCTTACCTCTAACAAATTAGCAACATCTTAAATTTCATGGGTATGCAACTAGACATCATTTTTACAAAAGCTATTATAAATCTTTCCTTACTCATCCATCTCCTTAGTCCTCTCTACTGTCGACAATCAGCACCCCCTTTGTGTGTTAATCATAAACATAAGTGCGATGGCTATCCCACAGAACGTACCTATAACTCGTGAACCTCAACTGACCATCTTATTGTTGTTAATCTGTTTGCCACTTATTTCAAACAATCTTTTGCAACTGACTTATTTCGAATATTTATGAAACTATTATGGTTAACGCCTCCCCCACTCCATTGATCCTCCCTTAACAGAAACCAAATTACAAATCAAGAGTGAGTTCACAACAAACCCACTTGGCATTCTTTAAAATGTTCATTTCCCTTTCGAAAATATTCACTTCCTTTACACTTTCAGTACTAGAGAAGGGCCAAAGTGGTCGACGTGGCATCGACTTTTCATAGTAAAGCTTTTAATAAAATTTCTCCTAACCTCATACTCAAATTATCCACCCTTATTATGGAACCCGGATTGTTGAAATGGATTTCTTCCTATCTTAAAGACAGACTTTACTTCGTGTGCTCTGTGGCTTCTTGGCTGACTCTGGAGTTCCTTCAGGCATTTCTGCACTTTCCTGTTTATATTAACCTTATGGCCATTGACAACATCACTAAGCAGTCCAGCGTTTCTTTATAAGATCATCGCGTCACCACTTGAACCTGCGACAAAAATCGAAGCCCCCGCCCTTTTTTTTTAATAATAACGCAAACGCGCGTCCTTAATCCCCTAATTACCCACATTTCATACATTAAGCAACATTTCCTACGCTGCAAAATATCACATATCCAAAATACGTTTCCCTAACAAAACACAATCCCATTCTAAAAAGCCGTTGAAGCCAAATTACCGCTGTATATAGAATGTACAGACTATTCAATTTTGAATAGTCACAACTTTACAGGAAAACATACATGGGAATATTTTCCACCCTTTTCATTCCTATCTCGCAACATATCGTAATTCTTAAACCAAAAGAATTACCAAATTCTCTAAACGAGGGCCACGACTAAGTATACACACACACACACACATTTACCCTTATGTCAAGTACCCGGGTACCCGGGTACCCATTTCGTCGCAATTTCACGATTGCTCGGCCTAGTAGACGAATTTCAGTCCCATGTCTTAGATCATCTCCATTCAAACGTTTCAGAATGATAATTACGAAATTTCAATGAAAAAATTTTTTTTTTTACTTTCAAAATGACATTTTAAAAAATTGTATTCTGTATTCCACGATTTAAAAAGCATTGAGAATTATGAAGAATGATGCAAAATTGAATGTTAAATAGTTAATTAATGATTGATTATTGATAATTAACTATTTAAATAACTAATAATTAATGAAAAACAATAAAAATGCATTTAAATTAACAAACAAATTTA
Organism: Microdon myrmicae; assembly: GCA_963931805.1. NCBI lineage: Eukaryota > Metazoa > Arthropoda > Insecta > Diptera > Syrphidae > Microdon > Microdon myrmicae. The sequence goes on from OZ007497.1 coordinate 86,753,018, forward strand.
TTCAGAAGGACTTCTGTGATATGCATTACATTCAACCAACGTAGTTGCGTTTTCGTCGCAAACCGGCATTTCACATTACCGACACGCCTTTCTTGTTTTCTAAAAACAAAAATACAACAACAAAATTATTTAATATTATTAAATAGATTAACAATATTAATTTTAATATTATTACCTGTTGAATTGAGCACGTGTCAACAAAGTCGTCATTTTGAAGATGCTCAGATGCACAAAGGACGCTGCATGAACCACGCTTTCTCTAATGCCGGATTCGAATGGTTTCACCATAAACTCGCAAGTTATAAATAGAAAGTTGACCGTACAAGTTATTCGTCAACCGAATACTCGAGATCCCTCTAGCAGGTATAACTGAATTTGTTACACACCTGCCGATCCTGACCTTGCTCTGCGCCGATTTCAATAGGCCTTTTGTAGCCGCAGATAGTCAAAATTCTTTATATTTATAAAAAATAATTATATAAAATACATAAAATATTCACAATATATTTGTTTCTGATAAACGAATTAAAATCTATTGCAAAATATTTGTTTTAACATTGTTACAACAATGTTTCTATATGTGGGTACCCGGGTACCCGGTCATTGACTACTGTCGGTAAAGTTGGTCATTGGCATAAGGGTTAATATACAATGAGCCTTCCCAGCATATTTGTCGTTATATATTTATGCACCTGAAAATTCTCTGAAGGCAATTCAGGCCAGCGAGAGCAGAAGCCAAATTCAATGAATTGGTACACGGAAAGGTAGAGGTAAATTCGTGTCCTCATATAAAACGGGCGTGAATGAGCGTCTCTCGGGCTCGTTGTGTAAAAGTCGTATAATGGCTCTCGTGGTTTATTAAAGTTGAAGACAAAATTCTTAGTGTTTGTTTGTCGTTATTAATTAAGAAACTTTAAATAAAATAAAAGAAGAATAATAAGAAATATGTTGAATTAAATTTTTATTGTGTGTGCGGTGAAAAACCCGATTGTTTCCAGAAATACATTGTGTTGATAATGGTGTAGATTGTCTACTATAATACTATTATCATCTCTTTTACTCATCCACCTACATTGCATCTCGTTTCGCTTTTAATCACAAGTTTATCCGACAATTTGAGAAATCTAGTGGAATCGCTTCCGTCGTGTGGTTTTCAACCAATTCGTGAACTTGAAGTGTAAATTGAGTAAGGCTCACCTCATGTAAAATGAAATTGTTTAGCCATTTTTTGTTTTTGCCTAATTTGATGGGACATTTCCGCAAAAATACGAGAAAAAAGTTAGAAAGTGATCCGAGACCCCCGTGTACTTTATTTTCAAAAGAAAGTAAACAGTCTAATTGGGCTTGATGCCACCAAAGAGGCACGTACTTTTCGACAACAGGAAAAAACGGCTCAATTAGAACAGTTTGAAGAAGAGGAAGGTATACTCTATGGCCCTGGAATCGCAGATTAGCAAAAAACTGCGATACGTTAGAACGAATTACGAATTTTTTCGCGATTTTTCCATTACTCAAACTTTAAACGCGTTTTCTCGAAACGCAAAATTTCGCACGCCGTGCAGCGTAACTCAAAAACTAATCATTCGATCTTTATGAATCTTTATCTTTATGGTATAGAAATTCTATAGATATTTGGCCTCAGCTCCGATTTTTTATTTTTTTATTTAAAACATTGTTATTAACAATTGTTTATAAAAGAAAGTCCTTTTTTTCAAAACTTCGCCATTTTTGCAAATTTGCAAATTTTAATAAAAAAGTCATGCTGGGCGTTTTTGCACAAACTAAGGAACCCATTTTTTATTTTTTGTTTCAGATCATTTTTGTGACCTGTATGCTGCACGGCGCTGTTTCAACACACTGTTTTCAAGCTGCCATTGCACCGTTTTATTGTTAACGATTAGTCTTAAAAAAATATTTTCTTTAAATATTATAACGTAAATAAATTGTGCCTTAAATTGAAAATTAATCTACACATTACATTTTTCAAAAAAAATTCCTGAGAAACAGGCTATTTACATGAGGTTCCCCCCTTAAATGAACATAAACAATTACATTTTGATTATTTGACAACATCATCATTAACAAGGAATGTATCACAAATTGTACAGCATCAAAACAGTTCGATAAACGAGGTAACGAATAGGCATACAACGTAGCAGAAAAAAACCGTGAGTAGCCGCACGTTCTAATATAATATATATAAATTTTTTTTTTTTTGCAAAAACAATTTGCAACAACTGCAAACTGATCTCGCCAAATTCTCGGTTTGGTGTTATAAAAATTGCTTTGGGCATAACATCGTCAAATGCCGATATAACCTATAATTGTAAACGCGTCCCGTCTATTCCGCCCGCTCCTATATCCTCCTTGAACTACCCTTAACCATTGTCCAATCTATTCGTAACCTTGGTATCTTGTGCGATAGGATACTTAGCTTCCTTTCACATATTGTCGAAATTATCATCAAACCAACTTCGCCCTCGGTTTCGTAAAACGTTGCTCCCAAGAATTCTCCAACTCCTACCTGATCCCTTTACATTTCCTTTGCCCGGGTACTGTAATAGTGCTCCAGCCCACTATGGTCCTCTTACCAAAAGATTCATATTCTCAGAATCAATTTCAGGAAACGATTTTGCTCAGGCGTTAAAAGTTTATAAACCGAACCTCTGACTACATAAAGGACGCCAACAATTCAACAAATCGTGCAAGTTTGTAGCGTCGTATGTCCATAATTGACCAGACTGCTTAAATTAGTTAGTCTTTTGGGATATAATTGATTATACAATAGCTATTAGACAATGGCTCGAATTTTCCAGTGCCGCTGTCGTTTGTACTAAATAAATAGTTGCATTTAAACGGAACCACTTTTAAAACAACATCTTGCATCCAACTCGTGGGCACATAATTCAGAGTGCTTGCAAAGAGCCAGTAAGTTAAAATAAGAACAATTGTGTAAAATAGGACAAGTACTTAGACCTACATAATAAAACAATGTGTAATTTTATTCTGAATAAAATAAATGCGGACTTAAAAAAAAAAAACGTATTTGGGGTGACAATAACCTGCGTCTCGGTTAGCACTAAAATGTCAGGCTTGGTTGTTTGTAAGAATTGGTAAACGGTATTTAAATAAATTGAAAAAATAGGGGTGGGGGCGAACATACAGGGCAAAGTCTCTGCTTTCAACCCGGCGAAGCCCAGGACCATCCTTGTCCCTGTTCAATCCAAGTTGACATGCAGTCTCCACGTGACATCCCGGATACCTACTTTGGAACCCGCCAAGTGGTGAACCAAAGCATGCAGCGACACCCTGAGAAAGGTTAGCGCAAGGGTAATAACCTTGCCCGGAAAAACAAATTATTATGGACAATTTAATAAGTCTCGGATATGGACCGGATACCGGTGGAGAGACTTGCTAAATAAGGCCAAGATCGGATCCCGGTTGTAGTGCCGATGATGATGATGATTTAAATTCATATTACTGAATTGTCCTGTTATTATCACTATTTATTTCATAATTTCCCTTCATTCCAAGAATCTTACAGTGTAGATATGTATAAATTCACTAGCTATTTAATCAAATTTAAAGAGTACTCACTTGACGTTATCATTTTCGTAAACTGACGCTACCATGACACTGTACATGCTGTCTAGATTTCCACTTCCACTTCGCTGAGTGTAAAATCCGCTTGAGCTGCCGTCATTTCGATCGTTCGTAGTTAAACATTTTATGGTTGAGTCATTGTTGGTGAAGGATGCTGTGGTATCTTTGAGCGGCTGTTGTTGTTGCTGTTGTTGCTGATGTCGCTGCTGTTGTTGCGAAGACATTTCAGTTGAGGCGATTAAATTATTTGTCGTAATTGGCGTCAAGAGACTATTCATGATTACATTATTAGATAAATAGACGTCAGCATCATATCTGAAATGAAAGAATTAAAACTAAATTACCATCTTTCTATAAAACCAAAAACAAGGCTGCTTCAACAGGTGCGGTCTAGACAAAAATATGAATAATTGAATCGCAACAGTATTCTGTTTGTGATTAATGATTTGTGCACCCATTATGAGTAATAAATATTCACCTGAGAATCGCGAAATAAAGTGAGGGCAATATTAACCTTATCTTGTGACTAATATATTACTGATCATTGAAATTTTCTTGACTGTGAATGTATCTGACTATAAGAGCAAAGTAGTGTTAGCAACCCCAACCCTTGCACAATGCGTGCGCTCTGCTCCAATACCGAGATCCAGGCGTACATTTCCTTTGGGAATCTAAAATCGATTCCTTTACAAATAAAGGCTCCATATACTGCATGTCGGACTATTTACCTAAAATTACTTCGAGATACTAAAACGCAGGTCATTTTATTTATAACTATCCTTGCACAAGATTGTACGACATTGCTTCCAATAAATTATATGATCATGCATTCATTAGCATTATATATCGAAACGTTACTTCAAGACCAAACAAGAAGATGCCTACTTCGGCCTGAGTAAAATCCAAGCCAAGAGTGCCACAGAGAAGTGCATTAGGACCAGTCCCATATTTTCCGTAGACTAGGGACTAGCCCATGTTCAACGACAATATTGTCGCTACATTTGTCAATTATATTGCAATCTTGGCCAAACAACACTATCTCAACAGACGATTACAAACACCTACAACGAAGATTAACATGGAGCATGAAGCTAAACGTTTTTAACACAAGATAGTATATGTACATCAATCATCAAGTAATTTTGTACGCGCATACAGTAAAATATCTGAGAATGACTTTTATTGCTAAACTCAGGTAGAAAAGGAACAGGAAAAAAATGAAGTTAAAGTTCAGGAATGTATAAGATACTACTGTACCAACAAACCCTAAAACCAGCATTGACGCATGCTATTTAATTCTCGGGTTGTACCAGCCAAAGCAAAAGAATAAGCCATACAACTATTTTTTAATAAAATACTTTGTAGTATTGCGATTGATTGTTGTTACTTACTCCGTGATTTAAGAAATGTGATCAAAAAGTTCCACGAAATATCACCGTGTGGAACTCTTACTCACCGGAATTGAGTTCTGTTTACTTTTTTACCTTGCTACATTGATATTCACGGGTCCTTTTTTTTTTTTTGGTTAATAATTCTTGAATAATTGTCTCATCGAATGAAAAATAGGTATTTTGAGTTTTCTTAAAATTTTTGTAAATATCTTTTTCTCAATTTTTACTTTAGCAAATTGTTATGTGTTAAATTTGATCTATCGTCGTGAATTAAAAGTTGCTAGACTGCTATTGCAAATTAGTTTAAAAGCATTAGGAATTTATGAAGATTTCAAAAAGGTACTACGAGGATTGCCTCTTATGTTTCGGGATTTGGCAACCCTAGTGTTGCAATCCGGCAATTGACAGCTCTGTCGTAAAGTTGGACATTTTTGAAGTTATACGCACTCAGAACGTTTTGACATACGACCGCTATTTGTGTTGTTTACAGTAACTTAAAAGATTCATCTCGGCCCAAAAATGAAATTAAATCGTCAACATTTTCGTGCGATTATTTTTTACAACTTTCGGCGTGGATTAACTCAGCAACAGTGCATGGATGAACTTAATTCAATTTTTGTCGATGAAGCTCCATCAAGGACCAGTGTTTATCGATGGTATGGTGAATTGAATCGTGATCGTAGTTCACTCCAAGATCAATTTCGTGAAGGTCGTCCAAAATCAGTTGTTGTTCCGAAAACCATTGATGCTGTGCGCGAACTGATATTGGAAGATCGTCATATGACCTATCGTGAGATTGAGACAACCTTAGGCGTTAGTGGGACCAGCATACATTCAATATTGCATAACATTTGACTGTCAAAAAAATGTGTTCGCGTTGGATCCCACACAATTTGTCAATCGCCCAAAAAAGGCTCGTGTCAATTGGTCGAAAGAAATGCTCAAAAAATACGGTCGCGGTGCTTCGAAATACGTCTATGACATCGTGACAGGTAATGAATCGTGGATTTACGGGTATGAGCCCGAAAGTAAACAGCAGTCGACTGTCTGGGTGTTTCAACATGAGCCAAATCCAACAAAAGTTGTTCGCGCACGAAGCACTTCCAAGCAAATGGTCGCCTGTTTTTTCGGAAAAACTGGACATGTCGCAACCGTAGCACTAGAACAACGCAGAACAGTCAATTCTGAGTGGTACACAACCATTTGTTTGCCAGTTGTCTTCCAAGAAATCAGGAAAACCAACCGCCGAAGACGGATCACTCTTCACCACGACAATGCGAGCTCTCACACATCGGCTGCGACAACTGCATTTTTGAGCACCCAAAACATCGATTTGATGGGTCATCCGCCGTATAGTCCTCACTTGGCACCGGCTGACTTGGTTTTATTCCCGTACGTAAAAAACAAACTGAGATGTCAACGTTTTTCGACACCTGAAGAAGCGGTTGCTACATTCAGAATGCATGTGTTGGAGATACCTCAATCAGAGTGGCAAAAGTGCTTCGACAATTGGTTCAAACGCATGCAAAAGTGTATAGATCTTTATGGGGAATATTTTGAAAAACAATAAAGTGATTTTCGATGATCAATATTTGTTTTTGTTCTCTAATCCCGAAATATAAAAGGCAACCCTCGTATTAGTTCATTCGAGCAAAAAAAATTATATTGCTATTTTTATTTAAGAGGGCCGATTTTTTTTTTTATAAGTTGATCAAAAAAATAACGTACTTATGCCAGCAATAATTTTTATTTTAAACTTTCTTATTATAGTTTATATTTCAAGAACATTTTATAATAAATGCTCAAAATATTTTCCACCTGCTCTAATACACGCTCGGCATGTAGGTGAATATGACCTTTTAAGGATTCTCAGGCTAACTGAATGAATTTATTTACACTCACCTATAGTAATTATAAGTTAAGGCCTGCCATTATTTATTATACTAATTGTGGCGCCAAACCCCACAGTACGCTTTCCTTAAAAACCCCCCATATCACCCATCTTCCCATATAATTTCGCCAATGCAATCGCATTCGGCACACAAAAACGCTGCACGCATGTAAGAGATCAAATACATGATCTTAAATTCCCAGTTAAGAAAACTTACCTTCATGCATCTCTTCGCATACAATTTTCTGTAAGAATTCTCCATGACCTTTTTAGGAATTCCATTACTCCCATTGTTTCCCGCCAATGCATTTGCATTTGTACCAGAAAACATTTCCTTTTCCGAGGACATGTAATGCTTTCAAGCATTATCTGAAATTCCTAAAAATAGTTCCTTAATGTGCATATGCACCATAAATACACAACATTCGGCACACATTGTTATCTATTGAAATGCAACATCGGGCGGCTTGTTTTTACAGCTGCAGCAAGCCGACCGGCAATTCACCATCAATAGACAAACAATCTTGAATTTTGTTCGTCGCCACAAAACGAATGACCCGACACATATAAAGTCATGCAAGGGAACCGTTTCTGCCACCGACCCGGGATACGATATACAATTTCCATTGTATAAAGTATCGCATCCCATTTTAACGCCTTTTTCTTTTTATAAACGTCTATCATAGCGACGTTGCACAGCATAGCGTAGATCATGAATCGCCTTTGTCTTTGCCGCCTGCCTGTTTCGTTGTTCCACTGCTGTCGAGCACGTGTGAATAGCATCGATCTGAACGATCGCACACATACCACCGACCAGTGCGGGTCTTTTTTATTCTTTCCGGTAGAACGCACATGGGGGTGCTCACACCCCCGAGCGTTGATAACAGTCGAGTGTAGTCGAGGGTTAAAAATTGTCGCTCACCTTACCTGGTCCCCTTTTATGTGTGTAGTCGTGTTTTTAGTGAACGTCTGAAGGTTAAATTAAATATTAATGTTTTCTTGTACGTGAAATAAAAAGCCGGTGATCACCAGCTAAACTATAAACTAAATCAGTGTTTCTTTTCCTTCATCTATATTTTTGTGGACGTTGGTTTCGGAGTTTCGCTTGCGTTTCTCTCCCAGTGCGTGCGCGTTATCCTTGGAGCGATTGCTTTTCTGGTGGACACAATTGCTGCGGCCGAACTTTGTTTCGGTGGCTAGTAGTGAATCCAGTGACGTACGCCGGCGCACCCAACCCCTAACCCCACATAATTATCAAATAAAGCTGTTTGCTTACTATGATCTCTCATTTTGTACTTTTTCCTTTTTTTTTTTTTTTTGTATCAGCCGACTGTCCTGAATAGGATAGTTTCAGTTTTTTTAAAATTTGATTTTTAATTTGCATTTATTACAGTAATTAATGATTCTGTTGAGATCATCTTGTAAAAGTCTGTTAATGATGTCAATTTTTCTATCCCTTCGGTACACAGCTATATCATAAGCGTACGTAATTGCATGAGTAAGAGAATCGACTAGATCACTAGTGTAAATGTTAAATAGGATTGGAGAATTGACTGCGCCCTGTTGTAGGCCGTTTCTTATGAAGAAAGCCTTGTTGGAAAGGGTGTCCCCACATTTTACGACGAATTGTTTTCCATAATCATGTCATGTACATTATACGGGCGTGGCCCGAAAAGTTTCCGACCTAACAAAAATGCAAGACATTTTTTTTTAAAATGTATTTTAATTTTCTGCATAGTCTGCTTGTAACTCTACACAATTCTCCCGGCGATGGTCCCATCTCTCTAACCCGTCCAAATAGTACTGGGCGTTTTTCTCTGCAAAATAACTGTTCACGAAGTTGATTGCCTCCTCATTTGACGAAAATCTCTGTCCTCCGAGCGCAATTTTTAAATTAGGGAACAAAAAGAAGTCGCATGGGGCTAGATCTGGTGAGTAAGGCGGATGGTCACGCAGTTCAAACTTCAATTCGTGGATTTTCGCCATGGCAAACACTGAGGTGTGAGACGGCGTGTTGTCTTGGTGAAACTGGATTTTCTTTTTCTGCAAATGTGACCGTTTTCCGCAATTTCTCCCTTCAGTTGGTCAAGTAATGATGCGTAGTACGCTCCTGAAATGGTTTTTCCTTTTTGAAGATAATCGATTAAGAGAACTTCATTACTATCCCAAAAAACAGTGGCTATCACTTTTCCAGCCAAAAAACAGTTTTTGATTGTTTTGGAACCGATTCCCTCTCTGCAGTCCATTGTTTTGACTGTATTTTTGTTTCAGGCATATAGTGGTGTATCGAAGTTTCATCGGCGGTAATTAATCGGCGCCAAAATTCGAATTTATTGCGCCTAAACTGCGGCAACAGAGCGGTGGAAAGCAAAGTGGGGAACCCAACGCGCGGACAGCTTTCTCACCCCTAAATCTTGATTTAACATGTGACAAACACGTTCTTTGGACATTTTCATAGTCTCTGCTATCTCTATCACTTTAATTTGGCGGTCGTCTAGCACCATTTGGTGAGCTTTAGCAACGTTGTGTGGTTAGGCGTTGGGTGCGCCGGCGTACGGCACTGGATTCACTCCTAACTACCATCGTCATCGAAACAAAGTTCCACCGATTAACAAATTGGAAATTGTCACACACCGAACACCGCGGCAAAAATGTTCACAGTCAAAAGAAGTAGAGAATTTGAAACACACTGTGGTAACCAAATTTTCTTTTATTTCACTTTAATTTTATTCGTTAATGTAAATCTTAGGCCAATGGATATATTCACATTAAACGAAACGAAGGGAGCTTATACTTATTTATCGATATGAAATTAAGATAAAGTAAACCCGATCGACTCTGCAAAGGGATACGACCTTTGTACCTCGCACCGTACCGGTGCACTCCGTACGGCGGATGATGACGCGACCGCCGCGAACGGTGGTTGTAATAAGACTCCGTGATTCAATCCTCGTTTGGGGTGAGTTTTGGTAGTGTGGTGAAAAAGGAAATGAAATTTGACGAATGGCAGCCGATCTCCGGGACGCGGTGGTATAGGTGTGTGTTTGTACACATCACCGCGTTCATCGATGCGTATGAATGCCCTTGTAGACGCAATTCTTTTTAGGAATTCTATGTAATGCTTGTATGCATTAATGTCCTTGGAGAAGAAAATATTTTCAGGTGCCAATGCGATCGCATTGGCGGGAGACAATGAGAGTTGAGTTGCGGATATGGGGGGTTTTCAGGTAAGTGGGCCGTGGGGTTTGATGGAACCGCCACAATGTCATCGTCAGTTGTTGCAGTTTTTGGACGTCCCGAACGTTCATCGTCTCCCAAGCTCTCACGGCAACGTTTAAATTAAACTGTTAAAATTCACTGTGGTAAATTATGGTGCAGATTCCCAATACACAGACTCCAACTTATCTTTAATGTGCGTAGGCATACTGCCTTTAAAAAAAAAAATTAACGATTCGATACTCAATTTTGTACATTTTCACAAAAACACTCACATCGACTCACTCAAACGACTGTCAAATAAAAACTACGCCTCCAAAGTGGATGAAATGTTGGAGAGTACCTGCTGAAAGATGCACAACTACATTCACTAGCTTTTATTGACGAATGCTGCTATCTTCACGGTGAGGTCGGAAACTTTTCAGCCCAGCCATGTATAGTATGTTCGCAGGCATCCCCAGGTTGGTTAACTTATAAATAAGACCTTCTAATCAAATGGTGTCGATGGCCTTTTTAAAATCAACCAAGCAGGCCACTGTACACTGCCAATTTACTTTGTTTCATAGTGTCATGCCGAGTTCTAAAATCGAATTGGTTATCCGGGATAATTTTATTAACCTCGCACCAATTTAATAATTATTTATTTATTAGTTTTTCGAACACCTTACTCATGTTCGAGAGTAAACTAATAGTCGAAGATTAGCTGGGTTGCTACTATCTTTTCTCCGCTTTGGAATGGGGTGGGCTACAGGTGTTTTCTAGTGCGTTGGATAATATGCATTCTTGAGTGGGTTATTGAACAGTGTCGTGTCAATAGTTATGGCTTCCGATGGTAAATGTTTGAGTACTGTGTTTGGAATTCCATGAATTCCAGAAGATTTCTCATTTTTAAGTGACTGTGAAGTGAAGTGATCACATTGGTCGAGAAGAGTTTGTTCACGTGGAATGAGTGTGATATGCGGTTGCAAGTCTGTAGTGGTCACTATCGTATTCGACAGTTCGAAGACAATTTCGAACACTAGCATTTGTATTTAAGGATTCAATACGACTGTCTATTAGTAGTAATTCCAAGAAGGAGTCCCCTCATAGCGTTTGCCATGATAATGAAGGGCGTGTGATTCGAACCGACGCTATCTCGGTTAGAATCACTAAAAGGTAGAACCAACGCTCAACGCATCAGGTCACTGCTGCGTGTACGAATTCCGATTTATAAACAAATACACTCAACTGATGTGGAAATACTATCTATATTGTTGCTATGGTATACGGCTTTAATGGATGCGCTGTGATTGTTCGACTTGTCTTTCAGGTGGTGTTGTTCATCACAATCGACCGTATGTGTATCTACTATAAACGCCACACCACTACCTTTCCAGTAACTTTCATTACGATAAACTTCGTGTACAAACTGCAGAGCGAGGAACGAGCGACCGAGACAACGTCGGACCAGGCGAGTGCGCCGGTGCTCTATGCGGGAGTCGTGATCGTAGTTGTAACGCCCTGTTTATATATGGTAGATTGTGTGTTGTGTATGAGATCACACAAGAGGATTGTTGCGTTTGGCAAGGATAGTGGTGAAGGTGAATTGAACACACGATGAAACGGGTGAGAAGCGAAGCATTGAAGCATCAGGCTACTACCGCGTGCACGAATTAAACCATTATTAAACTCAAGTACACTCAAATGATGTGGAATTGTTAGGTTATCGGTATGGTATATGGATCTGATGCTTTGCTTATCCAAATTTCTTTTGGTGTTCTTCAACAATTTGCTTGTATATTGTGTGTGTATCTGTTAGAAACGCCACACCCTCTTGGGGAATAAGGCGTAATCGAGGTGTAAATTTCTGACTTATGTTCGAAGGTGTTTGCTTTCTACCATTGGGACAAAGCATTACCTCTCGTGTTACGGATTAAGTTGCCTCAAGTAGCATGTTTAGCATTGATATCGCCTGCTAAAAGGAAATAGTTGGTGTCCGATTGCACCTTAAGACAATGGAAAAGCGTATTTAATTCGTTGATGAATTGTGTGCCCTGCTTGTGGAGCATATAGTGATACCACATATAAATGTCTCTGGCTTTGAGGAGGAATATCTACTATGCAAGCTTCCAGCAGTTGTAAGTTGTGAGCTTTTTTGCCTGTAAAGGATCCTATGTCGAAGACTTGTTTTAAAGGGTTATCTATCGAGATTTTTTTTTTCATTTTGTTTTTTAGCTTAAATTACGTATAAATATCCCAAAGTAGTTAAGCATGCGGAATTTAATGTGAGAAAATGTTTTTTTTTCTATGTTTTTAATACTGATTTCCGTTAAAGCCTCCGAAATGTTCGAAAAAGCCGTGTTACGATCCGGCGCCGTGCTTCCTCGGATGAGGGAAGAGCGGGGACCTTTTATTATTTCTTTATTTAATATTCTTTCATCTATTCGCGTTTCAATGTTTATTCGCTCCGATTGTTTGAGCGGAAATTTATTGCAATTGATAATCCATTATCAAAGAAAAAAACTATTCCGTCTCTTCGATATATTTATTTTAAACTCTCAAATCCACAATGCTTCCTCAATACTTAACTCTCAAAAACTTAACTGAAACTCAACTTATTAAAACTCAACTCAACTTCTTTTCTAAACTCTTCAACTTCTAACTCAAAACTCAAACTCAAACTCAATACTGCTTAGAACTGTAATCTCAAACTCAAACTTGAACTTAACTTTGAAAACTCCAAACTCAACTGCCAAAACTAAACTGATTTTACAATTAAAATGTCTCTCTTCTTATGCTACTTATTGTTCTAATTGGTTGTAAATTATAATGTGAACAAAACTAATTTTATCAAAGTATTCCTTTAGTCTCTGTGACTTTTAAATTTTGAATAAACTTTGAACGAAAATCAGAGTGCTATTTCTTGAATGAAAAGGGGCATGTTATTAAATGTGCTGTAACTGGCTTGATATAGAATATTGTGAATATTTATGAATGGTATGTATTAAGTGACAATGTAAGATATATAAAGAGGAAGTTTTAAGGATTTGTTAGAAAAGTAATGAGATTCAGTGTTAAAGCTAATAAGGGTAGTATATGGGATATATACAACAGCCGCTTCGTTTTTTGCAGCGTTTTGGAGTATCATAATCCAGTCGATGATTTTTATTCAATACAAGTGAGTCATACGTTCATAAAATACCTATAGATGGTGTTATAAAACTTTTGCTTTAGAGAGAGTTAGCATGAGACGCTGAAATGATTGTTACACTACAGATGACTGAAACTTTTAACGCGTTTTTTTCAAAACCATGTTTTCCAAGTAGGTGTGCAACATAACTCGGGCAATTTTTATTCGATCGACTTGAAATTTTAACTGTAGGTTCTTAGTTAGACTATCTAGGGCAGTACACATGAATTTAAAAATTAATTTTTTTTAAACAATTTAAGGTCGATTTTTTATCGGAAATTCAATTGTTTTGTTTAACTAGCGGCATTGTGCGAAAAATTAATATTTTGTAATAAACAGATGATTATTACAAAATATTAATTTTTCGCCTTACAAAAACTGATAAAGATGATGAAAAAGATTTTTTTTTTATTTTTCCGCCAAAGATACCCCTTAAGAGTTTATTCTCTAATACGCGGATTTTGTTTTCTTCCCATTTTGTGAGAGCCCATGTTTCTCATCCATATAGAACAATCGGCATGATTATGGTTCTATAGACCCGGAGTTTTATATTACGTGATAGTTGTTTGGATTTCAGCAGTTTACTGACTGCGTACCGACTAGCGTTGCCGGAGTGTAGTCTTTTGTTAAATGATTTTTTTTAATGTATAGTAATAGGGTTATTGCTCATAACACGTGGCTCCCATCAAATTTCAGTATTCTTCGACTCTCACAACACCACATCTCGTACTCATTGCGTATTATGAACTTGAATTCGACGACAATATGACACTTACTCGGGCTCCTCGATAGTATAGTGGTTAGTATACCCGCCTGTCACGCGGGAGACCGGGGCTCGATTCCCCACCGGAGACCTTCTGGTGCGAGACTAATGTGCCCGGAAAAAACAAATCATTATGGAAAATATAACAATTCTCAGGACTTGCTAAATTCGGCCAAGGCCGCTCCCCGGTTGTAGTGCCGATGATGATGATGACACTTACTCATAATGTTTTATAATCTGTCAATAAAGTTTAGTATCATCATCTCATGATAAGTACGATCGCGCGAACAGACATAGTTTCTTCTGATCGCCATCTTTGCGGCTCATTGCCTTCACAGTTCATCCCCTTCCCAATTCATCGCCTTCTCAGTTCATCGCCTTCTCAGTTCATCGCCTTTCCAGTTCATCGCCTTCCCAGTTCATCGCCTTCCCAGTTTTTATGTTCCTGGTTCATCATTTTCCCGCTTGATCGCCGGTTTATCCTCCTAGTTCACCGTCCTCTTTATTCATCGTATTCACAGTTCATCGTTTTCCCATTTCCTCATCTTCTCGGTTCATCATCTTTTCTCCTACACTCCCGTTATTTGGAGTAGGTATACATAAAAACGATATAACGAGATCAGCATTAGGCTGATGAACGAATCCAAAATGTTATTCGTAGATCTAAGTAAAGAGTTAATTTGAATGTTAATTAAACCAATATGGAGTTCATTATTATATATAACCCGGATCATTTATCTAGTTCTTAAGGTGATTGAAACTTATTGCATATGATGCTTTGAGCACATTATCCATTTATCGGTTGGTTTGCGATCACACGAGAGAAGTATGTGAATGGATATGTATTCGAAATAGGTGTAACAATGTTGTACACCCATGTCATATTAAGTATTTTGCTTTAACCGGATCCAATTTGTTACGATTGTTTCCTTATTTGAATATACTGCAGTGAACGCCAAAAGCGCATTCTATATTCAAGGACTGCAAATAACCTATGCAAGTTTGCTAGAAAACACCATTCACAACAAATACACGCACAAAATTCAAGTTCCTCTCCTACAAGCACTCATATATTCGTAGTTCAATATCAAGAATGGTTTTCCAAATTTAGTATGATCGTATATAATCGAAGGAAAGTCAAAGGTGCTTTAATGAAATGATCCGACTTTAGCGGAGAAGTGGAAAAGTACTTTAATAGAAGTTTTGTTGTTTGTGATAGACTTTGCTTTTTTAGGTAGTTACTGTCTTTGGATATTGTTTTAATTGTAGTTAAAAAACTAATTTAAAAAAAGACAAAATTTACGGATGCGTAAAGGATCTAAATAGTATGTGTCTAATATAATATATACTATACACATTAGTTCATTTTCACTTAACAGGGAAATTAAATAAAAGAAGAAAAACATTAGTCTGTGGCGCAAATAGTTGCACCGTTCAACCTCTTAATCCAGGTTTTCTGAGTATTAGTTTCTTGGTTCATTTGATTTTATATAAATTTTTATATTATTAACTTAATTGGAAATATATGATTTAGTATTTTACTGTTTTTATAAGTACTGCAATAATCTGAAATTTTTTTTTTAAAAAACAATTATTTCGTCCCCGGTCACGATATCTGATACGATTTTGCCGAAAACTGATTACGTCAACTCGTGGACACCGTAAATTAATTATAGTCTACGTAACTTTAATTCATTTGTATACAATTAACAACGTATAGAGATAACATCAGCCGATAGGCAGCGACACATTGATTGCTTAGTTTTTATTTTATTTGAGTTTGTGGACTATTCCAACTATCTCGGTTACTTTTACCAATTCACCGAGCTTTATAGCTCCGTTTACCAAAATTACCTTGCCAAAGCCCAACTCAATCTGATCAATGACCCCAAATCTTTCTACCACTTTATCAACTATAAACGGAAATCAGATGCTCATCTTCTCGGTCTCGTTCGAGCCTAACCCCTCCTACTTTACTGGCACGTCTGAATTCTCCCTTGGCCCACTCATCCCTCTACACATTCAACAACACCAAGTTAAAGAAAAACTTGAACAACTGAAAGACGATTTCAGTCCCGGCCCAGACGGACTCCCTGCTATCTTCTTAAAAAAAACGCTCCTCTTCTCTTTCTCTCCCGCTCGCGTCAATCTTCAATCTATCCCTTGCACAAGGTCTATTTCCCGACATTTGGAAATCCTCCTACATAACCCCCATACATAAAAAGGGGCCAAAAAACGATATATCCAATTATCGTCCCATTGCTAAGCTTTCGCACATTCCTAAACTGTTCGAAGGCCTTCTATACGAAGCGTTATGTTTTCGCTGCACTCCCATCATTTCTCCTAACCAGCACGGCTTCCTCTCCGGCAGGTCCACTACTACCAACCTTGTCGAATTTACATCCCACACACTCCCTAGAAAACGGCGATGAGGTTGATGTAGTCACTACCGACTTTAGCAAGGCCTTCGACAAAATTTCCCATAACCTCATTCTCTTTAAATTATCTTCCCTTGGTTTTGAACCTCTGTTGATTAAGTGGATCTCATCCTATCTTAACTCTCGAACCTGCCGGGTGCGATTTAGATCCACCCTCTCCGATCCTTTCTCTCCAACCTCAGGTATCCCCCAGGGCAGTCATCTCGGCCCCCTACTATTTATCCTTACCATAAACGACATAGGCTCGTGCGCCAATCACTCCCTCATCTCACTTTACGCGGATGATACCAACATTTTCAAGACAATCCGCTCTCCCCTTGACTCCTCACTTCTCCAATCGGATCTTGACAGCTTTTCGATATGGTGCCAACATAACTGCCTAGAACTGAATATTGCCAAATGTCACACAATCACCTTCTCTCGGAAACGCCCCTCCACCCAGCCACGTTCCTATCTCTTGCTAGACCAACCGATAACATCGGTTGAATCGATTCGCGACCTGGGCGTCCTTTGCGACAAGGAACTTAGATATACCGCACATATCGATGACACAATCCTAAAGGCCAACGCCGCTCTTGGCTTTGTAAAGCGCTGGTCGAAGGCATTTCTAAACCCCTACGTCACCCGATCTCTCTACATAACTTTTGTCCGGCCACTACTCGAATATGCTAGTCAGGTCTGGTCCCCGTACCAACAGTCTCACATTCGTAGGATCGAGGGCGTTCAACGTCGTTTCTTGCGCTTTACCCTCCGTGGATTGAACTGGGAAAACCCACTCATTCTACCACCTTCCATAGGCCGGCTCCTTCTAATCAATCTTAATACACTTGAGGAGCGCAGAATCCATGCTGACATCATCTTTATTCATCGCCTTCTGTCAGGCTCAATCAATTGCCCAAGCTTGCTCTCCACTTTACCATTTTATACAAACCCCTGTAATGTGCGGAACCCTCGTCTGTTTTACGTGCCCGCTCACCACACTTCTTACGGCGTTAACGAGCCCATCTCACGTATGCTACGACATGCCTCTTTCCCCACCTCCTTTGATTTCAACCTATCCACTCCTGCCCTCAAACGACGTCTCAGTATAATCCCGTCCTCACCCCACCCAACCCCAATGTAAACCTCTCCCCTTAGCTCTCCAACCCCGCCCCTTACCTGTACGTAGACGGGCCCCTCATTGTCATTGTCTCACAATAGCCGTATCTGCCTCCCCCACATACACTTGCCCTTCCCTAGCCTCCTACCCCCCCTATCGCCAACACTTTTTCACCTCCTGGTTTTTCTTGTTTCTTTTTTTTATTTTCCTTCCCACTCTAGATTTAAGATAGTCTTTAAGGTTTCTTTTTTATATTAATTAATTTTAAGTTTAATTTTAAGCTTGCATTAAGGTAAATAAATTAGGGTTCTGCCCTCACTAAACTTAAAAAAAAACTAAACTTTGTTGAATTAATCGTAACTGCTCTGATAACTTGATCCAGTTGATAATTTTTACACAATACGCTAAAAGGCCCATTTGGACGTGATTTCATAGTTCTGAGACTGCTATACTGGAAAGCATTCCTAGCATTCTGGCTGCATCCGTTTTCCACCATGAAAATTTTGTGAACTTTTACATGGGAGGGTTCACTTGGAGGTACTTTTTCCAAAATGGGTTTTATAAGAAATCAAACTATCAAAATGGTATTTGCGTTCAGTTTTGTTTAAAATTTCATCACGGGATAGAGTTGCCGCACAGTGTCTACAAATTATTCAGTTGTATTAGGGAAATCAGCTTTTTACGAGGAATTTTAATTGGGCCCTTACGGCAACGTATGATCTACTACACACAACCACCCTACCGAACGCAAAATTCGGTATACCATCAAAAAATTTGAAATCCAGTTTTCGATATTGTATAATACGCGAGAAAATAGACCACATCCACTACATAAGGAAGAAAATATAGCAAATATCCAAAAATATCCAAAATGTCACTATGGTAAATGATGGTGCAGAGTCCCCATACACAGAGTCCAACTCATCTTTGATTTGCGTAAGCGTATTGCCTTTCAAAAACAAAAATTTGATGACTGCTCGATACACATCGACTTACTCAAACGACTGTCAAATAAAAACTAGGCATCCAAAACTACGCTGAAATTTTGGCGAGTAACTGTCAAAAGATGCACAACTAGATTCACTAGCTTTTATTGACGAGTGCTACTATCTTCACGTTGAGGTCGGAAACATTTCAGCCCAACCTCGTAAATATGGAGATAAAACAAAACAAACAAAAAACTTTTTTCCCCTCTTGGGCTGAGCTCGGGCGATTTTTCACCATCAGCATCCGCACTACAACCGGGATCCGGTTGTGGCCTTATTTAGCAAGTCTCTCCACAGGTATCCGGTCCTTATCCGAGACTTGTTACATTGTCCATACTAATTTGTATTTCCGGGGAAGGTTATTAGCCTTGCGCTTACCTTTCTCAGGATGTCGCTGCATGCATTGGTTCACTGCTTGGCGGCTGCCAATGTAGCTATCCAGGGGTGTCACGTAGAGACTGCATGTCAACTTGGATTGAACAGGGACAAGGATGGTCCTGGCTTTCGCCGGGTTGAAAGCACAGACTTTACCCGATTGTTCAGCAGGTAGGAAATGTCGTCCGTGCATAAGATAAGCGAAAGAGTCTGCCAAGAACCGGCGATAGTTCTGGACTACGATTGTTAAGTACCATTGCTGATATTCTGTTCGGGTTGGTTGTCTTCCCACAGTCCAGTGCACGTAGAATGCGTTGAAGAGTACGCGGGCGGAACACCACATCCCGCATCGACGACCGTACCCGCGCGATCACAGGTGGCTCCAAAAGACCGGCATCAAGGTTTGAATTCGCGAACACATTGGCTTTATGTTTTGAATTTGTGACTAACGTCCTGCTGCCCGTCACTAATGGAGGAAAAGAGGGGAAGCATAGTTACTGCTGATAGACTTTGCTATTGACCACAAGGGACGCGAACCAGTTGGGCACTCAAGGAGTTTATTGGTCACTATGCCATTGTAGGACTTCTTCGCGGTGTCAATGTCTGGTTGGACGCGTTTCTGATTCTAATCAAATTCGTTCTGTTAATCTCGGTGGGTTTGTAGCGCCATTGCTTGAAAGCTCGATATTTTGCCGCTGTAATCTGGTGGCATTTTTGATCAAACTAAGGTTTATAAGATGAACTTCGTTTGGTGAAATGCGGAATATAGACATCCATCCCGAGAAGAATAATCCCTGTGACCGACTCCGCACAGCGCTAACAGCGGAGTCACCAAAGTACACCTCCGACCACGGAAGGAGCGTGAAGAAATCTCGCAAGTCGTCCCAGTTGGCAGACACATATCTCCATACATGGCGAAGCTGATTAGATGGGTTATTCGCTTAAAATATAAGTGGTTGCGCGACCGATACCAAGCAGTGATCTGAGTTTCCCAGTGGCACAGCAACTTCCACTATATAAACGCTCGGGTCGGATGTCAAAATAGATCCAGGGTGTTCGTATAACCACCTCGGATATCCGGCACTCCTGTAGGTTCCTCCACGAGTTGAATCAAGTTGCGGCTAACACCGAATATCTTCTGCAGACTCCCGGCCTTGTTGGTTCTGTTAGAATGCACCAAACAGCCGGAATTGTGTACATTAAAATCTCCAAGGAGAACAATTTCAAAATCCGGGTGGTTGGTCTGTATCTAGTCGATGGTACGTGAAAGATGTTCGAAAAATGTCGCCGGTCGATGGCGATTCGGGGAGCGGTAAAGCCAACCAAGAAATTTAACAGAGTTTCTCAGCACGAACATCAACCACATGATGTCCATGTTATTGGGTTCCAATGCCTCCATCCTCCGGCAGGCCACATCGGAACGCGTTTAGGCGCGGACGCCACCCTTAAAATGGAACGTAATTCGTATCCTGAGAAACGAAGATATGTCGAATGGACCTGGGTCTCAGTTAAGGAGGATATCAGGTTTCATCATCATCATCGGCACTACATCCGGGAACCGGTCTTGGCCTTATTTAGCAAGTCCTGAGGCTTGTTAAATTTTCCATAATGATTTTTTTTTTCGGGCAAGGTCATTAGTCTTGCGACAGATAATAACAGGTACCATTCAAAAAATCATTCAAGAAAAATTCTTATATCCTAATAATAATATTAATTCTTCATTTGGAAGAATTATTACTTTTAGCGAAATGGTTACTAATAATTTTGAAAACATACAGGAAATAAAAGAATTAAACTTTCATGCACAAGTTTCTGGCCAATCAATATTTGGGAATGCAGCCCCAGCCCCTCTTCAGTCCAGATCTGTCCGCACCAGACTTTTTCTCTTCCCCAAAGTCAAAACATAATTGAAAAGAGTCCGTTTCGGGTTCATAGAAGAAAATGAAGCCACCGTGACAAGGGCTCTTCCAAAACACGTATCGTATGTGGCAGATGCTCAAGGAAAGTATTTTGAAGAATTTTAAACGTTGATAACATAATATGTAAGACCTCTATTTCTTTTAAATGGTATTACTTTCCAGAAAACCCACGTATGCATCAGACGGTTTACAGTAGATGGCATTCTTAAGAAGATGTCGAAGTATTCATCGTGAAATGGCGATATTAAAATGTGTTCGTTAGAAAATGTTCATCTAATTGCTTTTGTGGCGGTTCTCTATATTACACGGAGAACCAACCCACAATCCTAGCCATTTCGACCGCCAATGGCGTGTCAAACAAAACCAAATTTATCCAATAATGGACGCATAGCTAAACTCATTATCCTATGCAGATAATGCATAATTGAGTTTAGCTACCCTTTTTGCCATACAGCAACTCCATTTTTTTCTAGCCCATGAGATTTCCATCGGAAATCACATCATGTCGGTTAGCAACAACAAACCTAACCAAACGACGCCGTTGCATGATAGCGAAACCGCTGGGGAATTTATCTAAATATTTAATTAGTTCACATGATAAATTACCCTAGCCAATTTGGCGTCACTTCGGCTTTTCATCAGATCATCCATTCGCTTAGGATCAATGATCTCTTTTCGCAGGTGAATAGCACATTTCCTCTCCTCCATAATTCTGTTTCCATACGGTTCAATGCACGCTGAGATCACCACAGCCGTAACACTAGGGCAGTAGGTCATGCTTAGAATCTGCAGTTGATGCCAGCACACACAAACAAAGCCACCTCGAGATCACAGTTCATCGTGTTTCTGTTCTCTCATTCTACCACGTTCGTCAATTATCAATTAACCGATACACACCATACTTCGACGGGCGTGACAATGAGTGAGCAGAGGCGAGATCTCTTTTGGTTGTCCTGTGTGCAAAACGGAATACGGAATTTCACCCCTAATTAGAGTCAGTTACATCTCAACCACTGCCACAGGAGGTCACGCCGCTCGAGGCTTATCAGGAGTTCTCGTTTATTTTAACCAGTTATAATTCAATCGCCACCACGGGCACACAATCTATTCTATGTAAATCTAGTGATAATAGATCTTAACGTTAAATAGAAGGAACATTTATATTAACAAACCCTTCGTGTGTAAATACAAATGTAAATCTAGTGATAGTAAACCTTAACGTTAAATAAAAGGAACACTTATATTAACAAAACCTTCGTGTGTAAATACAAATTTTATCTTAACAGAATTAAAAGGAATCCTTATATTAACAAACCCTTCGTGTGTAAATACAAATGTAAATCTAGTGATAGTTTATCTTAACAAAATTAAAAGGAACTCTTACATCAACAAATTAAAAAAAAAGGAACATATAAACAACTATACCAGTGTGTTTTCATTATTCCTGTTCTTCCTGGATTTTTGTGGATATTCGACCGAGCAACATCGTTGAGGAAGAAGTGAATTCTGTGCCCATGTTAGGTCATCTTCACCCCCACACTTTCATCATACAGTATTCGTCAGAAAATGCCCAACTACCACAATAGTAAAAGTTTTCAGCAGTGAGTATAGCCAGACACACGCCCCAGCCCTCTGTGAAACATAGCCACTAAGCCCCTTGTACAAAGAACTTTTAGAAACCGGTCTTAAGACTAGGATTAGTAATACTCTAATATTAGTGAGACTTGCACTGAGCTTAATAAAATAAATAAGTAACCGCAGTGATGAACTACGACATTTTTAGTGCATTGATTGCCATTCTAAAGGGTTTTCCAAAATGAATATGTGGGGGTTCTCTATATCACATGGAGAACCAACCCACAATCCCAACCAATTTTGCCCTCTAACAGCGCGCCATCATAACCCAAATCTGCTACAGCACACATTCGCAAACATGCAAAGAACACACTTCCCACCTACAACAGCACCCATTCTCAAATCTGCAATCACATACACCCCCAAACTCGCAAAGAATCCATTTCCCAATCTGTAATAAAATGCATTTTCCAAACATACAACAGAACATAAACCATCTCCCTCATCTACATCAAACCGCATACATTTTTCTCAAAAACCACTTCGGTTAATTTCCTACTTAAACTATATTCCTCGCTTGCAACCAAGCAGCATTAATTGCCCCTTAAAATCATTCCGGCTCACTTACTGCCATTTCCCTGGCTTGTAACCAAGCAACATTTAGTTTCCCCGAAAACCATTTCGGCTCCCATCCTACCTAAACCATCTGAAGTATACCAATTCTCCTTACTAGTAAGTCACCAGCACGATGCGTTGCATTTTCGCGAAACAACCATCGCAACGACCAAGACCCATGTTCTTTTGTCTAACCGACAACTCATGCCCATACTTAGTTATGCCTCCAAAACCGCTTTCTCAGTATACATAGCAACCGAGGAACCTAACTCAGCCTTTACGGCAGGAATTCTCTGAAACAAATTCTCTACGCACGCATAGCAACCCTTCTCAAGTTCCTAGTAAGTGGCAGTGAGTTTATTTAGCTATGACTCTACTGCCACGACACGATGAATGGATTCTTGCCCCCTTCTAGTCAATAGAGTTCCAACTACCGAAGTGTGCGCACGGGTTTAGTGATAACGAGTCGGAGTTATACGATTTTGAGTCAGTGTAGTCCTTGGGAACGTGCAAGTTAAATTAAGAAAACGCGCGGTCAATATTCGAAATTCCGCCCAGTGCCGTGCCAACACCAACACCGGGCGTAAGATTATAAAGCGGCTAAATAAGTAAAACTAAATGTGAACGTTGTGCGAGTAAACTACATATAAGACCTTTGCTCAATAAGACATTTGCTCATCAAGACCACTCAATAAGGCATTTGCTCAATAGGACATTCGCTCAATAAGACATTAACTACCATAGAACAATAAACAATAAAGTCCAACCAGTTAACCAGCGTTTCATTTCATCTATTTCGGAGGTGCAATCCGGGAGTTTCAGCGAACGCGTTCCGTGGGAAATTCGTGAACCCGTGCCGAAAGTCGGCGTCAAAACCTTAACCCCCCACAAACACACCCTTAAACTTTTTCCGAGATCTGTCAATCTCAACATCTTTAGAAATACTTACAACAGAAACTTCTGAGCCGGTGGTCCCAAATTTAAGAGCGTGTATTCCGTATTTCGGTCGTTATAACCGTCCCTCCAGATGTGCTATAATGGATAAATTCTGGTCGAAATATTCAATCTTGGATGTTCCTTGCGGGTGAGACAACGCACCGATCGAAATACCCAAATTACTGCATCCGTAAATACTTCAGTTCAAAATGATACGAATCAATCGCATCCACGCTGTTCGCAGCCGCATCAGTGGCTGAGTTGGTAAGGAGGTTATGTCTTGCGTCTGATTGTGCAAACTTAGGTTCAGCTGACGACCCTTGCAATTGTGCAGTTCGGCACGATTACTGACAATGAGTGGTAGGTAGAGCCCCAAAGCCCACCCGCCCGATGAAATACCACCCCATTAAGCTATAGGCTACGTGAATTGGTTGGGAAAACCGGGGGTTGGCAACGTTCGGAGTTGGGCTGATGGACAGGGTCGAGAAAAAATAACAGCTCAGCGCTATAGGTTCGCCTTTCCAGAGAGAAGTGAAATAAAAAAAAAGGAATTGGGAATCTAGCAGGCCACATTGTGGTGATCTTCGCCTAGACCCTTACCAGATTAAATTAGCGTATTAACTGAAGGCTCTTGGCGATTTGAAACACGGAAACTTCTCAGATTATTACTCCCAGCAAAGTTATAATATCTCTATTGAGAAAATATTATATGAAAGCGAAGTGTGAAGGGGAAGTGCACAGGGCAGAGAACGATGTCGTAGCTAACAGTGGTAATACACTGCACACGTGTCATCGCAGTGTAAATATGTTGGCATTAGCCAGAGACAATATATAAAACATCCGATGTAGACGTGCAATTCAGCTCTCTAAGTAAATCTTTATAAACCGCAGTGAATTTATTATGAAATTCGCGAAATATTAATCGCAATCATTTATCGTGCATTTATTTCGGTTTTGTGCACATTGAATACACTTTTTCATTCACGAACATACAATTACATTACTAACTAAAGTGCTGTTTATCACATAACCAATGTATTTTAATATCACGAAAACATCGGCTTTCACTCTGTGAATACTCAGTTTCAAAACGTGTGTTTAAAAAACGGACAACGTATTGATATAATTAATCTAATTGATAAACGAGAACGAAGCCACGAAATAGAAAAACAGTGACGTGAATTAAAACAAAGTGCAACAACAACAAACAAACAAAACAAATGTTAAAAGCGACAAAAAACGTGCTCACAAAATCACTTCAGTGAGGTACAAAAACAAAGCAAGACAATTAAAATATATCATCTCAGTCGTAAAAGTGAAAACTAAAACACACAATATATTGCTAGTTATGCACAGAGTTTTCAAAGCATCATTTGGCGAGAGTGCAAGTATACTGACTCCTAGCCGACGATAGCCGAGTTCGAGTCGGCGTACGGAAGATATCGACTTCGTGGTTCGTATTGCAGGTCGCCTTTGTTTTTTTTTTTGCTGAAAACAAACTGGAAAGAACCAGCATGAACACGGAGGAAGATAAAAACGCGACAACAACAAACGGAAACGTATACAGAAAAACTCCATTGTGACGCGAAGTAAAACCGCGAAATTAACAATGGAGAAAGGAGATAAGCAAATGGAGGAGGTCAATGAGCTCCCACCCCCTCCAACTTTAACATGTATGGGGCAAACAACTCGTTCGCTTCTCTTGCATCCTCAGAGTCTGAGGATGAAGAAGAGGAAATAAGTGAATTGGACTAGAAGAGAGACGCCGAAAGAAAAAATTGGCGGCACTCGAAAAAGAAAAAGACACCGAACAACAAACAAAGGCCGAAGCCAAAAGTCGGCCAACAGCAAGAGCAACAGGAACATCAACATCAACAGCAACAATCCACACAAAATCGACCACAGCAAGCAACACAACAGCGGCAAAGCAACAATAATAAACAATAACAACCAAAAAATAAAGATGCCACCAATCAACACCATAGATATTGAGTGTAAGGAATTGGTAAGTCTTTGTAAGCTAGCTATAGGAAACCATTTTGTTGTTAAAAGACTGGCTGGTAACAGGCCTGCCATTCAAACCTATACGGTGGCAGACCACGAAAAAATTAAAGAGGTCTTAAAAAGGGCCACCGCGGAATTCCACTCGTTCACGCCGAAGCAAACAAAGAGGGTAACGGTTATATTAAAAGGTGTCGACCCTGAGGTGGAACCGGAGGCTCTGCTCGAGATGCTTCAAAAGTTGAGGCACGACGATCTCGAGTTTATCGCCGTAAAACCGTTCACCACAACCAAGGCAAGAAGGGAAAACCGCAGCTACCCTTCTTTTTGGTTCAACTAACGCCCAGCAGCAGAATTGGTGGCCTAAGAAAGATTACAGTCTTGGATCATCAAAGTGTCACATGGGACAAATTAAAAAAAGACAGAGACATCCTGCAATGTGTCCGCTGCCAAAGGTTTGGTCACGCGGCGGCGAACTGCGAAATGCAGCACCGTTGCGTAAAATGCGGAAAAGGCCATAAGGCAGAAGAATGCTCTCTGGGAAAAGAATGGGTAGAAGACAAAGCCCTTCTAAAGTGCGCAGTGTGCCGGAATGAGGGACACCCCGCTAATTATCGAGGATGTCCTAAATTCCGAGAAATAATGGCAAGAAGTGTGACCCGGCAAAAAAACACAGAGCCAGCTCGTACTACAACAATGCCCGTAACATCGCAGCGGTCGTACGCACAAGTTGCGTCGGGTGGGAGACCAACAAACCAGGCTACAACATTGGTAGGCACAAATACCCCCACACAGACTGAAACAACATCGCAAGCAGACGTGGTCACGGTTCTGCTTAATCTGCAGAGACAGATGACACAGCTGCAAAATCAAATAAACGAGATCTACTCGCACTTGCCCAATCTAAACAAAAAGTCAATATAAACCCCCTAACCACAACATCAATAAAAGCTCTTGTCGTGAATGTAAATTCACTTATAAGAACTGAGAGAAGAGCCAATCTTTTCAACCTGTTGCAAGATGAACAGCCTGATGTACTTCTGGCGGGGGAAACAAAGGTAAACCAGAGACACAAGATATGGCATAAAAACTACGATATTATATGAAGAGACCGACCTAACTACACCCAGGGGGGGGGGGGGGGGGGGGTCGCAATTTTTATTAGAAAAGGAATCCATCATAAAGTTATATATAGTGGGGAAGTGCGCAGGTTCCGGGTGCTGGAAGCCTGTATCGTACGCATACCCCTTCAGCAAGGAAGGGGCTTGTATGCGATTGCGGTCTATGCACCTGAGGAGCACCAACATAACCTCTTTATTGCGGAGCTCGCGACACTCTTTCGATGCTTACATTTGCACCTGGACAAAAACTACTTTATCCTAGGGGGAGACATAAACGCCAAGCATGGGAATTTGGGAAATTATATATCGAATGCCAGAGGAAATCAGTTGGCTGGCTGGTTAGATCTGTATCATATTGAATATAGAACTGACCTGCTGGCTACCGAATATCCATCGTTCCCTAGAGGTAGATCGTTCTTAGATATCTTGCTAATTGACTCACGACTGAGATTACTTAACACCAACAGACGAAACAGAAACTGTTTACGGACGATTGAATACGACAGTGACCACTGTGCATTCACGGCAGTAATAGAGCTTCGAACGATCTCGCAAATCTGGAGGAATTCGTGATCCCGCAACCCTACAACTACGGGGCAGTGCGATGGCCACGATTCACCAGATCATTAACAAGAGAACCTCGTTCGAATGACTTTAGTCTGCCAGTAAACAGAAACCTGACAAATGACGAAATCGACAAATACATTCAACAAATGGACGAAACCGTAAAACGAACAATGGACAAAACAATTCCCAAAACAACAGTTACAGATCACACTAACATGTACAGAAACACAACACTAAACGCACTCCACAAGGAAAAGAACAGACTGCTATCGAAACTAAAACAATTACACAGACAGTTTACAGACAGACAAGACCAGGAGATACTATCACTGAAATCCCGATTAAAAAACCTCCAACAATTACTTAAAGCTAAAAATAGATTAGCAACAAATTTGTATTGAAACAACAGAATTCGAGCTATAAAAACTAATAACCCGAATATGTTTCCACAAATAAATAAAGTATTCAGGAGAAATAATCAAAACGAGATTCAGCGTCTCCAAATTCCACGTACTGATGTAAACAAGCAGCTGCTAACCAACATCGGCATAGATACAGAGAACGCTATCCTCAATAGTGAGCTCTTCGTGATCGAAGATCCCTTGGAAAAGATGAACGCTGTGGGAGCTGTCTTTCAGGAAATGTACAAGGTGAATGAAAGCATTCACCGAAATCACGAACTGGAGGACAGAATTCTACTGAATCACCTGCACCTCCGGAATGAAATTTCACTTTGGCAATCGGAGAATCCGGGTTTTAACGAATTCAGTGAAGATAATCGGTCAATTGACATTAATGCCAATGGTGTAGTGGCTAATAGCCTTCTAATAACAAGGGAAGGAATCCAGAGTATCTTCGACTCATTAAGAAGCAAAAAGTCGCTGGGAATAGATAGAGTACCTAACATCGTACTCAAGAACCTGCCCCCAATGGCAATGGATATATACACGTTCCTGTTTAACAACGCGTTGAATAATGCATATTATCCCGCACGTTGGAAAACGGCAATCATTCAGCCCATCGCAAAAAAGAGCAAAGACTGTACAAATCTAATGAACATGCGTTCGATAAGTTTACTCCCAAGCATCAGTAAAGTATTTGAAAAGACCTTAAAACGGAATCTCGAATGTAAGTCGTATCCTGAGCAACGAAGATATGTCGAATCAGTTGACGAATCGACCTGGGTCTCAGTTAGGGCAAGGATATCCTTTTTCGTTGTTTGCAAATATTGGTGGACGGCGTTTACATTCGTATCGGTGAAACCTTATTAACAAAGCTCTGCTAAAATGGGTAGACGACAACAACATTATTCCAAATAACCAGTTTGGCTTTAAGGCGGGTCATGAAACCACACATGCCGCAGCTAAACTGGTCTCTGACATACAATGGAATAAATGTAGGAACCAATGCACAGGGGCCTGTCTGATCGACTTGGAAAAAGCCTTTGATACCGTCTGGATCGAAGGGTTATATTACAAACTGGTCAGACATGACATACATAAGCCTTTACTATATGTAATTTACGATATGTTAAAGGACAGGAAGTTCGTGGTCAAAAATGGTAATGTGACCTCTAATAAAACGTATAATATCAAGAATGGCTTGCCACAGGGCGCGGTACTCTCTCCGATTCTTTTTATTATTTACATTAGCGACTTATTAGACGCACTTCCGCACGCTATTGCGTACGCAGACGATCTCATAATTTACAGAACAGCTCCGAAAGTTGAGATCATAAATAGTTTAATACAGCGAGACTTCAACAAAGTGCAGCGCTATTGCGATGACTGGAAACTTAAGATCAACTTCCAGAAATGTGAAGCCATCCTATTTAGAACTCCATTATATAAAGCCACGAACGACACAAGGAAAAACTGGCGAAAGCTAGTTATCGTGGGACCGCATGGAGATAAACTGGAAACCAAGAGTTTAGTTAAATACCTTGGCATCTGGCTAGATCAATATCTGTATTTCAACAGACATGTAGAGGCTGCTTTGCTCAAAGCGAGGAAAACGTTTGCTATGACAAGGAGGCTATTTCACAGTAGCCAACTTGACAGCAAGGTAAAAGTCATATGCTACATGATGCTAATCGGGCCAATACTCATATATGGTTGCCCAGTATGGCTTAACATAGGTCC
Organism: Microdon myrmicae; assembly: GCA_963931805.1. Lineage (NCBI taxonomy): Eukaryota > Metazoa > Arthropoda > Insecta > Diptera > Syrphidae > Microdon > Microdon myrmicae. The sequence goes on from OZ007497.1 coordinate 86,782,824, forward strand.
AAATTTGATGGAAAAGATTCGGGTGTTCGAAAGGAAGTGTCTCAGAATTTGTCTCAGATTATATCGAACACCGGAATCGGAATACAAAAGGTACTACTCAAATGAGACTTTATATAATGAAGCCTGCATAAATAGGGTGGATAATTTTATGATCAAATTAATCAGAGGACATATTTCAAGAGCAATAAGCTCGTCCAATGACCTAATTTTCGGGGCTTATTATCCAAATACCCTGTACTATGAGAACGTGCGTCGTTACGGTTTTGTTCCACCAGAGGCGTTCCTTGATTTGGACATGAAAGGGCTTATACAGGATAGATCCGGAATTCCGCTGATCTATCATGTAAGTAGATCTTCCGTAGACGGGCGATTGTGCTACGAGCTGGAAGTAACGCGCCCCGAAGAAGAGCTCTTGCGCTTCAGCAGGGCTATCTCCCACAGAGACCGGGACGATAGTATTGGACAGCGTCAACAGTTCTGGTGGTTGAATGGCATATTAAGACTTGGATACCAAAGTGGGTATAGAATAATAGTATTATCAGCCAGCTTACATAGACTTAGCTTTTATAGAATTAGGGTAGTATAAGATGTAAGTTAAGTTAGGTTGTGCTTTTACATTAAAAAAAAAAAAAAGTAGGAAGTTAAGTAAGTTCAATTTTAAGAAAAAAAATTGACAACGTTTTTCAAATTTTTCTTTGTATTTCAACTAATTATCAGTACTGCCACAAAGTTCTGTCGCCGAACGGCAAATTATACAAATGTTAAGTAATGTTTAGCTTAGAACGTCGTAATTCGTACCTCAACTGTCAAAATCGAACTTTAAGTTTCAGGAAAACGTGGAACTCCAGCCGAAGACGCTCTTGTCAATGAGGATATGTAAAAAAAGCTTATTAGAAGAGAAGTTGCAAACAACTATAGGGGTATAGCCTCAACTGCCACAAGGCATCTGCAAGAATACAGTACATACGAGTAATAGAAGAATGTCGGCCTCTACACAGTTGTAGGAGACGCTAATACGCTAATGATATAACTTTTCAACTATTTGATCGTGTTTGCAATGTACTCCAGTGAATATTAATAATTAACAACACATTCAGATGAAGTGGATTGAATTATCAATAAAAAAAGACGCATAACTCCAGCCTAAAGTACTTGACAATTAAAAAAGAAATGTGTGTATAAACAGCATAATAAAAGGGATAGACAGTTAGAGGTGTGACCTAAATTATTCATATCAGTGGTCCATGTTCTATTCAAGATATTTTCATACTTCATGCATCAACCTAATGGACAACATAGTAAGTGCATCAAACAAGAAATCGATTTTATTACGTGTGGAGGTGTGGTTTAAATAATTATTTTTTATTGGTAATACGGACAGGTTATTTGGTGCGGTGATTATGGCCAACAGATCGTTAATTGTCATTGGCAACGTCCATTTTAAAGTACAACAGCACTATTTGCACATAGAGTTCGAATGTAGTTGATTTTGACAAAGGTAGTTTAAAGTAAAAAGTTGTTGATAACCAAAACGAGTTTAACGATTATATCCCTATTTATAAATAAGCAAAACATATGATGAATACCATGAATTGGGTAAACCTAACAGTTCGAAAGTCTAGGAAGAACCGAAAAGTTTTACAGGATACATAGAATATAGAGCGTATATGCGCGTATGTGGGGAAGTTATAAATGTATGTCATGGGTAGTACGTGTTATGTATAGTGCACATTAAGCCCACAATTTTTTTCTAAGAACGTTGTATATTTAATTATTTTTGGAGACGCTAAAAGGAGACATTATATTGGTGTTTCCGTCAGAGGTGGTTGAAAGATAAAATGATAACATCGTCATGATATCCTTATTTCACAGAATACAATAATTTAATTACGAAATAAATAATAAAATTGTTTCCCTTTCCCAGACAACAGCTACTTGGTGTCATTCATTCGATGCAGATAAAACTCAAAGGTTGTAATGCCCAAAAGTACAATAGGCAACCGCCTCATCATCATCGGCACTACAACCGGGAACCGGTCTTGGCCTTATTTAGCAAGTTCCGAGGCTTGTTAAATTTTCCATAATGATTTGTTTTTTCCGGGCAAGGTCATTAGTCTTGCGCCACATCTGCCTGAATAAGGTAGGTATAATCCATTTCTTTAGTGTTCGAAATAGGGCCTCATTTGTTATTTGTAAATATCAACCCAAGTTGTAGGTGGAACCGTGAGATGCAAACCAAAAGTAACGAGGCAAATTATTTGACAATGATTATAATTCACTAAGGAAAATCAACATAATTCGAAAATTGTCCGCTGTGTTGCTAGCTAAACACAAGTAGACAGGCGCAAAAACAGAAAAACAAACAAACAGTGAAAACCAACACTCTTTCTAAAATAGGATACAACCCACACTATGTTTTTCAGCTGAAGATCAAGCAAATAATATCGGATCCAAAGATGACAAGTCCGGCTGACATGATTACCAAGGGTCGTAAATCACGCTTGTTAAGTATCGGAATGACTACCACACTGAAGGTCATACTAGTAGTACAAAATTCTTCCCAATACTCAATTTCGAAAACCATGGGAGCGGTAATGGTAAGTTTCTTAATATCATCGATCCCTGTGCAATTCTTCACAATCATGTGAATGGAAGTGCAAGAACTTATTTTATCATTTCCATGTTACTTAAAGGAGTTGATCATTCTTTTTCCTCTGAAGAACTCCTCTCGGAACTACAAACTGTCGAAACTGACAGTTTAAAATTTACTGATATGGAACAATTTCCTATTTCTCTCTCCCGAAGTCGGAACCGCAAGTTGCCGTTCTTCGTTGTGTCCCTAAGTCCCAACAGCAAAGTCGATGCACCTAGGAACATTAAAGTTATTTTCCACCAAACAATAAGTTGGGGAAAAAATAAGGAAAGTTGACCGCGTCTTGCAGTGCATATGTGGGGGTTCTCTACACCACATGGAGAACCAACCCACAATACCAACCAATTTTGACCGCTAACAGCGCGTCACCCTAACCTAACCTGTAACCCATTTCCCAACATGCAAAAACACATCCCAATATGCAACAGCATCCGTCCCCAAATCCGTAATTGCATACATCCCCATACTTACCAAGAATCAATTTCCCAACCTGTAATAAATGCATATTCCAATTTACAACGAAATATTAATCATCTCCCTCAATTACATCACCCCACATATAATTTTTCCCAAAAACCACCTCGGTTAACTTCCTATTTAAATTACATTCCTTGCTGGCAACCAAGCAATTCTAATTTCCCCCGAAAATCATACTACGTAATAAACGCATATTCAAATTTACAACGGAATACTCACCATCTCCATCAACTACATAGAGCCGCATACATTTTCCCGAAATTGCTTCAGTTAATTCCCTATCTAAATCATACCCCTTGGTTGCAACCCAGCAATTCCAATTTCCCCCGAAAACTATTAAGATTCCCATTCCGCCTAAGCCATATAGAACCACACCAATTCCCTTTTACTGGCAAGGCCACAGCATGATGCGTCGCCTTTCGACGAAACGACTATCGCAACGATCAAGACCCTTAATCATACTTGGCTATGCCGCCGAAACCAATTTCCCGATACACACAACCAACGAATCCAACTCGGATTATACGGCAATGATTCCCCGGAACTAAACCCCCTATACAGGCATAGCAACTCTTTTCGAAGTTCCTAGTAAATGGCAGCGAGTCGATTTTAACTATGACTCCACTGCCACGACGCGACGAACTTTTCTTCGCCAGTAATTGGTCAGTCGAGTCGCAACCGCCGCTGAGCGCGCATCGCCCTTCAACCCAAAGGAGTCGATTTCTTACCCTACGAGAGTATAAACCGGGGAGTAGAGTGTCAACCACGGGTCGGGATTCGCACAGTCGGTACAAGCGAGTGGATAGTCGTCTGAGCCGTGTGTCTTGTGAGTCGGTCGGTTAACCCATTAAACATCAACCACTACCATAACTTAAACGAAGTGCTAATAAGGTAGTCTCGAATAATACGCAACGTTCCGCTGTGATTAATCAAGTGTAAAATCCCCTTGTAAAATAACGGCAGGCGAGTGATGAATGGTATCAGAGTTGGATTTAACTAAAGAAACTACAATTGTAAATAAACACGTTTCAACACTTTGTATGCAACAATAAATTTGTGATCAGTGAGGCATCACCGGAAAACAAACTGACTTTTTTTCTTCCAACGATTTTTGTTCATTCTTTCCTCTCTTTTTGACAAAAGGATTTGATATAATTTAAATGTGACTTGGAGGAATAAACATACCATTTTGAGGACAGGAGATCATGTCAAGCTAACAAAGGCTCTTATAATTTATCTTAAAACTAAGGAAAGTGGATAAAGTTGTGTTTCAACCCAATTGTGACGTTCGGTGGTCTTATGCATCCCCACGTGAATCGGTGGAATGTTAGTAAACACGTGCCCGTGCTGGCGCAATTATCTAATACCCCCGTCCCTACACATACAGTGGCAACAATTCGGCCATGTTGCATCTAACTGCTGTATGGAATTTAGATGTGCAAAGTGCCAAAACAATCATACTGTAGGAGAATGCCCCTTAGGTAAAGAACGGGTTCAGGATAGGAGCAACCTATCTTGAGTCCTGTGCAAAAATACAGGTCACCCGGCCAACTTTAGAGGTTGTCCGAAATTCCAACAACTAAAAACCAAGTTGGAATTAAAAAAAAAACATCTTCAAGAAGAGAAACGAATGAAGGTTCATTCTTATAATAACTTCGTTGCACCTAGTGTGTCATTCGCTCAAATTGCCGGTAGTCGATTAAACTCAAGCTTCGTGGCACAGGGAAGTAATGTCACAAAATCTTCCGCACCTAGTATTACATTTTCTCAAGACAGATTGCTGGATTTGAAAAAAAAAAAACTGACTGAGCAAGCGGCCCGAATAGATATTATTTATTCGTCTTTGTTCTCAGCCTACCCAACATACCACAAATGATAAACTTATTATTTATTTATTATTATTTATTGGCCTGTAGGAACCCGGAAGTGCATGACCTCACCGACTCGGCTTCGCCACCGTTCCCTGTCCTGGGCACTCTCCTTCCGCGCTTGACCATTCGATCCGATCTCCTCAAGGTCAAACCTAACATTGCCCTCCCATCTCCGTCTCGGCCTTCCTACCGCTCTCTTTCCCGTTGGTCTACCGTCAAGAATTCTATGCACGGTCCTCTCGTTCCCCATTCACGCCACGTGTCCGTCTTAATCTTCGCGACTTGATTGCTCTCACTATTGTAGGTTTGCGATTTAGCTGTTCCAATTCGTGGTTGTGGAGTTTCCTCCATTGTCCTGCCTCCTCGTCATATTTACCTCCAAAGATGCTTCTCAAAACTTTATTCTCGAATACGCGGAATTTGTTTTCTTCCCGTTTTGTGAGAGCCCATGTTTCGCATCCATATAGAACAATCGGCATGATTATGGTTCTATAGACACGGAGCTTTATGTTACGTGATAGCAGTCTGGATTTCGGCAGTTTACTGACTGCGTGCCAACTAGCGTTGCCGGAATGTAGTCTCTTGTTAATTTCCTTCGACATTTCGTTACTGGCCGTCAGCATCGTTCCCAGATATTTAAATTCTTTAACTTTTTCAAATATCTTACCTCTGACGTTTATATGTGTTCTCTGAGGTCTACCCGCTCTCGCCGTAATCATGTATTTTGTTTTGTCTTCATTTATTTCTAGGCCCACCTCTTCTGCCGCTTGCATGATGATTTCACAGTTTTTACCTACAGTTTCTAGATTATCGCCCAGAACGCCGATGTCATCCGCACATGCGATCACTTGTGTGACCCCGTTAAGGGATGATCCGGCCATGTTGTCGTCTTGTACCTTTCTGATGACATACTCGAGCACAAGGTTAAAAAGACACGGTGATAGACCATCTCCCTGCTTTAGTCCGTCCTGGATTTCAAATGGTTCTGAGAGGTGGTTTTCTATTCTGATTCGCCCTTTGTTTTCGTTCATGCAAATTTGAGTGAGGGCGGCATATTTTTTTGGGACTCCCAGCTCAACTAGAATATGGTAGAGTCTCTGCCTTGCGATTGAGTCGTAGGCTTTTTTGAAGTCAACGAACAGTTGGTGAACCGGCTCTCCGTATTCCCACTTCTTTTCCAGCAGTTGTCTTATTGTGAACATTTGGTCGCTTGTTGACCGGTTCCTACGGAACCCACATTGGTAGGCTCCCAGTATCTCTTCTGCGTACGGTGTGATTCTCGCCAGAATAACATTTGTTAATATTTTGTATGCGGTTGGGAGCAATGATATTCCTCTGTAGTTTTCAAATGATGAACTATCCAACTAATTTAACACTATAAATGATTGCTGCGAATGTAAATTCACTAATCCACGTGGAAGGAGGGATAACCTCGGTAACCTGCTTGAAGCTGAACGCTCTAATGTGCTTCTGGCTAGCGAAGCCAAGCTAAACCAGAGGCACAAATTTGGCTACAAAAATTATAAAGTCATTAGACGAGATCGTACACACGCCACATAAGGAGGGGGTGGAGTTGCTGTCTTAATTAAGAAAGACCTTCACCACAAGGTTATTTACAGCACAGATGTACACAAATTTTAGATGCTGGAAGTTTACATTATAGATATACTTTTGAAAAGTGAAAGGCATCATCTATACGCGGTATCCGTGTATGCACCTAAGGCCCCTCAGTGTACGCCATTTATCAGCAGACTGGATATTTTTTTCGTAATCTCAAGTTAGACTCGGAAAACAATTATTTTGTCCTGGCGAGAGATTTCAACTCCAAACACAGTGCGTGTGGTGATATCACACCGAACACAAGAGGTAATGCACTATTCACCTGGTGGCAAACTGTTTGTTTCTGCTTCGTATTGAAAACACTGTTTGACGAAATTGGTGTCAACCAGCTACAAAAGTTTGTCATTTCGAGTTAACGTTTAATGATGCCTTGGCAGTGTTCAATTCGGTGCACTTCTTTAGACCATGCTTTTCAGTTGCAATACGATGACTTGGTATTTTAGACATGTTAAACTAAATTTTTATAAATCTTACTGAAGACTTTTTGAAAACTTACACGAAATCACCTACTTAGTCGATGTTTTTTTCGGTAATCACTTTAGGTGGACAATCTGTAAGCTTATCGTCATACACATCTTATCTACCCTCCCTGAATCGTAGAAAACATTCAAACACGCGTGTTTTGAATTTAAAAAAATGTCCCCATAGGCTTTTTTAAAGCAATTCGAACGTTTTGTCTATTTTTACCGATTTTAAAACAATGATATTGACTTACTGCTCATTATACATGCAGATGCACAACAACTACTACGAGGGTTGCCTTTTATATTTCGGGATTAGAGAACAAAAACAAATATTGATCATCGAAAATCACTTTATTGTTTTTCAAAATACTCCTATGAAGATCTATACACTTTTGCATGCGTTTGAACCAATTGTCGAAGCACTTTTGTCACTCTGATTGAGGTATCTCCAACACATGCATTCTGAATGCAGCAACCGCTTCTTCAGGTGTCGAAAAACGTTGACCTCTCAGTTTGTTTTTTACGTACGGGAATAAAAAGAAGTCATTCGGTGCCAAGTCAGGAGTATACGGCGGATGACCCATCAAATCCATGTTTTGGGTGCTCAAAAATGCAGTTGTCGCAGCCGATGTGTGAGAGCTCGCATTGTCGTGGTGAACAGTGATTCGTCTTCGGCGGTTGGTTTTCCTGATTTCTTGGAAGACAACTGGCAAACAAATGGTTCTGTACCACTCAGAATTGACTGTTCTGCGTTGTTCTAGTGGTACGGTTGCGACATGTCCAGTTTTTCCGAAAAAACAGGCGACCATTTGCTTGGAAGTGCTTCGTGCGAGTTAACACCTCCCACATAATGTATTAGATATACCTATGCATTACTGTAGTTCAAACCCCAAACAAATCTCTGTACATAATAACCCTTGTATTTTAAACCCCAAATATCTTTATTATTAATCTCTACCAACCTTTGTACAGTTACATTATGATACCAATATACATACAATCCAATTTAATCTTTTCCATATTGCAAACCAAATACTGCATACATTTTGTACAAATACCATACTCACCCGAACTCGCATTATCAAAACATAGTCAAAGGATACCGACGATAATAAAACCAATCGATGCCGCCAAGACATCTCTAATCTCAAGACAAACAATCAACGAATGCCCATGACGGACACATCAACAAATATACCGAACTACACACTCAACCTTATCGCAATTCGAGGCATAAATACCGCCACCGAAGAGGAACCGGCACGATTGATTTCCCAGCCGTGAGGGAGCAAACTCAGCGTCATTAATGAGTAATTTAAATAAAATAAGTTAAAAAAAACACCAAGTTGTTTTCCTTTAACTGGCGATCCTGCCATTCATACAAGTATACTGCTTGTTTGAACGGACCATTAACCTTTCATCATTATTCCAAACTTGTAATTCCCCACCATATGAGGGTGTAGTTGGATATTGGTAAAGGCCCGGCGATCCAAAAGGACCACCAAATTAATTTTCAGCTGTCGAGCTTAGTTTAATAAAACTAAAATCCACGAAATAGAAGTCGTGCCGACCAGAGGACCAGTATAAACTTACAACGGATTGTCGCAGCAGTTCATCGATTTGGTAAGAAAAATACTGTGAGAGAGGTGGCACCAAATAATAGTTCAGTGCAGAAAAAACCCCACAAAATTAACAACCGGCTGAATGTGAAAAGCCATAATCCAATTCAAACTAGTGCAATAGATACATCACATAAAAATTATTCAAACTAAAGCAAATTAACAACCGGCTGAATGTGAAAAGCCATAATCCAATTCAAACTAGTGCAATAGATACATCACATAAAAATTATTCAAGCTAAAGCACCGAGAATTCAAAGAAAATCAACCTCTACTCAATCCCTGAAGACGACCCAACTTTAAAATCGCATTCGTACAGCAGGGAGAACCATCCAGAGATCACCACTTGGAAGCGAAGCAACCACATAGGCAAACATTAAAGCTCCATATGACATTTTCCCCATTAGGAAACCGTAAGTACAACTTAATTACTAGTGTCTATATACATACAGAAATCCTTATATAAAAAAATTGTTAGGCAGAAAAACAATAATAAGAACTAGGAGTTGTCTATGAGTTTGAGAAGTGGAAAAACCTACCTTAGTTCATCTAAAGAAAACCCAACTATGGCTACTTTACCTGAGTTACAAGCCCAGATTGCTCACCTAGCAACTAATTTTGAGACATTAAGAACTGAGAACAAAAAAATGAATAGCGAGAATCAAAGACTAAACGAAATGATAACCAAATTACAATCACAGAACATACAGGATTGTAGCGAAGATATAGCCAAGGAACAACAAGAATCAATCAAATCCCCGATACAAAACGCAGAACAGATAGACATAGAAATATTTAAAAGTTTACCTACATTCGATGGTAACCACGAAGAATATAGAGCGTGGCGTAGTATGGCTTGGAAGGCTATGGAAGATATAAAAGAATTCCAAAATACATGCAAATACTATACATGTCTAACACTATTAAGGTCTAAAATTCGAAGAGAAGCTGCCAATCTTTTAGTAACGAACTGCACAGCTTTTAATTTCTACGCTATAATCAAACGATTGGACGACGTGTATGCCGACCAAAGACCTTTATACGCGTTACAAGGAAAACTCCGTAAATTAATACAAGGAAAACTTTCTCTGCGAGATTATTTTAATAAAGTTAATAAATCCTTGAACCTAGTGCTCAACAAAATAGAACTAGAAGAGGGCGAAGATGCCGCTCCACTATGTAGACATGCTATACAAGACGGGGTTAGAACTTTCATCCAAGGCTTAAAATGCGATTTTACTCGGAGTACCCTATACAATAGTAGGCCCAAAGATATAGAAACAGCGTACGCTATAGCCAGTACTATTCTACACGATAACGAAACCTTTAAACTTAGCCAGCAAGATAGAGATTATTCACTACCATATAGAAGAAATCACTATATACCTGTGGAACAAAGACATAACCAATATCAACAAAGATCCAGTTTTAATAAACCCCAAAGATATAACCACTATCCCCCAAGAAACCATGATAATACTCAGCAAAGACCAGGGCAACCATTTAACAATCATTGGAACCAAAATCAATACCAAAACCCCTTCGGACAAAACCCTACCCCTAATACCCCACAGACTAACCCGCAAAGACTCAATCAGATAGCGGAGAACACTATCCCCATCCCTGCTTCAATTACTCCAGAAAATCTAATCTCTGAAAGTACTTTTTTAGGAAAGTACACGGCCTCCCGTGTTTAGTCTTAGAATCTAAGGATATAGGGAGACCAACAGTCAAGGTCAACGTTTTGATCGACACTGGAGCAACAATGAACTACGTTTCAACACTATACCCATATGGCAGATCTATACCCATTGCACCTATTAAAGTAAATACCCTACATGGAACATCCCTAATAGAAACAAAAAAACAAATCGGTCTATTTGGCCATAACATAACCTTCTACGAGACTAACGACTTGAAAGACTTCGACATGATCCTAGGCGAGCAAGGCCTTAAGCAACTAAAAGCCGAGATCAGTCTCGAAACCTATGAAATGAAGTACAAATTCAAAACGGAAAAGAAACCAGAAGAAAAACCTGAGCTAAAAATAAACTTTACCATGGAAAACAAAAGATTTAAAGAAGAAATAGAAGAAATCATGAATATTAATGAAAAAATGAATCCAACTCTACCATTTGTAACCAATATAGAAGCCACAATAAAGACTAGAAACGAAAACCCAGTCTATTCTAAACAATACCCATACCCAGTTACAGACAATAACTTCGTAAACGAAGAAATAAACAGATTGCTGAATGAGGGGATTATTCAAAAAAGTTACAGCCCCTATAACTCACCAGTGTGGATCGTACCAAAAAAAGGTACAGATGATCAGAACAGGCCTAAAAGAAGATTGGTGATCGACTATCAAAAACTCAATAATGAGACAGTAACAGACCGATACCCTATCCCTGACATAAACCTTACTATACAAAACCTAGGCAAGGCTAAAGTATTTTCAACACTCGATCTGGAATCTGGATTTCACCAAATAAAAATAAAGGAATCTGATCGGGCGAAAACTAGCTTCTCCATAAACGGAGCTAAATACGAATTTGTTCGCATGCCCTTCGGACTCAAAAACGCACCTAGCATTTTTCAGAGGACAATAGACGATATTCTACGACCCTATATTGGAAAATTCGCTTATGTCTACATTGACGACGTCCTAATATATTCTGGTAACGAGGACGAACATATGGAACATTTGAAAATAATAATTGCAGCTCTACAGAAAGCAAACATGAAGATTTCATCGGAGAAGTCGCATTTCTTTAAGAAATCGATCAACTACCTAGGGCATATAATCTCACAAGGAGTTATAACTGTAGACCCTGAGAAGATCAATACTATAAAAAATTATCCCGAACCATCAAACTTGAAGGAATTAAGATCATTTCTAGGATTAGCCGGATATTATAGGAAATTTATTAAGGATTACGCCAAAATTACAAAGCCAATGACTTTGTTTCTTCAAGGAGAAGGACAAGTATCGAAAAACAAAAGCAAAAATATAAAGATTAAATTTGACGAGCCAGCTAAAGAATCTTTCAATAATATAAAAATTAAACTTCAAGAAAAAATCGTGCTGTTCCAGCCCGACTATGGGAAGCCTTTCGAATTAACTACCGACGCCAGCAACTTTGCAATAGGAGCAGTATTAAGCCAGGGAAGACACCCTCTAACTTTCATTTCTAGAACACTAAACTCCGCAGAAATTAACTACTCCACCAACGAAAAGGAGCTATTAGCAATTATCTGGGCCCTCCAGAAACTACGCAACCTTCTGTATGGTATCACAGACTTAACTATATACACGGATCATCAATCCCTAACTTTTGCTATTTCCGAAAAAAATCCTAATACGAAACTCAAGAGATGGAAGAGCATCATTGAAGAGTACGGAGCAAAACTAGTTTACAAACCAGGCAGCCAAAATATTGTGGCCGATGCATTATCCAGACAACAGATAAACGCAACAACGGATGACAACATACCTACAGAGAATTTCAAGATACTAAAAAGACCATTAAACGCCTATAGAAACCAACTAATATTGAAAGAATCCAACAAAAATAATCTTGAATCGACCAACATATTCAATAATTTTCGACACATAATACACTTCACTAACGAAGAAAAACTTATAGACTTCATGAAGAAAACTTTAAATCCAAATAAATTGAACGCTTTAAAAATGGAAGCAGAAATAATGATGAAATACTGCGATAAAATTAAAAAGGTATTCGGGAGATACAAGATTGCCTTAACCGACAAACTATTAGAAGACATAACAGATAGAGAGAAACAATTACAGATTTTGGAAGATGTGCACATTCGAGCTCATCGTAACCACAGAAATAACTCAAAAGAAATTTGGGAAACCAGCTATTGGCCAACTCTGTCAAAGGACTGCAAAAAATATGCAATAAACTGTAAAATATGCCATGTCACCAAGTACGATCGGAAACCCAACCATCAACCCATAGGACGAACACCTATACCAAGCAAATGCTCCCAATATCTACAAATGGATGTATTCCACATGAACAATGAAATATACATTAGTACTATAGATAGGTACTCAAAGTATCTGCACTTACGTTATATATCTAATAAAATTAATACCCACATTACATTAAACGAACTCCTATCCCAAATATTTGGTTATCCGGGCCAACAAAGTGTTATGACAGATAACGAGTCTATTTTTATTAGTCAACAGGCAAAAGCTGTGTTCAACCGGCATCACGTTAACCACACTACTACACCTGTCGACCACTCTACCAGCAACAGCCAAGTAGAAAGAGCGCACTCCACACTCATCGAAATCGTCAGAGCCCTCGCTAAACAAGAAGGAGGTGAATGCAAGGACTTCATATTTGATGCAGTCACTCAATACAACCGAACAATCCACTCGTCGACTGGATACAAACCTGAAGACGTATTTTTTAACAGACGAGACTATCCTGATATAGAGGCGAAATTAAAAAACAATCAACAAAACCTCTTGGATCATGTTAATACAAAACGCGTAAACATCAAATACCTACCCGGGGATAAAATCTTTGTTAGGTCTTCACGCAGAAATAAAAATACCGATCGATTCAGCGAACACACGGTAAAGGAAGACAAAGGCGACATTATAATCACAACACGCAACAAAAAAATCCACAAAGATAATATACGATCGAGAATCAAACTTTCCCAGGATGAAAAATCTAACCATTCTCCTGGTTATAACAATGACAGGCCTAATCCAGCCAATCAAGATCAATGATCTAAAAAAATAGGAAATATGTTTTAGTGAAAACGGATCCAGCAAACCTCTAAATTCATGCAATGGAATATCCCAGTATATTTATTTGCTACTATATTGATACGACTTTAATAACATATAAGTACCCTGTATTAAATAAAAAATGTCAACTTTTTCATATATATAACATGCATTATCAACTATATATGGTAAACCTATAATGTCTGATAGCATCTAAATATACACATATTACCAATTGTAAAAACTTTGTAGCGACATATATCTGTAAACTTATTCGAAATTACAAAGATAACTGTACATTACCATTAATAACCAATGAACCAGCCGCTTCTAACTTTATAAAAGAAAACAATGTAGAGATTAAAGAAATAGAAAACGGATATATTTTTATAGATAAAAGTCATGTCGTAGACGGCATGACCATTAAAAGTCCTAACCTTATAAGTTTCGAAAAAATGTAATCAAAAAAGCTGTAGCACTAAGACATAATGAAGAATTGAACATAATAATTGAATTATTGTCCTCAGATACAACTAATAAATTCACAAACTTACAAGAAATATCTACATTCTTCACACCGTTAGAAGACCACCCTATAAGAACATTGTGCTGCGTACTGGCAATTATTGTAATCATCACATTAACACTTTATATTATAAAAATAATATTAATATATAAAAAGAAAAAAACTTAGAAAAATGTAATGTACTATCTAAATAAGAAATGACACGACTAGTCCAAAAAACCGAAAATATAAAAAAACGAGGACGTTTTAACTTAAGGGGGGGAGAGTTAACACCTCCCACATAATGTATTAGATATACCTATGCATTACTGTAGTTCAAACCCCAAACAAATCTCTGTACATAATAACCCTTGTATTTTAAACCCCAAATATCTTTATTATTAATCTCTACCAACCTTTGTACAGTTACATTATGATACCAATATACATACAATCCAATTTAATCTTTTCCATATTGCAAACCAAATACTGCATACATTTTGTACAAATACCATACTCACCCGAACTCGCATTATCAAAACATAGTCAAAGGATACCGACGATAATAAAACCAATCGATGCCGCCAAGACATCTCTAATCTCAAGACAAACAATCAACGAATGCCCATGACGGACACATCAACAAATATACCGAACTACACACTCAACCTTATCGCAATTCGAGGCATAAATACCGCCACCGAAGAGGAACCGGCACGATTGATTTCCCAGCCGTGAGGGAGCAAACTCAGCGTCATTAATGAGTAATTTAAATAAAATAAGTTAAAAAAAACACCAAGTTGTTTTCCTTTAACTTGCGCGAACAACTTTTGTTGGATTTGGCTCATCTTGAAACACCCAGACAGTCGACTGCTGTTTACTTTCGGGCTCATACGCGTAAATCCACGTTTCATCACCTGTCACGATGTCATAGACGTGTTTCGAAGCACCGCGACCGTATGTTTTGAGCATTTCTTTCGACCAATTGCCACGAGCCTTTTTTTGGGCGATTGACAAATTGTGTGGGATCCAACGCGAACAAATTTTTTTGACAGTTAAATGTTTATGCAATATTGAATGTATGCTGGTCCCATTAACGCTTAAGGCTGTCTCAATCTCACGATAGGTCACATGACGATCTTCCAATATCAGTTCGCGCACAGCATCAATGGTTTTCGGAACAACAACTGATTTTGGACGACCTTCACAAAATTCATCTGAGAGTGAACTACGACCATCGATAAACACTGGTCCTTGATGAAGCTTCATCGCCAAAAATTGAATTAAGTTGATCCATGCACTGTTGCTGAGTTAATCCACGCCGAAAGTTGTAAAAAATAATCGCACGAAAATGTTGACGATTTAATTCCATTTCTGGGGCGAGATGAATCTTTTAAGTTACTGTAAACAACACAAATAGCGCTCGTATGTCAAAACGTTCTGAGTGCGTATAACCTCAAAAATGTCCAACTTTACGACAGAGCTGTCAATTGCCGGATTGCAACACTAGGGTTGCCAAATCCCGAAACATAAGAGGCAACCCTCGTATGACTTAATGTGTTTGTTTTTCTGTTGGGTTCTACCGAACGAAATGTCATCGGAGTTTTAGAATTTGTTAAGAAGTGTTGACATTATATAAATCACTCACCAACCGAGGGGGCAACAATTCCTTCTGTAGAAGACCATTCCGTTTTATTTTGGGACCGATTATATAAATGTAATCTTGGCTTATTATTGTTCATTGACATCTCCAAAAGAAATTCTCTAATAGTATTTTACAACACAACCTGCGTTATATCTTCATGATCCTGTAAAAGCCACAAGACAAGTGCCGGCAGAATTTATTGTCACAGTCGCAGTTGTCGGAACTTCTATAACAGTACGTAGTCAGATTTCAAATGTTAGCTAAGTATTTTATATTAGCAACATAAAGTACAAGTTGGAATGAAAATGGAATTATTAAATATCCACATAACAAATGTTGCACTGTTGGTGCAGACCTCACAGAAAGCAGTTCAACTGCAATCAAACGAAATCTTCTTAAAAGATTAGTGAGTGTCCATTGCTTAAATCGATCAGTACAATGTAGCACCAGCATATTAGAAGAATGGAAATACCGGAATACAAATTATTTCCACTAAAATAGAGGATTATGCCATTTGTTTCAATCGCAATGAATATTTACCTCCAATCCATAAGACTTAAGATTTGATTGTGGCTCTAATTGGATTGACCGTACTTTCCAGCACGTTAGCAAATAAATCGAAAATAAAACGATCTTAATACCGATTTATATCATTTCACCATTTAAGCACTTAATTTATTCCAAGACCCCAGCCAGTGGCCAAGACGTACTTGGTATGCACAAAAGACCGTATCGGTTATTCAATTAAATAATAAATAAACCGGCACCCCGGCACGCAACAGTGTTATAACGTTGGTCATTCCAAATCGCCTGCCCATGCCCAAGTTCTAGAACAATGTATACGATCAAAGCACGCCAATCAGGTTTCATACGGATCACTGGACTCCTCAATCCCAAGAGTAATCAGAAGCATTCACGAAAACACATCAAAATTCATAGCTTGTGGCAATCGAGGGAAGACATGGCGACTAGTTGCTGTAGTTTCACTTAATTTATTGTATTTCCCACATGAACGCAAAGCCACAGCGCCCATTAAATCTGGCCAGAGAGTCATTCCACTCTTGTGGTGCGGTGAATCATCAATCTCGAATTTAACTCTAACCTGACCACCAGGTAACATAGAATAGTCCTAGGATTCACGTGCAATTGAATTCACTTGGGGTTAATTACAGTCACGTTTACGGTGGTAGATGAAACTACCAGGTAAACAAAGCTGTGGTGATATTACTGCACCTTAGATGTAACGGCCTTAGAGAAGGGTGGGATAACAACCGCGGGCTGGTAAAGTTTCAGCAATTACTTAAGACCAGTCTCTCTGTAAACATAACATGCCGACATATGACTTAGGCCGCAAACTGACCCTCTCAGTTGGTTGATGTGTAGCAATATTTCACAATAGAAGCAGAGCGAAAAATAAAGTCCGTGTAACTACATCAATTTGTCTTCAGCATAGTTTGGTCATTATAATGTCGTTACATTTAAACGTTTAATATTTATAAGTGAAAATTATTAAAACGGTTGTAGTTGAAATATTTGATTGATAGTCTCAGAATATACAAACAAGGACACAAAATCTAAATAGTTGATGTAGTATAGCAGTATAGAGGTAATCAAAAGACTTACGACGTACAAAGTAGTTAACCTAACTTGACACCAGGCAAAGTGATCATTTCACTATATTGCTTCTATTATTTGAAAGTACTACAAATAATACAGCTACAGTCAAGGCCACTAATCTAAGGAATCCAATTATTATGGCCCTCAAAAGCGGTAGTCGTGACAAATTCTTGGACTGGTATATAGAAAATAGCGTTGAGTTTCAATATGGATGTCATAAAACATCATCAGAGGCAAACGAGTTCCCGTAAACGTGCTTATTAGTCGTTCCGGATGAACAGATTGCGACTAAAAAAAGTTAGGTTGGTTAGGGACAAACTTAGTAGTCGTCACGACGTATCACGAACTGGACGGGAGACAACACCACCCAACAGGAGCAAGTGTCCAATGCGCACCCATAAGTAATTCCCTTATTAGATTGGCAAAATACAACACTGGGCATAGAGAAACGGTATGTATCGCATGCGCTTCTAAGCGTAAACAATACCTATAGTTTCTCGTAATTGTTGCGATTCTTAAAAACTCAAATTATTTAACTACGTCCAACTTTTTCCTAAAAATTCTAATTAATTTTATGACTATTCTCCGTGAAGTTGTGGGTATCGATTGCCTTGATTTGTAATTGTTCACTCCCATGGTAAACTTTGGTGGCAAAAATTAACACCGGAACTGAACGCCAGTGTTCGCTAAACAGTTTTATACAACGTGTTTCATCATTATCGGCACTTCAACCGGGATGCGGTCTTGGCCTTATTTAATAAGCCTGAGGCTTGTTAAATTTTCCATAATAATGTGTTTTTTCGGGCAAGGTTATTAGCCTTGCGCCAAATACAACGTGTTTCCAAAATGTAAATTAAGGGGGTATGGTGCAGCGGCTGCCACAAAATCGATTTTGTTTTGTCTTGATCGATAGTATTGTGGGGGTTCTCTATACTACATGGAGAGAAACCACAATTTCCTCCTTATTTCGACCGCTTTCAGCGCGTCATATCAACCCGTATTCCACCGTTCAATTAATTCACCTGCAAAACATGTTTCCCAAAAGAACGCATAGCTAAACTCATTATCCTATGCAGATAATGCATAATTGTGTCTTGCTATCTTTTCGTCATACGGCAACCCCATTTCGGTAACCCATGAAATTTCCACCGGAAATCGTATCATGCCGGTTAGCAACAGCATAGTCTGATCAAACGACGCGGTGTATCATGTAACCGCTGGGGAAATTATCAAAGTATTTAATTTAGTTCCCATGATCAGATTTCCCTAGCCAATTAGGTGTCCTAGTCACTTTCCTTAGACACTCCATTCCCTGGGGATCAAGGATCTCTTTTCGCAGGTGAATAGCCCCAGCGACATTTTCCTCTCCTTCACAGTTCTGCCTCACTACAGTTCAATGCACTCTGAGATCACCACAACCACCGCACTAGAGCAGTAGGTCATCCACAGAGGTTGCATTGATACAAGCACACAAGCTAAACCTTCGCATGCCCAGTGACTGTCGATGTGCAAGTATTATCCACCTCGCTGAGACATGCAAATGAAAGGTTTGATGAGAAGAGCGCGATGATGATTGGCTAATAGCCGTGCGAATGCAAAATTAAAATTTCATCCCTAATTGGGAGCAGTCGTTACACAGTCACAACCGCGGTCGGTCACGCCGCCGCTCTGGGAAAATTTTATTTCGTGTCGGTTTAACCAAGAGTCACTATCCAATCACAGTAGCATACACACTCTACGTCACTGGAGTCGAGAATTGGTCCGTTCAAGTACTGAACGTGTGGGGAGAAAGTATTGTGCCTAACACGGACACTAGGTTCACTCCCTCCTCCGTCATAATTTGTTCGCCGCGTAAAACACCGAACCGAAATTCATCACTAATAAATGAACGAAAGCCGCCTCGTTCGTTCGCAACC
This sequence comes from Microdon myrmicae, assembly GCA_963931805.1. Taxonomy (NCBI): domain Eukaryota; kingdom Metazoa; phylum Arthropoda; class Insecta; order Diptera; family Syrphidae; genus Microdon; species Microdon myrmicae. The sequence goes on from OZ007497.1 coordinate 86,801,991, forward strand.
ACGGGTAAAGGGTAAGAGATAAACACCCAGGTCACTGCGACACAGCAAGGAGACGAAAACGTTGAAACAAAACACACAACAACAAAATACTGTTCGGATAGGGCCTCGATATTTATTATTCATTTTATATCACTGCCGATTGTCTTTTAACACGCGACACAACAAACACGACTTCGATAACTCCACGCTCAACTCAATGGGTGACGAATAAAATGTACGTACAGCAATACCGAGTAATTCGGATTTATTTCGCTCACGACTCCGAATATATATATCGCCACTGCGCCGCGGCGACGGAGAGCGGAAGCCGAACCGACTTGCTCAGTTGGATGATGGTGAACGACTCGGCGATATTTTGCTCGTGCAGAGCTCACTCGCTATGGTGATCATGGTGGTATGTGTGAGATCGTTCAGATCTGTGATGTTTATACGTGGTCGATGGTAATGGGTAAACGAAGCAGAGAGGGGGTAAGACAAAAGGGAGAAATGACCAAATGCGCCATTGGTAATGCGGGACATTGTTTACGCGATGCGTCGTCGCTATTATCGACGTTGGGAAAAAAAGGTGCTAATGGGATTGGTGGCCGAACGAATCCTTTGCATGCCTTTGTATATGTTGGGTAATTAGTTGCGGCAGGGAAAGAAATTGAAGATTGTTTGTTAGTGGGAAAACAAACGATGAGTTGAATCCTATGCATGTTTACATGCGAAGAAATATGGTTTATGGCATCTGTAAAAACAAGCTGCCCGACATAGTATTTTAACACAGACAAAGGGTGGGGACTGGCTTGGGATTCATGATGCCATACGCACTTTAAAGAATTATTTCCAGGAATCTTATCTAACGCGTTGTATGCATTAATGTCCTTGCAAAAGGAAATGTTTCAGGTATGCTGGGTGGAGATTGCGGTGCAGGTGTGGGAAATTGAAATTTGCCTGGGAACCCAAGGTACCGAATAGGTTTTGGGATCCCTGAAAAGGTAGAAAAGAAATCTTACAGGAAATTATATTCGAAGAGATGCATGAAGGTAAGTTTTCTTTTACAGGGACTTTTTAGATTACACCTTAGATAATCCTAGATGCGTAAAACATTTAAGGTGCTAATACGTTTGCATTAGCGAAATTATGAGTTTGGGGAAAGTTATGGCGGTTTTTTAGGAAGGCGAACTGTGGGGTTTCGCGGAACCGCCACAGATCCTTCGGAGTTAACGTACAATGAACAATTTCGTAACAACTTGTACCAATTCAAATTAAGAACACTGTGAACAATAGATAAACTTAGTTTAACCTCTTAAATCAACGAACAATTTCGTAACAACTTGTGCCAATCCAAATTAAGAACATTGTGAACAATAGATAAACTAAGTTTAACATCTTTAAATCAACGAGCAATTTCATAACAACTTGTGCCAATCCAAATTAAGAACATTGTGATCAATAGATAAACTTTGTTTAACATCTTTAAATCAATGAACAATTTCGTAACAACTTGTGCCAGTTCAAATCAAGAGAATTGTGAACAATAAACTCAATCAGTTTAGGTTTTGTTTGTCATCTCTAAGTCAAGGAGCAAGTTTGTGACGCCTTATATTGATTTAAAAATAAAGAAGAATCATCTCGAACGGAACGGTGCGTTTTATTTCTCTTCTGCTTTCTTGGTGGACAATTTCTCTCACGACGCTTAGTGGGTGTGCTACTGGACCCCCGCCCGTGAAGGCGTATTAGCAACAGAACCCCAGAATTGTATTCACGTTTTCAAATATGGCGCCACATATGGGCAATGTGTCTTTAATATTAAAAACCAAAACAAAATCGACGACAGCAAAACTGTGCTTAATTAATTGTGGTAATACCGGAACTAGTCGACATTTCAGCAGTCTAACTTGAGCATTTCGAAATTATTAAGCCGAATTCTCTTGTAAGTAACTTTCATATTAGTAACTAGTTACTAGTTACTAGTTACTTGTTACTAGTTCAAATAACTAGTAACTGAATCGATCTCTCAAAAAACGGCCATGGAAATGTTGGTGATGTTTATAATACATCTTTATCTCCTGGCCGGCCTGTGAGAGACGCATCTTTAACCTAAAAAATAAACCCCTACGAAGTCGATGAAACCAAAATGGATGTGGCAATATCTATACTATAAACACCCATACAAAACATTACCCGCCCATACAAAAAAATATGAAGCACGACTTCACGAGATTAGCAAAAAACGTTAACCCTTTGTATTCTTATCATGTCCCAATAAATTAGCAAAAAATAATTCCAGGTTAAATTTGTTTTACCTTCGTATAATATCGTATATAATCGCTGCGGTCGATTGGAATGAAATGCAATCTCGAAATCAACTGCTCGATCACTCTTTCGAGAAGCTAAAGTCGTATGTCAACATTAACGTGATTAGTGTCGAGTTAGAAGTGGTCTAAAGTAGTGGTGTGGCGGTTCTTTAAAACCTTTCTAAAGAACTATCCATTTCTTTAAAACAACCTACTTTTCCCTCACTCCATAAACCACTATACTTACCTGCATTCGAGCAGTGTAAGCTTTCTTTCAAATAACTTTCACCTGGAAGTAAAACTCCAACAGGCATGCACATCAAACAAGTTATTTCATTCATATTACATGAACCGTGCCAGACAATCGGCTCGGCTTGTCAGCAATTATAAAAGATAAATACTCGCTGGCCAGCGTAATTGTTGACACAGCTGTAGCCGGTATTCTTGCTACGGTTCATGAGTGAATATTGCCCCAATCCCAAGGTTCGCTACAGTTGCGACCAATTTCCATTATCGGTTATCTACCGATCTTGGGGTTTGGGCACGAATATGATTGACGTTAGACAATCGTACCTATGATCATGTCTAATGATTCGTTGTCTAAACAACGACCAGCCACTATTCTCACGCTGGCTATTCTAAACGAAATGTTTCTGTGTACTCTACGTAAACAGAAGAAGTTATTTTTGCCTGCATGCCAGCATTCCTGTGCATTATCCAAAGCCTAAAATAAACATGCACCCAAATCTAGTAGCCTTTGCCGTCGCAGCGAAGCTATGTTGACTTCACGTCAATCAAAAATCGATCCCCTATCGTACGGTGGCGACACAGCCAGCCCGTACACCAATCATCAAATTTGACCAGCTGCATGTTTGTTTTTCCTATCCTGCGCCCAGCGAGTGTTTCGTGTGTCTTTCTTGCAGAGGAAAAGACATACATCCTATCTGGAAAGATTGTTTTCCCCTGCGATGACATGCGTGGAAACTCATCGCAATCACCAGAGGCTGGGGCAAGTCGCCCAGCTCAAGGGGTCAGATTTTAGCTGCCAAGCTGTACGGGTGAAAAGTGGATTAACAGTAATCCCACCAGAGTCAATAAAAGTATCTGCGGTTGCGCGAAAGAGTGCTCAAGTGTGTTAAATTATCAAGGACGTTTCAAATGAAAGCCTTAATTCGATTAAATAGTGTAAAACGGCTTGACCTCCTACAATTAACTTTACCGGAGTCAATCGATTTGTTCAAATTTAAAAAAAAAAAAACAATAAGGAAAACGTTTTTGCAAACTAAAATTAGTGAAGTTACAAGTTTTGTTAAGTTCCAAATGTTACTCGACCAAGGCGATAGGAAATTGAAGTGTGAATAAAATCTACTGGTGTTTTAACCAAAGAAAATAAAAAGGAACAGTAAATAAAATCTATTGGTGTTTTATTTAAAAAGAAAATAAAAAGGAACAACAAAAAAAAACTAAGTATATCAGAGTGCTTGTTTTTTTTTTTTTTTTTTTTTTTTTTTTTTTTTTTTTTTTTTAAACCACATTTATTTTCCTAATTCTTTTTACATGTATAATATTAGGGGTAAATGTTAAACCCTTTTCTACAATCACAATCCTTAAATTAACTTACTGGCTCTATGCGAGCTCTCTAAATTACACATTACATCTTGATTTTTATATATGCCTTTCGGCGTACATCTTTTTCTCTTTTTTTTTGTTTTTTATATATATATGTATGTATATATATATATATATATATATATATATATATATATATATATATATATATATATATATATATATATGAAGCAAGTCATATATTAGAGGGACTCCTCGTTTACATGTATATATTATTATTACAATTTTTTTTTTTTTTTTTTTTTTTTAATTATAATAACAAACAAAAACTTCAAAACAAAACGAATAAAACATAAAATAAGAAATAAAAAATAAAATAAAATAGCTACACAAAAGTAATTGGGAAAGGCAGACAGGGGGAGGGGGGACAAGAGGAAGGAGAGCGTTGCTCTTGAGAGGCATACTATATCTGAGGAAGTGAAGTCCTCTCCTCGTTGAGAAGCCACCACCATTTGGGAGATGTTCGATCTGTGGCTGATTTATCTCTTTCACTGATCGCCGTGCTAAAACGCATGCGGTCTGGGGCATTGGAGATATCACTATCATGGAGAATTCGTTTGTCCCTGGCACCACAGAGAGCGTGGTAAATAATCGGGACTCCATGCACGTCTTGGATAAGGCCTTTTTGATCCAAGAAAGGAAACGCTTCTGGGGGAATAAACCCATTCTGGAGGATATTCTCCAGATACATATCATTGGGATACAATGCTCCCGAGATAAGATTATTGTCACTGCACATTGCCCTTGCTGTGTGACCACGAATAATTTTAATTATGAAATTGTCTATCCTATTTAACCCTGATTTGTTATACAGGATTTTGTTGGGATAGAATTTTTTGTATTGCGATTCTGGTGTTCTATAAAGTCCGAGGCAGGAACGCAAACACTGCCGTTCGAACACACGAAACTTCTCCATATAAAGTGGAGATATATTATACCATACTGGACAGCCATAAATCAAAACTGGTCGGATGAATGCCGAGTATGAAATTATTTTGACTCTGGGGTCAAGAAGACTACTCCGCAATAGACTTCTTGTCATAGAATATGCACTTTTAGTTGCGGAGAGGGGCGCTGCTGCGTGCTTGTCAAAATATAAATACTGGTCTAGTCAGATACCAAGGTATCTAACTACAGTTTTCACTTGCAGTGGAAGGTTATTGTTACCTACAATAGAAAAGTGTTTCCAGTTGTATTTTGTATTCCTCGAGGCCCTGGATAGGGGCGTTCTGAAAAGGATAGTGTCGGTCTTCTGGAAATTAATCTTTAATTTCCAGTCGTCGCAAAATAGTTTTATTTTGTTGAAGTCATCTTGGAGGTGCCTATTGATGACGTCTATTTTTCCTCCTGTTCTGTACACCACTAAGTCATCGGCGTACGCTATGGCATTTTCGAGAAAACTCACTAGATCACTAGTGTAAATATTGAATAGAATGGGAGAATTCACAGCTCCCTGCTGTAAGCCATTTTTAATTTGGAAGGTCTTGTTGGAGAGTATGTCCCCGCATTTCACCACAAAATGTTTGTCCATTATCATATCATAAATGATGTATAACAAATATTGCGGCATACCCAGGTTTGTTAACTTATAGACAAGTCCTTCTAACTACACGGTGTCGAAAGCCTTTTCAAAGTCAACCAAGCAGGCGCCTGTACATTGTCGCTTTGCCTTGTTCCACTGTATATCGGAACAAGTTTCGTCGCTGCATGAACTGTATCATGTCGCGCTCGAAAGCCAAACTGGTTGTTGGGGATGATATCGTTTTCATCACACCAACCTATCAGTGCTTTGTTTATAATTTTTTCGAATACCTTGCTGATGTTGGGAAGCAGGCTGATCGAGCGCAAATTAGCTGGATTGCTCTTCTCCTTACCCTTTTTGGGGATAGGGTGGACTACTGCAGTCTTCCAATGGGTTGGATAGTGTGCATTGTTTAGAGCGTTGTCAAACAAAGTAGTGTATATGTTCACCGCTTCGCGAGGCAAGTGCCTTAGAACCACATTTGGAATGCTATCTATTCCAGATGATTTCTTATTTTTAATTGAGCTAAGTGTGCTTCTAAGTTCATCCTTGCGCACAAACATATTTGTATTTTCATTTCTGACGGGAGAATCCGCTCTATTATTTTCGCCGAATGTGATGAAACTACGGTTTTCGGATCGCCAGTTGTGAAGTTGATTGCGCAGCGAGCAATGTCTTTGACGGGCATTGCTTTCAATTTCAGTGTTAGCATGAACTGATTCGTTAACTCTGTACACTGCTTCGAAACAGGGTCCAATTGAATTCGCTTTCTTTTGCGGATCTTCGACTACTGTTACTTCATCATTGGAGTTGATGTGCTCTAAGGTGAGTCCTGCGTTCAGCAGTATCTGACAATTCTCGGGAGTCCGTGGAATTCGGAGACAGGGAATGTCATTGTGATCTTTTCGTCGACATATTTTCTTGATTTGTGAAAACATGTTCGGTCCGTTTGCTTGGACAGCTCGAATTCTGTTGCTCCACTCCTCATTTATTACTGCTCGGTAATTATCCCGGATCAGTTTTTGAAGATTTTTAATCAAGGACTTGATTGTTTTGATTTCGTTCCTATTTGGGTCACTGAACTGCCTATAGCACAATTTTAGCTTATCAGAGTGCTTGTCTTCGCTGTTCTGGGCCCGCTCCATCTTTGGAATCACTGTCGTATTGTCTGCTCCGGTGTGGCATCTGGAGAACTCTTTCGTTGGGGAATGAAGTGAAACAGTGCCCGTGCCGGTACATAACTTCAACCCCACAGTGGTTTATCATAATATACAAGATCGTGAAGACTAATACACATTCCTCGAAGTTATGTGCTCATCGAACGTTTCATGCAATAAGTTGATTGTTTTGCTTGCTGTGTGACATGTTGCACTGCCTTGTCGATGACAGAACTCTCCCACATTCCCCAAATCAGCCGCCCATCGACGGAAAGGTTGTGGCCTGTATTATCTTTAAAGAACTATGAGCCCTTGACCCTACTAACCCACAAAGCACATCAAACGGTGATTTGTTGTCAATGTAACAATATCTCAATAACTGCATCGGGATTTCCTTCACTCCAGATCCGGCAATTACGCACGTTAATTAAGCAAACGTAGCGTTAAACCAAAAAGAGGAAACTTGTTTTCGGTCCATTCACCAAATATGTGACGGGCATGATGATTACGCGGCTTCAATTCTTGCACGAGTTTCAAGGTCTTTTTGCAAAATTTTCCATTAATCTGATAAATTCAGTTTCAATTGTTGTCCACGATGGCGAATAGTATCATTCAGATCACCCTTAACACCGCACGTCACAGCAGAAATAAATTATTCTGTACGTATTCTACATCGTCTATGCGGATTCGCATTATCAATTAAAGTATGCGTTGTGCCAAATCGATTTTCGGTTAATCGACTAACTAGTTTAAACGGACGATTACCGCACGGCAAATTTCGCCAACCGAACTGTGATTTTCGAAATAATTGCACAATTTGCAAGCGTTGCTTCAGTGTAAATCTATTCACGATAAAATAAACTGAATAAAAATCTACTATTAATTGTCAAAGTGAGTGCCGCTAAAAATAGTGTTGTCAAATTAAAACCTCTAAAAAAACAATGTAACATGGTTAACAAAAAAAATTCAAATTATAAAAAATAAAATTAATATATTATAATACCACCAGCAAAATGTAAACAACCTGTGATTTCAGGCGGTAATCAAAAATAAAGCGAGGAAGTCTACCCTAAGAAATTATGGATTTTTGCTTTGGAAGAGTACTGATAATTTGTATATGAATGAAATTGTGAAAGGCGCTTGAGAACAAATCAAACTGTAACAGATTCTAATTAAATTTGGTTACAGTTCAATGATATTATACTATCTCCGATTACTTCCCGTCATTTTTAAAACGTCCCAGCCTCTTCGAGGCTCCAGTGTGTCTCACATGATTCATGTCTTTTACCATTACTATACTATGCTCTTTAAATGTTAGTGCCTAGAATGAAGCCATTTTCCTGATTTGGGTTTAGAATCCACATTGCAAGAAAATACAGCAAAACCTCTTGAATTAGAAGCCTTGATTAGATGCATAATCATTGTACCCTTGTCTTAAAAGTTTTCCTTCTCAAATTCAAGAAATCTAGTTTTTAACTTCCCCATAAAGACATACATTCGAATGAAGGTCTCCCTGATAATAGAACACATAACACTCTTTTGTTTCTACAAAACCCTGAGGTCACCAAAGTAATTCGTCCCCCCACTTAATTTATATTCATACTTGAGTCCACTGTTTTTTATGAATTGTTCGAACTAGTTCTCTAGAACGAGTTTCTTATAAATGAAAACACATTAAATCCAGCACACTATTATATTGACGTTCTTACTGTACGATACGTCAACGATGTTGAATCGGGCGCTACAAACAAGTTTACTAAAGTCATAAAAGCTGATAACCCGATATCTTGGGGCAGAATAAATTAGATATTCCCGACCCAACAGAATATCAACGTAACATTTGCAACTCTCTTACGGCATGACAGTTCCACCCTTTCTATGTCACAGCTCTACTGACCAGGCAAAATACAATTCTTATCAAGTAGTCGAAACATCGATCCAACTATCGACAATCTATCCATCCAACTATTGTAAACTCTTATTCTGCATATGTCGGATTAAATTTGCCTGTCAACACCATCAGATTGTACAGCTTTCATAGGTGACCGGTCTCACCAGATACCCTTCGGTTTCAGAGAACATGGAGACTTTGATGTGGGAGCCAAAAAAATGTCATGCATATGGTATTGACAAAATCTTATCAGTACTCACCTATCAGTTGGTGTGCATTTGCTTCGCATAACGAGCTGCAGCCAATTTGGCGCTGAAGGTGTCGGAGCCGGATCAGGTGTGAACCTAGAGAAAGAGAATAAAAAAATGCAGATGTAATACAATCAAAACTTAGCTTTCAATTTATATCTTGTGCGGGTTGGCGTTTACCTTATAATTGAGTTCGAGTGCTTCACCTTGGGCACTGCAAATATTACACTAACTCCGTCTTTGTTAGTTTGTTTGATCGTCGTATCTGAGTCAAATGTTTTCGAGTCATGGCGGACACTGTCAACATCTACAGCTGATGGTGGTTTCATAGGTGGTTGGCTCTTTAGTTCTGATTCCCTCAATAGGTTCAAATTAAATTTAATGTTGACTGAAAAGTAAATTTGTCAATAATATCAAAAGGTTGATCATTCCAGATGGCTCACATCTATCCAATGGTCCCAACTTTTTAGCAAGAAGGTACATCATCTCAGCGGTCCAATGGTGGGGTATACGAGGAAATACACTACCCGCATCGACAGGCAACTGAAATCCCAATTTGTGAAGAAGGAGAAGAAACGGTTGGTACAACATCGTATTGGCCTGATCAGTGTTCCATGGGACAAGTGGTATGGACTTTTGTTTATCTGCAAAAAATATGTTTGAAATTCCAAATGAATATGTAGTTCGGAAAGGCTTGACTTACAAATGCAGTGGTATGCAACTGGTTCTAAAATCTCTGGCAAACTGTCGAAATTAGGCCGTTCTCCATTGGCTTCCTGCAGTATGAGCTTGGTGTAGCAACATTCTAAAAGTACGTTTTGTAGCCAGATAAGCAGACTGGATTTATTCTCCTTAATAATCAGATCTCTAAGAATCTGAGAAGCGTTATTGTCAGCTGTGTGTCGTAAACAAAAGTATCACAGTGAATATTTACTTGGAAATCATCGGGGGGTTTTATGGTGGAAGGTTCTTCCAATTTAATTCCTGATTCGGCGCTACTGAAAGATGGTCCAGTCAACACAGACTTCTGGTACTCAGCATCTTCCAATTTCATTAAGTCATCGTATTCGAGTAAAGTAATGATGTCCTGAAATAGTATTACAAACAATTTAAATATATATTCCAATTTTTTGTTAAGGACTTATAAAAAAGAATCTACAAAGAAAATACTCTTCTGAAAATAATAAAATACACACTGATGTGTGTGTGTACTGCTTGTATACTGAATTAACATTAAATTCTTAATTTATTACAGGAAATTATTCGCAACATAAACCTTTATTTCTAATAAAATAACCAAACATTTATTTTTATTTTTATAAATAAAGTAATAATTTTATCACATTTGTCACACATGACAACAAATCAATGTTTCAACCGACACGCATGGATTCATCAGAAAGTTATGTGTACGAAATAATTTATTAACATAATGAATAAAATGGGAAAGCGTACGGAACCCTGGGGAACACCAGCAATAATATGATGGGTTGGAGACTGATCTCAATATGATGGGTTCGAGACTGATCTTAATATGATGAATTCGAGACTGATCTTAATATGATGGGTTGGAGACTGATGTTGCAGAACAACTTCGATTAAGATAGTGAATAGATAGACATTTACATATTGAAGAAGTGCGTTGTCAACTCCATAGCAATGCAATTTCGGGGGCAGAGTTGTTTGTTTTTGTTTTTCATCATCATCATCATCGGCACTACAACCGGGATCCGATATTCGCCTTATTTAGCAAGTCTCTCCACCGGTATCCGCCCAATATCCGAGACTTGTTAAATTGTCCATAATAATTTGTTTTTCCGGGCAAGGTTATTAGCCGTGTGCCAACCTTTCTCAGGATGTCACTGCATGCATTGGTTTGTGGGGGTTCTCTATACCACATGGAGAACCAACCCAGAATTTCATACCTTATTTCGACCGCTTTCAGCGCGTCATTTCTATCCTTAACCCCCTTATAAGCTATTCCGCATGTAAATCGTGTTAAACGGACGCATAGCTAAACTCATTATCCTATGCAGATAATGCATAATTGAGTTTAGCTACCTTTTCGCCATACGGCAACCCCATTTCACTAACCCATGAGATTTCCACCGGAAATCGTATCATGTCGGTTAGCAACGGCATATTCTGATCAAACGACGCGGTCGCATAATCATGTAACCGCTGGGGAAATTAACAAAGCATTTAATTTAGTTTCCATGATCAGATTTCCCTAGCCAATTCGGCGTCCTATTCACTTTCTCCAGACACTCCATTCGCTGGGGATCAATGCTCTCTTTTCGCAGGTGAATAGCACCAGCTAAATTTTCCTCTCCTTCACAGTTCTGTCTTCTTACAGTTCAATGCACTCTGAGATCACCATATTCACCGAATTAGGTGAATGGGTTATCCTCGGAGCTGTATTGATTCACGCACACACAACCAAACCCACCCCGAGATTATTGCACATTGTGTTTCTGTTCTCTCATTCTCCCATGTTCGTCGACCATCGAATTAACCGATGTATTCACCACACATTGACGGGCGTGGCAATGAGAGAGCAGAAGTATGACCTCTATTGGTTGTCCTGTGTGCAAAAATTAAATTACCCATCTTCATCCCTTTTTCAGTCAGTCGTTATTCAACTACCGCAGCATGCTGGTGCACACGCTCGCGCCCAAAGTAAAAGGAAGTGTGTCAGACGAATTTAGTGTCCCGTTAGTCAATCGATAAAGAGAAACGCCTTGCCCTTTTTAAAATAGACCGATTACAGATACATATGTGCCACGAAAAGTCAGTTTAATTATATTCAAGAAAGCAGTTAAAGTTTATCAGTTTATTTGTGCATGTGGAATGATTGAATGTTAAATAAAGAAAATATTAACCAACTAAACACCACCAGTGAATTTTATTCTACTCTCTTTGACGATTTGTGGATAATTTTGTGATCTAGTGTTTGTCGAAACATTGATGGGGATTCAAGTGAAACCGTGCCATGCGTTGGCACATCTACACGTACCCCACAGGTTCACTACTTGGCGGGTGCCAAAGTAGCTATCCAGGGGTGTCACTTGGAGACTGCATGTCAACTTGGATTGATCAGGGACAAGGATCGTCCTGGCCTTCGCCGGGTTGAAAGCAGAGACGTGGCTAATATGTGTTCACCGAGGCCCACCGGCTCTCTCTCTCTCTCTCTCTCTCTCTCTCTATATATATATATATATATATATATATATATATATATATATATATATATATATGTATATTTATATGTATATATATATATATCCCTGGGGTCCCCCTACTCTCTCTCTCTATATATATACATATATATATATATATATATATATATATATATATATATATATGTATATATATTTATATATATATATAGAGAGAGAGAGAGAGAGAGAGAGAACAGGTGGACCTCAGTGAACACATATATGCAACACACAAAATAATAACAAATGTCATACGCAGAAGAAATACTGGGAGACTACCAATGGGGATTCCGTAGGAACCGGTCAACAAGCGATCAAATGTTCACAATATGGCCACTGCTGAAAAAGAAGTGGGAATACGGAGAGACGGTTCACCAACTGTTCGTTGACTTCTAAAAACCCTACGACTCAGTCGCATGGCAAAGACTCTACCATATTGTAGTTGAGCTGGGAATCTCGAAAAAATATGCCATCCTCATTTTCAATTCAATCAATTTGCGTGAACGAAAACAAAGGGCGAGTTAGAATAGAAAACCATCTCTCAGATCCATTTGAGATCCGTGGCGGGGGGGGGGGGGGGGGGGGGGGGGGGGGGATTTGACTATGTCTTTTTAACTTTGTGATCGAGTATGTCATCAGAAAGGTACAAGACGACAACATTGCCGGATCATCCCTGAACGGGGTCACACAAGTGCTCGCATATGCGGATGACATCGCCGTTCTGGGCGATAATCAAGAAAGTGTAAGTAAAAACTGTGACATCATCAAGCAAGCGGCAGAAGAGGTGGGCCTAGAAATAAATGAAGACAAAACAAAATGTATGATTACGGCGACAGCAGGTGGACCTCGGGAAACACATATAAACGTTAGAGGCAAAATATTCAAAAAAGTTAAAGAATTTAAATCTTTGGGAACGATACTGATGGCCAGTAACGAAATTTCGAAGGGAATTAAGAAAAGATTGCATTCCGGCAACGTTAGTTGGCACGCAGTCAGTAAACTGCTGAAATCCAAACTGCTATCACGTAACATAAGCTACGTGTATATAGAATCATAATCATGCCGATTGTTCTATGCGGATGCGAAACATGGGCTCTCACAAAACGGGAAGAAAACAAGTTCCGCGTATTCGAGAATAAAGTTCTAAGGAGTATCTTTGGCGGTAAATATGACGAGGAGGCAGGATAATGGAGGAAACTCCACAACCACGAATTGGAAGAACTATACCACAAAAAACAGTAGCGAGAGTAATTGGGTCGCAAAGATTAAGGTGGGCCGGACACATCTGGCGCGAATGGGCAACGATAGGACCGTGTGTAAAATTCTTGATGGTAAGCCCACGGGAAAGAGACCGGCAGGGCGGTCGTGACGGAGTTGGGAGGACAATGTTAGGTTTGACCTTGAGGAGATCGGATCGGCTAGTCAAGCGTGGAAGGAGAGTGCACAGGACAGGGAACGATGGCTGAGTCGATTCGGTGAGTTCATGCGCTTCCGAGTTCCTACAGGCCAATAAATAATAAATAATAATTTGTAATAGTGGTTCCACTAAGGCCCTAAGTCCCGAACAATTTCCCTACGCCTGCACGGCGATCGAAGGACGCGACCCAGTATAGAAATTGTGTACCGATCCATTAGCTGGATAAACACAAGTTGTTGGCACAGCTGCGCCAGATGCCGACAAACATCAAATCCCCGGCGATAAGCAAATTGCCGTAAAACAATTCTTCGGCTAAACCTTTGACCCTACCGTAATGCGCTTCGCCTAGACAAAGGCCGTTGCGCAGAAACAGCAATAAACTAAAACGTCTAAAACCATAGGACAAAGCAAATACAATTATCACAACCGACGATAATTACCACGATCCCAAGATCGCCACGAAGAATAAACCACACCCCCGAATATATACAAAAGACATTCGACGGAAGGTGTGAACATTCTGGGGATCCCAGGGGGATCTCTAGCTACACAGGCAGCATCCTCTGCGTCTGTGTGCGTGGGTGGTGGCCGCATATCTGACCTGCGACCAAACAGGAAATCGCAGGACACAGATAGATGGTGTGTTCTCCGCTAGGGGAGAGATTTTCAATTAAGAGATATTCTCGATTAAGAGAGAATCACCAGGAAAGGTAAGAAAAAAAGCAAACAATTGGGTGAGTCGTGACATCCCCTAAGAAAAATTTTATTCAGTTCTTGTTTGGAAGGAAGGTAATCGGGAGTGTGTCGCGCGAGTGTCCGTTTAATAAAGTAACGTCCGTTGTAATAAAGTAATGACTGTTTCAATAAAATCAAGAATAAAAGTAAACAAGTCGTGTTTTTCTTCTTCAAAGACTTGTGGGCGAGGTTTTTACCAGGTGCATCGGCAAGGACGCGGGTTCCGTAAAAAACCACAGATAGTTCACAAAGAATCGTTCCCACGAAGAATGTAGTAAATAAAAAAAACGCAGGAGTTGTTGTTTTGGTTAATTTTTATTGTTTATTGTTCCCTTTATTGTTATTTATCGGCAACTTAACAGTCACTGAAATACATAGAGATGGTTTGGCGTAAACGCTAAAGGCCCGTCTTTATTAAATTACAAATTAGTTAAGGTTTAAACATTCTCCTTTATTCAAATTGTACATCCCCAAGAAAGCTTTATTAAAATTGTACATCTACAGGAACACTTGAAACTGTCTTTATTAAAATTGTACATCCACAGGACTCGCGAGGCCAACTCTCCGGCGCGTTAAAAACTCGACTCGTATTGTGCGTGTGTCCGCTATGGGAACGAAATCTGACACCTGCACGCAACGTCCCCGGTGCGCGTGCGTGGTTCGGGGTTTACGACCTGACTCCCCTGGTGCTGTTGTACGGAACATACTGTAGTGCTCCAAAAAGCCCTACCACCTTTTCCCCCTTTCCTAATCCAAAATCCCAGCAATAATACGCCAAGACGTATAATCCCATCAAAACCCACAATAACCCAAACATGATTCAAAATTCGCAATAAACGAATCAAACATTCGTTTATTGCCTAACATTTGCCCCCACGGCATTATTAACCCCAAAATCCAAATTGAAATTAAAAGTTACAATAAACGAATCTAATATTCGTTTATTGTTCTACATCGGCTCCACAGCATCACCCAAATCCGGAAATTCAGAGATCGTTATCTCTATCCCAAAAATTCCATTGAGTTAAACAAACAAAAAACTCAAAAGCAGATACATTCACACATCTGCGCGATAGTTTCATAAGAATTCAAGAAATTGATTTCTTATCTTATGTAAATACAACATCTCGCTCGAAATATCCAAAAGATCGAGATTGTTGCACGAAAATGTGTATCTTTGGGATACAATTTTCGATTCCTTTTCCTTTATAAAGGAATAGTCAAGTGATCTCCGGGCCGCAGTCTAAATTCGTCTTTTGTCCCTGGAGGAAGTACAGGTTAATCGTTGAGACAAATAAATAAAACAAATTCAAAAAGGAAACAAGACGTGTTTTCATTTTTACGGATATCTAAGTATCACCTGGCCCCCACGGAAGACCAAGTGAAGACATAAGGACAGAGGCCGAATCAAAGGACGTTACTCTTCCCTTTGAACTCAGAGGAAGCACGGTAACGACCCCTTTTGTAGGACAAGTTTTCAGGAGCGGTCAAATTTTAAGAGATCGCCTTGTCCTTCTAAGGACCAGGAGACACGCTTCCTGAAAATAAAAACCCCTACAAGAAACACAACAATACCACCAGCCGCAACCGGGGGTGGATTTATAGTTATGATTTTTCACTGTTGTGGTGAAAGTCTTACAACTTGTCAAATAACAAAAAAAAAAAAAAAACAACGCAGGTTCATCTAAAAAAAAAAAACTGTCAGACAAGTAACTTTAATTATTTTTCTTAGGACCGCGATAACATCGCACGAACGAAACCTTCTCCAGCATGCCCGGTCCACACGACACACCGTCAACGATCCCCGACGATCGTTCCATACGAGGATGCGCACACACATTACATACAACCGTCGCCCATGCTGGGCATTCCCCAGCAAACGAAACGCGGACACACAGATACGTCTCCGGGACGCGAGCAACTCCTGCAGCTGTGGCAAATCATCGTAGGGTGGTGTTTACATTAATTCAACTGCGCACAGCACTTTGGGTTACTTGTGCCTGTTCGCAGACGGTCGAAACAACAGAAAACAGGACCGCAACCAAAAGGGTTGCAATTGTGCACTATGTGGTATTAGGAGGGCATTGGATGTTTCTTCCCCAGACTAATGCACACAGCATTTCCGACGATCATGTATCTTTAGCTGGGCTTCGTTGGTGTTGTCCCTTGGTTCGCATAAACTGTACCGCCCGACGTGTTTTTCCTAGTCTTCTGTCGCTCGGCTAAGCGACCGAGATATTTAAGCTGGCTAGGGACAGAAAGAGCATCCTCTGCACGTGTGCGGTGGTCTCGAACAGGGAATACGTGCGCCCAGATACATTTCACGTTATATTGGTTGCTCAGGGATCGACCGTATCTCCTACATAAGAATACTTGGTGGAAATCATGCTTGGGATAAATATCGTTGGCGCCATATAATGCCGCCGTAATATATGAATGCGATTTCCTTCTTATGGCTTTTTCGAAGATGCATTGCATGCATCTTGTGGGGAAAACTCGTAAGAGTAGGAATGTCTGCATGTAATTGCAGTGAATGGAAAATCGATATGCCCACTTTCCAGGTAAGCAATGCCGCTCAGCTATACCTGCCAAAATACTTGTAGTATAGGGTTTTTGTAGGCTTTTGGGATGTTTCCGAAATATAGACGAAGAGATAAGTAGTGGCGTTAGAAGAAACCGCCACAGATTTCCACCGATGTGTGAGGATCAAATCCGATATTTTCTTTGGTGACGACCAATGAACGATCGATTTGAGTTTTGTCGGAAGTATTTCCATTGTGACTGTACAGGTCTGGTTGCAATGCCCAATCGCTGGAAGCCAGGACAAACGAAAATGCGAAGGGTGTTCAAAAGAGAATCCAAACATGCAGCTGGTCAAATAAGAAGATCGTGTACGGAGGCTGGCTGTATTGCCATAATAAACAATTGAGGGTAGATTTTTCTGTTGATGTTAAGTCAACAGAACTTCGCCTACGGTGGCGAGAGTCTAGGGTGGTTGGGTGCATGTTTGGTTTGGGAACGAATCATAGGGCATGGCCATTGATTTGATTGTTTGGATAAACAATCATGGGTCGTGTGCAACTCGATGATCGTTTATCGCTTGTGCGACCGATCATGGGCACTTTGACTTGCAGATGTGCAAGCATACAACTTATCCAGCTTGACTATGGACCAACGGATGGTAGGGAAAAATACACGCAGTGAGATTACTGTGTGTTTGATTTAGAAAAACGGATCGTGGGACACGGCCGTTGATTTGATTGTTTGGACAACAATTATGGTCGTGTCCAACTCGATGATCGGTTATCGGTTTAGGCGATCGATCATCGGAAATTTGGCTTGCAGATGTGCAAGCAAGCAAGTTGCCCGACTTGTCTTTTGGACCAACGGATTGTTGGAAACGAATAAACACTGGAGGATTGGAGTGTGTTTGATGGACATGTTGCCGCCCAGAGGAACCGATCAGGTTCCTAAATGATTCATGTAAGATGAACCGAAATGATTTGTTGATATGATTTCGTTTGGGATATATTTTCAGGGGTTTGGTTGATATGATTATTTAATGCCATGGCAAGATGATGATCTTGCCGTGGATTTATATTTCAGATTAGAAATTGTTGAAGAGAGCTTGCAGGTAAGAGGTAATGATCGGTAATTTATTGCAGGTTGGGAAAGTGGAGTTGGGTTAGGACAATGGGTGGTTCTTCGGGCGAGCCTTAAAGAACCCCCACAGACTTGTGTCGGTTGTTAATTGAGTCGCGTGTAAAGTGTTCGGAGGAACACTTCCCCAAGAATATCCTAAGTGCGAATACAAAAATCCGCCAAAAGGTCATGAACTTCCGGGTCCCTACAGGCTAATAAATAGTAGTAATAGTAATTTTGCGTTACCTTGTATTATGGTTAGTCACTCACCTGTTGCAGCAATTGCTGGATGATCGATATTCGGGATTTCTGTTTATTTCCATTATTGCTAGAGAGTTTGAGTATCTTTCCTACAAGGTCCTGTGATTCCTTACTCTGAACGTAGTACCAGTATAAAGTATCCATTTCTTCTTGGGTCCAAGTGCTGCTTGAAATTATAGAAATATTGAAATTCGAATCAGTAGATATTGTGTACGCTGAAGGTTACACGCAAATAGACTAATCGGATGAATACCGACAACAACGACTCTAATATACTCAATGATAAATATTAAAACATTTCGAACGAATAGATAGAAAAAGTTTGGAAAACCTCAGCAAAGCTAAATCGTCTGTAAAGGAACAGACCCTGCAGTGAATAATGAAAAGCTCCAAAAAGACGCTATTTCCCAAAGATTTTGATTGTCATTCCGGCTACCACAATAAGCTTTCAGAAGACTAGAATCCTGAAATTAAATATCAAATGCAAGCAGTTTTTGGAACGTTAATAAATAAACATAGGGTGTTCGAAAACCTGTCAAGGATCGCTCTTCCCACAGGAAGTGAATATATTGTAGAGGGCAGAATATAGTATATAAATAAAGAAACTTATGCAAAATATAAATCTATTTCGAAAATGATTCATAAATAAGAAAAACGTGTTATGGTTGGGTACTGTCGAACGCTGAAGTGATGCTTACCAATTGGTGGTTTCCAAGTTGTATTCCTTAGTAAGTTCTGTTAAGGATGTGTTCTGCAAGATAAGCGGACTTTTTTGTGGTGTATTTATGAATTTGTTGATGACGTACTCAATCAAATCAGACCAATCCTATGGGTGTAAATGGTGTTTCAAAAAGTTCCATAATAACACATGTACACCTACCTCACAGAGTTCATAATCGGTTTCCCAGATTCGGGAATAGGTTTTCAAAATAACCGGTTGTAAGAGAGTTCCTATGCGATCAAGGTCACCACCGATGTGGTGCATCATTGTAAATATGCAATCGTTGACAAATTGACCATTGTTGTTGAAATCTTGGAGCAACATACCGTAGTGGTGCATAATTTCTGGCGTAGCAAACCTTAGAGGAAGTAATAACATTGATAAACATAACAAAATTACCCTTTCGCTTTTCTTACTGTGAAATATGATCGACCATTTTAACGTTGACACTAGGGTCGGATTTGGTAATGGTGTCCAGGATCAACAGCAGCAAATGATTTGTGACGATCAAATCTTGCAGATACTGCTTCGTGTGTAGATTTGGATTATAATTCCGCAAGAGAAGAACAAAGAGGCACCGTAAATCTTCTGCAGAACTAATTTGAATTTGTAACCTGTGCAGATGATGCCGATCACTCTAAATTGATTGAAGTATTTAAAAGATTTGACGGGTGGTTAGTGTTTGATAGGGACTCACTGCACTTAAGTGTGTAATTTTTTTGTAGGTTTCAATGGCTTGCAAGAACTCTCGAATGGCAGTCACAAGCAAATGCATTCTATGTAGACATGACTTTATATCACTGCCTCCCTGTCGGGAATTGAGTTCTAGTTGTTCACAGAGCATGACACCTTCATATGTCAAATAACTTATGATGTCAAAGTTCAAAATCGAATGAATGTGTATCAAATCCAGTTCCAATTGTCCGGCAAATTTTAAAAAGTACGTTACCAACCAGAAGAAATGGGAGGCATCTAGGGGTATTTTCTATTGACCAAGAAAGGATGTTATTTCTTTTCACTGGTGGCTTTAATGTCGAATGTACTTACAACGTTCGACAACAGCTGCATATGAAGCTCCTTCGCAAGAAAGTCGTAACCCTTTAAAAGGAAATCGACTGTGAATTCTTTTAGTAGGTTTGAGATGTCCTCATCTGTCGGGGTATGTTGAACGAGTCCTTTCATGTTAATCCTAATCAAAATTAACCCAAAATCAATCTGAATAATTGTTCGCGTAAAACAACTATAACTTACAAGTTGCTTTTGCTCCGTTTCACCAATTTCTTACGTCGAAGCTCCTTTTTGTCGACTGTCGAAGCAATATTTCGTTGCTTGTTGCGAGGTTTGGAGCTGCACGGAGGTTTTTGATGCGCCGGCTTACCTTGAGGGCCTTCATCGTCGTTACTGGAGGTGGAAATGGACTCTTGATGTTCAACTTGTGTACCATAACCGCAATCTGAATGTTCGGATTGTGAGGATGGACATTGGCGTTTTTGGGGGCAAGATTTGCCTTTTGTAAGATGCATCTGTGCTGAATGTGGAACTTTTTGAACTGTCTGCTGAATACTATTTTCTTCATAATTGGCCTCTTCAAATTCGGGCGACTTGGCAGTAGATGGGTTGGGTGGTAACAAACTTGGTAACTTAAAAGTAGATGCACAAACATCAAAGGCCGCTATTGCTTCCTTGGTAGTATTTGGCATAACTGTTGATTGCAGAGGTTTTGCTGGTATACGAAGATATTCATGGCCTTTTCGACTAACTTCCTCTAATGTGGCTTGAGTTTCATCAAACAACGCTTGTCTTCGATCTTCACAGGATTCCTTTTTGCTTCCACCTCCTGCAAAGGAGCAAAAACAAAAATATATTAGAAGTATTATTGCAAATGCTCCATCACAAAGTGCTTTAATATCACCATTATCCGAGGAATCTGAAGTTGGATCAGATGTAAGCATTGGGCTTGAATCACAACTTCCTTGTTTAGGGGGTGATGTATTGCTTTCATTATCCTCGGAGCTTTCTGACAGGGATGCTTCGAACCATATGTTCAGAATATTTTGTAAGGTACATACATGTTGATCCTTATACATCAAAGCAATTAATTGTATGGCTGTTACGCCCCAAAAAGCCCTTTGCGGGCAAGTCATCAAGTACAGCAGTAGCTTGTCAATGTTCTGAATAAACATGTTCCATAGGATAACATTTTGCATCGAGGACATTTGTCCGGTTGAAATATTCCCTTGGAGAACAGTGAAATGGATATTAGTCTCCGGTATGTGTAAAATATTTCGCAACAGGACTAAGCAGTTATTGATCTGATCACATTTTTGAGGTGATAACTTGAGATCGCTTTCCAAAATATGCTTCATGAAGTCCACCACTGATCGAGTGCTCCTCGTATCAGTAAATGCCTCTTTGCTGGTATAAAGCAGCTTATTGAGTTCGAAAATTGTATGCCGACCCACTTCGGTACGGTACATGACCTCTACAGAAAAGAGGCATTCAACTGGTAGTGTTAGATTGACCAAAATTCTTATAACCAAATCCAGGATATCATCATCTTTGGCATTTTGTAAAAGTGGTATTAAGTCGGTTCGAACATTTTGTCCAAAACCGATTGCTCGTCTGTAGGTCCTCAGCGTTTGATCTTCATATGTCAGTTTGTAGTTAATTTCCTCCAGGATAGCTGAAATTTAAAACACATTAGTATTCAATGGACCTGTCGACGGATATATTTTGATGGACTTACAAAGCGCATTAGGACTCACGTCATATGTGTCCCCTTCTAGGGAACCCAACGACGAAAACGTACTACTGATCTGCGGCGTTGCTAGGAGCCACTCCATTGCAACTCTGATAAGTATTTATGTTGCAGTTTGATAAAATTGAAAGTCGTATTCCACACACATCTGTCGTAGAAAATTTAATGGCAACAGAAATCTGGAACAAACAGAAAGTAAAGATATTTAAAATTATTTATTACTCTTGTATCTAATTTTAACATTTGGTTTTTTTTTATTTATTTATTTATTAATTAATTGATTAATGAATTTACTTATTTATTTATTTATGTATTTATTTATGTATTTATTTATATATTTATTTATTTATTTATTTATTTTTTTTTATTTATCTATTTATTTATTTATTTATTTATTTAATTATTGATTTATTTATTTATATATTTATTTATTTATTTATTTATTTATTTATTTATTTATTTATTTATTTATTTATTTATTTATTTATTTATTTATTTATTTATTTATTTATTTATCTATTTATTTATTTATTTATTTATTTATTTATTTATTTATTTATTTATTTATTTATTTATTTATTTATTTATTTATTTATTTATTTATTTATTTATTTATTTATTTATTTATTTATTTATTTATTTATTTATTTATTTATTTATTTATTTATTTATTTATTTATTTATTTATTTATTTATTTATTTATTTATTTATTTATTTATTTATTATTATTATTATTTTTTACTGTGATTAATGAGTATTTTGTCATGGGCTAATACACTTTAAGTTCTTTCGTTTTATTTATATTTTGATACTAATACAACTTCATTATTTGTAATAGTATTTTAAGGGGTATCTTTGGAGGTAAATATGACGAAGAGGCAGGACAATGGAGGAAACTCCACAACCACAAATTGGAAGAGCTATACCGCAAACCTACAATAGTGAGAGTGATCAAGTCGCGAAGATTACGATGGGCCGGACATGTAGCACGAATGGGCAACGATAGGACCATGCGTAGAATTCTTGACGGTAGACCAACGGAAAAGAGACCGGTAGGACGGCCGCGACGGCGATGGGTGGACAATGTTAGGTTTGACCTTGAGGAGATCGGATCAACTGGTCAAGCGTGGAAGGAGAGTGCATAGGACACGGAACGAAGGCGGAGTCGATTCGGTGAGGTTATGCGCTTCCGAGTTCCTACAGGCCAATAAATAATAAATAATAATTTGTAATAGTGGATTTATTTTCCTTTTTTTTTCTGAAAGAAAATTATGAGAATAGAGTAGAATAAGTCAGAAAATCTCAAAAAAAAATCTATTTTAAGCAAGTTTGTAAAATTAACAAATTATTTTAATTGTGACAAAAAACCGTATTTTAAACAAATATTGTGAATTAAACAGTAATTCGTAAATTAAACAAAAAAGTGTAAAATAAACAAAATAAAATTGTAAACTACACACAACATTTTAAGCGTCTGATACGCACTCTCCGGTCAAACGTCCGAGGTATTATTCCTCTTCTAAGAATAATGCTCGTCTTAGTGAGAGGGGGAGGTCTGTTATCCAGTAACCAAACGTTTTAAAACAGGGGACGTATTTTCTTAATAAATGAAAATAAAAAGAGAACATGCGTGCGAATTTCATCTCTATAGTTACCGAAGATAATTTAGTTTCAGTATCGTTTATGGTGGAGGTTCTTCTTTAAGTAGGATGTGACGACAAGTTGCTTTTTTTGTTTTGTTCATCTTATTACTGGATATTCGGAAAATTAAGTAACAAAGCAAATGATAAATTTAAGAAAAATAGAAGCTGCGTAACTGTGGAGACAGTTCTATGTGACAGAGTTGTTCAGTTATTGCAAAGGCTCGTCGGGGTTTTGGATTACCGCCGGATTGTACCTATCAATTCACGAACAATATATCCTTGGAAGATTGTTTTAGTGAAGAAATCGGAAATTCATATTTTTTCAGTAATCGTTTATTTGGATAAATTAATCGAGAAAATATATTTGAAGCTCCACACTTTCTGTGGTCTTAACGCATCCCGAAGAGGATTCACATCAGTATTCTTGGAGGAATATTTGAAACACCAATGTACAAAGAAGCCCGTCCATCTTTACCGCAAAGAAGCGGATTAGCGATAGACATCGGAAACTCCGGTCTTTTCGAGAAACGTGATAGTTTCTCGCATTGTCAGTAGTATAATTAATGTATTATATATCAATTAAAGCTCCACAAAACCGGAGTGCCATCCAGAAATTAATCAGTATAATTTTGATACCGTTATCACTACTTGAGAAAAATGCTCTTGTTATCACTAAAATCAAGGTAAGCCAAGCGAAAACAAATTTGATAATACGATCATTCAAATTAAAAAGCAATATCAAACAGATTGCATTGACATCATTGAAAGGTGTAAGTGGTATCTGGCTCGAAGGACCAATTGTAACTGGGCTCCGCTCGAAGTAACAATAATCGACGTGGCAGACTGCGTCCGATATAATTCCTATATGATATCCGGTATCCCCTTTTCTAAATTCTGGAATGTATAACGATTCCAGCACAAGCTGGGCAAACGATTTTCTCCCCAGATCGAATTCAATGTATTTAAAAATACATTTATTTCACACACGTTAATACAATTCACTTCAATGCCAAAATAGGAACAGAATTGAATTACAACAACTCAACTCTTGTCGACAACGGATGAACTGAACTTTTCGATGATACAACAGGAGGTGAACTCTTGACGATAATGGAGAAACCGATTAAAGAGGATCTAAAGACTTGGCGATAACCAAGGAAATGTACTCGCAAAAAAAAATTTGGCTGAGACCGATTTAAACGAAACAATGACAAATGTATGTCATCTTACGACAACCAGAACACTCTCATCCGCGAGAATATTGGGCTCGATCTCAAGATATCTAAAAAATAAAAAAGGGGGAGTTATCTAAGGGTAGTAGTGTATACAGGGTAAGCTTAAGTGGTCTCTAACTACTTGGATTCGGGGGTGATGGGAAAGAATTATACAAGACCGGTAGGTCTTGAGTGAGGTAGTAAACGCAGATTACATTTTTGGGGTCTGATAATCTGCGTTTTGGTCGGTGTGTGAGAAATAACTGAACTCGCCATGCAACTACGTCCTTCATTTATAGATCCATGAATCTGGCTCCTGTCATCTTCTTGAAATTGCCAAACAATTCAACACGTTGTGGCTTGTGGCACCTTTTAGAATTTTCTAAACAATTCAAACTGCTGTAGCTGTAGACTCGTCGTCGTCCAATAATTCAACATGCTGTGCCTTGTGGTATACTCCAAGAAATGGGCTGGTGGGTTCATAGTCATCATCGGCACTACAACCGGGAACCGGTCTTGGCCTTATTTGGGAAGTCCCGAAGCTTGTTAAATTTTCCATGATAATTTGTTTTTCCGGGCAAGGTTAGTCATAGTATTTTCCAGTAAATCAACGCACTGTAGTTTGTAACGGGTAGATGTGTATTTGAAAGCGTAGGGTCGAGGGTATCAACGGTGGGTACAGTGCCCCCAGACAATTCTCGTTGTTGGATAATCAAGGATATTTCATGCCTCTCCTCCTGTTCGAAGTTATTGTAATCTTGACCGTTCGAAGACTACCACTCGGAATTGAAGCTGCAGAAAACGAGCTGAAATCGTCTACAGATTTCCATAAACAGATAATCAATAATTAAGTCGAAGTTCTACGGATAATCAAGTTTCTTAAATCGGGTGCCCAGCAACAAAGTGTTAGACAGGTGTGTAACACAGTAATTGTGAAATAAAAGACACCCTTATAACTCCCGGTAACTGAGTGTTTTCGTACAAGTTCTTTTTCTTTGCTGTAGATCATAATGAGTAATTTGCTCAATGGCGTTTTGCGACAAATTACGAAGGATGAGCTAACTTCAACAAGGCAAAAGGGGAATAAAGACTCAAACCACATTTAAGCCAAAAGCTTGAATTGAGAGTATGGAGTTTCCGTCAATAAGTTGCTATAACCAGGTTTTTTGTTGCAAATAATTTTAATGTCTAGAATCAAGTGCGAACGATCGTCGAAGGATTTGTAGCGTTCTACGAACGCACAATTCCGCGCAGGTAAGGTTCCTACCCTTCAAGGAACTTAATTAACCTGAGAACGTTTCACGCGCCCACAGACGCGTGTCCCAAAGTCTCACCATAGGACCTGCAACTCATAGCCAACGTTGAGCCCGACACTAAAAAGTAAGGAACTGAACGTCTCAAAGCTTTTGATGTCAAGCTCAACAATTTGCGATCCATCATGCCTGAAACAAGGTATAAACATCCATGCATTCCATTCCTAAAAGCAATTCCAAAAATGCTATACATTCTGCCTGCGCCCGGGAACATCTCATCGAACCGGCAATTCCGAGTATCGATACAAAAGAATTGCTATCACCAAAGAATGAGCCGATCAACGGATGCACGTGCTGGTAATCTAATGCAAGGACCACCCAAATCCGTTGAACAACAGAAGGCAGCCACGACCTATCGCAATCAATAATATCTCGACGAGATATCCGATTGTTTATGAGGAGTTAAGCCAACAAAGGCAATACTCCAGTCCCACGGCCACGCTAGAATTTCACACCATTATACAGATCTAATGGATTTCGATTTCGGGTACCAAGTCAAATAAGACCCACGGACTGTACGTCCAAACAATCGCCGAATATCTCCGGTCTGGGCGCCAGATGTTCTGTGCAAACAGAAGGCCGTGGAAATGAATTTCGATCACCACCACAGATGGTGATAATGATGTTTGAAGATGAGTGAGTTTCTCCTTCCAGAAATATAAGAAATTACCCCTGGGATGAAATAGCAGAGATTCGGGAATTCTGTTAGCAGATCGAATAGCGAAATTTTTCTGTACACATACAGATACCAGTTTTGAATCTGGATATCTGTGAGGGCAGACAGTTAGTCTAATTTGGATCGTCAACGAGACGACAAGTCTATTTTTGAGTATCCGAGAGATCGTGAGGAAGCTGCGAGGACTAGAAGCCGTACGTACGTTACCAGGCGACGATCATTTCGGATGATCGAGTGTTCATTTAACAATTTCCGCGCGTAGTTTAGAATCGGTGGCAATTTATCACCACAGCATAACGAAAAGAGAAATCCGAGTACCGTCAGTGTGTGTTGAGCAGCGAGTTCCACATGAATTAAAGTAATTTGTAAATTCAATATAAGTGATTTAATAAACCAAAAGAAACAATAAAATAAAATCGAGATAATAAACATATCCCTTCTGAGTTTAATTCGTGACAGCATTCGCTTCGGAGTTTTCAATTGTTTCGTGGACAGTTCTGGCAGAGCAGCATTCGCTCTGGGTGTTAAAATCATCTGCGATACACAGTGTTCGGCGGGACACTTGGACCAATACTAATATCGACAAAGTAAAAAGATTAAACCAACCTTACAACCGCCAAAGATTGATATCACCATCAGCGCCAGTATCAATCGTGAAATCAGTGTTCGATTCAGCGTCAGAGATCAACAAGTGAGTTAAATATGTGTTGCCGGCCGTTTGTGCCTTAACCCTTTCAACCCGAACGCCGTTATTAATTTATCGCTGGGATATATCTAGCCCAACAGGGTCGAATGATTAATGACGGTCGGTGATCCTAGTTTAAAGGTTTCGCCTGAGGGGAAGTTGATTGGTCACGCTGAAACACCTATGATAGAAACAACTCGTAACAAAATACTAATTCTAGCACGCGAACCACTCCGTCGTCGGTTCGAGAAGAGGACCCGATAACGGTCATTTCTACTCGGAGACCTGAAATCATGTAGTCTAACGCTACTACTCTCCAAACGACGTTCTTAAAGGTATTCGGTACATCTCCCGATTAATTGTTGGAATGATAGTTCGGCTTATAGGGCATAAGACGGGTTTGCTTCACTTCGCAACGTCGATGTATTCCAGTGAATAGGAGCGTTGAGGCAGAGCCTTCTTTATAAAACCCTACCTAGAATGGGGTTTATCGAAGCGTGTTGAAAGAAAGTGGGGCGAAAAATCGTATAATCCTTGCACTCACGAGAAAATTAATTTGAGTGAAACGCGGCGGGCCGCCTATGTGAGATAAATAAGTAGACAGAGTTATGGCATATGCGGAGGTGAAGCGTGGCACAAGGCTAATAATCTTGCAGGTAAAAATAAATTATTATGGAAAATTTAACAAGCCCCGAGACTTGCCAAATAAGGCCAAGACCGGATCCCGGTTGTAGTGTCGATGATGATGATGGAGGTGAAGCGGAACAGGGAGCAAAGTGGGTAAAATTGGTATGCCGGGATCTTGGAGCCAAAAAAAGAAAAGAAAGAAAACCACAAGAAAGGCTTAGACTGGCCTACATGTCACTGTGTGTGTTAACACGAGCAAATAAATTGAGTGGGAGCGATCTATTGTCGTAGGGCATGGAGCGAGTACGCCGTGCTGCAAGTAGAAGTGATGGTATCGGGCATTGTTAACGGAAGAAGGTCATCTGAATTGTGTTTATGATAGGACCGCATCCGTATGGTGGTTCAAAATGAACTTCGGCAAATATATTTATAATAGGTGTGGTTCAGGATAAGTTCACAGGAAGAAGATTATAATAACTTCCTGAGCTTTTCGTGGTAGGCGATGTTGTCGCCGTCTTTACTTGCGTTGTCGAATGGATCGGTACTCTCGGAATCATTTTTTCTTCGTATTTTCTCGTTCCTATTGTCGTGGGATACGTTAGATTTACATGATTGCTGTCCAATATGTTGTGTACGAGGTACCTGGTTTTGTTAACATGTCGGCCCCATTAAACTGGTGTTGCTAATGCACACAGTTTCTGTGAAATTGGACAGCAAATGTGGAATGTTATTTAATGCAATTGATTTCGGGGTAACAAAGAGTTCTTAACGGTCTGTTATCACTCATCTGATTATTTAAAATTATGTTGTTTTTGGAAATCCTTTTGTACCTTACTTAGCATAATAAATATGTTGACGCACTGTTGTGTTTTATTTATCCCAATATCAATTTTTTGGGTATTCGACTTCGGCGGATTATGTTTGATAATCAAAATTATCACTTTACAGATGTGTTCTTGTTCGGAATATTTATCTTGGAATTTGTAATTATTCGTTGTGATATACTAATAATAGCTAATCAATTTTACACTGATTTTAGTGGTAACTGGCTCCATGAATGCTGTTTTAAGGTAATTATTTATAATGTGTTGTTGCGTGCTCAGACAAAAAATTCCCCGGCCACGTCGGTTCTCTCCCATTCGTTGTTCTCTTCATTATCCGGGGAGTTGTTCATCGAAAATGTAGATATTCGTCTGGATGACTTCCTGGAAATATCGTCAGTGTTCTTCCGTGCGTTCCTTATAGCGATTTTTGAAATTCATCGCATTTCCATTTCTCATTGTAACATTTTGTCGAACTTTATTCGTTCTTTGACGAACTATGGCCTTTGTAACACTTTTATATTGTATCAATTTATCTCGGATTTAATATATATATATATATATATATATATATATATATATATATATATATATATATATATATATATATATATATATATATATATATATATATATATATTAGCAGGGTACTTACGTGTTGGCTGGAACTAGTTTAGGTCGCTGCTGCTATTGCTTCCTCTCGATCAAGGTAGGTCGCCCTGGTTCTCGTAGCTGGAGGAACTTTCGAACAAACCGTTACCGAAAAGTGGTTGCAACCCAGAGGATTTTTAGTTAATAATGTCCGCCACCAACTCCAAAATTGTTTGTCTCTTTGAAATTATTTATTTCACTTTCTGTTCAATTGATTAACATTTATTTAATTTACAAATTAGTTATTTCACTTTCTGTTCAACTGATTAACATTTATTTAATTTACATTCCACACCGTAAGTACACTTTTGCGATCGTTCGCACAAGAAGACCATCACAGACCAATTCCCGACAACCACTCACTATCTTCACGAATATCTCACGACTCCTGACCCGCTCCTAACCAAACCAACAGGTACTTTTCCCACGATCACCCATTTTCGATCCCACACTCATCCCCATTCTCCCATTTCCCCGCCCATTAAGGTGAATAAGCTCTGCCGAATTTACCCAACAGTCAATGATCTCGGGAAGAATGGGAAAATTGCTACGGAGAGCATGACGATTTCGGGGTTGATTTGGTTTCGCTTGCAACGAAAGCGAAACCAAGAGGGTGACCTCATGACTCCGTCTCATATTTGAATTGCTCTCAGATTGCAGAACCAAAAATGCACTCCGAGAAGGGGGAATGGGGTGGGTTGAAAAGTATATTATACGAAGGTTGCCTCTTATGTTTCGGGATTTGGCAACCCTAGTGTTGCAATCCGGCAATTGACAGCCCTGTCGTAAAGTTGGACATTTTTGAAGTTATACGCACTCAGAACGTTTTGACATACGAGCGCTATTTGTGTTGTTTACAGTAACTTAAAAGATTCATCTCGGCCCAAAAATGGAATTAAATCGTCAACATTTTCGTGCGATTATTTTTTACAACTTTCGGCGTGGATTAACTCAGCAACAGTGCATGGATGAACTTAATTCAATTTTTGGCGATGAAGCTCCATCAAGGACTAGTATTTATCGATGGTATGGTGAATTCAATCGTGGTCGTAGTTCACTCCAAGATGAATTTCGTGAAGGTCGTCCAAAATCAGTTGTTGTTCCGAAAACCATTGATGCTGTGCGCGAACTGATATTGGAAGATCGTCATGTGACCTATCGTGAGATTGAGACAACCTTAGGCGTTAGTGGGACCAGCATACATTCAATATTGCATAAACATTTGACTGTCAAAAAAATTTGTTCGCGTTGGATCCCACACAATTTGTCAATCGCCTAAAAAAAGGCTCGTGTCAATTGGTCGAAAGAAATGCTAAAAAAATACGGTCGCGGTGCTTCGAAACACGTCTATGACATCGTGACAGGTGATGAATCGTGGATTTAGGCGTATGAGCCCGAAAGTAAACAGCAGTCGGCTGTCTGTCGAAGCACGTCCAAGCAAATGGTCGCCTGTTTTTTCGGAAAACTGGACATGTCGCAACCGTACCACTAGAACAACGCAGAACAGTCAATTCTGGGTGGTACACAACCATTTGTTCGCCAGTTGTCTTCCAAGAAATCAGGAAAACCAACCGCCGAAGACGGGTCACTCTTCACCACAACAATGCAAGCTCTCACACATCGGCTGCGACAACTGCATTTTTGAGCACCCAAAACATCGATTTGATGGGTCATCCGCCGTATAGTCCTGACTTGGCACCGAATGACTTCTTTTTATTCCCGTACGTAAAAAACAAACTGAGAGGTCAACATATAAAATGGAATCAATTTCATGAGATTCGGGGGAGTGGTTTCATTATGTAACACCTCTTTCAACCTATTGTAAAAAGTAAAGAAAAACTCGCGATCATATCCACTTTGAGGATTTTATTCGTGATCCGTCTGTACAAAATATAAGTCACTAATATATTAATTAATTTCATTTAATTTAATTAACAGAGCTATATGATTAATTTATAATTAATTTACCACCTCAATTTAGTGCAAACAACAGCAAAATCTACTCTTTCAGAATTCAGAATGTATTCTCAGCCTCGCTGGTTCCGTTCAAGAAGTGTGTTACGCAATTTTATGTCGGCATAAAAGCCATCACAGCACGCCCCAAGTTACGAAAGTGGTAAGCTATGGAAATTTTTGAAGACACCATAGTACTCCTCGTCGGGGAGCCTCTGGCGCAAGACTAATGACCTTGCCCGGAAAAAAAACAAATCATTATGGAAAATTTAACAAGCCTCAGGACTTGCTAAATAAGGCCAAGACCGGTTCTAGGTTGTAGTGCCGATGATGATGATGATGATAGTACTCCCCAAGTTTCGGAAATTGAAGCCATGTGATATGAAAGCATATCTTGGTGGAATGAGTCGCGTGGCCTGTGGCTTGAGAAGGAAATGAAAAGCGCCCGGAGCACCTCAACGAAGAGGCAGAACAGTATTTTGTAGAGATTAATAAATCTTCTCTTTTTCTTAGATGTGAAAAAAGAGATGGAACCATTGGATGTAGTGAAGCGACCATTAAGCAGATTCTGTTGAAAATAGACAAGAAAAATGTAATAAGAATTGTTGCATCATTTCAAACACAGACACTTTTTGATCAACCCTAGTATTATACAAGATTGTTATAAAATAACTTGCCTGACTTATTTAAGTACGGTTTATGTTGTTAGCAAACCGCCGGGAGTATTTTTTGAATTACTGATGATTTGACCGATGAATTTTGTTTTACATGATTATTGTTTTAGTCTTTCGTTGGATACATTCCGAATGAAACCCATTTTATGTGCAGCTTCATTCAAAACATCTCTTTTTCGGCTCGACGAATGATTTGGCATCAACGCACACTTTACAAAATGTTGGTCACTTCAAGAACTGATTTATTGTATGATACGAAAAGTACTCTTAAATCGGCCGTTATTAAAATTAGAAAAAAACAAGTTTTTAGGTAGAGTACAGTGCGTATGGTAGCAAGCCTGACAGGAATATGAAACATTTTATTTTGCTTTTGACTTTAAATGACTTGTATTGAGATCCCATCATATACATTTTGTATGGTCTCATTCCTCACCACACTTCTTATTTATTCCAATTAAGTTTCCTTGTTGCTCTCTAAAAGCCAATACCCAAGTTCATATAAGCACTAAAGCAATCAGGTTATATAAATGCCACCACCAACTTTAAAACAATGTTACTACACGTTACATTGTTTTCAATTGCCCTAGGTAAACGTGCATCACACAGATTGGAATTGTTCATTAGTCTTTCTACATGCCGATATGCGACATGTTTATTGAAGTGTGCACCTGCAGGAAAAGCACGTGTCCTTGAGCAAGGCACAATTATTTTGATATAGTTTTTCCGAGGGGGCTCCTTGTTAAGAGGTTGCTGTTGATGAATAAGTAAGCGACACATACAAATTAGGGACTTCTAAAGGTTGAGGCGTGTCTGGAAGGAGGGATAATCCCTATTGTATCTGTCAATTGCATAATATCCGGATTTATCAATTTAGGTTGTGGGTAATTTTTTGTAGTTTAGATCCTGCCATGAACAGATAAACGGTCCAGATATTTTGGCCTTATGTAAAACCAAGGTTCTTGTATGGTTTCGGCATACCTGACTTGTAGAATTTATTTCCTTCAACATTCGCTTATGGCAACGTGATAGGAACCGTATATCTGATTGTGTAGGACAGTCGTAATAGAATTCCTCGACTCACCTGTGACGACAACCTCAAACTTTATAATTGAATTGAGAATATCAATTTACGGGGATTGAGAAAAATGTGTAACAGAAATGTGCGCTTTATGTGACATAGGGTCAGGATTAATGAATATGAAGTTTCTCTTTAAGAACGGTCTAATATTTGGATGTATATTAATTTTTTTTTTGTTTTTGTTTTGTGAATGTTGTATCCTGTGTCTTCGTTGCATTGAAGTCGGCGAGATTGGCCTTACCCCACTGCACGCATTTTTCCAGACCCCGATTCAGAGAGTCGATCTGGCTACATCTCAATTGGTGCGACATTGATGCACTAATCGCCCGATCACTTGAAAAAGAGGAAACAATCGTACTATCAACTGCAAAACTGGACCCTTTGTTATCCGCTGACTCCAACAAATCATTTATGTAAAGCAAAAACAAGATGGGAGCCAAAATAGATCCTTGGGACTACTCGGCATTAACAGGATACAGAGCCGAACACTCGCCGTCCACAACAACCAGGATCGGTCGATTTTCGAGGAAGCTCTTCATCCAATCGCAAAACTGCTGGCAAAGTATGAACGAAGATTGCTCAGCAATGCCCCGTGCCATTCGCAGTCAACAGCCTTATACTATTACTATTTATTGGCCTGTAGGAACCCGAAAGTTCATGACCTCAGCGACTCGACTCCGCCATTGTTCTCTGTCCCGTGCGCTTTCCTTCCACGTTCGACCATCCGATCCGATCTCCTCGAGGTCCAGCCTAACATTGACCTCCCATCTCCGTCGCGGCCGCCCTGTCGGTCTCTTTCCCGTTGGCTTACCGTCAGGAATTGTATGCGGGGTCCTATCGTTGCCCATTCGCGCCACGTGTCCGGCCCATCTTAATCTCCGCGACTTGATTACTCTCACTATTGTAGGGTTGCGGTATAGCTCTTCCAATTTGTGGTTGTGGAGTTTCCTCCATTGTCCTGCCTCCTCGTCATATTTACTGCCAAAGATACCCCTTAGGACTGTATTCTCGAATACGCGGAATTAGTTTTCTTCCCGTTTTATGAGAGCCCATGTTTCGCATCCGTATAGAACAATCGGCATGATTATGGTTCTATAGACACGGAGCTTTATGTTACGTGATAGCAGTTTGGATTTCACCAGTTTACTGACTGCATGCCAACTATCGTTGCCGGAGTCTAGTCTTTTGTTAATTTCCTTCGACATTTCGATACTGGTGTTACGGCTCCAACACCGTGCTTCCTCTTTCGAGGGAAGAGCGTGGAGGTTATTATAATAATTAAAAGAATTAAAGTTTTCTTTTTATTTAAATAATTATTTTATTTTTATTTTATTTTATCGAACTCAGCTATCTCAAGCTGAGCTCTCTTCTTTCTCTTTTTTTCATATAAATTTACTTGTTTATATAGAACATTTTGTTCTAACTGACTGTGGCGTATAAACTGAACAAAACAATCTAGAAGTCTCTGTGACTTAGAATTTTGAATAAACTTTGAACGAAAATCAAAGTGGCCATGTTTTGAAATGAAAAATGTGCTTGTTATGAAAAGGGGCATATTTATGAAATGTGCTGTAAGTGACTGGATATAGAATATAGTGTCTGTTTATTTATGAAATGTGCTGTAAGTGACTGGATATAGAATATTGTATTTGTTTATTTATGAATTGTATTAACTGAGAATGTAGGATATGTGAGGATGTAGTTTTAAGGGTTGTGTTTGAAAGGACATGAGTTAGTGTTAAAGCGAATAAGGGTAGTATTCTGGAATACAACAC
This sequence comes from Microdon myrmicae, assembly GCA_963931805.1. Lineage (NCBI taxonomy): Eukaryota > Metazoa > Arthropoda > Insecta > Diptera > Syrphidae > Microdon > Microdon myrmicae. The sequence continues at coordinate 86,836,583 of OZ007497.1, forward strand.
TGGCCGTCACTATTATTCCCAGATATTTAAATTCCTTGACATTTTCAAATATCTTGCCCCTGATGTTTAAGTGTGTTCATCTGAGTTTCACCTGCTCTCGCCGTAATCATGTATTTTGTTTTGTCTTCATTTATTTCTAGGCCCACCTCTTCTGCCGCTTGCATGATGATTTCACTGTTTTTACTTACAGTTTCTAGATTATCGCCCAAAACGGCGATGTCAACCGCATATGCGAGGACTTGTGTGACCCCGTTCAGGGATGATGCGCACATGTTGTCGTCTTGTACCTTTCTGATGACATACTCGAGGACAAGGTTAAAGAGACATGGTGAGAGGCCATCCCCCTGTTTTAGTCCGTCCCGGATTTCATATGGTTCTGAGAGATGGTTTTCTATTCTAACTCGCCCTTTGTTTTCGTTCATGCAGATTTGAATGAGTGCGGAATACTTTTTCGGAACTCCCAGCCCAACCACAATATGGTAGAGTCTTTGCCTTGCGACTGGGTCGTAGGCTTTTTTGAAGTCAACGAATAGTTGGTGGACCGTCTCTCCGTATTCCCATTTCTTTTCCAGCAATTGCCTTACTGTGAACATTTGTTCGCTCGTTGACCGGTTGCTACGAAATCCGCACTGGTAGTCTCCCAGTATTTCTTCTGCGTACGGTGTGATTCTCACCAGTATGACATTTGTTAGTATTTTGTATGTGGTTGGGAGCAATGATATTCCTCTGTAGTTTTCGCAGCCAGATCTATCGCCTTTTTGAAAATGGGGCCGACTATTGAGGTTTTCCATTCTTCCGGAATGACTTCCTTATCCCATATTGTTTTAATCAGTTGGTGGATCTTTCGACTGGTTGCCTCTCATCCATGCTTCACAAGCTCTGCCGGTATGCAGTCGACTCCGGGAGCCTTGTTGTTTTTCAATCGGTTTATTGCGTCTACAACTTCGTCGAAACATGGCTCTGGGATCCGAGGCTCGGCAATATGTACGTCTGGTGCGTTTGTTTGTGGTTAATGGGTGCGCACATTGAGCAGGTTTTCAAAGAACTGCTTCCATCTTGTCACGATATTGTTTGTTTCTGTCAACAGACAGCCGTTTGTGTCTCGGATTATTTTGGCTCTCCTTCGGTAGTCATTTCTAATTGAATTTATGCCGGCATACATACCTCTGATATTCTTTGCTCTCGCATTTTGTAGGATTTTTTTAATCCGAGTCTTCTCCCATTCGCGTTTTTTGCGTTTGAAAAGTCTCATTGTCTCTTTCCGAATTGTCGCGTATCTTACTGCGTTGACTTCACCATATCTTAGTAAGTGGATCACTCTGATGCGTTTACATTCTTCGGTCCTTGCTCTGCATTCATCGTCAAACCAAGGTTTGGACTTAATTGTTTTCTTAAGTCCTAATACCTTTTGGGCTGATTGTTTGATTGTGTCTCTGATCGATGCCCATTTAGTGCCCGGATTATTGGTTCCCTCTTCCTCACTGCTCTCATTCTCTAGCATACTAAATTTTTAATTTATCAATGTCGCAGGTCTTTTAGTTTATCAATGCCGAACTTTTTGCTTGTCTCCCGTGATTGCCCATGTCGGTTTGCTGCGAGCCGACTTCTAATTTTGCCCATCACTAGAAGGTGATGGGATTCGTAATCTGCTCCTCTATATGATCTTACGTCAAGGATATTCGAGTGGGGTCTTTTGTATATGAGAAAGTGGTCTATTTGGTTCCGCGCTACGTCGAGTGATATCCATGTGGCTTTATGAATTTGCTTGTGCTTGAACATCGTGATTTTCACTACCAGATCTTTTGACACTGCGAACGTGATAATTCGAATTCCATTATCATTTGAAATGTCGTGTAGGCTCTCTTCACCTAAAGTTGATTGGAAGATATCTTCCTTTAAAATGTTCGCATTCAGGTCCCCGAGAAGGATTTTAACATCGAATGATGAGATCCCAACAAATACTTCCTCTATGGTCTCGTAGAACGTGTCCTTCGTTTCTTCGTTCGTGGATTCTGTTGGGGCGTGTACGTTTATAGATACATAATTGTACCACGGTCCCTGTATTTTTAGCACCGACATTCGGTTATTAATAAATTGCACATCTTTTACGTGGGGCATAATCTTCTTGCTTATGATGAAACCGTTCCCGAGGTTATGTGTATCGGTACCTCCACACGCCAGTGTGAACCCATTGGTTTCGATTACTTGATGTGGGAGTCGGACTTCCTGAAGCGCGACGATGTCCATTTTATATTGTTTCGCGTTTTCTACGACCGTCTGTATGGCGCCTGGTTTATATAACGTTCGAACATTCCACGTCCTGACGCGTATATCCCGCTTTTTCCGTTTTTCCCCACGACTTCGTTTTGCCGAGTCGGTGTTTTCTTGATTATTTGTTCCCTTATCGTAGTGTCGTGCCGGGTTTTTCGTGGGATTGTTTTTTGTATATTGATTGTTCATATTTGTTCCCACGAGTCTTGGGGTTTCAAATAGTCCGCCACATCAGTGCCCCTCTTTTATATGGTAAAGCCTGCTTACTGCTCTGATTCGACCCGGTGTCATAGAGGCGCCGTTATAATACAGCCGGGATACCCCTGGCTGTAAACCATTCAATGGGCACGGTGACGCGTAACACCCTGGATTAGGGGTGGTAGATCTTTGTGTGTTACTCCTCGCTAGCCTGTCTGACAGTATGCTGCCGTCAGCATAGCCTGAGTGATTCATTGTAGTTTAAGCCCCCGCACCACGTCAAAGTTTCTACCAAGCAGGGGGGTATAGCGTTTCGGATTGACAGTGAAGAACGCGTGATTCGAACTGACGCTATGACAATTAGAATCACCAAAAATTGAACCAAAGCGCAACCCATCAGGCTACTGGCCGTGTTTAGATTCGATTTTTAAACTCAAATATATTCCACTGATGTGAATTGTTGTGTTATCGCTATGGTATACGGCTCTGATGTATTTTCTTATTCGATTTTTGTTCGGTGTTCTTCACTATTTGCTTGTGTATTGTGTGTGTATCTGTTAGAGACGCTACAGAGGCAAAAGCCTTGGAGATATCCAATGCGACTGCTCTTGGCTCACCATGCCCCTCAATCGCAGATGTCCATATATCGCTTATAAGGGTCAACATGTCTCCCGTAGACCGCCTGACACGGAATCCAGATTGGCGATTATTCAGAAATCCGTTGCACTCCAATAATTTAATTATATTGGCATTGATGACCTTTTCCTCACTTTAGACAACATAGGCAGTAATGCAATCGGTCGGTAATTTTGTGGGAGACACATTAAGGTACCTTCCAGCAGGTAGGAAATCTCCCCCGTACATAAGAAAAGCGAAAGAGCCTAGCAACAACCGGCAACAGTTCTGGAGCACAGTTCTTAAGGACTACTGCTGGTATTCGGTGCGGAACGGCTGCCTTCTTACAGCGCAATCCACGTAGAATGCGTTGAATAGTACGCGGCGGAACCTCATATCCCGCATCGATGACCGTGCCGGCGCGATCACAGGTGGTCCCAAAAAACCGGCACCAAGGTTTAAATTCGCGAAAAATAAAATCGCGAACACATAAGTTTTTTCTTTTGAATTCGTGACTAGTGTCCCGCTGTCAGTCACTAACAGGGAAAAAGAGGAGGAAGCGCAGTTATTGCTGACAGCCCTTGCCATTGACCAGAAGCGATACGAACCAACTGTACATTCAAAGAGTTTATTGATCAGGTTTCCCAGTGGCGCAAAAATCTCTTACTTTTTCTTCCCCTCGAATGTCGCTCTGCCATGGAATCTCTCTTTCTAAGGAATCGCATCGTATCCCCCTTGTCGCTTCCACTTCGATCGTGCAGATGCAGTGTGAATGCACCCACGCGCACAAACACGGACATGGGTGGCCGTGTGGCCGAAGATACACCGAGGATTGTTAGCCTTTTCACTCATCTGTGGTATCCCTTTTATGTGTTTTACCCGCATGTGATATATTGTCCTTAGTGGTTTCCTCGACCGAAGTCATTATCTTTGGGCCGAAAAAAATGGGTGTAGGGGGGAGAATGTAATTTAATTTAGTGGAATAAGTGCCCCATTTGTTAGCTAGTAAGAACCCTAAATTCATATAATATAAAACTTATAAATAACTTGACTAATCTAGCCAAAGAGAGAGAGAGAGAGAGAGAGAGAGAGAGAGAGAGAGAAAGGAGAGAAAAAGTGAAAATTGAAAGTTTTGAAATTAACATGATGGTTGAAGAAGCTGTTTATACGTAGAGAAACAGTTCCGTCTTTCACCAATTCCTTTTGCGCATTCCCACGCAGAAGATGATCCCAAGCGCCATCCGCTCATTCTTGTATCTTAGGTTACAACATTCACTTGAAAACTATACCAGCTGAAAAGTATACATGAGTATACTTTTCAACCCTCTCTATTTCCCCTTCTCAAAGTACATTTTTGGTTCTGCACATTCAAACATGAAACGGGGTCATGCGGTCACCCTCCTGGTTTCGCTTTTCGGTGGAAGCGAAACCAAATCAACCCCTAAATCACCATGCTCTCCGTTGCAATTTTCCCATTCTCCCTGAGTTCATTGACTGTAGAGTAAATTCGGCAGAGCTTATTCGCCTTAATGGGCGGGGAAATGGGAAAATGAGTGTGCGATCGAAAATGGGCGAACATGGAGGGAGTACCTGTTGTTGGGTAGTAGTGGGTCAGTAGTGGGTCAGTAGTGAATGGTAGTCAGTCGAAAAAAGTGGTTGATAGGTTGTCGTCTGGCGTGTGTCGTCTCTTGGGAAAAGCAGTCGTGGTACCTGGAGCCGTCGTGTGTACAATGTGCTTAGAATTGAACTCAGTATTAAATATAAAAATATAAACAAGACACAGAGGATTTTCTCAATGAGATGGAGGGCAAAGCGTAAGAAGCGTCGTTGAATACTCTCAATTCTGCATATGTGACTGACGTATATTCCAGAAGAGAGCGCACAAAGGTAATGTAGAGTGACCGGGTCACATAGGGGTTGGAAAATTCCTCCGACCAGCGTTTGACAAATCCGAGAACAAAATTAGGCTTAAGAATTATGCGGTCGATATGAGAGAGGAAATTTAGTTCCTTGTCACATATGATACCCATGTCGCAAGTCATGTGAACAGAAAAGAGTGGCTGATTCATTAAGAAGCGGAGACGGGGAGGGAAAAGTTTGCACTGCCATGAAAACGTAATAGATTTGCATTTGCCGATGATCGGCTCCAAGTAATTCTTCTGGCACCAAACCGAAAAGCCGTCGAGTTCGGTTTAAAGAAGGGAAAAATTATGTAAGGTATAAATTGTTTTAAAGAATTTAATATCGTCGACGTATAGAGAGATGCAGGAATGCTTGATAATCATATCAATGTCGTTTATGGTCAGTATAAAGAGGAGTGGGCCTAAATTGCTGCCCTGAGGGAAACAACAGAGGTGGCGAGAAAAGGTCTTGATAGAGCGAATCTAAAACAAACACTGTAGAACCGATTACTTCGACATGAAGACATCCACTTAATTAATGCAGGTTCGAAAGACAGAGAGGATAATTTAAAAAGAATGTGCTTGTGCAAAATTCTATCGAAGGCTTTATTAAAGTCGATTGTAATAACGTTTACTTTGTTGCCGTTCCCTAGAGCCTGGAGTGTGTGCGAAGTAAATACAACTGAATTGGTGGTGTCAGATCTACCAGCAAAGAAGCCAAGTTGCCTGAGGGAGATGTGACCCTTACAGTGGCAGGATAACACTTCATACACAAAGCATTCAAAAAGTTTGGGAATATAAGAAAGTTTGGCTATAGGACGATAATTCGAGACCTAACATTTGGATTTTGGATTTCATGTACAGGCAAGATGAAGGAAGGTTTTCATATGTTAGAGAAAACGCGCTGGAAGAGAGACAGACTGAAGATTAATGAAACGAGGTAAAAGGGGGAAGTGGCGCAAGGCTAATGACCTTGCCCGAAAAAAAAAAAAAACCAATCATTATGGAAAATTTAACAAGCCTCAGGACTTGCTAAATAAGGCCAAGACCGGTTCCCGGTTGTAGTGCCGATGATGATGAAAAGGGGGACGAACGGACACATATTTTATGGAAAATTGCGGTAAGGCCATCTGAGCCGGGAGTGAATTTATCTTTAAATTGGATTAGGTTTCGTTCAATTGGAGATGGATCAATAAAATGAGATACAGATGGACGAAGGAAGAAATGTGGCGAGTATAGAAATAGGAGGAGGCGGGAACAAAAGATTCATCAGTGAAGTATTGCTTGAAGAAGGAGGCCATGGAGTTTGCAATGACATTCGGGTCCCATGGGGTTTCTGAATTAAACGAAATGGAGGTGGGATAATCATCGAATTTACGTTTGTGATTATCAAACTGGAAGAAAACCATCATTATCAAGTTTGCTTGTGTTTTTATTGGGTAATTTTCATATAGGGAGTTATAAAGTTCTGTACAGTGGAGATAGGGTTTTAGATAGTAGAAGTTGTCGTAGGTACAGCGGCTACGAAGGAAAGTAGCCCATAGCATATTTCTTTAATTTCGCAATAAGCGAAGATTTTGGTTATACCAAGAAGGTGAAGGTGTTGAAGTTTTATGTCTAGAATAGGGAAGATAGAGGGAACTTGATTTAAAGATTTCTTTGTAGAGATTTGTAATAGCTTCTTCTACAACTATGTGTTTATGAAAACCGAATGAAATTCTCCTAATATAGTCATTAATAAGGCGAAAGTTAAAGAGCTACCAAAGGGATAGATCAGAAATGGGGCCATGTATTAGTACAGAATGAACGTGATAAAGCGCACTAAGATTCGAGGTGTGCAATTTCAATCCTTCACAGCGTACCAACAATTGCCAGCTAAATGAAATAAGAAACTTTACTCAGTGACTACTCGAAACAATAAGAGCGCCCTTGGGGAGTGTTGAAATACAGTAAAATCCAAAATTAAATATAAGTAACACAGATTGAAAGGAATAAATTTCACTTCCTATCCACTTCATTGGCTCAGATTCCAAAACTGAACGTGGATTTTTTCAACCGCTTTATCAAAGCGGCGGAATGTATGCGTCAACTGATTTTGAAGTAGTTCTGCACTGTATTCGCAATTTTGAACTACGTTCCTTCGAATTAGCACAATTGGATTTATTGCTGGTTTGAAGAAGGTCACGCACGAAGACTTTTTGATCCATCTACACCATATATTTAGGCAACCCCTGAAGTAACCGTATCTGTCGTAGAATGCCGCAATTTGTCATAGAACAACATTATTAAATCGAAAATTCCTTCTCAAATCGTTCTCTATTTGATCACACTATAACTAGGGATAAGTTGCCTCTATGATTTAATATTATTTCCTCGCAAATTCTTAATTATGAGAGAACTCCATTAATTCCCAATAGAAAGATTTCCTAATTATTTACTGACCATGTAATATCATATTACCTAAGAGCAAATATTGTAATAAGTGATGCTTATGCAATCTGAAAATGGCTGATTAAACGGTCTCTCATAAGATCACATACAGCTGTTACATAAGCTTGACAAACTATCCATATGAAGACCGGCGAATAGAGGATTTAATATTGTATAATGTAAGTCATTACTCTACCCCAATTCCAGGTAAGCTGGTATAATATCAGCAGAACGACAAATTCATAAACGCGTAATTATGATGGGAGCGAACACACAGGGCAAAGTTACTGATTGCTTTCAACCCGGCGAAGGCCAGGACGATCCTTGTCCCTGTTCAATCCAAGTTGACATCCAGTCTCCATGTGACACACCTGGATAGCTACCCCAAAGAGTGAACCAATGCATGCAGCGACATCCTGAGAAAAGTTAGCGCAAGGCTAATAACCATGTCCGTAAAAACAAATTATTATGGAAAATTTAGCAAGCTCCGGATATGGACCGGATACACGACGACGACCACGGAAACGAAAATGGCTGAACGATTTAAGAATTTTCTCATAGAACATCCACTCACTATACAGAGCTCGAACTACACAGCAGCTAGCTGATGGGCGGGGAGTGGTGTTATTCAAAGAAACGAGTATGACATTTATTACAGCTTTCATGCAAAACACCATGTGCTCGGGGTAGGCCTCCTAGTCAGCCAAAAACTGAAGCCCGCCATTATCTGCTTTAATGTAATAAACGAAGGCTATGCACTCTTCGCGTTTGAGGCAAGTTTAAGAACATAAGCCTCATAAACGTTTACGGACCTACAGAAGAGTCCCCTGACGACGAAATAGAAGAATATTACGAGAACGTCGAACGGGCCCTCAATGCCTGCCCGAGACACGATGTGAAAATCGTTCTTGGTGATTTTAATGCAAAAATAGGGCGGGAGACGATTTTGAGGCACTACGCATGTTCCCATAGTTTGCATGAGAACACTAATGACAATGGACTACGAGTCATCGAACTGCCAACATCGAAAAACTTGCTCGTTGCGAGTACCAGGTTTCCGCGTAAAGATATTCACAAAGCAACCTGGGTATCACCTAGTGGAGCCACTCGCAACCAAATTGACCACGTGTTGATAGATCGCCGCCACTCCTCCAGCCTGATGACGGTACACGAACGTACCGAGGTGTTAATGTCGACTCGGATCACTATCTCGTTGGTATAGTTTTCCGAGCGCGGATCGCCTTACGGGGACCTATTGCATCCGCGGATCAGGTTCGAATCAACACGGCTGCTTTACGCAATGAGAGTACCAATAACACCTTTGGTTATACGCTAAGACTCGCCCTCGAAGATCTCGACGGAGGGTGAGTAAGTTCTGGGGGCAGAATGCCGTACGTAGAAGACAAATGGACACGCCTTAAGAATACTGTCATTAGCACTGCCACTCCATCTTAGGCAGTAGTCGTAGACATCGCAGCGACTGGTTTGATGATGAGTGCAAACTAGTGACTGAACGTAAGAATGCTGCATACCGGGCAATGCAGTAGTCTCATATGACGCGGGTACGCGAGGAGAAATACAAAGAGCTCATATGATCTAAAAAAAAGACTTCCCATACAAAAGAAAAGCGCCTGGGAAAAAAACTTGTCTGTGAAATAGAGAAAAGTAGAGAGCGAGATCCGCACCAAGCGCGGAAGTTCTACCAAATAATCCGCAGTATGACGCGATACCCACCACGCTGCACTTACTCCAAGGATAACGAGAGTAATCTGATCACCGTCCTGAAGACATTCTAGAGCAATGGGAAGTGCACTTCAATAAATTGCTAAATGGTCAGCTCACAGAAGAATTGGAGGATCCACCAATGCAAGATCAAGACCAAATGCTGTCGCCACCAAGCATTGAGGAAACATTAAAAGTCATAAGACAGCTCAAATCAAATAAAGCCCCCGGAGCTGATAGCATACCAGCTAAGTTGATCAAACAAGTAGGGACAGCGTTACATCACGCAATTCATGAGGTCGTGTTGCAAGTATGGGAGCAAGAGGAGATGCCGGAAGATTGGCGTCGTGGTATAATTTGCCCCATACCTAAGAAGGGGCATATCACAGACTGCAGTAACTAACTATAGGTGTATAACATGACTGAGTACCGCCTATAAGATACTCTCCACTATCCTACAAGATCGGATAGCCCCATACGCTAAAGTCATCATTGGTCAATATCAGTGTGGCTTCATCCCAGGCAAATCGGGGATTGATCAGATATTCACCCTTAGGCAGGTGATGGAAAAATAACTGGAACTTAGGATTCCATTATATCATCTGTTTATTGATTTTAGGGCGGTCTACGACAACATAGCCAGGGTAGAGCTATATAATACCATGTTCGGCATTCCAAACAAATTGATACGACTTTGTAGGTTGACCATGACCAACGTAACTAGTCAAGTACAAATAGTGGGTTTTGTCATGTATTGTCATGAGAGAGTTCGGCATTCCAAACAAATTGATACGACTTTGTAGGTTGACCATGACCAACGTAACTAGTCAAGTACAAATAGTGGGATTGCTGTCCAAACCAATAAACATCTTTAATTGACTCCGACAAGGGGACGGTATGCCCTGCCTTCTCTTCAACCTGGCGTTGGAAAAAGAAATCCGTGACTCTGGCGTCATAACTAGAGGGAGTATTATCACCAAGGCCAGCCAGATACCTGCCTACGCAGATGACATCGACATCATTGGTAGAACCGAATCGGCTGTACAGGACTCCTTCAGCTAGATCGAACAGACGGCACAAAAACTGGGACTGCACATTAATGAGGGGAAAACTAAGTACATGGTGGCAACTTCTGCGAAGAGAAGACCTAACGTTGGTCAAACTATCAGGGTAGTGGAGCACGAATTTGAAGTAGTGCAATCCTTTAACTACCTTGGATCAATAGTACCAGCCGATAACAATATGGAAGAAGAAATACGCGAACGGCTGATCAAATCTGTTACGTGAGTAACCTTTGTGTCGTTTTTGTTTCGATCAACTCAGCTGCATTGGGGTCAAAGTATTATTAAAATGAATTAAGATCAAAGTAAATTAAAATGAATTAATTACGTATGCAGAAATAATAGAATATATGCTACCCAAAATGAAGACCAATTAAATGTGGCTGGGTTGGAATCGAGTTAGAGTACGAGTGGTGTGTAAACCCGGCTTTTTTTCGGCGGTGGTGACTTTCGCTAGTTTCGAAGTCAGCCGTCGTCGAGGTGAGATTGATGAGATGGGGAGATAAGAGATTGACAGAGAGAAAAGGCAATCGTCGCTGAGCGGGCAGTGAACAAAGAATGAAAGGAACGCGAAAGCGAAGCGCGGAAATAATTAGAGAAATATAGAAAACAAAATAACACGAAAAAAGTACAACGCCATGAGAGAAGTTAGCTTTAATAAAAACGCGAATGTTTGTTAACGTATTAAAGAATTGTAACTAAAACGTCTCGTGTAAATATGTATTAGGATCAATTAGTGTATAGTCAAATAAAACGCATGTGCATTGGAGTGAGGCTGTCGTTTGTTTTACTCTTTTATGGATCATCATCAGCAAGAGAAAATGGTAATCTGTAGAATCCCTTAAATTTCCGTTTCGCAGATGGTGAATGACCGGCCGATAACTGCGTGTGTGTGTGACCGCAAAGACTGCCGTTGGAGTTCTTTGAAGTGTACCGTATAAGCCAAGATAAACCGTATCTGGCGACTACCGTTGACTCTATCCTGCAACGGAAAAATGAAGAGAAGCAACACAGCGAGCGCAAGGGGAGAGTTCAACATCCCGTGAAGAGGAGCGCAACCATTTTTGATCGATTGCAACGGCTGGCGCGCAAAAGCCACTGACACCACTGGTTGAGACACAATGATACAATCTTGCAGAACAACCCTGGTACACTTTGCAGACGAAAGCCATTCACTTGAGGTCTAGATGAAATTTATACCAAAGTGACTGTCAATGAAAAGCCCACAACCCTTGCCAGCAGCAGATACCTTACAATTTGGCACCATGGACAGGGAACTCGGTACAATATAAGTGCATCTGTGACAATTAACAATATTACAGTTGCCGCAGACCGTACGACAAATTGAAAGAATACTGTTAATACGATATACTACAACTCGCGCAGCCGGTTCTTGCTGCCTCAGAAGAAATATATATATACACAATCGTAGGATTCCTGGTTCTATGTACAACCATTTTAATTTATGAAAAGCGACACAACAAGCCTCTGGCGCAAGACTAATGACCTTGTCCGGAAAAAACAAATCATTAAGGAAAATTTGACAAGCCTCGAGACTAGCTAAATAAGGCCAAGACCGGTTCCCGGTTGTAGTGCCGATGATGATGATGATGACGCAACAAGACTGAACTAGATGAAGGCGATACCGATCCATATAAAGTACTGAACCATTGGATCCCAAAACTAGAACAATCTGAAATCTGTATCAGCACAAATCCAACAAAGCCTACTATGGTCTATTAAGCCTCTTTAAATCCCTAAATTTATCCAGAACATCCAAGCTACTACTGTACAAGACTATGGTCTAACCAGATGAGAATACCGAATTCGAAAAATTCGCTGCATACATTTAATATCATCATCATCATCGGCACTACAACCTGGAACCGGTCTTGGCCTTATTTAGCAAGTCCTGAGGCTTGTTAAATTTTCCATAATGATTTGTTTTTTCCGGGCAAGGTCATTAGTCTTGCGCCAGAGGCTCCCCGACGGGGAATCGAACCCCGGTCTCCCGCATGACAGGCGGGTATACTAACCAGTATACTATTGAGGAGCTTAATATACATACATAATTAATATACACAATTAAAAACTAAATAAAAAAACAGTAATTTTGTATAACCTAATACTTTTAACGTTTGAATACATAACAAACTCGACCCTGTGTGTACCGAACCAATTTCAGAAAATAATAATATTAATAATAAAATAATACTGTAACATCACTTATTTTAATTTTTTTTTAATTTGCAACTGTTCTTATTTTTTATAAAATCAACATTGACATTTAATGCCCTATAACTGAAGAAATAAACACTATTAAATCGAGGCAATAACGATTGCGACAGTAACACTTTATACATTTTCACTTCAAAGTCGCTGTTGAATCCCCCTACAGTGTTCTTTACATTCCCATCCGATCATGGGTCCGTTCACTCCACGGTTCAAATCCCTTCGCTCGAACCACTCTACACAGTGAATCCTATCCCAATTTTTTCGAAAACAAACTGGAAAAAAGTCAATAACGATATTGCTGCCAGTTTTTCAAATTATTCTTTACCGGAATCTTCAAACCTGTTCCCCCACTGAAATTGACCAGGCAGCTGTAAAAATAGAGCAAATACTGGGAAATGCTCTCTTCAGCCATACCCTTACGACCGTCCCTCATAACCACTTAGGAAAACCATTACCCAACCTCCTCACAAAATTATTGCGCATAAAAAAACAACTCCGACGTAAATTGTATATTAGCTACTCACCCTTTATTAAACAACAGATACAGCTTTTGACCACCCTGATAAATGGACAACTTAAAAATTTCACCGATCAGACCTACACGTCTACTCTAAACAGTATCAAACCAAACAGTGACATATTCAAAAATATAAACCGACTAACTGGTCGTAAATTCAAGCCTCGAATAGACTATCTCATCCAACCAACTAACAGTAACATCGCCCAATCGGACACTAATATAGCAAACTGTCTCGCTGAACACTTCTGTAAAACTCATAAACAAAACGATTCCCTCCCAGGCACTAATTTCCACGACACCGTGAATGAATTCATCTCAGGCACACTGGAGCCATCCTTCCCACCATTCATTACTGAATTCAACGAAACCAATAAAGCGTCTTTGGCGGTTTAACCTGTCTACAATTGGTGCAGTGTTCCGCCGAACACGGTTCGCAAGAAGAAGAGAGTCGCCAACGGCACGCCACAGCACACTAAATGAAACACGGAGCACTTGCTTTAAACTCTATTTATTGTTTTTTTTTTTTTTTTGTTTGTAGGCAATTACACGTATCTTTAGTTTTTGCGAGCCTCGACACACACGTAAGCCGATACACACACAATACGCAAGCAAATAGTGAAGAACACCGAAGTACTTGAGTTTAGAAATCGAATTCGTACACGCGGCCAGTAGCCTGATGTGTTGAGCATTGGTTCAATTTTTGGTGATTCTAACTGTTATAGCGTCAGTTCGAATCGCACGTTCTTCATCATCGTAGCAAACGCTATACGTCACATCCCATGGGAACCGACACATTCCTAAGCTTTACAGAATTATCTGAATTGATTACTTCGCGTAACAATAAAAAATCTACAGGCTTGGATAGAATCCCTAACCTTCTATTTAAAAGGCTTCACTCGGAAAACTTACTCCCCATTCTCGTTCTTCTCAACCACATAATAAACGCTTCACATTTCCCAAAATGTTGGAAAACAGCGGTGATAGTCCCTATTAGTAAATCCGGTTCTTCCCACAACCCGGCTAACTTCCGTCCCATATCACAGCTAAATTCGCTTAGTAAGGTTTTGGAATGTAAGATATACAAAAATCTTCTCTCGTTTGCTAGAGACAACTCCCTTATCCCGAATTCTCATTTTGGTCGTCCACAACACTCAACTTGTCATGCTCTGCTAAAACTGACACATGATGTGACAATGAATCTCCAAAACCAATCCCCAACAATATGCGTATCTCTCGACATAGCAAAAGCATTCGATTGCGTTTGGATTGCAGGACTGCTATACAAGCTACAATAATATTCGGATTAAACACCCACACCATAAAACTTCTCGCTTCCTACCTTTCTGATAGAAAGCTCATGGTGAAAATAAATTCAACTCTTTCGACACCATACAGTATAACCGCGGGTGTTCCTCAAGGTTCCATTCTCGGACCATTATTATACCACCTTTATACTTCAGACACCCGGCAGCCACTGTCACCTAATACAGTAATGCTGAACTATGCCGATGACACTTTAATTTATTCAAGCAACAAGTTTGTCAAGGCGGCAAGAAACTGTATTAACAGCTATCTCCCGAATCTCTCTGCATATTTTACGAAGTGGAAAATCCGACTCAACCCAGCCAAAATTCAACTCATAGTGTTTAAAGGCAGAAATGCGAATTGTACTAACAAGACCATACGCTGCCATAACAAAATCAGAATCAAGTTAAATAACAATATAATTAAACCCTCCAAAACCTTAAAGTACCTGGGAATAACCTTCACCAACAATCTGTGCTTCTCTGCTCACACCAAAAACTCGATTCGTAAAGCCGCAATTCAACTTAATCTCTGCAGAAAAGTGATGTACAAGCCGAATGGTCTGTCTCCCAAAGTTAAATCATTTATCTACAAACAGATAATCAGACCCACTCTCACATATGCATGCCCGATATGGTACCATATCACACCCGCCCAAATGGAGAAGCTACGCATCTTCGAAAGGAAATGCTTCAGACTCATCACTGGCCTCAACCGACATCCCAACTCCCACAAATATTACAACAGTAGTTCGCTCTACTATGCCGCTAATATTGAACGTATAGATCGACGCTTCCTCGAACTGTCCATCAAATTTATCGAAAATCTTCCCAATAATCCCAACCCGATAATAAATGCGCTCACATCGACTCCGTCAGATAACCGAACTGCCTACCCGAACTGTCTCCACATCAGAACGTTCTTCACCTCTGGCAGGTTGGTTAATAACTGTAATGAGATTGTATACCACAATACAGAGCTTTCACCTCGCCAATTTAAATATAGTAATATTCAACCCTTCTCCAATATTTTGCGTTTCAACGAACAAACGGAAAGTAGTTCCCCAACCCACATCCCTGACTGACAATATCCTCACTAAACCATTGATCACTATGCTTCCCCCTTCCACACCACACTAACTTATTTCAATAATAATTAGGTAACTAGACTAAGTTAATATAAGTTAAGTAAATTAGCATAGGTTAAGTAAATAACTATATCCTGGTTTTCTGACCTTTTCCAGGAAACTCTACTCACTAAAATCTTAATCCATAACCAATATATAACTTTTATCATACTGTTTGAAAAATGTACTAGTAAGTATATGTAAACAATTATAGCTAGGGTATCATAAGTTATCTGTATTGCTTATTGTAAAAATTGTTTATGGTCAAAAAATACAGAAATGTAAAAAAAAAAAGTCGCTGTTGAAAACTATTATTTTAAAATTTCCTTTCGAATGATCAAAAATAAACGAGGCATTAAACGTGCAGTATTTGTCAAGAGATTTACTGAATGTACAGCAATGTAAGCTTCCGATGTCGTTGGTAAATTACGTATTACTTTTTTCTCAACGCATTTCCCACATGACGATGGATTTGAAACGTATCCACCAGTTTCCAGTCACGTTGCAAATGGCCGTTTATGATTGACCTATGAACAACGTCGGGATGTCGATGAATTCTATTTTTAAGAAGAAGGCAATTATTGGCGTTTGATAACCTCTTCCCGTGGGAAAGGAGATATCACAAACCCTGCACCCAAGATTTTAGATCCAATTCATTGATCTACTACATCTATGGCGAAAGTTAGCGGGTAACATAAGGAAACATGTGATTCCACAATCAAACCAGGAACGTGATAGATAAAATGTTTGCATCATTAAAATGTATCTCAGCGACTCTCAGAAACAGTTTTGATGTGATGAAAATGACTTCGTTTGGAGAGCAAGTCTTCTTTGGGGTACTGCCTCTCCGACAAAGCTGTGAAGAGGGAGGCACATTTTAGGCTATTATTAAGCTGACTAAAGACGAATAAAAAATGTATACAATTTATGTCCGTACCTTAGGTAATACTTGATTTGGTGAGGTAAGTACCATTACAAAAGGTATTATAGACCGGCTCTAGACTGGTTTTATAATTGATACGTAATAAACAGATTATTTTACTGTCCGGGGTACGACGTGATCCAAACATTGGCAAAGAAAGAGCATAGATAGAAAGGAAAAAGTGATTCTCAATCATTATTGCATCAAAATAGTAAGGGTTGTTTTTAGATTGTAAATGACTGGCAAACTCCAGTAAGGGCTCATCCAAAAACAACGTGATGCTATTTTTGCATTTGAGACAAGTCGTATAAACATATAAAATTATAAATAGACTTACGAACTACCTTAAAAACGAAGGCATGTGGGTTGCGGATGGGGACTAACTTTAAAGTAACTTAAAAATGGAATGGGGAACTAAACAAAGATGGATAGAATAATAGCCTAAGTGGTAAGACAGGGAAGGGCGACGATAAGCCGGATGCTAGGGTGTGAGTATCAGTGCGGAAGAGTGTAGGCGGTGAGCGGAGTAGGTTCAGGGGGGGTAAGAGAGGAGACGACGTTTGAGAGCGGGAGAGGTGAGATTGAAGTCAAAGAACGCGGGGTGAGAGTTTGCCCACCCCTGCATTCGCGTAATGGGTTCATTAGAATCGTAAGACGTGCGATGGGCGTGCAAATAGAAGTAACGAGCGTTTTGCAGGTTTCGGGGATTAGTGGAAAATGTGATGGAGGAGAGCAGGCTTGGGCAGTTGATTGAACCTGAGAGTAAACGGTGGATGAAGAGGATGTCGGCATGAATTCTGCGCTCTTCAAGTGTGTTAAGGTTAATTAGGTGAAGACGGCTCGTGTATGGGGGTAGAATCAGAGGATTTTCCCAATTCAATCCTTGGAGGGCAAAACGCAAAAAACGACGTTGCACGCTTTCGACCCTGCGAATTTGGGACGAGTACCAAACCTGACTAGCATATTCAAGAAGGAGGCGGACAAAGGCTATATAGAACGATCGGGAAACATAGGGATTAGCGAATTCTTTCGAGCAGCGTATCACAAAACCAAGGACAGAGTTTGCCTTGAGAATGATGTCATCAATATGCGGGACCAATTTAAGCTCCCTATCACATAAGATGCCAACGTCACGAATCGTTTGTGCAGGTGTTATCTGTTGGTTGAGTAAGACATAGGAACGTAGCGGAGAGGGTGATGGTTTATGGGAGAAGGTGATTGAGTGACATTTACGAATATTTAGTTCGAGGCAGTTATTTTTGCACCAAGTTAAAAAGCTGTCGTGATCTTGTGGCGGTTCCGCCAAACCCCACGGTTCGCTTTCCTAAAAAAACCCCCATAACTTTCACCCAATCTCATAATTTCGCTAATGCAATCGCATTAGCATCTTAAATGCTTCACGCATCAAATAGATCCAATTTATATAACCTAAAAGTTCCTGTAAAATAATTCTTACCTTTCATGCATTTCTTCGCATACAATTCCCGTAAGAATCCTTTCTAGCCCAATCTCACCAAGTGCATTTCCCCCTAGACGAATTCCTGAAAACAAGAGGATTTGGTTTACATAGAATGTAACCATCGTAACAGGGACCATACACATTGCGTCGCCTATTTCCCGTCCTCATCAAGTATATCATAAATCACCATACATACACATTGGCTGGCGACCTACACCGAAGACACCAAAACAAATATACGCATATCGCGTCTCTTGGCACCAATTAAATCCTACGGCATAAGCAAATGCAAATAGGTATGGTATACTTACCCTTGGCAGTGATGCAATAAACACCAATTCACGGTAACCTAGCTAAAACCCATTAGCATATTTCCACATTGCACTGCCGCCTATTTATTTAGCAGCAATGCACATCTCAGACAAAGACCCAAACGTTCCCTTTGTCTTTTCATATTTCGGGATCTGCTTCTCATCAGCAGCAATATAAGCAAACACAAACCCAAGTAGCATCCAATGAGATTCGGCTTGTTTGCTTAGCCGAATTCACTTCTCATGGATGCACATTTTCCCTTTCTTGGTTTAGATCCGTGTCCCATGAAAGAACCCATGTACACACATTCATGTGTACTACCAACGATCTTCACCCCAAACGATTGAATATCGTTGAGTCCAATTACATCCGCCGACCGTGCTAGTCGTGGCCGTCACTCCCGCTCCCCGTTTCGCGCACGGGGACGCGTATACACCCTAAAGTCGTGTTTTAAGTGTGTCCAATACGTATAGCATTCCAAAATCTTACAGTCTCAAACCACGGTGTTTGAAATAAGTTTAGCATATAAAAATATGTGTAATAATTCAATAAACAGTATAGTGTAACTGCCCGTGTTTAATTCAAATCTCTAACTGTATTTTAATTCCTCTCAACGAAAGTGAAATAAAATAAAAATCGATTCAAACAATAGACTAACCTCGTGTTTTAATTACTATTTGTCGCGCAGTTTTGCACAAGTTGGTGGACGGTTTTCCTTCGGTGGAACATTTAGTGACGATTCGGTTTGGTGGAACCTTGTCCGAACTGCGTATTGTTAGTGGGACGAAGTAGAACTCGCACCCATGCCGGTGCCATGACTTCGTACCCCCACAATCTATTTGGAGAAGTTGGGAGTCGACAGAAGAGCGGATCGTCTTGAATGGTTTAGTGTCGTCCACGTGTAGAGAGATGGAGGAGTGCTTGATACTGGAGTCTATATCATTAATAGTAAGAATGAATAGGGGGGGTCCAAGATGACTGCCCTGTGGAACCCCTGATGTGGGAAAAAAAGGATTGGAGAGGGTGGATCTAAATCTGGCACGATAGGTTCGATCGTTAAAATAGGAAGAAATCCACTTAAACAGTAGGGGTTCGAAGCCAAGGGAGGATAGCTTAAAGAGGATGAGGTTGTGTGAAATTTGGTCTAAGGCCTTGCTGAAATCGTTTGTGATTACATCGACTTCGTTGGCGTTCTCTAAAGCACGGAGAGCGTGGGATGAGAATTCAACTAGATTGGTGGTGGTCGACCTACTCGTAAAGAAACCGTGCTGGTTAGGTGAGATGATGGATTTGCAGCGAAAAGAAAACGCGTTGTAAAGAATGCCTTCGAACAGTTTAGGAATATGTGACAGTTTGGCGATCGGGCGGCAGATATTAATATCGTTTTTGGGTTCCTTCTTATGTATTGCAGTGACAAAAGAGGATTTCCAAATATTTGGGAAGACACCTTGTGTAAGGGATAGATTGAATATTTTTGATAGCGGGAGAGTAAGAGACGAGGAAATTTTTTTTTTAAAGGACAGCCGTGTCCATGGCTGAACTCGTCTTTAAGCAAGTTTAATTTTTCTTCAACTAGGTGATGCTGGATAATTTGAAGTATTAAGGGGCCAAGGGAGAATTCGGGCAGGTGTGTGAAATAAGAACGGCTAGGCTCGAAAGAGTTGTCCGTGAAGGGTTTTTTTAAAAAAAGAAGCGAAAAGATTGGCAGTAGTTTGTTGGTCGGTTGAAGTAATCGTGTCGTAAGAAAGGGAGTTGGGATAGGCGTCAGATTCACGTTTATAGTTAATAAAGTAGAAAAAAGATTTGAGATCATTTATCAGGTTGTTTTGTGTTTTTGTTAGATAATTGTAGCAGAGTCCGTTGTAAAGCTCGGTGATTTTATAAAAGAAACCGAGAAAGTTGGAGTAGTCGAGGGAAGAGCGTGTTCTTAGGAAAATTTTCCACAAATTATTCCTCTTGTTCCGAAGTGTATGGAGTTTGGGGTTGTGCCATGGAGGCGATGAAACCGATGCCCTATGTCGAGAATAAGGGACATATAGGGAAATAGCATTGTATATTTCCTTATAGAGAATGGCAGTAGTAGTAGACCTACCTCTAGGTGATCAAAGCGAAATGCGATTCTGCTAAGATGCTCATTTAATAGCCGAAAGTTAGCTTTACGGAAATTGTAGGAAAAGCTGACGTGGGTTAATCAGGTTTGGGATAAGTTGTCACGATAAAGGGATACGAGAAGTGAGGGTGGTAATTGTCGATGGTGGAGAGGGCGTGGGGACTAAGGACAACTGAGGAATTATAGGGTTCCGTTGTAAATACTCTCCTCGATAGTATAGTGGTTAGTATACCCGCCTGCCATGCGGGAGACCGGTTGATTAGGGTAAAAAAGACCTGCCCTTTTTGGACGAGGTCATTATCTTGTGAATATATAGACGAAAGGCCGAGAGATCGTTCGACACTATTTGTGGGAGCATATAGAAAAAAAAATGGGGGGGACTTTAAAGGACGAGTTACGAGCGGATTGCGGGGTGCCGCGGGGGAAAGAGGAAACGAAGTGGGAAAAAGACACTTACTTGATAGTCCTTGATTGACCGTTGAGCGGTCGCGGCAGTTGCTGCTTGTCAGCTGCTGGTGGGTTCGGCGACTGGGTGCAGGGGGCGTTGAGGTACTGCTCCCCTGTTCAGCAGT
The DNA here is from genome assembly GCA_963931805.1 of Microdon myrmicae. NCBI lineage: Eukaryota > Metazoa > Arthropoda > Insecta > Diptera > Syrphidae > Microdon > Microdon myrmicae. The sequence continues at coordinate 86,857,342 of OZ007497.1, forward strand.
ATTGGCTTTCTCTTCAAATGTTCACTTATTATTTCTTCTGATAATTCTTCCTGTATGACTTATCTTGATAACGTGTCTTTCTTGACTTTTACTTTATGATTGTTCGTGGGTAATGTTTCGAAGCTTTACGTCGAATCTCGAATATATTTTTATTTGCCGTTGACGTTGACGTTTAATTTTTATCCGGCGCCAACGCCGCTTTTATTATTTTCTCTACCAAGTAGAATTTGCACAAAGTAGTTTATGCAAATTAGGTGCTTGGCGAGTTGTTCTCCTTTTAGAGGTAGAGAGGGGAAACTTACGAAAGGGGATTTGTGGATGTTAGGGGAGGCCTGGACGCGAGGTCGTAAATATTTTTGGTATAAAATTGTATTACTTAAAATCTGCTTTAAGAATCTACTGCTGACCTAAACATCGACTTCAAGACTCGGTACTAAACTAATTTTTCTTTTTTTTTTATTATGTCTTATTCCCAACTTGAGGTCAATACCCTACGGTGACTTCGATATAAAGAGTTTATCTGTTGTCCAAATTTCTGATTCGCTATTCCATTGAAATGCAATGTCGATTTACCTTGTGGTTCATCTTCATTGATTAAACAAAGCAATCGACTTCGAAAACAATTAATCTTTTGGCATTTCAGCAATTGTTATTGATGCAAAGTGTTGTATAAATTTTAAATTACACATGTATTGCCATTCCTGGGGTTATTCTAATTCAAAACCTATTAACGTTCTTTGGTTTAGGCATATCGATGTTTGGTATGGTCGTTAATTGTGCCATTATCTGTGAGCCTGGATAATAAGAGGTCTCGTTTGCAAACTTTTCACTTGACTTTTGGAACACCCAGTAATGAGTACAATTCACAGTCTAGATTTTTATTTAATCACCCACACATAGCTTTCATTGGTTAAATATAATGATTTCCGGACCGAAAGTTTGTTACCCGAGATGTATTTATTATTTCGCCCACCAGTCCCTTTATTTTAACCCGACAGGAATTGATTCGACCATAAAATGAAGCAAAACTAATCACAAACAGCGAAAATATTGTAGATACAAATTTAAAGTCAGTTATCAAGACTGTTTTCAAATCTATATCAAATTAAATACAAATGGTAAAATTGTCGTACGGCATATGTAAAGTCGTTCTGCGATTGAATCATCTCTATCATAAATATTAATTAGCCACAAACTCAAAATAACAGTCGTGTTTTCCGTTCATGAAATTCAAAAGCATTGACTCTTCGGTATACTTGCAATGTGTAGAACGATATAGAAAATCTGACGTGTTGAATAAAATCGGATTTATTCTCATGCCATGTGGTGGCGACTGTTTGTTGTAAGGTTATTCCTTACTACGTTTAATTCTTTATTTAAAATCTGAACTCTCTTAAATAATACGACTAGTTGCGGAACTTGGAACCTATTTTGTATAGTACTGTGGCGATTCTCCTGAACGCCAGCACTCATCGTCCCACAATCTAGGTAAAAACCCCCAAATAGGGCATACGACAAAGGAGAAACAAGTACCGTGGCAGTTGCATTGAACGCCACTACTTACCTTACAGGTACACAAGGTAACAGTCCCTGAAATTCAATAAAAGCCTGTACTTACCTTCTGTACTGTACCTGCTAAATAAGAGAAAAACCCTGTGAAACATTAAGTCGCGCTGAAGTGAAATTACAGCGGCATCAAACGCTATATTCTTCAAGGCAATTTGGTTTATCAACCAACCAACAATATTGCCTGTGCAAATATCTACACGATATTCTTTAGCACGCCAGCTGCAAACTAGCAGAAAAAGATATTTTGCCGTAGCAAGCATGCCCACATCGAACGACCGATACATGAGGGCATCCGGCTGGCGCCCCAGCAATCGAATTCGCAAATGGTAAATTACCATCAGAGTTCGATTGCAAGCATATACAGCGAAATGTACACGATCAGCAATAATGCTTTACGTAGCCACTGATCGTGTAAACATTGCAACCCTTTTGCGTTGAGATGCTCGCACCTGTTGCGAATTTGTGGAGGGATCTTTGCTGTGTCTGCATATTTGCGGATACACGCGATGAACAGCAGAGCGATCATCGTGTGTGAGTTTCAACCCCCTTTTGTGTTGAACAAAACGCAAAAGGGTAAATTACCAAATATGGTCATCGAGGCGATGATGGAATATGTGGTATTCTGTCGCTTCGATGAGCTTATTTAATCTCGCTTCGGATTCCGTGAGGGCAAGTCGCGCCCTCAGGTTAATTTACATCCCTCTTGGGCCGACCCAAGGGATCAGTAATTCATATTTTACATAGTCCGAACTAGCTCACCGGTGGAGGTTGTACTATTGAACACTTAATACGTCACACAAAAGGATATTATGCTTGATCTGAACAACTATTAAGTTAAACCAAAATGATATTGTGCTTGCTTTGAACAACTATTAAGTTAAACCAAAATGATATTGTGCTTGCTTTGAACAATTATTAAGTTAAACCAAAATGATATCGTGCTTGATTTGAACAATTATTAATTTAAACCAAAATGTTTAGTGACAATAAAGAGCTGCCATTTAAATTGAATCTAGTGTTTCACTCCCTTTTGGGTTCATTGTTACGGCGAGTGGCGTAATTTTGTAGCAAGCGCACTCTGAACTTAAGATCAAGGGCATTTTCGTGAACCAGTACCAGCGACAGTACATGACGAAATCCACATGGAAAAAAATCCACCTCCATAACTAAACGGAACATTTAATGGTGGTAGGAGTAGAATCAGTGCCATGGACGGCACACTTACTTTTCACCTCCATAGTACCTCGCATGTTGTGTACGAGGGTTGCCTCTTATGTTTCGGGATTTGGCAACCCTAGTGTTGCAATCCGGCAATTGACAGCTCTGTCGTAAAGTTGGACATTTTTGAGGTTATACGCACTCAGAACGTTTTGACATACGAGCGCTATTTGTGTTGTTTACAGTAACTTAAAAGATTCATCTCGGCCCAAAAATGGAATTAAATCGTCAACATTTTCCTGCGATTATTTTTTACAACTTTCGGCGTGGATTAACTCAGCAACAGTGCATGGATGAACTTAATTCAATTTTTGGCGATGGAGCTCCATCAAGGACCAGTGCTTATCGATGGTATGGTGAATTCAATCGTGGTCGTAGTTCACTCCAAGATGAATTTCGTGAAGGTCGTCCAAAATCAGTTGTTGTTCCGAAAATCATTGATGCTGTGCGCGAACTGATATTGGAAGATCGTCATGTGACCTATCGTGAGATTGAGACAACCTTAGGCGTTAGTGGGATCAGCATACATTCAATATTGCATAAACATTTGACCGTCAAAAAAATTTGTTCGCGTTGGATCCCACACAATTTGTCAATCGCCCAAAAAAAGGCTCGTGTCAATTGGTCGAAAGAAATGCTCGAAAAATACGGTCGCGGAGCTTCGAAACACGTCTATGACATCGTGACAGGTGATGAATCGTGGATTTACGCGTATGAGCCCGAAAGTAAACAGCAGTCGACTGTCTGGGTGTTTCAAGATGAGCCAAATCCAACAAAAGTTGTTCGCGCACGAAGCACTTCCAAGCAAATGGTCGCCTGTTTTTTCGGAAAAACTGTACATGTCGCAACCGTACCACTAGAACAACGAAGAACAGTCAATTCTGAGTGGTACACAACCATTTGTTTGCCAGTTGTCTTCCAAGAAATCAGGAAAACCAACCGCCGAAGACGGATCACTCTTCACCACGACAATGCGAGCTCTCACACATCGGCTGCGACAACTGCATTTTTGAGCACCCAAAACATCGATTTGATGGGTCATCCGCCGTATAGTCCTGACTTGGCACCGAATGACTTCTTTTTATTCCCGTACGTAAAAAACAAACTGAGAGGTCAACGTTTTTCGACACCTGAAGAAGCGGTTGCTGCATTCAGAATGCATGTGTTGGAGATACCTCAATCAGAGTGGGAAAAGTGCTTCGACAATTGGTTCAAACGCATGCAAAGTGTATAGATCTTCATGGGAAATATTTTGAAAAACAATAAAGTGATTTTCGATGATCAATATTTGTTTTTGTTCTCTAATCCCGAAATATAAAAGGCCACCCTCGTATTAACAATGTGAAATACTTAAGTGGATGCTTTGAAATTTAGTTTAAATAATAGCTCGTCGAATCAATCAATTCAAGTCACGCGGACTCTAGCATCCAAACTCTATATAATCCAATTGCTATTCTACAGATTCAAAGTGACTGATAGGAACACCATTTTTATTCGTTTTCTAACTAGTCTTCAAAAAATTATGCATATTATGTAATTTCTTTTCAATTATTTTATAAATAAAAAAATTAACAATACATGTATAGTAAATTCAGGAAAATTTGTTATGCAATAGAAAACGTATAGCGCTTTGAAATGTTACCAGTGTAACAATTAGAGTGTAACCTCTAATGTTAGCATTTAAATAATTATTTATCAGAGTTTGAATTTGTTTTTATTATTATAGGTTATTAGGCCCCACGTTGGGTGCCTAAATGCAACACCTGAGCGTAACCCCAGATGCTAACATTTATTATTTAGTTATAGGAGTTGTTATTACTACTTGTTATCCTATCCGTTGCATTGTTTGGTTACAACCGTTATGGTTTATCAATTTGGCATATATGATTCTACTTACGTAGTTGGCACCCTGTGTGGGTTGACTCGATCCTTGGGCTGCTGTTAGAATGGATTGACTTCCGGTTCAGTGGTTACACGATCGTTGGGCTGCTGTTAAAATTGACTGGCTTCTCTCTTTTGTTTAATTAAAGAAAACACTTCTTATTTAACTGTTTACGTTACACTTTATTTTCGAGTCAAATTGGGAATTTCCATCCCTTAGCTACTTTACAAATTGATCAGATCAATCTGCACTGCCCTATAATAACTTACTCGCAAGAAGACCCTCTCTGCTTATGGTTGGCTGCAGTCTCCTTGCTTTCGTTATTGTGCGCCTTTCAACTCACCTGCAGCCACTTTATATACCATTTGAATTGTCCACAATTGCAGATGGAGCATTTTTTCTACCCAGCGCGTGTAGCCTATTTGGGGGTTAATTGCCTGTCATTCTCAATTCGCAATTTTCAATAATCGCTTAGTTGTTCTGCAAAAATTGCAGCAGAAGCGATTTATATATCGACTCGATTTGCAGCAGCAATGACCGAACCAATTTCAGTGCATTGCCCTACGTGCAAATCGTATCATACGTTTAATTTGCGACAACTTGCTGCGTCCGCCATTTTCACTGCGCTCAGCATTTCTCCGATGTTCAACTGTGTCGCAGTCGGTCTTCCTCGATCATGCTGCTGGCGCTCGAATAACATGTATTATTCTTGTTAACATGTGTATTCGTAAACTGAAACCGTTTAGGTCTGGTTTTGCTTTTCGTAATGCGAAACGAAATGCAAGGTCAAGTGCACGATGGATATATGCTTTGGAAAATTAAGGTATGCAAGGTATGCGATATGTTTTGATTTGGGGAAGTCTTTACTTCCGAATAAATGCGGATTTGTATATTTTGCATTGTACGAATTTCGATTGGTTGACAGGCGGGTATTGTGTTATGGGGAAAATAAGATTGTATCTTAATTGGTTGGTATGATGGGATCTTGGGAATTGGTGCTTGTAAGATGATGGCATCTTAGTTGTTTTATGTATGTTAAGAGGGGGTGTAAGCGAGGTGTAACACCAGGTCAAATGCTTGCTAATTGAACTAGCATCTTATTAAAGCACTATACGTTTTTTTAAATCTTTTAACGTTTTTTGTTGAAATGAAACATATCAAGATATACACAATATTGAATGTATTTTAAGTTTTCAATATGATCTTTAGCTTGGACAATGTTGCTCTGTCCACATTCTGAAATTTTGGCCAACACGGGATTTTGACGATTCTAAAGTACAACAACAATTTAAATAATAGTTACAATGATGTGAAAGATACAAAATTTAATCAAGTTTAATTATAAAATATGACTTCGGACAAATAACCATCTGGCTCGAGGCGCTTCACTCACTTGATATTTTTTCGTAAGTGCTGAAGGAATTATGAAAATTGCAAATTAGATTTTTTTAATTGTATTGAGCAGTTTGGTTGATCGGGGTACACTCTGACCTTCAAATAACTCCATAGGTAAAAGTCTGACGGCAACCTTTGTGGCCACTCCAAACATGTGTGTTTCCTAATTATGCGGCTACCAAACCCTTTAGGGAGAACTTCGAATGCTTCGTCCACTGTATGGGATGTCGTACCGTACCGAAGAGCGGAGGCACGTATTCAACATCTGCGTATATCACGCAGTGTTCACATTTCCGTTGTAGAAATCATCATCATCATCATCATCGGCACTACAACCGGGATCTGGTCTTTGCCTTATTTAACAAATATCTCCACCGGTCCTGTGGCGGTTTCCCCCGACGCCACTGCCCGCCTCACATTTTCAACGGGAAGTTCAACCGGCGCCGACGGTCAACGGAAAATATTCCAACATTGGTTCCCGCCAACATGCACCCTTTCTCGAGTGGAGAAAAACGGTCGCATCCTCAACCAACGGATCAATCGAGATATTCGGACAAGAATATCTTCGATCCAGCACCGTCGCACACAGGCAAGCTGCCCCCTGTTTCATCAGCGAACACGGCGGGCAATTCGGTGGCAAAAACCAACTACAGGCAAGTATAACATGCTTGCCTAAAGGAGAAGCAAACACAGGGAATAGCCACCTGCACCATTTGCACGACGATCGATATGCGATCGGCGGTGATCCTGGCTGTGATCGCGATAGTATGAATATTCGTCGTTCCTATGGAAGATACACTAGCGAAGTTTGCACGATCAACAATAATGCTTCAAGCAGTAGTGATCGTGTAAACAATTCAACCCCTGTGCAAACCTGCAGGTCATGTGGATGGCGATGATCCCGTGTCTGCATGCTGGGGGACACGCACGTAAGCGGCGGACGCGATTAGCGTGTATGTGTATTCACCCTTTCCTTTTTTCTTGTTCGCCTAGCAAAAAGCTAAAGGCGCACCGTATATGGTGGTCGGGGCAATGGTCTGTTTTGGGTCCTGGCGCTGAGTGTGCAAAATAGAAAGAAGAAAAAATAAGAAAAGGGGTTGCGTGTGAGGTAACCATTGCGAGTCGGAATGAATTCAGAAATCAGTCTTGGAGAAGCATTGAAGCATAGAATAACAGTCGTGGTGTGCCATATATTAAAAGTCATATTAACGATACGGAATAATCATTTTGTTGTGCGGTGTACTCGATTAAACCATAAACATATTATATAAGAAAATCTATTTTAAACAGTATTAACGATGTGAAATACTCATTTTGTTGTGCGATATACTCGATTAAACCTTAAACATATTATATAAGAAAATCTATTTTTAAACAGTATTAACGATGTGAAATACTCATTTTGTTGTGCGGTATACTCGATTAAACCATAAACATATTAAATAAGAAAATCTATTTTAAAACAGTATTAACGATATGAAATAATCATTTAGTTGTGCGGTATACCCGATTAAATAGTAAAAATATTAAATAAAGATTCGATAATAAATATAGTGTACCTTTATGTTTTACTAATTACTGGGGTTGTTAGTCAATACCCAGAAAATAAAAGAGCCAAACCCAGGGCAAGCTCACAGTGACTTTTATTTGACTTGTTTTGTGAGTGTCGTTCTACTTGAACGTTATTTCATCACCACACAACTAGTGTTCGGCGGAACATATTGACACCATCACACACATAAAAACCCGCCAAAGTCCCGATTTCGAGCCGATGTCATCCAGTTTGGCACTACCGGGCTCTGGGCGTCCTGGTCTACGCCATACCTCCATCGCAGACCAGGTCTGCGCACTGTCTCCTTCCAATCATCCTGCCTTTCCGGGAAGGCTCTTTTTCGCTCATTCGAGCTAAGTGTCCCACCCACCGGAGTTTACCAAGTTTGATTTTTCTTACAACATTAGCTTCACGGTAGATTGCGTCTCATGGTTGTAGCGTCTCCGGAATCGTCCTCCCTCGCATACGGGGCCAACAATTCTCCTTAAGACCTTCCTCTCGAACGCGCCTGAGTTCAGAGTGCCTTATATTAAGCACCCAGGTCTCGGATCCATACGTCAGTAGTAGCTTGGATGTTCTGGATAAATTTCGGGATTTAAAGACCCTTGATACACCATAGTAGGCTTTGTTGGATTTGATCAGCCGTTTGCGTATTCCTTCTTCCATATTATCATCGGCTGATACTATTAACCCAAGTTAGTTAAAGGATTGCACTACTTCAAATTCGTGCTCCACTACCCTTATAGTTTGACCAACGTTAAGTCTTCTCTTCGCAGAAGTTGGCACAATTTACTTACTCTTCCCGTCATTAATGTACAGTCCCAGTTTTTGTGCCCCGTGTTCGATCTGGGTGAAGGAGTCCTGTACAGCCGATTCGGTTCTACCGATGATGTCGACGTCATCTGGGTAGGCAAGTATCTGGCTGGACTTGGTGATAATAGTTCCTCTAGTTGTGACGCCAGAGTCACGGATTGCTTTCTCCAACGCCAGGTTGAAGAGGAGGCAGGCCAGACCGTCCCCTTATCGGAGTCCATTAAAGATGTTTATTGGGTTGGACAGCAAACGCGATATTTGTACTTGACTATTTACGTTGGTCATGGTCAACCTACAAAGTCGTCGTATCAATTTGTTTGGAATGCCGAACTCTCTCATGACAATATATAGTTCTACTCTGGCTTTGCTATCGTAGGCGGCCTTAAAGTCTAAAAATAGATGATATAATGGAATCTTAAATTACTGACATTTTTCCATCGCCTGCCTAAGGGTGAATATCTGATCAATCCCTGATTTGCCTGGGATGAAGCCACACTGATATTGACCAATGATGACTTTAGCGTATGGAGCTATCCGATCTTGTAGGATAGTGGAGAGTTCCTTATAGGCGGTACTCAGCAATGTTATACCCCTATAGTTACTGCACAGTGTGATTTCGCTATTTCTCCTCTTGCTCCCATACGTGCACCACGGCCTCATGAATTGTGTGATGTAACGCTGAGACGAATATACGCCTTGTATAGTGGTCAGGTTGGATGGAGTGAACCAGCTTTTGCATCTCTTAAGGAACCCCATACATTTAACCGCACTTTTCGCAGCTTCAAATATGTGACCGCTCCTATTAAAAGGCGATATAATTCCTCCGCTGAGGATTGATAGTTCCTTGGCCTCATCGATGCAAGTGACGTTCATCGACAGGGTATTTACTTTGGGGTTCGCCTTTGATGACAGGAGACAGCACTGAGTTTTTAAGGCATTGAATTCTACTCGGTTAGATAATCCCGATTGATGTATCTTGTTGATATGGAATTCAGTGTATTAGGCATAACCTGCTGATTGGTATTGACGTTCGAAAACGTTTGAATATGAGAAACTTAACGTGCTATTGTGGGGAAGAAAGTATTGTGCCAAGACACGGGCACTCGGTTCACTTCTTTCCTCCATCATCACTATATGTTCGTTGGACACAACACTGAGAGAAGAAAAACCATCCACAGTAAGTAAGCAAAACAGACGGTTATTCTCGGTACAAATGATTTTTAGTTTTATTATTCTTATTTATTGTTCACATGAGTTTCGTCATCACCTTTAATTGGTTTTAACTTAACTTGGGTGTAGGAGTCCATTATCGAATGAATTCGTACACAATAGATCTCTCGACATTACACACACGTTTAATTAACATAATTAACCGATTATTTGTATTGGTGAATATTGTTCGTTAACTTCTTAGACAAGTGTCCTATCATTATATCCGTGTTCGACTTAAGCACAACTTCACATCCGTTTGTATTTATTTTGTTTTAACAATTTACTTGCTACGCGAGCGTCTAACTCCGACTCCACTGTTATTATTCGGACTCGGCTTTACTAAAAACTCGATGCGCACTCGATTGTGGTTGGTAAACGACTCAGCGATAAACGGCTCGTGCAGAGCTGACTCGCTAATGGGGTGAGTTTCCCCGAGGGAGAAAGTGTTCCTCTCCACTAAGGATACGTTTTACCTACCACAAGAGAGACGTAAAGTCTGTCTTTGTGGAACAGAAAACCAGATCTCGTAATGGAGATCGTGGTAGTATGTGTGCATGGGTGATTGCGGGGATCATAATATTCAGGCGGTAAGGACAAAGGAACCGTGAAGATCGTTGGTAGTACACATGTATGTGTGTACATGGGTTCTTTCAAGGGACAAACCATGAGAACGAACCTAAAACGACGAGAAGGGCATAGGGTGTATCCATGAGATGTGAGTTCGGTAAGGCAAACAAACCGAATCTCCTTGGATGCTTATGGTTTTTGTTTGCTGATGCCGCTGCTGATGAGAAGCAGATCCCGACATATGAGAAGACAAGGGGAACGCTTAGGCCTTTGTCTAAGATGTGCATTGCGGCTAAATAAATAGGCGGCAATGCAATGTGGACATACGCTAATTGGTTTTTGCTTGATTAGCGGGAAATGATGTTTATGGCATCGCTGGTAAGGGTAGGTATTCAATTCCTATTTGCATTTGCCTGTGCTGTAGGATTTAATTGATGCCTTAAGACGCGAGATGCGTATATTTGTTTTGGTCCCTTGGTCCATTGTAGGTCGGCAGCCAAGGTGTATGTATGGCGATACACTTCGTGAGGACGGAAAATAGGCGACGCAATGTTTATGAACCCTGTTATTATGGTTACATTGTATGTAAACCAAACCATTTTATTTTCAGGAATTCGTCTAGGGGGATTTGCCTAGCACCGAAGGTGCCGAATTGGTTTTGGGATTCCTAATAATTTAGGAAAGAATTCTTACAGGGAACTTGTATGCGAAGAGATGCATGAAAGGTAAGGATTCTTTTACAGGGACCCTTAGATTACAAATTTGATGCGTGAAGCATTTAAGGTGCTAATGCGATTACATTAGCGAACTTATAAGATTGGGTCACAGGGATTGGGGTTCTTTAGGTAAGTAGTCAGTGTGGTTTGGCAGAACCGCCACACTATCATCACCAAATGAGTGAAAACGGTTTTGGGTAATGAACAAGAGATCATTTATAAAAATGGGGAAGGGAGTGAGAGCGGGGTGAGAGGTGGGTGAGAGACAGGTTTGACACCATCAAGAACCACTTGGATTGAACGGCCAGAAGAATGGTGAAGAAACTTTGTGAGTATATGGCGATCACAACAATCACACAAACGCATATAGCCATAGTGAACAAACTGATACCAAAGAGATTCGGAAAAAAAAATCATCAGAGCCGAATACTAGAGCATTAACGTAGCAATCCGCAACCTTCTCGAATCGCGTTCTTCACAACCCCGCAAAACACTATAAATGTTGTCACCAACATTTTTTATATGACAAAAATACTCTCCCACAATAAACCACGACTTTATGTCACTTCGTTGTTCAGCCCTTTGAGCTCACTTCCTCACTCGGGACCGACTTACGCTGCGTGCTCCCTCACTTGTCGTGCTCCGTCATTCACGATTATCGTTAGATATTGTAATTACTGGGAAGGGAGTTGTGTGTCGACCAAAAAAAAAAACACACGAACACGCCATCATAGTGAAGAACACAGTAAGAAAATAAAATTGAAAAATTAATAAACAAGATCGATTAACATAGCACGCCATAGCTGCACCAGCGAGTTAAAATATCCTCGCGTACAGGCGACTCTAGTCTGATGTGCTGATGTTTTGGTTCTACTCTTTTCATAGACTATGTTCGCACCACGTCCTTCATTTCATCACAAAGTGCTATAAGTACATCTCTTTCATCCAAAAATGAACTCGCGATTCCAATTGTAGCATTCACATTCCTTGTCGTAATTATCTTCAATCCATTCATGAATATTAAGTGATGCTTAATGCCCATCTGCATTGTCCCCGTTTTACCACAGTTTGTTTTGAATTTAAGGGTATCACGTGAGCCCACTGTTGAAAATCCACTGAAAAGAAGGTCGCAGATGACCGGGAGTTGAATGCACAATTTCTAGAGCTCAGCAACTACGTGTTCCGCGACGACTATCTGAAGCAAACCGAGTTGACAGTCAACTAGAAGTTGCGTTTCGATCAGGACTAATATATGTGCGAAGTTGCTTGAAATTTTTGACGGATCCATGAGACGAAGATTGCATAATAGACTTATCTACATAACAATTGCCACAGGGTTTATATTTGATAATCCCACATTACTGGATTTAACAGTGCATATAAATACTGGTGTTAACTACCAACACCCAAACGCAAATACAAAATGCAAACGAGAACCGCATGGTACCTAGCATTTTATATGTAATCAATTGTGCCGAGACATCCAAGGAGAAGGAAATGAGCCAACAACCAGATCATCTGCTCTTCTAAGCATCTCAATGTTTATATAAAGTCTCCGGAAAGAAATCACAGTGTCTGCAGATGTTTCATTTGGCGGGATCATGCGACCGGGTGCTAAAGCTTGCGGCTTGAAAGGGAATGTGTGTTTATGGTACAATGGATGTATGCGTATGCATGTTGGTTGCGGATTCGGAAGTTGGTTTATTACTTTTGTTGGAGTAAGGCATCTGTGCCAGGGGGCATCTTAGACTTGTTTATGAGACGCCTCAAAGTATTTTCTTTACGAGTAGACCTCAAAGTAGATGCTTGTGGCGAGACAACCTAAAAAACGCAGTCACGGATCAGATCATTTTTTGGAGTTACCGTGAGTCAGTTGACAATCGATCGTTGAGTTATCCACACCGAATTATCGTACAGATACAAGTTTTGTTGTATGCTTGTCGCATCCGTAAGTACATTTGGAGTTTGTGTTTCACAAGTGTTCAATGATAGCTACAGATTGGGTTCCAATAAAACCCGTGGTGCCCCGTACTGTGCGCGCTTCAAATTGTGAAGATTCTGTTGAAGCATCAACAGTGGTTGGTTACTTATCGTGATGCGCTGTTCGGTTGTTCTGTGCGGTTACCAGGATTCAGATGTCATAATTCCGTGTGGGAGACTTGGACATGATGTGAGCTAAGTTTAATTGAATGGTGAGTGATGAAATGTGCTGTTCTGTCTTCAGTCTTGTGAATAGCGACTTACAGTGATAAAAGTACACATCACTATTTGCGTCCGACTCACATGCCACGCTTTCAACCCGGCGAAGGCCAGGACGATCCGTGTCCCTGATCAATCTAAGTTGACATCCAGTTTCTACATAACACCCCGGATAGCGACTTTGGCACCCGCCAAGTAGTGAAGCATACAGCGACATCCTGAGAAAGAATGGCGCAAGGCTAATAACCTTGCCCGTAAAAACAAATTATTATGGAAAATTTAACAAGCCTCGGATATGGGCCGAATACACAGCGACGACCACGGAAACGAAATTGGGTAAATGATTTTAGAACTTTCTCATGGAACGTCCGCTCACTATACAGAGCTCGAGGTGCATAGCAACTAGCCGATGCCGTCTCCGAATATAAGGCTAACATAACAGCATTACAAGAAATAAGATGGACGGGGAGTGGTGTAATTCAAAGAAACGAGTATGACATTTATTACAGTTGTCATGCAAAACACCATGTGCTCGGGATAGGCTCTTTAGTCAGCCAAAAACTGAATCCTACCATTATCAGGTTTAATGCAATAAACGAAAGGCTATGCACTCTTTGCGTGCGAGGCGATTTTAAAAACGTAAGCAATACGCAGGTTCCCATAGCTTGCATGAGAACACTAATGACAATGGACTACGAGTCATCGAACTGGCAGCATCAAAAAAGTTGGTCGTTGCGGGTACCAGGTTTCCGCGTAAAGATATCCACAACGCCACCTGTGTATCACCTAATGGAGCCAGTCGCAACCAAAGTGACCATGTGTTGATAGATCGCCACTCCTCGAGCCTGATGACGATACGAACGTACCGAAGTGCCAACATCGACTCGGATCACTACCTTGTTGGTACGGTTCCCCGAGCGCGGATTGCCTTACGGGGACGTGTTGCATCCGCGGATCAGGCTCGAATCAACACGGCTGCTTTAGGCAATGAGAATATCAGTAACGCTTTTGGTCATGTGTTGAGATTCGCCCTCGGAGAGCTCGACGGGGGGAGATTAAGTCCTATGGCCAGAATACCGGGCGTAGAAGAAAAATGAACACGTCTTAAGAATACTGTCATTAGTGCTGCCAACTCCACCTTAGACAGTAGTCGTAGAGATCGGAGCGACTGGTTTGATGATGGGTGCAAACTAGTGACTGAGCGTAAGAATGCTGCATACCGGGAAATGCAGCAGTCTCATATGACGCGGGTGCGCGAGGAGAAATACAAAGAGCTCAGAAGGTCTGAAAAAAGGCTTCACAAACAAAAGAAAAGCGCCTGGGAAAAAAACTTGTCTGTGTAATAGAGAAAAGTAGAAAGCGAGGTCCGCACCAGGCGCGGAAGTTCTACCAAATAATCCGCAGTATGACGCGGTACACACCACGCTGCACTTACTGCAAGGATAAAGAGGGTAATCTGGTCACTGAACCTGAAGGCATTCTGGAGCGATGGGAAGTGCACTTCAATGAATTGCTAAATGGTCAGCTCACAGAAGAATTGGAGGCTCCACCAATGCAGAATCAAGACCAAATGCTGCCGTCACCAAGCATTGAGGAAACATTAAAAGCCATAAGACAGCTCAAATCAAATAAAGCCCCCAGAGCTGATAGCATGCCAGCTGAGCTGATCAAACAAGGAGGGACAGCGTTACATCACGCAATTCATGAGATCGTGGTGCACGTATGGGAGCAAGAGGAGATGCCAGAAGATTGGCGTCGTGAAATAATATTCCCCATACTTAAGAAGGGAGATTTCACAGACTGCACCAACTATAGGGGTATAACATTGCTGAGTACCGCCTATAAGATACTCTCCACTATCCTTCAAGATCGGATAGCCCCATACGCTAAAGTCATCTTTGGTCAATATCAGTGTGGCTTCATCTCAGCCAAAACAGCGATTCATCAGATGTTCACCCGTAGGCAGGCGATGGAAAAATGTCTGGAATTTAAGATTCCATTATATCATCGGTTCATTGATTTTAAGGTCGCCTACGACAACATAGCCAGGGTAAAGCTATATAATACCATGAGAGAGTTCGGCATTCCAAACAAATTGATACGACTTTGTAGGTTGACCATGACCAACGTAACTGTCCAAACCAATAAACATCTTTAATGGACTCCGACAAGGGGTCGGTCTGGCCTGGCTCCTCTTCAACCTGGCGTTGGAAAAAGCAATCCGTGACTCTGGCATTACAACTAGAGGGAATATTGTCACCAAGTCCAGCCAGATACTTGCCTACGCAGATGAGATCGACATCATCGGTAGAACCGAATCGGCTGTACAGGACTCCTTCAGCTAGATCGAGCAGGCGGCACAAAAACGGTGACTGCACATTTATGAGGGAAAACGAAGTACATGGTGGCAACTTCTGCGAAGAGAAAATCTAACGTTGGTCAAACTATCAGGGTAGTGGAGCACGAATTTGAAGTAGTGCAATTCTTTAACTACCTTGGATCAATAGTATCAGTCGATAACAATATGGAAGAAGAAATACGCGAACGGCTGATTAAATCCAACAAAGCCTACTATGGTCTATCAAGGTTCTTTAAATCCCGAAATTTATCCAGAACATCCAAGCTACTACTGTACAAGACCATGTTCTTACCAGTACTCATGTATGGATCCAAGACCTGGGTGTTCAATAAAAGGCACTCCGATCTCTTAGCCGCTTTCGAGAGGAAGGTCTTAAGGATAATTGTTGGCTCCGTATGTGGGGGAGCATGATTCCGGAGACGCTACAACCATGAGTTGTACGCGATCTACCTTCAAGCTAATGTTGTAAGAAAAATCAAGCTCGGTAGACTCCGGTGGGCGGGACACCTAACTTGAATGAGCGAAGAGGAGCCTGCCCAGAAAGTTCTTTGTGGCAGGATGTATGGAAGGAGACAGTGCGGCAGACCTTGTCTGTTGTCTGCGATGGAGGGATGGTGTAGACCAGGAAGCCCAGAGCCTGGGAGTGCCAAATTGGATGACATCGGCTCGAAATCGGGACCGGTGGAGAGATTTGTTAAATAAGGCCAAGACCGGATCCCTTCTTAGTGCCGATGATGACTCACATGACTTGAATATCTTCATCGATGGATACACAGTGGCGGGCAGCTTCTGGAATCTTTCAAATGCTTAGAGGTTGCAGTATCAGGCCGGTTTTGTGATTCTGGGCGGGACTGTCAAGGAGCAGAAGCTAGGCATTATGAAGAATTCAACCATGTGTTGATGAACGCGATGAAGGATTGCTCGTTCCCAGTTACCCGTCGACGGAAGATTATGGTGATAATACTCGGTGACCCTCACCGCAGATACTACACATGTGTTTTATTGTTTAGGGTAATCGTTCGGGCGCCTTTCCATCCTTCTTTACCTCAACATTTATTGACCGTCCATAGTTTAGTCACCACCGACGAGGACCTGACGTCCTCAGTTCATCTATCGCCCTTTCAACACATGTTTTCCATGAGGACGACTATGTAGTATTAGTAGTATTAGTGTTGTTATTACTTGTCGTACTACAACGGTTCGTTTCCGTGCTTCTCGTATCACCGAGGAAGAAAAACGAACGATGGAATCTTGTGTGGATTCCGGATGATTTATTGGTCCTGTGGGTTTTGTTGATGTGCCGTCACGGGTTTACTTTTATCACCAACGCGTTCACTAAACACACCCGGAGAAAGACGGTACCACCGATGACCAACGCGACCAGTGTTGCTACTCGAAGGAAGTTTAAAAGTAAAACAGTTGATGTTCCTTAGTACTTGAACTTTATTTGTATTTCACTCTTTATTTAGCTTTTCACTTATTCACTTATTTTAAAAGCGATAATTTCTCCGCTTAATACTTAATATCTTTTTAATTACTAACTGAAATGCGTTTTTAAGGACGATACCTTCTCCGGTTAATCACGACTCTTCAAGTCGTCTTTTCACCTCTGTGACTCCAGCAAGTCACTTTTCGAACTCCGTGAATTCAAATCTCTTCTCACTTCTAGAATTCAAATCCTCATTTCTTTATCTTCTTTCGAAGGTCAAAACGCATTGCCAGTTATCGTTTGATCCGTTCTTGATGGTTTTGTTTGTGTTAGCCATCTGGCTAATGCAAACAAAAGTTTTCGTGCATTTTAAATGGGTAGCACAAGAACCATGGCAATTGATTGTTAGTTTTAAAATTGATGCATTTTCAAGAATTGTGTATTTGCGGATTGAATAAATATGCCTTTGTTTGAACACGTATTTTTTAAAACAGAGTTGTTATGCTGCCTAACCCATCACCCTCATTAAAGTAGTCCAATAAAACACCCCTCTTCCTTGGTGTAAAGTTTATTATTAAATTAAGTGTAATTTATTTTTTTACTGAACATGAATTAGCAGTAGAAGCGAATGAATTCAACAATGAGTTACGTTCTCATCTTCACAGTTGGCCTTCCCAACTCCCTTTTTTATTTTTTTGGTTGATAGTGAACTAAAGAAATAACGTTATTACATGTACATTCATTTCAGCAATGATTGCTCAGATACGATCAAGTCTTCAAAAATATACAACAATTTTAATTGACAATCGTCCGATTTGTGGAGTCCAGACCGCCACCAAAGTCTTGACAACACATTTTCAAATAAGCTATCAGAAAGACATAGCTCTTATCTATAATTTATTACACTTTCACACCAAGAAATGTCTTGATTAACTATCTAGAACTTACCCCAACTAAGGATCAAAGAAAACCTATAATCCACTTTGTGCAACCTCGGATAAGTCAACTAAAACTTGCAACCGAGGAAGTCACGTTTATTTAAACCACTAATATTGTAATATTATTTATTGTATTTATTTCGTTTTTTGTTCCACCGTAACATAAAATAATTACAGGTCAGATGTCATTAAAGGCGCACTAGGGGCTTCACCAGACTAGTATAATATCGAAACGATACAAATTCACGATGTAGTAGGTTCGTCGCGTAATTATTAAACCATATTTTGAAATCTAAATTTTGTTTTCTGCTCCAAACACTATTTATTGATTATGTTAATGTAACAAAAAACAGTAGTTGTAATTCACAAAGTTATATTGATTGATTGATTAAGATTTTTAAGCAGCGTGAACGTTCCTCAGTTCACTATAACTAGAGAGTGAATGATTCTAGCATCGCCTAGATTCTAATAGCAGGGAAAGGCTCCACCGGCTTGAAATGTGAGGAGAGTAGTACCTAGTCGTCTTGGTCACACTCAATGTGCGCGCATCGATTCAAACAGATTTGCAAAGTAAACACAAATAAAGTCACGTGCAGCCCCAACGTGCTCTGGCAAACAGCCGAAGATTGCGTTACATTGAGATACAGACGAGTCGATAGCTAAAGATTGTTGTTACAACTTAACGTATCGCTGGAGATGATGAGCACTCTTTGTAGATAGCTATGGAAATTTTGGGCAAATTTTTAAGCCTGGATGTTTATTTGAAGGATTATTGGGTGTTTGTCAACAAAAGTGTTAAGGAGACGAGCCCTCGGATTATGCAATTCATTCCAATAGATATGAATACTCATTTCCGACAGTATGAAAGTTTGTACAAGAAAAACAACAGAGCATAACGAAATGAGAAAGATTATCTACAGTTGTATTACAAGACTTCAAGGGACGAGAAATTAAGTTGAAGGACGAGAAATGAAGTAACAATTCTTCCTAAATTTGCATTTCCCTCTGAAGAATCTTAAATAAAAAATGGATTCGGATATTGGGAAATTGCTGTATTTGTAATCATACAGGGACATAAAAAATATTAGGGTTCATCGGTATATTCAAAGTTTGCTTCACTTTAAGGCACAACACCTAAGAATTGGCATCACGTAACGAAACGTTTTTGAACATCACCTTTGAAAATTAAATGGGGTTGATAAGATCGTGCAGGAAGGTGGAAAATATCACGTGGATAATATAATAGCTAAAAGGCGATTAGGGTTGTCGAAATGTATTTAATAGCTGATATATTGATTGGATTGTGGTGCATAGATGAAACATAAGCTCCAACGAGTGTTTTTGTGGAAGGATTATGTCACACGT
Source organism: Microdon myrmicae (assembly GCA_963931805.1). Taxonomy (NCBI): domain Eukaryota; kingdom Metazoa; phylum Arthropoda; class Insecta; order Diptera; family Syrphidae; genus Microdon; species Microdon myrmicae. Next base: position 86,876,556 of record OZ007497.1, read on the forward strand.
AAAAAGTCCAATTTGTCACTATGGAGATATTAATTGATATGTCCTACAATCTGTGCCATCAAACGACATTAACATAGACTTAAAAATCGATATTCCTTGAGACGAACAGAGTTTTTATTAATCAAATTAAGTAAAACGCTTTTGTTTGTTTCTTTTTATAATAAGCGCGAGTTATTGTCCGGTCTCGGGACAAAAATTAAATTTAAAAAATATTTTTTTTTTTTGAAGACGATGGTTCTTTATTTCAATACGTATTGATGCTTTTACTTTTCGGTTAACTATGAACAACTTTTTATATTGACTTAAACAACGGGAGTCAAATGATCTTGTTGTATCTCATTCTCTGGAGATTCTTGACTTCGTATGACTCAGGCTTATAGTAGAAAAGACGTATTGTGATTATAGTATGAGATTACATTGAAATGATTTTGTTAGGATTTTGGCGATTTTATATCTGTCCTTGGTCGGGTATTGATGACTGCGGTGTTCCGCCGAACAACGTCCGCAGTAGAAGGAATTAAACACCGGAACACGAAGACGATCACACAAATGAAACGCTGCGAACTGTTTTGTTTTAATTTTTGTTTAAATTTTGGCTTATTTTTGTTTTAATTTTGAATTACTTGTTGTAAAGGTTTAAGGAATTAATACCCACATTTTTTTAACGTTTTGCTCTCACAACGACTTTACACAATCGGAACGAATACGAGGGTTGCCTCTTATGTTTCGGGATTTGGCAACCTTAGTGTTGCAATCCGGCAATTGACAGCTCTGTCGTACAGTTGGACATTTTTGAGGTAATACGCACTCAGAACGTTTTGACATACGAGCGCTATTTGTGTTGTTTACAGTAACTTAAAAGATTCATCTCGGCCCAAAAATGGTATTAAATCGTCAACATTTTCGTGCGATTATTTTTTACAACTTTCGGCGTGGATTAACTCAGCAACAGTGCATGGATGAACTTAATTCAATTTTTGGCGATGAAGTTCCATCAAGGACCAGTGTTTATCGATGGTATGGTGAATTCAATCGTGGTCGTAGTTCACTCCAAGATGAATTTCGTGAAGGTCGTCCAAAATCAGTTGTTGTTCCGAAAACCATTGATGCTGTGCGCGAACTGATATTGGAAGATCGTCATGTGACCTATCGTGAGATTGAGACAACCTTAGGCGTTAGTGGGACCACCATACATTCAATATTGCATAAACATTTGACCGTCAAAAAAATTTGTTCGCGTCGGATCCCACACAATTTGTCAATCGCCCAAAAAAAGGCTCATGTCAATTGGTCGAAAGAAATGCTCAAAAAATACGGTCGCGGTGCTTCGAAACACGTCTATGACATCGTGACAGGTGATGAATCGTGGATTTACGCGTATGAGCCCGAAAGTAAACAGCAGTCGACTGTCTGGGTGTTTCAAGATGAGCCAAATCCAACAAAAGTTGTTCGCGCACGAAGCACTTCCAAGCAAATGGTCGCCTGTTTTTTCGGAAAAACTGGACATGTCGCAACCGTACCACTAGAGCAACGCAGAACAGTCAATTCTGAGTGGTACACAACCATTTGTTTGCCAGTTGTCTTCCAAGAAATCAGGAAAACCAACCGCCGAAGACGGATCACTCTTCACCACGATAATGCGAGCTCTCACACATCGGCTGCGACAACTGCATTTTTGAGCACCCAAAACATCGATTTGATGGGTCATCCGCCGTATAGTCCTGACTTGGCACCGAATGACTTCTTTTTATTCCCGTACGTAAAAAACAAACTGAGAGGTCAACATTTTTCGACACCTGAAGAAGCGGTTGCTGCATTCAGAATGCATGTGTTGGAGATACCTCAATCAGAGTGGCAAAAGTACTTCGACAATTGGTTCAAACGCATGCAAAAGTGTATAGATCTTCATGGGGAATATTTTGAAAAACAATAAAGTGATTTTCGATGATCAATATTTGTTTTTGTTCTCTAATCCCGAAATATAAAAGGCAACCCTCGTATATATTTTCTTTTCAAATGCAATCTCACACCTCACGTTACTATGCGACACCGTTAAACTCGACTTTTTTTGTTTTCTCGGATCTCGGATATCTCCTTGGTGGGGTTCTCTAACTGTACTCCTCAATGCTCTAAGTCGACTCTTGTCGCGTTGACGCCCCAACTAAGACTTGTCGTCTCGTTGACGATCTAACTTAGACTGTCCTGCAAATACCCACAAGTATCTTGATCCAGATCGTATCTGCATCTTCCCCAGAGACAATTTCCCATTCTGTCCATTAACGGAATCGTCAATGTCTCTGTTATCAGCATGTTAACACATCCCATGGGATATTTTGTAGTTTCCTGAAAGGGGAAAGTCATTCTTTGCATACATCATTATTATCGCTAGCATTTCATCTCCACGGCCTTCTGTTTGCACAGAACATCTGGCGCCCAGGCCGGAGATATTTGATGGTTGTTTGGACGTACTGTCCGTGGGTCTTGTTTGACTTTTGTCAATACACCCGAAATCCATTAGATCTTTCTAATGGTGTGAAATTCAAAAGGGACCGTGGGATGGAAATAGATCCTTTGTAGGTTTTTAACCTCATACATTTTCCGAATTATCTCGTTGAGATAATTACGGTTGCCTGCAATTTGATAGCGGATAGGCGATATGCTTTATTGCATGAGGTTCCCGTTTCTTTTGTTTGCCGATGGATTTGATCGTCTTTGTGGCAGACCACCCGCACGTGCATCCGTTGGTGGGCTAATTTGCTGACGATAGCAATTCCTTGTAACATCGTGTAGATGTTCAGGATTTCCGATTGTGCAGTGCTGGAGTGCGACGCATTTCAATCTTTGGGGATAGGATGAATGAATGTTTTCCTTTGTTTCAGGTATGCCATATTCGAATTGTTGAGCTTGACGTTGAAAGCGTTGGGACGTTCAGTTCCTTGCTTTTTCGTGTCGGGTTCAACGTTGGCCAAATGTTTTAGGGCCGTAGCGGACTTAGTGGCACGCGTCTGTGGGCACGTGTAACGTTTTCACGGTAGGTATGTTCCTTGAAGGGTAGGAACCCTACCTGGGTGGAATTGTGCGTTCGTAGAACGCTACAGGACCATTTCCATGTCGTGTATTATTTACAAGTTTTGTGGGTGAGTCATAAGTTAACTCGCGCACAGCGGAAATTTGTGATGCGAGTAAATATCAACGAATAATGTGGACAGAAGGTAGAGGATGGGGGAAGGAAACTCAGTAATAAATTGACCACCGTCCGATGGAGAGGTGTCGGCAATCGACACATGATAGTTGATGAACGGTTCAACAGAACGGCTTAAAAAGTGAAGTGTATGTAAAATTATTATTAAATTATTGTTAAATTATGATTTTTAAATTAAACCGCGTTGCACATCTTAAGGGGACTTTTCGACTACGATTGTAAATTTTATCGAGTCACTCCGGAACTGGAAACCCCCCCTCCAGGTGTTCAAAGTTAGCCATCCGTTCTGCTCGTGTAAGGGTTATTTTCGTCCCCGGTGAAAAAATACGAAAAATGCAAAAAGTTTATTGAACTTAAATACATTTAACCCAATGTGAGTAAAAAAAATTTTAAAATTGATAAAAAAAAACAAAATGGCGGACTATTGAAAAAAAATTGATTTTTCGGCCATTTTTTACTCTATTTTTTAGTTATAACTAAAAAAATAAATAAATAAATAAATAAGTAATTCACTCACAAATTTCTGTTAAAAATATGTGTGCGAACTTTCATAAGAATCGCATGCACCGTTTTCATATTATCGCTTACACCACACTCAAAAAAGTCGTTTCGAGAAAAACGCATTCAAAGTTTGGAGATAAATTAGACAAAAGATAAAAGTGATATTTTTCATGAAATCATCGGGATTTTTTATACTAACAGCTAGACGTCTATTCCTGGACCATAAACAATTCCTTCCACGACTTCGAATTGGTCCTCCAGTTGCATTTTCGCCTTTTTCCTCGTTGGTCGTGCCTCGTGCGAGTTGTATACTAGACTGCGGTCAGCGTCTTGCAGCCGATCTCTGTCCCTCTCGTTCGCAAACGCTCTTGCAGCGTACCCAATTTTGATGCCCATGACTTGCATTATTAGCAATACGGGTAAAAACCCCTCATTAAACATACAAGCTGCGGTAAGAGCCGCAACTTCAATGACTTTCTTACCACTGTATGTGTGTTTTGGCGCCATTTGCCAGATAGTAGCATTAAAACGCTCGTTGTTATTTTGCGTGAAATCTCCCTCGCATTTTTTTTAACAAATCGGGATCTGTCAGTTTTACGTAAACTTGTAGTGCTCCAAAAAGCCCTACTACCTTTTTCCCCCATTCCTACATCCAAATCCTAGCTATAATACGCTAAGACGTATAATCCTATCAAAACCCGCAATAAACCAAACATGATTCCAAATTCGCAATAAACGAATCACACATTCGTTTATTGCCTAACATTTGCCCCCACTGCATTATTAACCCCAAAATCCAAATTAAAATTAAAAGTTACAATAAACGAATCTAATATTCGTTTATTGTTCTACATATGCTCCACAGCATCACCCAAATCCAAAATTCAGAGATCGTTATCTCTATCCGAAAATTTTCTATTGAGGAAAACAAACAAAAACTCAAAAGCAGATACATTCCCACATCTGCGCAACAGTTTCATAAGAATTCAAGAAATTGAATTCTTATCTAAAGTAAACACAACATCTCACTCGAAATATCGAGATTGTTGTACGAAAATGTGTATCTTTGGGATACAATTTTTGATTTGTTATCCTATAAAAAGGAATAGTTACGTGATCTCGGGGCCGCAGTTGAATATCGTCCGTTGTCCCTGAAGGAAAATATCCTGGAGAAGGGCGGATCTTAAATTCGAACAGGAATAAATAAAATGTAAATGCTAAAAGGAAAAAACGAGCCTTGTTTTCATTTTCTGGTGAGTAAAGCATTGGTACTCCCACAAAGAGAATATTTTTGAAGATCTGGAGTCTCACCTGGCCCCCACGGAAATCAGCGGAGCGAAGACTGAGGCCAAATCAAGGACGTTGCTCTTCGCTCTGGAACACAAGTTTTGTAGGACAAGTTTTCAGGAGCGGTCTGTTTTAAGAGATCGCCTTTTCCTTTTAAGGGCCAGGAGACACGCTTCCTGAAACAAACCCCTACTAAACACAACAAACTGGGTAAATAGCTGTTCGTACTTTAGGATCCAAGGGAGGTTTGTCGTGGTGGAACTTTGACAGCTCATTCGCAGCTTCCGCACGTTTCCATTTGTACGCCCGAATGTAAAAACAACATACACAGGAGCGACTATCCATTACCGCTTATGAACATGTTGTTCAGTCGCACAAGATTGCGACATATTCAAAGAAGTGGCAGCTGGTCCAAGCCAACAGCGAAGCAAATTAATGCCCATAAAAGGATAGTCTGCATCTTTCTAAATACACGATAGTTGCCACCTATGATACGAATTTGTATCCGCGGGAGACCCGACCCTTTAATGACCTATAACTTTGGAACCGCCTAAGATTTCGTTTCCAAATTTTAACATACTACTTTTGAAGGATAAAACTATCGACTAAGCTAAAAAAATTGATTTTTTGAACCGAACAAACCGAAATGTCCCCTTAAATTAGTACAGGTTTGCTTGTGACTTTGTGGGTAAGGTTTGAAGTAGCTGCCTAGTATGACACGGATTCACTTAACCCTCCACCGCCTGCTGCATAAATTAATCGAGCACCAAAAGACCGAACAAATAAAAACACACGGGAAGTACAATTTAAATTGTTCACCGAGGAGGAATAAACAAGCAAAGATGCCGTAGTTTGAACAAAACACTGATCACCGGTGACACTCAATGAATAAAACAAGTCGATTGGTTTTAGTTACATACTTTCTTTTTATTTAATTTCCTTATTATTTATTGGAAGTTTTCTTTATTAATTAATTGTAATTGCACTGTTCTTTGTTTTTAAATTGCATTTACACCAAGAAAACTTAACTTTCGCACACGACTCTTTTTATCGAAAAGGTGTTTTAACTCCGATATAACTTAACTTGAAAGACAATCGATCTGCACTCTCGAAACTTGTACGACCTCGGTGATGGTAGAAATTTGACTCCCTGAGCTGGGCGACGTTGACCCAGCCTCTGGTGATTGCGATGAGTTTCCACGCATGTCATGGCAGGGGAAAGACAATATTTCCTTTTCAAGAAAGACACCCAAACACTCGCTGGGCGCAGGAAAGGAAAAACAAACGTGCAGCTGGTCAAATATGATGATCGGTGTACGGCTGGGTGTATTCCCATCGTACGACAGGGGATTGATTTGGGTTGGCGATAAGTCAACAGAACTTTGCTGCTACGGCAAAGGTTACTAGATTTGGGTGCATGTTTATTTTAGGCATTGGATAATGCACAGGAATACTGGCATGCAGGCAAAAATAATTTCTTCTGTTTACATAGAGTACACAGAAACATTTCGTTTAGAATAGCCAGCGTGAGAATAATGGCTGGTCGTTGTTTAGACAACGAATCATTAGACATGATCATGGGTATGATTGCCTAACGTCAATCATATTCGTGCCCAAATCCCATGATCGGTAGATAACCGTTAAAGGAAATTGGTCGCAAGTATAGCGAACCTTGGGATCGGATCAATATTCACTCATGAACCGTACCAAGAATATCGGCTACAGCTGTGTCAACAATTACGCTGGCCAGCGAGTGTTTATCGTTTATAATTGCTGACAAGCCGAGCCGATTGGGTTGGTACGGCTCATGTAATATGAATGAAATAATTTGTGTGATGTGCATGCTTGCTGGGGTTTTACTCTCAGGTATGAAAAATGCTGCTGAGAGTTTACGTTGCCCAAAATTGCAGGTAGGTACGGTGTCTTGTAAAGTGCGGGTAAAGCAGGTTGATTTAAAGAAATGGATGGCTCTTTGGGAAAGCTTTAAAGAACCGCCACAACTTCTCTGCACCCAAAATAATTAAAAAACAATTGGTGCCGATACGCGACATACGAAGTGTTCCTGCTTGTGTATGTGGACAGTATAATAAATAAACTCTTGAACGCAATAAAAAAACCAATAAAAAAAAAGACAACACCCATAGTGCCCAGCACTCAGGGGCTGGAAACCAATTCAAAGAACTAGCTCTCAGCGAAACAAATGCAGACGCCGGCAATCAGGTCGAGGTTAAAAAAACAACAACTGGATTAACAAATGGAGGAAGGTGTTAAACTAAAAAACAATTTGAGTCAGAACGAGCGGAAAACGAAAATGGTATTAGGTAGACAAATAAGTTTTCGCCGTTTCTTAAAAAAATTAGGAATTTATTGTGAAAGAACGGTACATTACGTTTTATTCAAAGTATTGTCCATTACTAGACACGACTTTTTCGACAATAATCTGACCCCACCAAATACACAGCATGAGTTTTTTCCCATGAATATTCTGTTTTGCTGTTGATGTTGAAAGCATGGCCAGGTGGTCCCCATGATTTTCTCTACTTTGGGCTATCGTAGTAGATCCATTTTTCATCCCCAGTGGCTATACGATGCAAAAAACTCTCTTCATTTTTTGCCTGGAAAGCAGCACTTCACTTATACAAAGTCGGCGTTTAACGTCTCTCGGTGTTGCAGTACAGCAACAAACATAAAACACTAATCAGCTCAGATGTGTCGGTTTATATCCTAATCTACAACAAACTCGTTGCGGTCTTTAACGATCGAAGATTCAAGATAAAAAGAAAACATTTGTGCACCAAAGCTCCTCAGAGTATGCAACTATAAGGTTGCAACAGAAAACTCTGTGGTAGCACTGAATGTGCCAATTGCGGGCGTATGGAACCCAATTTCCTTGTTTTTGAATCATCCCTAACGGTTTTAAACGATGTGAAATTGCTCGTTGAGTTACATCTAATGTACGCGCAATTTCTTTTTGTGTTTGGAATGGATCTTCCTGCAATATTGTTTCCAATTCCTTGTCTTCGTACTCTTTCGGCCTTCCACTTCGTTCTTTGTCTTCCATGTCAAACTCACCGTTTTTAAGCCTTTGACACCACTCCCGACAACTTCTCCCACTCAAAGCAGCCTCACCATATGCTTCCTTAAGCAATCGATGCGCCAGCAGCAGATTTCTTCAAATAAAAAAAGTAAATCAAAAGTTCCCGCAAATGACGCTTATTTGGCACAAAACTGGACATATTTGCACGAAAAAAAGTATGTAAAGACGTTACAGTCACTAATATTTATATTTGTATTTATTTATTTAAAAATGCACTAATCTTAGAACAATCGCGCAATATCATTAAAACGCCTGCTCCAATGAACATGGCACCAATGGGCCTGTGGGGAGGAGAAGTAGGTTGCACCGGCGTACAGCGCTTATTCACTTCATCCGCATCATCTACTGATCGTTCCGCCGAACACTAAAGATTACGCTGAATCAGAGCAAACACCAACGCAGAAAGTAAAAAACACGGCTATTGAATACGATTTTTATTGTTCGGCTATTAAGTTCTTATAATAGCTTGTTCTTATTGCAACTTTAGCGAACGCTGATGTTGTGATTCTTGTGGGGGTTTGGTTTCAGGAAGCGTGTCGTCTGGTCCTTAAAAGGAGAAGGGATCTCTTAAAATAGACCGCTCCTGAAAATCCCGTCCTACAAAAGGGGTCGTTGCCGTGCTTCCTCATATACCTGAAGGAAGAGCTACGTCCTTGATTTCGGCCTCAGTCCTGTGTTCCGTGGGGGGCCAGGTGTTGGATAAAATTAAATGTTCGTTTTTGTTTTCTTTGATATGTGTTTATTACTTTACTCAAGATTATTCAAAGATTTTCCTGGGGTACTTCCTCCAGGGACAATAGACGATATTATACTGCGGCCCGGAGATCACTTAACTATTCCTTTATAAAGGAAAGCAAATCGAAAATTGTATCCCGAAAATACACATTTTCGTACAACAATCTCGATTTTTTGATATTTCGAGTAAGATGTTGTGTTTACATAAGATAAGAATTAAATTTTTTGAATTCTTTCGAAACTATTTCGCAGATGTGGGAATGCATCTGCTTTTGGTTTTCTGTTTGTTTTTCCTTATGGAATTTTTTCAGATAGAGATAATGATCTCTGAAATTTGGTTTTCGTTGATGCCGTGGGGCGAATGTAGAACAATTAACGAATATTAGATTCGTTTATTGCGAATTTGGTTTTAATTCGGATTTTGGATTAAATTATGCCGTGGCGGCAAATGTTAAGCGATAAACGAATGTTTGATTCGTTTATTGCGAATTTTGGGTTATGTTTGGGTTTTTGTGGGTTTTGATAGGATTTTAGGTTTTAGCGTATTATTGCTGGGATTTGGATGTAGGTATGGGGGAAAAAGGTGGTAGGGCTTTTTGGAGCACTACATCCTCCCCTCCTTGAAAAAAGAAAATTGATCTTTATGAGATTAATTTTCTGGAAAATGGTGTGATTGGGAATAAGGATGATAGTATCGTGATTCCGTTATATAGGCCTGATCTTTTTTTACATAGTAGCTTTAGGTATACAATATTATTATAAATGTGTAATTTTTGTAGTTTGTTTCTTTCTTAATATTAATGTATTCGTATTTATAGTCGTGTATCGAAGTTTCCACGATGGTTATTTATATAATTACAATATTTTCTTTTGAAATTTTGTACAAATACCATTTGGTTTTTAAGGTTTGAATTTTGTTAGTATAAATGTGTTTAATAGTAGTTGTTGGTTATCCAAAAATAAAGTTTTCTTATATAAAGTATTTTATTTTGAGTTAAGGGTATATTCGTTTAGTTTGGTTTTGGTTGTATGTACAATAGACGTTTGGTTTAAAATATCATATAATTTGTTGGTTTTTTTTTTCATGTTGGTTAAACATTGTATTAGAAGTAAACGTTTAATTCTAAAAATTTTCGTTTTGATTTAAAGTAAATATTTTCTTATTTTCTGAGTATAAGGTTAATTGAAGAATGTTTTATAATTACATAGGTATTTGAATTTATTATATTAACATTATTTCTTATTGTAATTTTGGGGTTTTTTTTTTTTTGGTTTTGTTTTTATAAAGTATTATTATTATTTGTAAAAAGATACATAGATAAGTAAGGTTTTTACGGTTTATTCTTACAAGTTGTGTATTACATAGAATTTTCATTATTTACATATAAATTTCTGTTTTTTTTTTTGAGGACTTGTCATTGTCCTTATTTATTATATAATTTTTTCATGTAGTAGTGCGTAAAATTTAATTCTAAAATTTTTAAATTTGTTTTGAGTTATACTAAAAGATTTTTTTTCTTATTTTCTTAGAATTTATTCATTGCAAAATGTTTTGTATTGTATAAATGTTTGAAATACTTATTTTACCGTTGTTTCATATCGTAAGTTCCGTTTTTGTATTTGCGTTTTTTTTTCTTCATATATATATAATGTGTTTTTTCTTTTATAACTTAAGATTATTTATTATTACAATTTTTTTGTTTTTTTTCATTTAAGCCAGTGGTGGTTAATTTACATATTGTCTGATATTTATAAACTTATTTTATTAAGTGAGTTAATATTTGTCTTCATATATAATTTTTTTTGTTTTGTTTGTTTATTTTGATTATTTGAAATGTATAATATTTACAAAATTATTTATTCGTGTACAAGTATTTGAAGAGAAAATTTTTGAGGCGAATTTTAAATACATTATCGTAGTATTTTGGTAGAGTGTTACTTTATGATTTTTTCTAAGGTTTTACTGTACGTATATACATTTATTTATTTTTTTTTTTTTGTAAGGTTATCTATACATATATACATTTACTTTCCTTCAACTTTTATTTTTTCTTTGGAGTTTCCTATTCATGATTGCCTAATCCACAAATGGTTTTATATTGTTGTTGTGGACTATTCGGGTTCCTTTTCCTATTTTGAGGATTGAATTTTCTTCGGATAGGATCTTTACAATTTCGTAGGGGCCTTTCCACAGGGAGGTTAGTTTGTTAGGTCTTGAGTGGTTCTTTAATAGAACCTTGTCGCCAACATTAAATTTCGTTCGGCCTACTTTTTGGTCGTAGTATGCCTTAGATTTTTGTTTTTTCTCTATCAGTATTCCCTTTGCTGTACGATAACCATGTTGTAGTCGCATTTTTAATTCATTTGCGTAATGGTCGTAGTTATAAGAGCTTTCGGGGTTTTGTCTGAGAGAACTGGGCATTTCGGCTGGGAAACCATATAGTAATTCGTGCGGCGTGTAGCCTGTATTACTGTGGGGTGTAGTATTATACACAAACATTGCGTAAGGTATCCAGGTGTCCCAGGTGAGAGGATCCTGGTTTACATAGTGGCGGAGGTATTCCACCAGAGTTCTATGTCTCCGTTCTAGTGCTCCATTTGTTTGTGGATGATAGGATGCTGTATCGAGTTTTTTGACCTTGAGTAAGGAACAGATGTCCTTAAAGAGTGCACTGAGAAAATTTGCACCTCGGTCGGTTAATAGGGAGGACGGTATGCCGTGCTGGCAGACGATATTTTCAACGAAAATCCTGGCCACTTCCTTAGTTTCGGCGCTGGCTAGAGCGTATGCTCCTGAAAACTTAGTCAAGTCGTCTTGAAACGTTAGTAGGTATTTGTTTCCACTATAGCTGACTGGTAATGGTCCTGTGGGGGTTCTCCACATCACACGGAGAACGAACCCACAACCCTAACCTGCAACATGCAAAAATCAATAACCCAATAGCATATACTCCCAAATCTGCAATAAAATACTTTCCAAACCCCCAAGAGAATATAATTCAACCGAATATATTCTAATCACCACCACATGCATTTCCCCTAAAACTGCGTCAGTTAATTATCTATATTTCCTCAACGCAACCAAGCAATCCACATTTCCCCCGAAATTCGTATGCCATAGCAAATGCATATTCAAATCCTCAACGGAACATTAGCAAGTATACCAAGCCGCACACATTTCGCCGAAGTTCATATGCCTTAACAAAGCATATATTCAAATCCTCAACGTAACATTAGCAAGTATACCAAGCCGCACACATTTCTCCGAAGTTCATATGCCTTAACAAAGCGTATATTCAAATTCTCAACGGAACCTTACCAACCAACTAAACCGCGCACATTTCCCCCGAAATTATCTCGGTTAACACTTCTATCTAAACGATACCCCTTTCTTGCACCCAAGCAATTTCAATTTCTTGGTATACACAACCAACGAATCCAACTTAGCTTATACGCTGAATACGCGGATTCGCTGGAACTAAACTCATATGCATAGGCATAGCAACTCTTCCACTAGATTCTTAGGAAGTGACAATGAGTTTACGATGCCACTGGACGCAATGGATTTTCAATTCCATGAGTCAGTCGAGATCCAACCGCCATCGAACGCGCATCGCCACCTGCAAGCATTTTGCCTAATTACAAACGTCTCCATTCAACCCACTCAGTCGGTGTTAACCCAGTATATTTCGGGAGTCGCGCACCAGAACCTGACGTGTGTTTCGGTCACCTTACGTCTGGCTACCCTCGCGTATCCAACCGCCTTTTGAAATATAGCGCGGCGCGACTCGGGCAACTGTTAGGAGCACGCGGCCTTTCCCAACCACCAGACACCAGGTCGCGAAGTGTATCGAGGTGCTGTTTACGAGAGTCCGCGTTCGTTGTTAATCGGGTCGAATTGCTAGAATGTCGCTTAAGGAATCAAACCCAAACCAAAACTAAGTGCCCCCAAAACCGTGGTTAAGTGGAATATAGTGCCGGGATAGTCCTAAGTAAAAGGGGGGGAATTAAGCAATAAACAGATAAGTAAAGACAAATAAAAAGAGGAGCATTAACATTAAAACCGGACAAGTGCGTTTTATTTCCTTTTCCTCTTCCCCGTTGGCGAAAATTTCGATTGTATCCTTCCAGTGACGTGTTGGGGGCGCAGTGAAGCCGCGTCCGTGCTGGCGCATACCTACCACCCCCACAGTCCTACTATATCTAAAGCAACTCTTTCGAAAGGTTTGGAGCTTGTTGTGGTTATTTTCATAGGAATTCTAGGATTTCTTCCACTTTTGTTTATCTGGCAGGAGGCACATTTTCGAATATACGCCGCAACGTCAGCGGTCATTGTGCGCCAGTAATATTTTTGTTTCAATCTATTGATTGTTCGGGTGGCTCCTTGGTGTCCTCCGAAAGGTGAGTTGTGGTATTCCGCGAGTAACTTTTGTATTTTGTTAGGATCTGTTAGAAGCTTCTTTTTATTAGAGAAAACGTACATTGTCACGTTGAGGTGAGCAAAAGTTTCTTTTAGCAGGTTATTAAGTGCTACTTTTGATTCATTTTCTATCAAGGGCACTAAAATTCCAATGGAATTGAAATTCCGGTCTTTGCAAATCTTCTTCAGATCAATAAGGGAACTCTTAGCGGTTTCCTGGTCGCTTAGGTTTCTGAAAGGCAATGGCAATGTTATGGCGCACAACCCATCTTGCTCATGAAACGTAATTTTACCTACGTCTGGCTTGGTGAAGTTTGGGATTCTTCCTGCCAGGTTTTCTTCCTCAGCAGAGTCTATAAATGGGAGGATTATAATACGTAGTCCAAGTTTCTTTTGGTATAAATGGACCCTGTTTGCTCTTGCCATACAAGATTGGCAGTATCTTTGTATGATTGTGCAGCCACATCTTCTTCGAGTTTGGCTTTACTTCGTGTGGTGACGAGGATATTATTTTTAATGGGATCGACTGGGGTAGTCGTTGTTATACGGCTGAGAGCATCAGCATTTGCATTTTGCTTTCCTTTTTTATGGACGATTGTGTACTCATACTCTTCGAGTAGAATTCTCCATCGCATAAGTCTGGATGTAGGATCTTTTCGTCCTATAATCCACTGTAGGGAGCTATGGCCAGTGACTATAGTAAATTTTCGTCCGTAAACATATGGTCGGAACTGGGCTAGTGCGAAAACGATTGCCAGTAATTCTTTTTCAGACGTTGTATACCGTGTTTCGGCGTCGTTTAAGGTTCGGCTAGCGAAACCAATAGGTTTATCTTGGCCTATTGTGCCTTGAGATAGGACTGCTCCTAACACAACATTGCTAGCATCCGTGGTTATTATAAACTCCCGGTTAAAGTCTGGATATGCCAATATTGGTGGGGTTATAACCTTTCTTTTTAAAGTTGTGAATGCCACATCACAGAAGGCATCCCAATGAAATGGAACATTCTTCCTGAGCAATCTGCTTAAAGGTTTTGCCAGTTCGGCGAAATTTGGAATAAATTTTCTGTAGTAGCCTACAAAATCAAGAAAAGATTTTACGTCTTTTTGTTTCTTGGGCGTTGGGAAAGTTTTTACCGCTTTGGTTTTCTCTGGATTTGGTTTTATACCTTCCTTTGAAATAACATGCCCCAAGTAGGTGAGCTCCTTCCTTATGAAGTGACACTTTTCTGGTTGTATTTTCAGCTTGTGTCTTTGTAGTCGCTCGAAAATTCTGGTGAGTCGTGAATTGTGATCGTTCAGATCGTATCCGTAAATTACAATATCATCTACATAGACGAAACATTCTATTCCTTGGATACCCATGAGTACATTATTCATAAGCCTCTGGAATGTGGCAGGTGCGTTTTTAAGTCCGAAGGGCATTCGATTATATTCGTAATGTCCGAAAGGGGTGCTGAACGCTGTTTTTGCCTTGTCTCTATTGTCCATGCGTTTTTGGTGGAAACCATTTGCTAGATCTAATGTACTAAAATATTTAGCTTTTCCTAGCTGGTCCAAAATATCAGTAATATTGGGCAATGGATATGCATCTCCGACTGTTATTTTATTGAGAGCTCTAAAATCGACAACTGCTCTCCATCGTTTTGTTCCATCAGGTCCTGCCTTCTTGGGTACTAGTAAGAGAGGGGAATTCCAAAGACTGAAACTTTGTTGTACTACTTCGTCCTGAAGCATTTCATTCACCTGTTTGTGAATTTCTTGCTTGGAGCTATCTGGTAGGCGATACGGTTTTATATAGAGAGGTGGCTTACCTTCTTCCGTGATAATCTGATGCTCTATGGCGTCAGTATATGTGAGGTAGTCGCCCTCAAGAAGAAAGAGGTTATTGTAAGTGCGACAGATATTCAGGATAGATTTCCTTTCCTCCTGGTTACAATGACGCAACTCTAGGAGTGATTCTAGCCGTTTAAGCCTATTTTTTAGATGGTTATTAGTTTCATCCGCCTGTAACACATTGTAGTCATCCAGATCTTCCCATCCGCCTTCTATGTCGTTGGTGCTTACTTCTTGATCGGTGTCTAATGTGTTCATTAGTAGTACCTTTATTTTGTTCTCCTGTGGTGTTGTCAAACTATTACCCAGATATATCCCTGGCATGATCTCGGATTTTTTTATTATCAGTTCTTGACTGAGTTTTCCTTTAAATGGAATCTCCCTTATTTGTTGAGATCGTGAATGCAATTTTATGTAGTCGACCGTGGTGTTTTGTTTTATCTTTACTGAGGATATTGAAGTTTCAGGTTCATATTTTCCTGAACTTAGTTTTTCAGCAGGTTCCTTAACTTTTTCGTTACCACAAACTTTGTTTAAATGGGAAGAGGAAGATTCAAGGGTGGTTGGTTTCGTTGTGCTTGTCACAGCATCAGATCCGGCCCGTAGACAAACGGATTCGGATGTTGACTCACGAACGGTGTTGTCCAATTTTTCATGAATGCCTGTATTTTCCGTGGAAGACACCTCGTAAGGCGTGACATTCTGAATATTTTCCTTGACCTCGTTATTGTTTCCCAAATGCTGCTCGAGTTCTACCATGGTTCTCTTCTTCACAGCGAATTTAAGGAATCCCTTCTCAAAGTTAATGTGGCACTGGTGCTTCGTAAGGAAATCGCTTCCCAGTATGCCATCATGTTGGAAGTTTACATTTTTGCCTATCACAAAAAGGTTATGTTTAAAGCGTATGGAGTGCCTGTCTGTTCTAAATTCGAATTCCCCCAATACCTTTCCGCATGTGCTGTCCGTTTTTCCAGCAATGGTGGATATAGTCACTGGGTCTGAATTTTCTACAGATCGTTCAATATATTGATTATCTAATTTTATCAGGCTGATGTCGGATCCTGTGTCGATGAAGAAAGTGGAGTATTTTTTATCCGATGGGTTAAATTTTACACGTATTACTAGCTCCTTAAATTCAGGGCAGAAAAATACGTGCATTTGAAAATTTACATCGGGATGGGGCGATTGTCTGAACTCGAGAAGGATTGCCGTTGCTCGCTGCCCGAGTGAGCTCGTTTCCCTGTTGTGAATTGGATACCCTGTTAATATTTTGATTTTGTCGGGTATTTCGATTTTCAATCCGGGGCGAGTTTGTCATTGTCCTATTTTGAGATTGGTTCAGTTGAGTTCTAAAAGGATTTCGACTCGTTGAAGGTTGGTCCTGGTTTCGCATATGAGCTAACCTGGTTCTGCACTCTGCCTGAGTGTGATTATACTTTCGACAGTATGTGCATTGGGGACGTTCAACCTCTGCCTTAATGTGTTGGGGGACGAAATTAGGAAAATTAGTGTTGCGTTAGCAAGTCGCAGAAGTATGTCCCCTCTTGTTGCATGTTTGGCAAACAATTGGTTGGTTTCTCCTAAAATTGTTAGTGGATGCCGCCATTGTGTGGTCGCTGTTCAATCTTTGAGATTGTTCCAAAGCGTAGCTAATGGCTGCTTTTAGATTTGAAGCCCTATGCGCTTTTACTAAGATTTTGAGGCTGGAATTTCTTATCCCATCCTCAAACGTATCCAACGCGAGTCTCTGATTTTCAGCCAGAAGATAAGTTCTGACTGCAGGATCAGGTGAACTAGCGTATGTGTCGCTGTCCAATTCATGCAGGTGGTGTGTGAGTCTATTAGCAAATCTTTCACACCTTCCTTGCTACCCTGTTTTGTTGCCACTAAGTTATTTTGGGCAGCAGACCTAGAGATTAGAGCTTTAAATTCTCCCTCTAATTCTGAAACAAGATCTTCCCAAGTTGGAACAGTTTTATATCTGATGTAGTCTCGCGCCGGCCCCTGTAATCTGGTCTTTACCACCCTTAGAATGAAAGATTTCTGATTGTCATCTTGTGCCTGTGAGAACAAAATGTCTCCACAAGAGACGAAACCCTGTTCGCGTGTTTCCGTAAGTACGGTTTCCGACGTTTCGTCCTCGCGATTTTGTATGAGCTCGGGCTCAGGTCTCTGCGAACGCGTACCCGGGTTCTTTTTAGCGCTAACGACGTGTTTGTGGAACAGACCTTCCCAAATAAGGGTAAGAAAAGGCAAAGAACTCAAAGAGGAGATCTTCATTATTGTTGTATAAGATGGCCAAGAGAAAAGATAAGAACGAAAACAAGAAAAGATACCTTCAAAGCTATGGGGAAAGCGTATTTTATTCCTAAGGTGAGAGAAGCAACCCTTTCGCCCTATGGAAAAAGTGTCTGAACCGTCCAGAGAGGAAAAGATCCTAGAATAGATTTTCCAAAGTAACGCAAACGATACAAAAGGAAAAATATCCAGCACACAAAAATGTCCAGAACAACGTTAAAGACCAAAAACTTTAAATTTGTCCGTTATTGTTCAATTATCCCTACGAAGTGTAAGAAAAATCTTCCCCAAAAAGTTGAAATAATTTTAGGAAAAACAAATGCGTAAAAAATGTATGTATGTAAAAATTAAAAAAAATGGTTATATAAGTTTATTAAAAATGTTTTCTATAAGTTGAAATAGTTTTGGAAAATATATGCATATTGTCTATGTGTAAAAATTTGATAAATGATCGTATAAATTTATTTGTAACAAGATATATTGAAATTTTGCCTAGATTATAAAGGCGAACAAATTTTCTATAGTTCACTTGATTGATTTTGTATTTACTATATTTTTATCCCATTATGGCACTTATGTGGATATTTGTATTTTTGTGATGTATATTCTCATTAGAAGAGAAAAAATATATATAAAATCAAATTTCATTTAAATCCACAAAATTTAGAAAATCAAATTTTAGGGGGTTTTTCTTGATCCCCATGTGAAAAGAAAATTTATGTTTTGTGTACAAAGAAAAAGGTACTTGAATTGAAAAGAAAAATTTTAACTCATTCTTGGCATCCCCTTTTAATTTACAATTTTCAAAAATTAAAAGAAATTTCATTTATTTTGGGGAGCCGATCACTATCACCAGAATCTTAGAATTTCACTTTTTACTTTATTATAATAAAATGTTGTACCTGTGATTTCTAGCTGCAGATTTGTTGGGTGTCCTGTTGATTGTCGTCACTGGATCTAGCTGCTTGGTGTCCTGGTGTTGTGCTCCTAGTGTTATGCTGGACAGCTTTTCCCGCTTCTCCACGGGACTCGTGGCCGTCACACACTTAGCACTTTGGTTTTTTGGAATACGCTTGAAAATAAATTTTGCTTTCACTTTTTGTTGTTAGGGGATATTGCAAGTATTATCCCGCCAGTCTTCAGTGTCCTCCTGTCAATTCCAAAAGCCTGGAGTACGTATCGTCAGCAGAACAACACGTTTGCCTTTGTGTCCTCCAGCAGTGTTCCTTTGGTAGAGGATTTTGGATCATCCTACACCAGTTTTCTCAGGTTGTAGGGGATTGTTGGATAATCGTCACAGCTTCTTCTTCTGTGGTAGATTGTTCGATAATCCTCGACCGCTGCCACCAAAATTTGTTATGGTTGGGGATTGTTGGATAATCCCACCAGGCTTCTTCTTCCGTGGTAGGGGATTTTGGGTACGCCACACCGCTGCCACCAAAATTGTTGTGATTCTTGTAGGGGTTTGGTTTCAGGAAGCGTGTCGTCTAGTCCTTAAAAGGAGAAGGGATCTCTTAAAATAGACCGCCCCTGAAAATCCCACCCTACAAAAGGGGTCGTTGCCGTGCTTCCTCATATACCTGAGGGAAGGGCTACGTCCTTGATTTCGGCCTCAGTCCTGTGTTCCGTGGGGGCCAGGTGTTGGATAAAATTAAAAGTTCGTTTTTGTTTTCTTTGATATGTGTTTATTACTTTACTCAAGATTATTCAAAGATTTTCCTGGGGTACTTCCTCCAGGGACAATAGACGATATTATACTGCGGCCCGGAGATCACTTAACTATTCCTTTATAAAGGAAAGCAAATCAAAAATTGTATCCCGAAAATACACATTTTCGTACAACAATCTCGATTTTTTGATATTTCGAGTGAGATGTTGTGTTTACATAAGATAAGAATTCAATTTCTTGAATTCTTTCGAAACTATTTCGCAGATGTGGGAATGTATCTGCTTTTGGTTATGCCGTGGCGGCAAATGTTAAGCGATAAACGAATGTTTGATTCGTTTATTGCGAATTTTGGGTCATGTTTGGGCTTTTGTGGGTTTTGATAGGATTTTAGGTTTTAGCGTATTATTGCTGGGATTTGGATGTAGGAATGGGGGGAAAAGGTGGTAGGGCTTTTTGGAGCACTACACTGAGGTGGACACAATTGGATCTTAATAATTAGCGGAATCACTATTGTCAATTTGATTTTACTTTGTTTTAATAAATTCACATGTGGTGGGGCACTCTCCAAGTTATTTCACAATCGTCTAATATATTGCAATTTTAATCAACATTTACGAACACGTACAACAATGAGGAAAAACACTAAGCCAGAAAAACAAAAGAAACTCGACCCGCATAAGGGAGTTTAAGATGGACTCAATGGTGTGAGCATCCCCCGTACGTACGTTACGGGGGATGATCGCGACTCCGTGTGCTCGACTCGGCGGTCGTAATAAGACTAAATCGAGGGTTGGAATCTGTCTCTTGATGCACCCTCGATTCGGTGGTGGTGGATATCCTCTCAGGTAAGGATATATTTTTACTTACCACAAGAGAGAGGTAAAGTCTCTCTTTGTGGAATAGAAAACCAGATCTCGTAATGAAGATCATGGTAGTATGTGTGTATGGGTGATCGTGAGATCATATTGTTCAACTCATGCGCGAAGACGATGGAAAAACAAAGCAGGAAAACGGTGAAGACAAAAGGGACGTGAAGATCTCTGTTTATGGTGTGCATTGCGGCTAAATAAATAGATGGAAACGTATCGAGGAAATGTGCTAAAAGAAAAGATGGGACGAGGACATCATAAAAGTCTTAGATGAGTGATGCCCTTGTGTAAATAGACGAATAGCCATTAGAGAAAGGTGCTAATGGATTACAATACTTTATACAATGAAAATTGTATATGGTATCTTGGGTCAGTAGCCGAACGAATCCCTTGCTTGCATTTGTATATTCAGGGTAATTCGCTTGGGGCAAAGAACGAAATTGATGATTGTTTATTCGTTTAGACGAGGGATCGTGGTCGGGTATATTCCAGCTGAACAAACAAGCTGCCCGACGCTGCTTTGGCCGTTGGACAATGGAATCGCCATCCAATGTGTATGTAAGGCATTGTTGTCAGTCGTCCCCATTTTCAAGAAAGACAACAGATCTGGCTTCAAAAACTACAGAGGAATATTATTGCCCCCAACCACATACAAAGTACTAACAAATGTCATACTGGTGAGAATCACACCGAGTTGCATCTCAACCCCCGAATGTTACACAAATCGAGACGAGAAAGTAATCGTGTGCGTGCCGCTTGTGTTTGACCCGCGCAGATATAAAAATAAAGAATTAATAAGTTCATACGAAAATGTTTAATAGTTTACGTGAAAACAAATCAATAACACAAAAAACAAAAGGACAAACAATAAACAATAAATTTAAATTTCATTAACAGTTTGATTAGCTATGCAATAGTCTCGTTGAGAAAAATAATAATATATCGCATACCTCCGAGATCCCCATTTTTTTCTTTCACTTGATTAAGCATAATCAAGAAAAAACGATAAATTGGTTTCAGTGACATTATAAAGTGCGCTGCTTCACAGCAATAATAACAGTCAAAACAAAGTAACAGAACGAAAAGTGAATCAAAAGTAATCGAAAATAATCGAAAATAAACAAAAATAAAAACAAACAAACAAATTAAAGAATAAAAAAAAAAGTGCATAACAAATCCTTTCAGTGAGGTGCGACAAAGAAACTATCAATTAAAATATATCACCTCGCAAGCGTGAAAATTGAAACAGACAATATATTGCTCATTAAGCAAGTGGTTTTTAAGGCAGCATTTGGCGCGAGGGCAGAGTCACTGATTCCTACTCGACGATAGCCAAGTTCGAGTCGGCGTACGGAAGAAATCGAGTTCGTGCTTCGTATTGCGGGTCGCCTTTGTTTTTTTTAAATGAAAACAAATTGGAAAGAACCAGTATGAACACGGAGGACGACAAAAACGCAACAACACACAAAAGAAAAGGTACACAGAAAATCTCCATTGTGACGCGAAGTAAAACCGCGAAATTAACAATGGAGAAAAAAGGCCAGCAAATGGAGGAGGACAGAGGGCGCCCCTCCCCCTACAATTTTAATATGAATGGGGCAAACAATTCGTTCGCTTCTCTTGCATCCTCAGAGTCTGAGGATGAAGAAGAGGAAATAACTGAATTGGAGGCGAAACTTGCGATGGCAAGAGCCCGTCTAGAAGAGAGACGCCGAAAGAAAAAAATAGCGGCACTCGAAAAAGAAAAAGACACGGAACAACAACAAAAGCCGAAGCCAAAAATCGGCCAACAGCAACAGCAACAGCAACAATCAACACAAAATCGACCACAGCAAGCAACACAACAGCGGCAAAGCAACAATCAGAACCAAAAAATAAAGATGCCACCGATCAACACTATAGATATTGAGTGTAAGGAATTGGTAAGTCTTTGTAAGCTAGCGATAGGTAACAATTTTGTAGTTAAAAGACTGGCTGGTAATAGGCACGCCATTCAAACCTATGCGGTGGCAGACCACGAAAAAATTAAAGAGGTCTTAAAAAGGGCCACCGCGGAATTCTACTCGTTCACGCCGAAGCAAACAAAGAGGGTAACGGTTCTATTAAAGGGTGTTGACCCTGAGGTGGAACCGGAGGCTCTGCTCGAGATGCTTCAAAAGTTGAGGCACGACGATCTCGAGTTTATCTCCGTAAAACCGTTCACTACAACCAAGGCAAGAAGGGAAAACCGCAAGCTACCCTTCTTTTTGGTTCAACTAACGCCCAGCAGCAGAATTGGTGGTCTAAGAAAGATTACAGTCTTGGATCATCAAAGTGTCACATGGGACAAGTTAAAAAAAGGCAGAGACATCCTGCAATGTGTCCGCTGCCAAAGGTTTGGTCACGCGGCGGCGAACTGTGAAATGCAGCACCGTTGCGTGAAATGCGGAAAAGACCATAAGGCAGAAGAGTGCCCTCTGGGAAAAGAAAGGGTAGAAGACAAAGCCCTTCTAAAGTGCGCAGTGTGCCGGAATGAGGGACACCCCGCTAATTATCGAGGATGTCCTAAATTCCGAGAAATAATGGCAAGAAGTGTGATCCGGCAAAAAACCACAGAGCCAGCTCGTACTACAACAATGCCCGTAACATCGCAGCGGTCGTACGCACAAGTTGCGTCGGGTGGGAGACCATCAAACCAGGCTACAACATTGGTAGCCACAAATACTCCCACACAGACTGAAACAACATCGCAAGCGGACGTGGTCACGGTTCTGCTTAATCTGCAGAGACAGATGACACAGCTGCAAAACCAAATAAACGAGATCTACTCGTACTTGCCCAATCTAAACAAAAAGTCAATATAAACCCTCTAACCACAACATCAATAAAAGCTCTTGTCGTGAATGTAAATTCACTAATAAGAACTGAGAGAAGAGCCAATCTTTTCAACCTGTTGCAAGTTGAACGGCCTGATGTACTTCTGGCGGGGGAAACAAAGTTAAACCAGAGACACAAGATATGGCATAAAAACTACGATATTATACGAAGAGACCGACCTAACTCCTCTCAAGGGGGGGGTGTCGCAATCTTTATTAGAAAAGGGATCCCTCATAAAGTTATATACAGTGGAGAAGTGCGCAGGTTCCGGGTGCTGGAAGCCTGTATCGTACGCATACCCCTTCAGCAAGGAAGGGGTTTGTATGCGATTGCGGTCTACGCACCTGAGGAGCACCAACATAATCTATTTATAGCAGAGCTCGAGACTCTCTTCCGATGCTTACAATTGCACCTGGGCAAAAATTACTTTATTCTAGGGGGAGATATGAACGCCAAGCATAGAAATTGGGGAAATTATATATCTAATGCCAGAGGAAATCAGTTGGCTGGCTGGTTAGATCAGTTTCATATTGAATATAGAACTGACCTGCTAGCTACCGAATATCCATCGTTCCCTAGAGGTAGATCGTTCTTAGATATCTTGCTAATCGACTCACGACTGAGAATACTTAACACCAATAGACGAAACACAAACTGTTTACGGACAATTGAATACGATAGTGACCACTGTGCATTCACGGCAGTAATGGAGCTTCCGAACGAGCTCGCAGATCTGGAGGAATTCGTGATCCCGCAACCCTATAACTACGGGGCAATGCGACGGCCGCGGTTCACCAGATCATTAACAAGAGAACTTCGTTCGATTGACTTTAATCTGCCAGTAAACAGAAACCTGACTAATGTCGAAATCGACAAATACATTCAACAAATGGACGAAACCGTAAAACGAACAATGGACAAAACAATTCCCAAAACAACAGTTACAGATCGCACTACCATGTACAGAAACGCAACAATAAACGCACTCCACAGGCAAAAGAGCAGACTGCTATCGAAATTAAAACAATTACACAGACAGTTTACAGACAGACAAGACCAGGAGATAATATCACTGAAATCCCGATTAAAAAACCTCCAACAATTACTTAAAGCTAATTATAGATTAGCAACAAATTTGTATTGGAACAACAGAATTCGAGCTATAAAAACTAATAACCCGAATATGTTCCCACAAATAAATAAAATATTCAGGAGAAATAATCAAAACGAGATTCAGTGTCTCCAAATTCCACGTACTGAGGTAAACAAGCAGCTGCTAACCAACATTGGCATAGATACAGAGAACGCTATTTTCAATAGTGAGCTCTTCGTGATCGAAGATCCTTTGGAAAAGGTGAAAGCTTTGGGAGCTGTCTTTCAGGAAATGTACAAGGTGAATGAAAGCATTCATCGAAATCACGACCTGGAGGACAGAGTTCTACTCAATCACCTGCACCTCCGGAATGAAATTTCACTTTGGCAATCGGAGAATCCGGGTTTTACCGAATTCAGTGAAGATAATCTGTCAATTGACATTAATGCCAATGGTGTAGTGGCTAATAGCCTTCTAATAACAAGGGAAGGAATCCAGAGTATCTTCGACTCATTAAGAAGCAAAAAGTCAGTGGGAATAGATGGAGTACCTAACATCGTACTCAAGAACCTGCCCCCAATGGCAATAGATATATACACGGTCCTGTTTAACAACGCGTTGAATAATGCATATTATCCCGCGCGTTGGAAAACGGCTATCATTCAGCCCATCCCAAAAAAGGGCAAAGACTGTACAAACCCAAGGAACATGCGTTCGATAAGTTTACTCCCAAGCATCAGTAAAGTATTTGAAAAAATCATTAACAAAGCTCTGCTAAAATGGGTAGACGACAATAGCATTATTCCAAATAACCAGTTTGGCTTTAGGGCGGGTCATGAAACCACACATGCCGCAGCTAAACTGGTCTCCGACATACAATGGAATAAATGTAGGAACCAATGCACAGGTGCCTGTCTGATCGACTTGGAGAAAGCCTTTGATACCGTCTGGATCGAAGGGTTGTATTACAAACTGGTCAGACATGGCATACATAAGCCTTTACTATATGTACTTTACGATATGTTAAAGGACAGGAGGTTCGTGGTCAAAAGTGGTAATGTGACCTCTAATAAAACGTATAATATCAAGAATGGCTTGCAACAGGGGGCGGTACTCTCTCCGATTCTTTTTAACATTTACATTAGCGACTTATTAGATGCACTTCCGCAGGCTATTGCGTACGCAGACGATCTCATAATTTACAGAACAGCTCCGAAAGTTGCGATCATAAATAGATTAATACAGCGAGACTTCAACAAAGTGCAGCGCTATTGCAATGACTGGAAACTTAAGATCAACTTCCAGAAATGTGAAGCCATCCTATTTAGAACTCCATTATATAAAGCCACGTACGACACAAGGAAAAACTGGCGAAAGCTAGTTATCGTGGGACCGCATGGAGATAAACTGGAAACCAAGAGTTTAGTTAAATACCTGGGCATCTGGCTAGATCAATATCTGTATTTCAACAGACATGTAGAGGCTGCTTTGCTCAAAGCGAGGAAAACTTTTGCTATGACAAGGAGGCTATTTCACAGTAGCCAACTTGACAGCAAGGTAAAAGTCATATGCTACATGACGCTAATCAGGCCAATGCTCATATATGGTTGCCCAGTATGGTTCAACATAGGTCCAAATTTGATGGAAAAGATTCGGGTGTTCGAAAGAAAGTGTCTCAGAAGTTGTCTCAGATTATATCGGACACCGGAATCGGACTATAAAAAGTATTACTCAAATGAGACTTTATATAATGAAGCGTACATAAATAGGGTGGATAATTTTATGATTAAATTAATCAGAGGACATATTGCGAGAGCAATAAGCTCGTCCAATGACCTAATTTTCGGGGCCTATTATCCAAACACCTTGTACTATGAGAGCGTGCGTCGCAACGGCTTTGTTCCACCAGAGGCGTTCCTTGACTTGGATATGAAAGGGCTTATACAGGATAGATCCGGAATTCCGCTGATCTATCATGTAAGTAGATCATCTGTAGACGGGCGATTGTGCTACGACCGGGAAGTAGCGCGCACCGAAGAACAGTTCCTGCGCTTCAGTAGGGCTATCTCCCACAGAGACCGGGACGATAGTATTAGACAGCGTCAACAGTTCTGGTGGTTGAATGGCATATAAAGACCTGGATACCAAAGTCAGTATAGAATCATACTATCATCAGCTAGCTTACATAGACTTAGCTTTTCTAGAATTAGGGTAGTATAAGATTTAAGTTAAGTTAGGTTAAGTGCTTTTACATAAAAAAAAAAAAAAAAAAAAAAAAAAAAAAATATGTATATATATTAGGTAAGTTAAGTAAGTTAAATTTTAAGAAAAAAAAACAAAAAAATTGACAAAGTTTTTCAAATTTTTCTTTGTATTTCAACTAATTATCAGTACTGCCACAAAGTTCTGTCGCCGAAAGGCAAATTATACAAATGTTAAGTAATGTTTAGCTTAGAGCGTCTGCGAAGGACCAGTAAGTTATTATATAAGATAATTAAGCTAGAATTTAAGCATTTTTTGTCTAGCCTTTAATTTAGAAATTAAGAATATAAAAAGAAAAATAAAAAATGTTTTAAAAATGAAAATGAAAAATAAGGCATTGTTGTACACATGTAAGGCTGGGAATAGCCAACTCAAGGTTAAGATTCCCCGATTATGCGGTTACATTATATGTGAACCGATAAGTTTTCTTTGCAGGGATATTGTGTTTGGCCTTGGTGAATTCCTTTCAGAAGATAATTATGATGGGTAAGTACTTGATAAATTCTTTCAGAGAATTTATGAAATGCATTCGATGCGTGGATGACGGAATTCTTATAGGGAGTTTAATGCAATGCGCTAGGTGCATTAATTTCTTACGGAAAGGAAAGGTTTACAGGTGTTAACGCAGTTGTGTTAGCGAAACGATAAGATTATGGGAGCTTCAGGACTGGAAGCTTTTAACGTAATTTGGGAAGGTAAGTAGTGGCGTTTGCGGGAACCGCCACAGGCCTTTTACTTAAAACCCAAAATATTAAACAAGAGACCACGCTATCTATCAATTAAAACAAATATCCAAACAGAAATTGTAGCGTTAATGGTGAATATATGACGGACAATTCTCAGAAACTGTGCGTTACATTTAGAAGAATGCCAGTAAAATAAACAAATACATTTAGATGACATGATTTACGAAATAAACGGCCAAGGATCGTACTTTAATAAAATGTATATCTTCATTCATTAATCATTTCTACTATTTTATTACAGAATTTTTGTTTTGAAAAAAACGTTGTGACACCCTGTAAAATTCCTTATCTTGGCACCCTTTTTGCGCTCGCATGGTTTTTTAGCGAATATGAAAAATACAATGAAACATGTATTTGCCATTTATATTTATACTTCACTATTCGTATATTGTATTTTATATTTCACTTTTCTATCCCGAATGACTTGTAGACTCCAACAAAATCCCCTTAGCGCACTTTGTTGAAGACAAAATTATGTTAAATCTTAAATCTGACTTGGGTTTGATTCCATATTTTTCCCATTACCCATTTTACCGTGACAGCCTCCTTAGAACCCGTGAATCATAAAGTTAACCTTTGCACGTGAATTTAAGCGATCTTCAACTATTCAATGCCAGTTAAAGAACCCCACCCGCAATACGTAACATAACAACAATGTGTCAGCGGATGTGCAAGTAATTATTTAACCGTGTTTCCGCTCCTGCAAATCATGTCAATTAGCCCATTTCGCCCAAGGTTGCCACCAATTGTTTAAACAATCAATACTCGACTTAGCACCAACTAAACCAAATAACGCTCTTTTCAAGTACTTCCAATTCAACCTAGTTTCCAGTAAAGTACTCTCCGCAATTAGAGTCAAGCACCCAGACAATTGAACTTGTTTCCCTACATGTCGCTTCCCTGGAGCTAATCGGCGATAACTCTGGCAGTAGTTACTACATAAATTAGAAGCCCCACATACCTTATCAATTTTCTTCAGCCCATATAAAAACCGGCTGCAAACCTGCTGCATGCAGAGATTCTTCTACGTAGGCAGTCAAATATGTGGTTCGGAAAGGTGACAGTGTTTTTGGCAATCTCCACATTGGTTATCGGAGCTTGCGTAAATCCTAAATCCGACAAACCGAAATTAGACGGCCGAATAGTTGGCGGTTACACAATTAACATCACCGACGCACCCTTCCAAATATCACTCCAGACATCTTCGCACATCTGTGGTGGTTCAATTATATCAAATCAGTGGATACTGACTGCAGCACATTGCACATTGTAGGTTCAATCCAATGTTGTATAGCCGCATTTAAATATTTTTTCACTTTTAGTGGAAAGACTCCTGAACGCCTCAGCGTCCGCATGGGCTCATCGCAATCAGCCACTGGAGGGACGATGATGAAGGTATCAAAGATAATCCAGCATGAGAAATTCAATTACTCCTCAGTTGACTTCGATTATGCACTTTTGCAATTAGCAACAGAAATACCATTCAGTGATGCAATGAAGCCTGTAAAACTCCCAGACCACGAGGATACATTTTTGGACGGAGATTTGTGTCTTGTGACCGGCTGGGGTAACACCCAAAATAAAAACGAAAGTGGCAAGTGGCTGCGAGAAGCAGAAGTGCCAATATTTAATCAGGAGCTCTGCTTCCAAAGATACAAAATGTTTGGTGGCGTGACGGAACGGATGATTTGTGCAGGCTTCTTGGAAGGCGGGAAGGATGCTTGCCAAGGTGACTCCGGAGGACCTTTGGTTAACAAGGACGGTGTGTTGGTTGGTATTGTTTCCTGGGGGTATGGTTGTGCTAAACCTGATTATCCTGGAGTATATTCCCGTGTAACAAAAGCTCGAAATTGGATACGCAGCCAAAGCGGAGTTTGATGTCATTGATATCAACAAGAAACAACACCTTAGCTAATTATTTCATTGAAATACAATAAGTAACAAAAACAAATATTACTTCCGGTTTCAAGACGTTGGTGTAGTTGAGTAAACAGACAATTGTTTTTATAAGTTAAAACACGGGTGTGCAAGAAAGTCACGCTCTTAGGACGCAGCATTTTCTGGGCATATTGTGATTCTCTTTACAGGCAATATCAATCCTGAGTGGGTGCAGTGTTGGAAACATTTCTGGTTTCCTTTTCACAACTCACCCTTCTTTTGTGCATATTGATTAACCCTAACAAAGAAACAGAATATTCATTGCACGTGACAACTTGCATAAGTGCGATAGCGTGGCAGTGAATCAACACAGCTTCCCTCCTAGACAAAAAGCTTACTCGATATTACATGAAAGATTCGAGTGAAAGGAAATAACTTGTATGACTGCTATACATCAGGACATTGAAGAAAGTTAAAGTATGGAAGATTTAATGAAGATAGCCATTGTGTAATTAGTGAGTAGTTAATTAGAGCACCGAAAAATAATATAAATTATAAAAAAGATAAAATATACAACACATAGGCTGAAAAGTCTTGGGATTTTTAAAGAAAACAAGCGTTTTGGGGATAAAGTTATATATATTCGTCAACATAGTTGCCATCGCGGGCGATGCACTTGGTATAGCGATTTACCAATATTTCGATGCCCTTTCTGCGTCAAGGCTGTCTGTTACAAACGCCCAAGGCTTCGAAATAGCCATCGATTTCTTCGATGACTTCCCCATTCGATCTGAATCTTTTTCCCAATCAAGTCACCATTTGAGGCTTGGGAACAGATGAAAGTCGCTGGGGGCCAAGTCTGGAGAATACGTTAGCTGAGTAACCAATTCAAGCCGTAATTGGCCCAACTTGGCCATCGCTTTCAAGGACGTGTGGGGCGATGTAATGTCGTGATGGTACATGCGTTTTTTCTTTATTTCGTAGTTCAGTTTGTCAAATAACGCTGCATAATACTCGCCTGTAACCGTTCTTCCCTTATGCAGGTAATCGACGAAGATTATGCCCTCATCATCATCATCATCGGCACTACAACCGGGAACCGGTTTTGGCTTTATTTAGCAAGTCCTGAGGCTTGTTAAATTTTCCATAATGATTTGTTTTTTTTTTCGGGCAAGGTCATTAAGTCTTGCGCCAGAGGCTCCCCGACGGGGAATCGAACCGCGTTACTGGCGGATATACTAGTCACTATACTGTCGAGGAGCCATGCACATCCCTAAACACAGGGGGTATAACCTATCGCGGAGGGGGGGAGGAGCGAACATACAGGGCAAAGTCTGCTTTCAACCCGGGGAATGGAGAATTTAATATTGTATAATATAAGTCATTACTCTACCCCAATTCCAGGTAAGTTGGTAAAATATCAGCAGAATGACAAATTCATAAAGGTGTAATTATGATGGGAGCGAACACACAGGGCAAAGTTATCCTTGTCCCTGCTCCATCCAAGTTAACATCCAGTCTCCACATGGCACCCCTGGATAGCTACTTGGGCACTCGCCAAGTAGTGAACCAATGCATGCAGCGACATCCTGAGATAGGTTGGCGCAGGGCTAATAACCTTGCCTGTAAAAAGAAATTACTATGGCAAATTTAACAGGCCTCGGATATGGATCGGATACACGAAGACGACCACGGAAACGAAAATGGCTAAACGATTTAAGAATTTTCTCATGGAACGTCCACTCACTATACAGAGCTCGAGCTGCACAGCAGCTAACCGATACCCTGTCCGAATATAAGACTGAAATAACAGCATTACAAGAAATAAGGTGGACGGGGAGTGGTGTTATTCAAAGAAACGAGTGACCTTTATTACAGTTGTCATGCAAAACACCATGTGTTCGGGGTAGGCTTTCTAGTCAGCCAAAAACTGAAGCCTGCCATTATCGGCTTTAATGCAATAAACGAAAGAGTATGCACTCTTCGCGTGCGAGGCAAGCTTAAGAACATAGGCCTCATAAACGTTCACGGACCTACAAAGGAGTCCCCTGACGACGAAAAAGAAGAATTCTACGAGAACGTCGAACGGGCCCTCAATGCCTGCCCAAGATACGATGTGAAAATCCCCCTCGAAGAGCTCGACGGCGGGAGAGCTCCTGGGGTCAGAATGCCGGCCGTAGAAGAGAAATGGACACGCCTTAAGAATACTGTCATTAGTACTGCCAACTCCATCTTAGGCAGTAGTCATAGAGATCGGAGCGACTGGTTTGATGATGAGTGCAAACTAGCGACTGAACGTAAGAATGCTGCATACCGCGAAATACAGTAGTCTCATAGGACGCGGGTACGCGAGGGGAAATACAAAGAGCTCAGAAGATCTGAAAAAAGGCTTCACAGACAAAAGAAAAGTGTCTGTGAAATAGAGAAAAGTAGAGAGCGGGGTCCGCACCAGGCGCGAAAGTTCTACCAAATAATCCGCAGTATGACGCGGTACACACTACGCTACACTTACTGGAAGGATAAAGAGAGTAATCTGATCACCGATCCAGAAAGCATTCTGGAGCGATTGGAAATGCACTCCAATGAATTGCTAAATGGTCAGCTCACAGGAGAATTGAAGGCTTCATCAATGCAAGATCAAGAACAAATGCTGCCACCACCAAGCATTAAGGAAACAGTAAAAGCCACAAGACAGCACAAATCAAATAAAGCCCCCGGAGCTGATGGCATACCAGCTGAGTTGATCTAACAAGGACGGACAGCGTTACATCACGCAATTCATGAGATGTCGGAAGATTGGCGTCGTGGTATAATTTGCCCCATACATAAGAAGGGAGATATCACAGTATGGAGCAACTATACCATTGCTGAGTACCGCCTATAAGTTACTCTCCACTATCCTACAAGATCGGATAGCCCCACACGCTAAAGCCATCATTGGTCGATATCAGTGTAGCTTCATCCCAGTGAAATCAGTGATTGATCAGATATTCACCCTTAGGCAGGCGATGGAAAAATATCTGGGATTTAAGATTCCATTATATCATCTATCTTTAAGACCGCCTACGACGGCGTAGCCAGGGTAAAACTATATAATGCCATGAGAGAGTTCGGCATTCAAAACAACTTACGACTTTGTAGGTTGACCATGATCAACGTAACTAGTCAAGTAAAAATAGCGCGATTGCTACCCAATCCAATAAACATCTTTAATGGACTCCGACAAGGGGACGGTCTGGTCTGCCTCCTCTTCAGCCCGGCATTGGAGAAAGCAATCCGTGACTCTGCCGTCACAACTAGAGGGAATATTATCACCAAGTCCAGCCAGATACTTGCCCACGCATATGACATCGACATCATCGGTAGAACCGAATCGGCTGTACAGGAATCTTTCACCCAGATCGAGCAGGCGGCACATTAATGTGGGGAAAACTAAGTACGTGGTGGCAACTTCCGATGACAATATGGAAGAACAAATACGCGAACGGCTGATCAAATCCAACAAAGCCTACTATGGTCTATCAAGGCTCTTTAAATCCCAAAATGTATCCAGAACATCCAAGCTACTGCTGTACAGGGTCTTACCAGTCCTCATGTATGGGTCCAAGACCTGGGTGCTCAATAAAAGCCACTCTGAACTCTTAGCCGCTTTCGAGAGGAAGGTCTTAAGGATAATTGTTGGGTCCGTATGTGAGGGAGGACGATTCCGGAGACGCTACAACCATGAGTTGTACGCGATCTACCTTGAAACCAATGTTGTAAGAAAAATCAAGCTCGGTAGACTCCGGTGGGCGGGACACCTAGCTCGAATAAGCGAAGAGGAGCCTGCCCGGAAAGTTCTTTGTGGCAGGATGTATGGAAGGAGACTGTGCGGCAGAAATGTCTGCGATGGAGGGATGGCTAGACCAGGGCGTCCAGAGCCTGGAAGTGCGAAACTGGATGACATCGGCTCGAAATCGAGACCGGTGGAGAGATTTGTTAAATAAGGCCAAGACCGCACCCCGGTTGCAGTGCCGATGATGATGATAACTTTCCGGCCGAACGTTGGTCTTTTGGCAGCTTTGGTCGGCTTTCGTGGCCTTCCAGCCACTCTGCACACCGCCTATTGGACTCAGACGTATGGTAATGGACACTTGTTTTATCCATCGTCACAAAAAGTCCGCTCGATTACGCTGCAATAACGCCAAACCTGCCGTTGAATCATCAACGCGCTGCTGGTTTTGGTCAAGGGTCAGCAATTTTTTTTCGAGATGCCCACGGCCTCAACTGATCGTAAAGTGAAGTTACCACATTTCGACGAGCGTGACGCTGAGAGAGCAGAGGCGTGGTCTCTTTTGGTTGTCCTGTATGTAAAATGAAATACCGAATTTTCATCCTAATTCCAATCAGTCACTATTCAACAGTCGTAGAGGGTAGTTACGCCGCCGTACATTAAAGTCGAGTCACATCTCAACCATCAAAGCGTTCGGGCACGCCGCTTAATAACTCGACACTTTCGATTAGGACAAGTTGGAAATAAAGTTTTGGCTGGGGAATATCGCTCTGACGTGGATATTTCGAATGATAACTATAAATTGTTATTTTACTATACAAACAGTAGTTATTTTCTTGAAGAATGCTTAGATTCAATCTTCTTGGTTCATATTTAATGTTTGAATGTACTTTCGTAAAATTGTGAACGTATCACAACTAGCAGACCTGTTAGTCATCGCGATAATGTAAACCAAATGAAATTAAAATAAAAAGAACTCCTAAACCAAAAAAGAACCACGAGTGCATTTTAATTTTTATTTTCTCTTGGATTCACGGTGACAATTTTCGGATCAAGTGTCGGGGATTAAAGTGAACTGCGCGCCCGTGTCTGGCGCAACTACTTCGAACCCCACACGTCTTCGGTGATTGTGCGGCACATCTTAAATACACTAAACCACCGATATACTGTTGTTCTCGAAGAAGCTGATGTGGGATAACATTTCTGCCACCATTGCAATGACTGTTCAGAAGTTTTTCCCATAAAAAACAATGTTTGAACAATATGCGATATTCCTGTTTATCCATTTTTTTAGGAAGACGAAAGTAGCGTCGCTCAAACGACTGTAACTTGTTAACGATTAGACAAAATGTCGTGAAACTTCATAGTCGCGAAACTTCATCCTATCACAGAGATAGAGATTATCTTTAAAGTAACTTAAATACCGGGGAGTGGGGAACTAAACAAAGATGGATAGACAATAGTATAAGTGGTAGGATGGGGATGGGCGGGGATAGGCCGGAGGCTAAGATGTGAGTATGAGTGTGGATTATAAGGGTGTAGGGGGTGAGAGAGATGGGGTTGTGGCGTTTCTAGCAGATACACATGACTAATAGTGAAGAATAACACCACCAAAAGCACATCCATTAAAGCCGTATACCATTGCACTAATATAGCATTTCCACATCAGTCGAATGTACGTGAGTTTAGAAATCGAATTCGTACAAGCGGCAGTGGCCTGATGCGTTGACCTTTAGTTCTACCATATATCTTAGTGATTCTAGCCGTGATAGCGTCGGTTCGAATCACACGCTCTTCACTATCGTCGCAAACGCTATAACTGGTGACCCCGACTTGATCTGTGTACACACTTTCCCATAGTAAACAGAACTTCACGGGTACGATCACGACTTCCGCATAGAGCACCGGCACACTCGCCTGCTTCGAAGTTCTCTCGCTCGCTCGTTTCTCGCTCCGTCGTTCGCACACGAAGTTGATCTTAACAAAGTTACTGAGGAGGGAGTAGGGTGGCGTTCCTATCAGATACACACACAATACACAAGCAAATAGTTAAGAACACCGAGAGAAAATCGAATAAAAGAAAGCATCAGAGCCGTAGACCATAGCGATAACATAATGTGACGCATATGCCAATCAGTACTAGAATATTCGAGAAAGTCCGAAACAAAGTACTAGAATATTCTAGAAAGTAGTGGAAATCTGGAGACTATGAACAGTAGAACATTCAAGACTATGGAACGGACGGAGACGAAACGCCGAATCCGAATGAGGAAACGGTATAAATACGTCGCACACAGATCATGGAGATAAGTAAGAACTAAGAAGTAAGCAGTAAGGAAACGATAAGTACGGAAGTGGTAAGTAAAGAAATCGTTAAGTGTACGGTAAAAGTAACGGTTGTTATTAACGGACTGGCTCCTCGATAGTATAGCGGTTAGTATACCCGCCTGTCACGCGGGAGATCGGGGTTTGATTCCCCGTCGGGGAGCCTCTGGCGCAAGACTAAATGGCCTTATCCGGAAAAAACAAATCATTATGTAAAATTTAACAAGCCTCAGGACTTGCTAAATAAGGCCAAGACCGGTCCCCGGTTGTAGTGCCGATGATGATGATGATTAACGGACTAATAAAGTGTTACATTAATTCACAATCGATTTAACGGCTCTTATTTATTAAAAATAATTAATCCAGCCAACCCTAAGCTCGCTACAATAACAATTCCACATCAGTTGAGTGTACTTGAGTTTAGAAATCGAATTCGTACACGCAGCAGCGGCCTAATGTGTTAAGCATTGGTTCGATTTTTGGTGATGCGATAGCGTCAGTTCGAATCAAACGTTCTTCACTATCATCGCAAACGCTATAGGGTCAGGAGGGGTAAGAGAGGAGACGACGTTTGAGAGTGGGAGAGGTGAGATTGCAGTCAAAGAAGGTGGGGTAAGAGTTTTCCCACCGCAGCATTCTCGAAATGGATTCATTAGAGCCGTCAGAAGTGTGATGGGCGGGCAAATAGAAGAGACGAGGGTTTCACAGGTTTCGGGGGTTAGTGTAAAATATACTGGGGGAGAAGAGGCTTGGGCTACTGATTGAATTTGAGAGAAGATGGTGGATGAAGAGGATCTCGGCCTGAATTCTGCGCTCAAATGTGTTAAGGTTAATTAGGTGGAGACGGCTTATGTATGTGGGTAGAATCAGAGGATTTTCCCAATTCAATTCTCGGAGGGCAAAACGCAAAAAAAAAACGATTGTGCACGCTTTTGATCCCGCGAATATAGGACGAGTAGTGAGGAGACCAGACCTGACTAACATATTCAAGAAGGGGACGAACAAAGGCTATATAGAGCGATCGGGAAACGTAGGGATTAGAGAATTCTTTCGACCAGCGTTTACACAAAACGAAGATGAAGTTTACTCCCTATCATATAAAATGTCAAAGTCACGAATCGGTTGTACAGATGATATCTGTTGGTTGAGTAAGAAATACGAACATAGTGGGGAGGGTGATCGTTTACGGGAGAAGGTGATTGAGTGACATTTAGATAAGCTGCAATAAATGCGGTCAAATGTATGTGATTTCTTAAGGGATGCAAGAAATACTGCAGTTCATCCAACCTGCCAATGATATACAAAGGAGACGTGAAAAGTTGTAACCATAGCCGCATATCGCTTAAACTAAACATAAACATGATCGGAGAGATCTGGAGTTTCCCGAATTGACTGACGAACGGTGCCCTGATCGCCCCATGTGTGTGGCTTGTGCACAAGCCTAGCCACTAGAAGAGCTGAGTACTCGGTGTTTTTCTAATATAACGAATTAAGCACAGATTAAACGATTTTCGCAGCGCAATAATTGCAGAATTATTCATTTTGCAACAGTCATGCGTACACCCTGCAAATTTCACTCCCACGAGACGCTCCATGAGGAATTTCCCAGAACAGGGCTTTTTATGTTTTTGGTTTTCACTAGGAAGGCGGAAATCTGATCTTGTGGGGGGGGGGGGGGGGGGCCCGTGGGGCGTGGCTTGTGTGTTCAGGGTCGATGCGGCCAGTATAGTGATAGTCTAATTGGGTGTGTGTGAGTGTTAAGGAATAGTCAGGGTTGAAAGCCGTTGAATCGACTAAAAATTACCAACCCTGGCCGAGCTTCATAAGATGATGGAGTCGCGCTGTCGCAGCATGTCCTATTGAGACCGTTCCATTTGGGGGAGCATGTTTATTATGTCATCGAGGGAACCATCGCCAAATGCCAGCAAATAGTGCCGAAAGTGGTCGTGTCTGATACCGCCCATTATAACGGACTTCACCATCCTTTTTATCTGTATGGCGAAAATGGTACCACTAGCCTGTCCGGTAGAATGCTCCGCCGCATCCCTACCCACCACAATGACCTGCTTCACGTGGGAAACAAATCTTGTGGTATCACAACACAACACTTCGTAGGACTCTTGTCGCTGGAAAGCGTTCCTTAGGCGTCGTTCAAGCTCCAGGAACGCGCCGTGTGTCGCCTTACTGATCAGGCGGTATACTTCACCACCTAACCTCGCAGGCAACTACCTAAGGAAGCGTTCTTCCTCCTTCTTCGCCAATGAGCTATGGGCCCTTTTGTAACTATCTATGAACATTTGGAATGGGGGTGGGAGCGAACATACAGGGTAAAGTCTTCGATTTCAACCCGGCGAAGGCCAAGACGATCCTTGTCCTTGTCCAATTCAAGTTGACATGCAGTCTCCACGTGATACCCATGGATAGCTAGCTACTTTGCCACCCGGACAAGTAGTGAACCAATGCATGCAGCGACATCCTGAGAAAGGTTGGCACAGAGCTAATAACCTTGCCCAGAAAAACTCTCTGGTCATGCAAGAACTTGGCGCGCTGAATATGCGCATTGCAGTCATTTCTAGCTCTCTTAAATTTTTTCCGGTTTTCCTCAGTATTGTTTGATTTATACACCTCAACTCTTTAGCCTTAATGGCTTCTCTGCACCCGGTATCGAACCACATATTTCTATTGGGTTTGTTACTCCTTACTCTGTGTTAAATAAAGGTTCGCATGCCAATTAGATTCGTGTCTGTCAAAGTGTCCGCTATAGGGTCAACATCGTTATTGAGGAAAAATAACGACCAATTTAACCTCCAAAAAAATCGTTAAGGCCTTCCCAGTTGGCTTTCTCGTAGAACGATATTGTTCTAGTGGGACCTTTCTCGTTAACGTTGCTGTTGGTTGGAGCAAACTTAGTTGACACGACACAGTGGTCTGAAGTGCCCAACGGCGAAGCAACTTCAATTGTGTATTTGTTCGGGTGGGAGGTGAGAAACAGGTCCAGTGTGTGGCGAAATGACCATATATATCTGGTACCCGTGTTGGCTCATTGACAAGTTGAGTTAAGCTATTTGAATCAGAAAAACGTTGGACATATTGACCTTCAGGTGTTGTGTGTCCGGAGTGGCTAAGCCACTGAGAGCCATGCACATTAAAATCACCCGCAATAACGATTTCAGTGTACGGATGTAGTCAAGATCCTATCGATAGAATCAGAGAGGGCATCAAATTCGTTAAAGGATGCGTTTCTAGCCAAGGTTGAGCTTCTGTAAAGAAAGCGGTAATGTATGATATGCTTACGAACGTGAAGTTTTAGCCACGAGAAATTAAAGTCTGGGTTGGAACAGAGCTCATATTGTGGCAGAAGCTGATAAGCAATATCATTTCGTATGCATGTGGCCATACCACGATGTGGAAAGACCAGAGGCACTAAGTTATATCCAGGTAGATTAAAATCGGAAATATCTGTATTGGTAATTACCTGGGTTTGCATGCCAATTAGATTCGTGGATGCAATTGTGCATGCTCCCGACATAATCGTACGCATATTTAGAACATATAGAAGTCCCGAAACCGTTGATAATAAATATCGGGATTTGTGGAAAGGTATCTTCCTACATTACGTCAGGTGTTTTGGATATTTCACTGAAGATTGTCGACCAATATCATAACCGCATTTGTGTGTCACCGCGAATCTTAACATATATTCGAATGTACCTAAAAATGCTGTGGTTCATGTGTATTCCTGGAAGTTAATTAAACCTCACATGGTTGCAATTATTCAGAATGTTATATTTCCAATAATGTTCTTCACGGAGTCTGATCAAGACCTCTGGGAAAACGACCCGCATGAATTTATTCGAATAAATTTCAACATTTTTGAAGATTTTGTTTGCCCAGTTCCTGCAGCACAAATGTTTCAACACTCATCAGGTAAAACGCGGAAAGGAATTCTACCGAAAACTATGAGAATCATGATGCAGGTTATTACATCAGCAAAGGCTGATGATAAACAAGAGGATGGAGCACTTCATGTGAATGGAACTCTGGCAGATGTGCTTCTGGAAACGAAGATACCGTGGTCAAGTGGAATATGCTTACCACATATATATTTCCTGAGTTTCAATCGGACTGGACATCTACGAGCCCGTACTGGTTAGGTGGTTCATTACTCTTGTGAAAATAAACTAACTTCTACTTTATTTAAATAATTTTCTCTTGTAATCGGCGGAAAATATGATAAAATAATGAATATTTTTTATTTTTCCCATCTTACAACTCCAACACATTTTGCGTTTCATTCGAGTGGAACGCGTATGGATTTACGATCCAAATTAGAACTACGTCCAAAGATTCATCGATGACATAGAGGGATTCACGATCCAAAAGAGAACTACGTCCAAGAAGTCATCGATGACATAGTTGGATTTACGATCCAACTTACACTTCAACGTTAACATACAAGTCGAACAATAACCTAAAGAATAATATTGATATCAACATTAGTAACCGAAAAACTAGTTATGGTCGATCGTATTGTTAACCTGTAAAGTTTTAGGTATCGACCTTTTTTAGTTCAGTGCTTTTTTTGTACGTAATGAGATGAAAGTTTCTTGTTTTGTTTACTGTCTCGTCGAGGATTCTCGACGCAGAATATTTGGTCCTTCGAGCCGGATTTGAATTATCAATTATAATTGAAAATACACATGCATATAATAGATTCAAATATAATTGATAATTCAAACCCACTAACAGAGTCAATAAGCCAATTAAATATTGCCACCTTACCTTAATACGAGGGAAGTTCGGTTGTTTAAAAACTGACAGAAATTAGATAGTGAAACAGCTTGGAAAATGTTGGTTCAATGTTAAAAACGGTTGGATTCTTTTTTGTACAAAGACCAAAAGGTGATGATTTTTCCAAGAGGAAAATAAAGTTGAATTAAAATCAAATACTCTGCGTCGAGAATCCTTGACGAGACAGCAAACAAAACAAGAACTAATGTGTATCATGGCGTATTAAAAAACAACGCGTCGAACAATGAAACAACAAAGAACAATGAATATCAAATTGCATTGAAAATTTACTTTATTATGTGAACCGTCACCGATTCAATAGTTGACTTACACACTTCCATCTCATTACGTAAAAAAAAGCACTGAACTAAAAAAGGTATCGATTGTACCAAAAAACTTTACAGGTTAACAACACCATCGACCATAACTAGTTGAAAAAAACAAAAACTGTGTTTTGATCAAAAACTGTCAAAAAGGTACCGAAAGCACCGTATATTCCTCCGCACCCCAACAGCAACTTCGAACTCTTCTTGATTGAAAACACCGGTTGATCATTCCAAACAACAGGTTTCTCCACCTTGTCTTATTGAACCGTTGTTGAGGTAAATAACCAGAGTCTGTCTCTTTCGAAAACGCTGAAGAGCAGATGTTGTTGTTTTCCCTGGAGTTGCAGATGACGATGATCGTTGGTGTAGTTTATCGTCATCAGGTTGTTGGATTAGATTTTGTTATTGGTGTTCTTGTTGATATTGATGTTTATGTTGATGAACATCGGACTTATAATCAGTTTTGATATCGCATTCATTTCCGGTTATTTGTAAATGAATGGACGAGAACTCATTTTCTTTTCTTTCTAAATGTGGAGTTCTACCAGATATAAGTGGTGATATGGGAGTTGTTTGCTCATGTTGCTGTACTGCAACACACTAAGTGCAAGGATAGTGGGTTTCTGGTTAGAAACATGGGCAGACACAGAAGAGAAATTGCATCTCAAGCCGCGAATATTTCACAAATCAACGCGAAATTCCCGCTCCATTTAAATGGCCCTACACAGAAAACCAATACCGCCTCGGGAAAGGATGCAAGTCGGAACCAGCAAGAGATAGGCGAAAGCAACCACTACGGGTGTGTGGGGGTTCTTTAAGTCATTTCCAAAGAACCACCCATTCCCTTTTACCTGTATCCCACTTACCAGGCAAGTGTCTCTACTTACCTGCAAATGGACAGCGTAAGCTACCCTGCAGCATCTTCCACCTGAAAGCAAACCTGGCATGCATAGCATTGAATTTTTCTGATTCATAATATATGAACCATTCCATACCCCCTATCGTCTCAGCACGTCAGCAATCATAATCGATAAGCACACGCTGGCCAGCGTATTGTTGACACAGCTGCAGCCGATATTCTTCCTACGGTTCATAATTAAATATTGCTCCTATACCCTTAGGTTCTTAACAG
Organism: Microdon myrmicae; assembly: GCA_963931805.1. Taxonomy (NCBI): domain Eukaryota; kingdom Metazoa; phylum Arthropoda; class Insecta; order Diptera; family Syrphidae; genus Microdon; species Microdon myrmicae. The sequence goes on from OZ007497.1 coordinate 86,917,650, forward strand.
TTGCGACCAATTTCCTATTATCGGTCATCAACCGATCATGGGAATTGGGCATGAATATGATTGCCATTTAGATAATCATACCCATGATCATGCCTTATGATGCTCCTGCCTATAAACTAAACAAACACACAGTAGCCTCACTGTGTTCTATCGTCACCGAAGAATGTGTCGCCTACAACGGCATGATCGTGAACGCCTACGTAAACAAGATAATGATTCTATGTAACATCGGCTAAACCACGAACGATGTGCATCTCATCGTGTGATCCTTGAAATTGCGTTTCTGTTTACTTAGGACACAGAGACCTATTTCGTTCTCAGGCGTTCATCACGACGATTTATGACAACAATGCCTGCAGCCCCTTATGCTCGTTTGTAGCGATTCTAACAGATACACACGATTCACAAGCGAAATAGTGAAGAACACGAACGGAAAATCGAATAAGAAAAATACATCAGAACCGTATACCAAGCGATAAATAACAAAAAAATAGTTCACACCAGTGGAATATAGTCGAGTTTGGAAATCAAATTCTAAACACGGTCAGTGGCCTGGTGTGTAACGCTTAGGTAATTTTTTTTTCGTGATTCGAGCTGTCATAGCGTCAGTTCGAATCACACGATCTTCTTCACTATTATTTCAAACGCTATACGTTCCTTTGTTTGAACGGGTGCAGGACTGTTCGTTGTCTGTATTGCAGGCGAAGGGGCATCGTACTTGTCCTATACGGGCATATGGGAAATCCTCCTGTAGCGGTCCTCCCTCGATAGGTAAAACGTGCAATTGAGGCCCTGCCCTCCTCTACCAGTCCCAGTGGCAAACAAGTCGCCATACAAACGTATGGAGAAAAGACACCGGCTCTGGACTTGGTCCCTTTCCATCCCGCACACGGCAACCCGTCACTGCGGATGGGAATTACCCTGGGATAAGTTCCCCTCCATCTCGCACACGCTATTTCGTCACTGCGGATGTGAGCGGATTTCCGATGGGTTCCGACTTATAAGGACGATAAGCCTGTTGGTCTATGAGACCCATAACAGGCCTATGGACCACGCCGCACACCTTTGCCCTTGATGGCATCAATCGGTAACATCTGTGTCCACCTTATCGACAAAGGCCCATACTATACCTGGAACTAGTCACTATGACAGTTCCCCCGATTTAATTACAGCGCCTACCGAAGTGCGCAGGGCCACCTTGTTCGTCAAGTGTTTAGCCCTCCGCCCAGCATAGCACCATTCATTCGAGCATCCCTTCAGCCCTGCCTCCTTTATTTCGTCACGGGGGGGGGGGGTACAGTGGCAAGCCGCCAATCCCCACTGTCTACTTACCGTAAAACCCCCATAACATTCAGCAAAAATCCTGATTTCGCTAATGCAACAGCATTAGCACCTGAAAATGCTTGACGCATCATATAGATCAAATCTATGTTCTTAAAAAATCCCTACAAAGAAAACTTACCTATTCATGCATCCCTTCGCATACAATTTTCCGTAAGATTTCTTTCTTTGCTTATCTGGTATTCTAAACCAATTCGGTACCAGACAAATTCCTGTAAACAAGATGATTCGGTTTGCATACAATGTAACCGTCATGACAGGGACCATAAATATTGCGTCGCCTATATCCAGCTTCATTCATGTGTACAATAAATCCCTTTCATACACATTGGTTGGCGACCTTTTTACCCCATCAATAAACAACCCAAGCAGCTGCATATAATTAGCGCAATAGACGCTGAAACCAAATTCTCCAGCATTTCCTAATGCAAATTTGAACCCGGTTTCTACTGCAGCCAGAGATGCCATAAACATCCAATTTGCTTTTAGCACCTTTTTCTCCTAACGTCGAAAATAGCGACGAGGCATCGTGTAAACAATGACCCGCATTACCAACGGCGCATTTGGTCATTTTTCCCTATTGTCTTTGCCGCCTGCCTGTTTCGTCGTTCCACTGCACGTGTGAATCGCATCTATCTGAACGATCCCACACATACCACCATGACCTTTATTACGAGATCTGGTTTTCTTGTTCCCATAAGAGAGACTCTACGTTACACTTGTGGGAGATAAAACATATCCTTGGCAAGGATATATTCACACCCTTAAGAGAAGAGTTTTTCTCTCTCTTCCTTTTCTTCCTTAGCGAAATCATCTCTGCATGAGATGTCGATCGCTGAGTCAAATTCCATCCTTCGACCCGAGTGGGTCGCGGCTCCATCGCTACCCTGGTGCGCACAGGGAAGCGATAATAAAAAATAATCGGTTGTGTTGCAGTGCGTGGTGCCTTTAAAATAAATCGGGAGTTAGATAGTTTCATTAAAATTAAATAATAGAAAAACAATTAAAAGAACCATTTATTTCATTAAACAGTGCGTTTTATTTTCGGATATCTACTGTGGACAACTTTCCTCTTTCGAGCAATTTGTGGACGTTGCGTTGTGGAATTCTGTTTGTATTTATCTCTCACCTTTACTCGTGGTTGCGAACGAACGAGGCGGCGTTCGTTCATTGATTGCTGATGACCTTCGGTTCGGTGTTTTGTGCGGCTAACAATTGATGATGGAGGAGGAAGATAATCAGGCCCGTACGCCGGTGCACTACTTCCTCCCCACACTCCCATTTAACTCCGTTTCGATCGCCCATTGGCCGTCGCCAAGGAGATCCGGTTCGCTCCTCCTACATCGATGTGATCCACCACCTTTGCATCTGACGGGATGTGGATTGCATCGAGGAGTCAAATTTCATCCGTCGACTGGTATACGTTGGAGTGCGGTTGCTAATCAATAGATTCTTGTCGCTATTAATATTATCTTCGGTGATTTCGAGCTGGTGAATAAATCGTGATCCGAATCCGAACCAAGGAGCGAACAAATTAATTGCAGTATTATTATAACTTTCGGTAATTACAAATTAATGGAAATTAGTGATCTGAAGCTGTAACAAGTAATCAACAAATTAAGTATCTTAGCAACATTACCTTCAGTAATTGACATCAGGCGAAATAAACAAAACTACTAAACAGAAAACCGCAAAGTGTATTTATTGTTTTTATAATTGTTGTGAAGGATTCATCGGTGGTATTTCGCTTAACCCGCGTCCGTGACGACGTATTAGTGACAAATACCTACAGGTGTTATGCTCTTGTAGTAGGTGCCCCAATATATCCGTGCCGAAATCCAGGTCACATCTCTTCCATGATAAACATTATGCCACTCAGACACAAAAAACTCTCCACAGATTATAAATCAATCGAGAATATCGATCCCTGAGGGATCCAAACGGAAGTGCGAAAAACAGGAAAACAGACACAAGGATGGAAAGGGTAGATGTTGTTCACTTTACGTGAATTGAGCACCAATGAGTGGAAGGACAGCGTCTATTATTTCGTCGGGCAAAGTTCCTTTCGTTGTGTATTTCAGATTCGAACAGGATTAAATGGAAAATACTTAATGTTAGTGAAATGTCCGAGAATGTCTGTTTATCCATCTACGAGATAGGAATCAGGTTTTGATCGAATTGATACACAATAAAATGTCTTCCAACTTTCATGCACCACTGTTGATGGATTTCATTGATGCAGCTCCGTGTGTAAAAGGAAAAACAACCAATGATTAGACCAGTTCCTACTTGAATCGGGTTTACCTTTTGCTGCAATCGTTTATTTTCAGAAATTCCATTTAACAATATTATTATTTTATGATGTACGCAAACTGGTTACCGATGTTGATAACCTTACCATCGACTTCTAAGTTCACCGTTTGCAAGTTCCAATCGGGAATGAATGTGCCATCAATTATGGGAATCTTGTCATCCATTAGTGTCTCGAAAACTGGAACTTTCCGGGGCCCAAGGATTGGATCCTGGTAGTAGTAAATCCACAATTCGGACGCATCTGTTTATTGTAAGATAATTGAATTAACCAAATATAAGTGATTCATTTTATAGTCATGCACTCACCTTGTAAACCAAAATGTTTCGCTACTTTCTTCCGAAACATTGCGACGGTCTCACCATCACAAATGCTTGACTGAATAGTAAATTTGCCCGACCCATCCACAGGATTATTAAGTATTACTGGAATCCGAGGAATCGTGCTGAATACAACGTAGGGAGCACCAGGACGCACTTCTTCTCGAGTTTTCTCAGGAGTAGACGGATCGTCTGTGCACCGTACTTCAATGATTTCTAACTGTGGCGATAAACTATTGAAACAGGGTCGCTCTGGAGCGGGTATATTAGGATAAACTTACGTCAAGAGTATGTTTCAAATATTCGATATTGCTTAGAAGTATCTCACGTTCGTCAATCTCGACAGAGGTGGATAGGGCAGATACACCTATATCGGATTGCACTTTCTCTCGAATCATTTGGGCGAAGGGCATAACACGTTTCATGTACTTGGTAAGCTCGGGTTTTGTTTGGAGAGCCGCCGCAATGACCTTGTTTTCAGGTAATCCGTGGTTCTGGATGTAAAGTTCTTTCATTGTGTTTAGAATACAGCATTGCCAGGGTGGGTAAGTTTTGGCGACCCAAATATTTGCGCGGTTAAGAATGTCAACCGGGTTCGTGGGCTTCTCTTTACCACTTTTGCTTCTAACGTGTAGTGCATTTTTTAAGCTTAGTCGGAACGTATGGGCAGCTTCCATAAGGTAGTCACAGCGCGCGAGATCATTCTCATTAATATCTCCAACTGCTGGCCAGTCGGCGTACATTATACTTGATTTGTGACCCAGGAGGTTCCAGATGTATTCGGCAACGTGAGGGCAGATTGGTGCGATCAATATTGCTTGGCGACGTATGAATTCAAATATCAGGTTTTCGTTCATTCCATCTTCGGCACACAGTTCTCGGTACTTGTCGCGGGCTAATTGGAATTCGTAGAAGCCCGTGCGCAGAGCTTCTTTGAATAACATCTTTCGGTAGAATTCATCGGTCTGTTTTGTTTTTAGATTCATCTCGCTGACGAATACCCGATCGCTGAACGTTGCTGGCGTTCCTAAACGAAGGCCTCCTTTCAAATCTAGCATGAACTCGGCCCACTCGATGAACGTAAAAAGACGCAAAATACCTGCATCGGCAGTGCTCTCAACGAAGTTGGCATCTTCAATACTGTCACCAGCGTCAGCCAGACAAAGGCGCATTCCATCGGCAGAGAACTTGTCTAGACCCTCGTAGAGGGTGAGGAAGTTGCCCTCGGACTTGGACATTTTCATAGAATTGAGCATAAGGTGACCATTTACACGGACTCCTTGGGGCCATTTGGTGGGATCGTTCGGCCAAATCGCACAATGGTTGTACAACATGAAGGTCAGATGATTTTGGATGAGATCCTTACCCGATACTCGAAGGTCTAGAGGATACCAGTATTCGAATTCACGTTTCAGAACGTCTAGGTGTTCCTTCTTAATGGACGATTGCTGGGGGTACTTGGCATCCTTGAAGAAAATGTAATCCCAGACTTCGGGGGTCATATCATTTGCTTGTATACCGTAAGGGCTTGGGTGTTCGCCCTTGAATGAGCCGTCTTGGAGCAGGTGAACTACTGTGTAGAACGCCATGTAAATTGTAGAGTCAGACAGAGACTCTATGAGCCACTGTTCGTCCCAGGGGAGCTTGGTACCGAGGCCATAGGTCCGAGAACAAGCATATTCATGTAGCCAGTTTAGGCAGGCTTCGAAATTATTTCGTGCCTCAGTGTGATAAGTTTCCATTTTATTAAGCATCTGTTGAGTCTGTTCTTGCCATTCGGGCTCACCGTAGTTCAGATACCATTGATTGCATAGAGCGACGACACATTCGTCACCCGAGCGGGACATGATCTTCTTTTCGGGTTCGTAGTAAATTTCGGCAGTCTTTTCTGTGATGAGTTGCTTTTGGATGAGTTTCTTAACTTCCTGGACTTTCTGTCCCGCATGTTCACCAACAATGATGACTCCATCATAGAAGGATTTTAAATAGACAACATCTTTAGCTTCGGACAATTTTTCCTTGTCGTTTTGACTCTGAATCTTGAGTTTTTCGTACATGTGGACCGCGCATAAATTGCCCAAAGTAGGCACTTCGATAATAGGGATGGGACTAAAAGGCTGGACCATTTCATTTGTAATGCCATACTTCTGTCGAAGTGGCTCCTTGTTCTTAAGGTCCATTAGTGCAGCGTAGTCGTCGGGAGAGTCAGACGGGACAGAAGTCACCACTCCGGTACCTTTGTCTTCGCGAATCGATAACATGGGCAATGAGTACACTACTTTGTGAGATGTGAGCGGCGTACTCAATGGCAGACCAAGGAGTTCCTGGCCTTTCAGTTCTACGACGACTTCAAACTGACCTTCTGCGGAGGTAAAGCCTTGATAGGACATATTGCGGGCTGCTCGACGTGTGCTGATCCAAATTTCATTGTTATTCGTCTTAAAGGCGATGTATTTGATGTCGGGGTGGAGCCAACAGTTGGTTTGTCCATACATCGTCTCAGGTCGCAATGTCGCAGCGACCATGAAAACCGGTGTGCCTCCAAGTCTAGAAATGAATTGAAGTATTTACGAATCTCAATTGAATGCTAACTGTGAACTCACTGCAGAGCTGTCGGTGGGCTCAGGACTTTCATCTTAATCAAAGTGTACTCTTGCGGACCGACACCTTCGCCCGTTGAGCGATCGTGATCCATACATGGTTGATTATCCTTCGGAGAGAATATTGTATACCGCTTGCCATACATCACCTTGCCCCTGTTTTTCAGGTGCAGAAATTGCCATCGGACGAACGAGTCATAAAAGGGGTTTGCGTCTGTTGTGATAAATGTCCGCCGCCAGTCGACCTGAAATATAAAGCCCCATTTGATCCCTTGATGTTGATATCAGTTAGCTTCCACCTTACATGTATTCCAAGCCGTTTCAAGTCTTGCACAGCCAGTGGAGGAAAATAGTCTAGCCAATAATTTGCATCAGCAAACTTTTTGATGTGTTCATCATCTAAACCAAGACTCTGCATAATTTGCCACTGGTATTTGGCAGCAGCAGTTTTAGCAGAGGCTTTGCTCTTCTTCCCCTTGGACTTATCCTTCGGCAAGCCGGGTTCCTCCTTTTCTTCAACCTTCTCTTCTTCGACTTCCGGAAACTTGGGAGGATATCCAAATGCTTCCATCTCTCGTTTGAGTTTATCGGCACAAGCTTTAATTGGCATTCCGGTACAATGAAATCCGAACGGCCACAAACATTTCCGCCCTTTCAATCGATGATACCGCACCGCGAACTAGATGGTTAAACGCATACTTCATACGTGGCAAGTAAAATACATTCAGCGGAAGATACACGTACCTCAGCTTTCGAAAGGGAAAATATGTGTCCGAGATGGAGGCGACCGTTCATGTAAGGAAATGGGAACGTCACGAAAAATTTCTCATTGGCCGTCTTACGTGGTTCTACAGGTGCATTGACTTCATGAATTCGTTCGTCCTCCCAGCGTTTTTGTATAGCTTGTTCGAGCCGTTGCAAGAATTCAACCTTAAACGTCCCTTTCCGGTCGGTAGTTGTCTGAAATGATTTCGAGTTAGATTTCGGAGACTTCAAATAGTTGCATCAGCTACGTGAATCACAAATGACCTCCCTTGGGTGGGTAAAACTTACCATTTTATCGGGAGCTTGCGGGTCAACGAACTGGTTGAATGGTGATCTCAATATATAGGTTTCAGTTTTATTAACAGCAAGAACTGTAAATTAAATATTCAGACATCCAACTAACTCGCAACGTGTTGGAAGCACACCGCAAAAGATCTGTGTAGTCAACTGTCACTTTGGCGTGATGACATTTGTTGCATCAACGGCGCGTTCAGGAAACGAGCCTTGAAAGACATTCGTTCAAAATTAGATTGACAGCTTCATAGAATATTATTTGGAAGTGAATATAAGGTATATCATCATCTTCATCATCGGCACTACAACCGGGATACGGTCTTGGCCTTATTTAGCAAATCTCGAGGCTTGCTAAATTTTCCGTAATAATTTATTTTTACGGGCAAGGTTATTGCCTTGCGCCAGAATATAAAGTACAGCAATGGTATTGTGACGCATATGACAATCAGTACTGGAATCTTCGAGAAAGTCCGAAACAAGGTACTAGATTATTTTAGGAAGTACTGGAAAACTGTAATAGAACATTCAAGACTATGGAACGGACGGAAACGATACACCAAATCAGAATGAGGAAAAACGGTATATATACGTCGCACGCAGATCGGGAGTGGAGTTATAAGTAAGACAGTGAAGCATGACGATAAGTGCGGAAGTAATAAGTAATGAGAAAGAAGTAGAAAGTGTTGACAAAGAAATCGTTATGTGTACGGTAAAAAGTAACGGTTGTATTACGGACTAATAAAGTGTTGTATTAATTCAAAATGGATTCATCGGCTCTTATTTATTTTAAAATAATTAATCCAGCCAACCCTAAGCTCGCTACAATTGGTGTCAGAAGTGGGATTAATTATTGGTGAAATAAATAAGTCTGTGGAAGTGTATTGTGACGATGTCAGGTCGACATTTGGAGGACCGGAACCTGGATAGCAGAAGAGAGAAGCCAATTCTTCGACAGCGTTTGCAAGCACCAATAGAAGAAGAGGATATTGATGTCGGCACAGATGCTTTTACAAGTAGACCAGACTGTCCGGATGGAGAAGAAACAGCGAGTCAAGATGGTGCCAATGTAACGGAGAAAAGTTCGCCGCCGTTGGACATTTCGGAGATGTTCAGGATGATGATGGCAAAATTGGACACGCGAGCTGCAAAATTTGATGCGCGAGCTGCAGAGTTTAATGCAAAATTGGATGCGCGAGCTGTAAAATTAGACGCGCGAGCTGCAGAGTTTAAGGCAAAATTAGATGCGCAAGCTGCAAAATTGGATGCGCAAGCTGCAGACGTTAATGCAAAATTGGACGCGCGAGCTGCAGAGTTTAAGGCAAAATTGGATGCGCGAGCTACAGAGGTTAATGCAAAATTGGATGCCCAAAGGCAGTGTATGAAAGAATTCTGGGACTCGGAAGCGGAAGAATCTGAGGATGAGGAGGAATTGGAGCCACATGAAATGAAGAAACCCAGGAAGAGCAAAGCTATGGCCGACAGCAGTGAGGAAGAGGAGGAAAATGACGATGATGTGTTACGTGAAGAACTGAAGGATTTCTTCGATGATAACCCGATTGAAGAGGACGGCAGTGATGATGAAGACACTGATGCTTCAGGCCGTTCCCTGAAACGGATTTACAATGATGATGACGAGTTGGACGACCGACTGGAAGACGACGACTGTGACCTTATTGAAGAGAATCTTGGTTTGAAAGTCGAAGGCAGAAAGCGTTCCAAGCGTCTGCGTCGTACACAGGATGAAGAAAGTAATGGAGAGGAACAGCACGTCGATGAAGGTTCAGCACGTGAGGCTATAGACGAACAGCTATTCGACGACGAAGACGATGTTGAACGCCGCTCTGAACGTAGTCACAGGGAAACAAAGGGGGCAAAACTTTTCAATGATGAATTGGAAAGGGGACACTTTACTGATTTGGACAATGAAATCCGTAAAACAGATATTCCTGAGCGAATGCAATTGCGCGAAGTTCCGGTTACGCCTGTTCCAGAGGGACCCAATGAGCTACAAGATGAAGCTGAATGGATTTACAAACATGCGTTTTGTAAATCAACTGTTTCCGACCTAGAGAGATCAACGGATGTTGGAGGTCGAGACCGCTATTGTAAGCCACCACATACGGGGGGAAAGATCAATCAAGCCCTAGATTGTAGGCGTAATCAACAGCTAGAGGTGCCGTTCATTGCGTTCTATAGAGAAGAACACGTGAAACCAGAATTAACGTGCGACGATCTATGGAAAGTCTATTACTACGACGCAGGCTGGTGTTTACTGTCAGCTCCAAAGAACAAACTGCTTCAGTTATTTGAAAAGATGCGGAACTACCAGTTGGATACGGTAATGAAATCGACAGATACTCCAATATCATATGATACGCGTGTAAGTAAAGATGAAGATCTAGACCGCTTACGTGATGTGCAAACTCCAGAAGAGCTTAAGGGTGTGCACATGCATTTTCTCTTATACTATTCGCATGAGTTCCCTAAAATGTAAGAGGAATTCCGTCGTCAGGAAAAGGAAGAATGGCGGCAGGCTAGAGCTGACGCGAAAAGGAGAGCAGTAGAAAATTTGGATGAAGGTCAAGAACTTCCACCGCCGAACGCCAAGATGAAAGTGGTACATCGCGACCGACTGGCGGCTTGTTGGCCCGGGAGACCAATGAACTTAGTTGGGGATGAACTAATCTAGGCGGAGGGTAGCATATGGCAATCAGTACTGGAATCTTCGAGAAAGTCCGAAACAAGGTACTAGATTATTTTAGGAAGTACTGGAAAACTGGAATAGAACATTCAAGACTATGGAACGGACGGAAACGATACACCAAATCAGAATGAGGAAAAACGGTATAAATACGTCGCACGCAGATCGGGAGTGGAGTTATAAGTAAGACAGTGAAGCATGACGATAAGTGCGGAAGTAATAAGTAATGAGTAAGAAGTAGAAGGTAAGGTAAAAAGTAACGGTTGTATTACGGACTAATAAAGTGTTGTATTAATTCAAAATCGATTCAACGGCTCATATTTATTTTAAAATAATTAATCCAGCGAACCCTAAGCTCGCTACAATATAAGTTAAAAGAGTGGTTTTATTATTTATTGGGTATTTACAAGTTGTGCCCAGCCATGCGCTGATTAACGGGTTCGTTTAAGTTATAACAGGTGTGTTGAGTGCGCCGATTTTTGTTTTTTTTAAACATTATTATTATTTATTTATTATTATTTATTGGCCTGTAGGAACCCGGAAGTTCATAATCTCACCGCCTCGGCTCTACCATTGTTCCCTGTCCTGTGCGCTCTCCTTCCACGTTCGACCATCCGATCCGAACTCCTCGAGGTCCAATCTAACATTGCCCTCCCATCTCCGTCGCGGCCGCCCTGTCAGTCTCTTTCCCGTTGGCTTACCGTCAAGAATTCTATGCACGGTCCTATCATCGCCCATTCGCGCTACGTGTCTGGCCCATCTTAATCTTGGCGACTTGATTACTCTCACTATTGTAGGTTTGCGGTATAGCTCTTCCAATTCGTGGTTGTCGAGTTTCCTCCATTGTCCTGCCACCTCGTCATATTTATCTCCAAAGAAACGCCTTAAAACTTTATTCTCGAATACGCGGAATTTGTTTTCTTCCCGTTTTATGAGAGCCCATATTTCGCACCCGTATAGAGCAATCGGCATGATTATAGTTCTTCAAACACCGAGCTTTATGTGACGTGATAGCAGTGTGGATTTCAGCAGTTTATTGAGTGCGTTGCCGGAGTGTAATCTTTTGTTAATTTCCTTTGACGTTTCGTTTCTGGTCGTCAGTATCGTTCCCAGATATTTAAATTCGTTGACATTTTGAAATATCTTGCCCCTGACGTTTATATGTGTTTCCTGAGGTCCACCTGCTCTCGCCGTAATCATGTATTTCGTTTTGTCTTCATTTATTTCTAGGCCCACCTCTTCTGCTGCTTGCATAATGATTTCACAGTTTTTACTTACAGTTTCGAGATTATCACCCAGAACGGCGATGTCATCCGCATATGCGAGCACTTGTGTGACCCCGTTCGGGGATGATCCGGCCGTGTTGTCGTCTTGTACCTTTCTGATAACATACTCGAGGACAAGGTTGAAAAGGCATGGTGAGAGGCCGTCCCCCTGTTTTAGTCCGTCCCGGATTTCAAATGGTTCTGAGAGGTGGTTTTCTATTCTAACTCGCCCTTTGTTTCCGTTCATGCAAATTTGAATGCGGGCGGCATATTTTTTTGGGATCCCCACCTGAACCACGATATGGTAGAGTCTTTCCCTTCCGACTGAGTCGTAGGCTTTTTTGAAGTCAACGAACAGTTGGTGAACCGTCTCTCCGTATTCCCACTTCTATTCCAGCAGTTGCCTTATTGTGAACATCTAGTCGATTGTTGACCGGTTCCGACGGAATTCGCATTGGTAGTCTCCCAATATGTCTTCTGCGTACGGTGTGATTCTCGCCAGTATGACATTTGTTAATATTGTAGCGAGCTTAGGGTTCTCTGGATTAATTATTTTTAATAAATAAGAGCCGTTAAATCGATTTTGGATTAATATAACACTTTATTAGTCCGTTAATAAGAACCGTTACTTATACCGTACACTTAACGATTTCTTTACTTATCGCTTCCGTACTTATCGCGTATTTTACTTATCGCTTGCTTCACTTTCTTACTTATTACTCCTCTCCATGATCTGTGTGCGGCGTATTTATACCGTTTCCTCATTCTGATTCGGCGTTTCGTTTCCGTCCGTTCCATAGCCTTGAATGTTCTACTGTTCCTAGCCTCCAGTTTTCCAGTACTTCCTACAATATTTTAGTACTTTGTTTCGGACTTTCTCGAATATTCTAGTACTGATTGTCACATGCATCACAATATTTTGTATGTGGTTGGGAGCAATGATATCCCTCTGCAATTTTCGCAGTCGGATCTTCCGCCGTTTTTGAAAATGGGGATGACTATTGAGGTTTTCCATTCTTCCGGAATGACTTCCTTGTCGCATATTGTTTTAACAAGTTGGTGGATCTTTCGAGCGGTTGCCTCTCCTCCATGTTTCACAAGCTCTGCCGGTATGCAGTCGACTCCGGGAGTCTTGTTGTTTTTCAGTCGATTTATCGTGTCTACAATTTCGCCGAAAGAGGGCTCTGGGATCTGGGGCTCGGCTGTATGTACGTCTGGTGCGTTTATTTGTGGTTGATGGGTGCGTACATTGAGCAGGTTTTCAAAGTACTGCTTCCATCTTTGCACGATATTTTTTGCTTCTGTCACCAGACAACCGTTTGTGTCTCGGATTATTTTGGCTCTCCCTCGATAGCCATTTCTGATTGCATTTATTCCGGCATACATATCTCTGCTGTTCTTTGCTCTGGCATTTTTTATGATTTTTTTGATCCGAGTCTTCTCACATTCGCGTTTTTTGCCTTTGAAAAGTCTGGTTGCCTCTTTCCGAATTGTCGCGTATCTTACTGCGTTGACTTCATCATATTCTTCTAAGTGGATCATTCTGAGGTGTTTAAGTTGTTCGATCTTTGCCCTGCACTCATCGTCAAACCAAGGTTTGGACTTAGTTGTTTTCTTAAATCCTAATACCTCTTGGGCTGTTTGTTTGATTGTGTCTCTGATCGATGCCCATTTAGTGTCCACACTATTGGCTTCCTCTTCCTCACTACTGTCATTCTCTAGGATGCTAAATCTATTCGCTAGTTCGTCTTGATATACGGCCCTTTTGCGTAGGTCTTTTAGTTTATCAATCTCGAACTTTGTGGGTTTGCTGCAAGCCGACTTCTAATTTTGCCCATCACTAAAGGGTGATCGGAGTCGCAATCTGCTCCTCTATATGATCTTACGTCAAGGATATTCGAGTGGTGTTTTTTGTCTATGAGGAAGTGGTCTATTTGGTTACGTGTTACGCCGGCGGGTGATATCCATGTGGCTTTATGGATTTGGTTGTGCTTGAACATCGTACTTTTCACTACCAGATCTTTTGACGCTGCGAACGTGATAATTCGAATTCTATTATCATTTGAAACGTCGTGTAGGCTTTCTTTATCTATAGTTGGTTGGAAGATGTCTTCCTTTCTAATTTTTGCACTGAGGTCCCCGAGGAGGATTTTAACATCGAATGATGAGATGCCATCAAATACTTCCTCTGGGGTCTCGTAGAATGTGTCCTTCGTTTCTTCGTCGACCGACTGCCGGCTTGTTGGCCCGGGAGACCAATGAACTTAGTTCGGGACGAACTAATCTAGGCAGAGGGTAGTGTGACGCATATGACAATCAGTACTGGAATCTTCGAGAAAGTCCGAAACAAGGTACTAGATTATTTTAGGAAGTACTGGAAAACTGGAATAGAACATTCAAGATTATGGAACGGACGGAAACGATACACCAAATCAGAATGACGAAAAACGGTATAAATACGTCGCACGTAGATCGGAAGTTAAGTTATAAAAAGGAAGTGAAGCAAGCGATAAGTAGAAAGTAATAAGTAAGAAGTAAGCAGTTAAATACGCGATAAGTACGAAAGCAATAAGCCAAGAAATAGTTGTGTACGGTAAAAAGTAACGGTTGTGATTAACGGACTAATAAAGTTGTGGCGGCTCAGCAAAATCCACAACCGCCACGCAGTCGCCGTAAGCAAAGACTTACACCGAGAGTAGCTTTCGACTAATTAAGTCAACCACACTCTCGGTCACCTTCACACACAAAGGAGAGTCACGGCTGAATTGGCGTGGAGTCGACGCGGTACTACGTTGGTCTCGCTCACACGTAGAACGAGAACCGACGCCAGATCTTTCCCGCCAATTTCATTTGACAAATACCACATGTGTGAACAATTGGCGCGAACACACGGGCACTTCGACATCAGCCGCCGCCACGACCGGACGTGAGTCAACCAGCGAACGCAGCATTGCCGCAACCTAGACAATTGAACATCGAACGCAGATTGGGGAAGACATCCCCAAAAAGTGTTATATTAATTCAAAATCAATTTAACGGCTCTTATTTATTCAAAATAATTAATCTAGCGAACCCTAAGCACGCTACAATATTAATACGAAGTCATAAATGTAGTAAAAAAAGAAAATCAATAAAAAAAACGGAGACATTATAAATTCAACAAAGCAGTGTGTTTCTTTTTTATTTATTCGTGCTCTGTGTGCACCAATTTTCGAAGGACCAATATCGTTGGGGAAGTTAATGGGATACTTGCCGTACGTCGGCATCAACACATCAACCCCCACACACTCTTCGCAGCTTCAAATATGTGATCATTCCAATTAAGAGTCGAATTAATTCGAGTGCCGAGGATTGATAGTTCCTTGGCTTCGTCGATGCAAGTGCCGTTCATCGACAGTATATTTACTTTGGGGTTCGCCTTTGCAACAAGAGGCAGCACTGAGTTTTTAAGGCTTTGAATTCTACTGGGTTAGATAATCCCCATTGACATATCTTGTTGAGATCTGAATTCAATGTATGTTGAGAATTGATCAATTGACAGCTGGTCTTACCCAACACAACCGTCAGCCTGTGCGAACTTCACACAATTCTGTTTGTTGTTGGCACTGATCCTATCTTTCAATCAACTGCCGGATTCAAACGACTGAAGATCGAATGGAAAAAGGAAAACGTGCCTCGAAATATAATCTGAATTTTTACAAGTATTCCTTATCAATCAGCAAACCGCTTAACGACCAATTCACTTATCCAAACCAGTGCTATCCAACAGTGTGGAAGAATTCCCGTCTTTTTTTCCTTTACAATAAATTAATAATATCAAGCACTGCTAACTCTGGACTTTTATTCATTGAAGACCAACGAGCCCGAGTCACCTGTGTACCGACAGGTTATGTGCCCAGAACAGCCGTAAAAGGGTTTCGTCGGTCATCATCAAGGAAAGTGGGAGGAAAATCGACAAAAGCAGCCCAGAGCGGGAGAACTGGCAAGGACAACGTGGCCCACAAATCGTCAAACATCGGAGCAGCCATCGCACAGCAAGTTAACGGTGAGCAACATATATACGTAAGTCAAGTCAGTCGAATTGCAGCCTCTCAACCAAATGGACTCCGTCAAATCCCAGTTGGAAATGCCAAGCGAAGACAAGCAGGGTAACGTCAACTTCATCTCATGGCGATTCAAACTGAACCTAGCACTAAAGAATAAGGACCTGTACGAAATCGTAACAGGAGATAAGCTTAGACCGGCAGGCGCTGCGTCACCTGAAACCATCTCAGCTTGGATCAAGAAGGATGTCGAAGCTCAAACGCTGATAGGCCTAAATGTAAGCTGCAAGATCGCGAACAAAATTGCCAACTGCAAGACTGCCAAAGATATGACAGACAAATTAACTAGTCTATATGGCACCAAGACTGACGTAACTCTGGAAATGTCCCGAATCAAATTCTTCACCTTCAATTACGATGATAGCAAGTCAGCAGTGGAAAACTGTCTGGAGATCCTGGATCTGGCTGAAGAAGTGTCAACCGAAAATGATCCTATGAGAGAAAGTTGGATCATGACAAGGATCATGAGTGTGCTACCGCCAAAACTAGCGCACTTCAGGACTTCTTGGGATAATGTGATAGGAGCAACCAAGAATGTGGAAACTCTCATCGAACGTCTGAGACTTGTGGACGAGTGACTGAAGGAGACGACGAACTCAGAAGGAAACGGCAACAACGCCTTCCTGACAAGACGTGAGAAGCCAAGGCAGTCGTCAAAGGGCAACCAGGACAACACAACGCTCGTATGCTACAAGTGTGGAGGAAAAGGTCACATGATCAAGCAGTGAACAGGCAAACCGTGCATTGCTTACTGCAAGAAGAACTACTCGTGCAACATATGCAAACAGAAAGGATACTTCGCCAAAGAATGCGCTTCCTATGAAGAGTCAAGCAAGTCTATAAGCGGAAAGCCACCAAGGGCGTTCCTGACCATAGCCTTTTCAACAGTGGACAGCGACATCTCGAAGGACAGGGCAACTTCGTGGTATCAAAACTGCGGGGCCAGTCAACACATGACGTCTCATCGAGAGTAGTTTGCACAGCTGGTCGAGCTGGACGAACCAATCTCAATAGTGATCGGAGACTCAACCAGGTTGGATGGCGTTGCAGTCGGGAACATCGAGATGGAGGCTTTTGGCGGTCGGAAATGGTATCCAGTGATACATGAGGACGTTATTTACGTTCCAAAACTTAACTTCAATCTCTTCTCAGTAAGTTAGATGCTGGACAAGGGACACTTTCAGAAGGTAAATGGAAAGCAGTCAACGTTTTACAGTCAGGATAGCAGGGAAGTTGTGGCAATTACCAAGCGCAAAGGAAACCTCTACAAAATGATGCTCAGGTCAGAAGAAGAGACAAGTCTGATGACAATGTCAATCAAAACTTGGCACGAGAGACTCGCCCATCAAAATGTAAAGTATGTGAGGAACATACTGAAACGCAAGGGGATCAAAGACATTGATGACTGGAACAACTATGTATGCAAGGGATGCGCACACGGCAAGAATCATCGAGCCCCACACCGAATCAACCCAAGGATAGCCCAGCAACCGCTAGATCTTATACACATCGACACTGGAGAAATGAATATTCGGTCGTTAGGAGGAGCCAAGTCCTGGCTTATGCTAAAGGACGACTTCATCCACTACCGAAGTTGCTATTTCATGAAGACGAAAGGAGAAGCACCTGAGAAGATAGAAAGCTACTTGAGACTCGTGGAAAATCAGTTTGGGAGGAGAGTCAAGTGTTTGAGATCTGACAACGGCACGGAACAGAAAAATGCCAAAACCAAACAGATGTTGGACAAGCTGGGAATATTTCACACATTTACGAATGTGCACACGCCAGAACAGAACGGAAGGGTTGAGAGAGAAATGAGGATAATTGTCGAGGCAGTCAGGACAGTGATACATACCGAGAACTTGGACGAAAGACTGTGGGCGGAAGCAATGAACCATGTGATCTTCACGATCAACCAGACCGGAACCAGCAATGTGCCAGGGAAAAGCCCAGCGGAACTCTGGTTCGGAAGAAAAATAAAGATTGAAAAGCTGCGACCCTTTGGATGTGAATGTCATGTACTGATACAAGGACAGAAGAGAGGCAAAATTGACAAAAAGTCAGAAGAAGGAATCTTGGTTGGGTATGATATCGATTCACCCTGCTACAGGGTTTATCTGAAAGATAGGAAAGACATCATCGGCTCCGACAACGTAATCTTCAACGAGGAGAAAATGATACTGACACAAGGCACTGAACCTGAGGCACGAGCACCCGAGGACAAGATTGAGAAGAAAGATGAAAGTAGCAGCGAGATAGACTATGAAGATACAGAAGAGACCTATGGAAGTACCGAAGAGCCAAGCGACAACGAACAAGAGACAACGCCGCCAGCAGAGCAGCCAGAAGGAAGAACCTTGCGAGATCGTCGGAACCTACAACCACCACCAAGGTACAGAGACTACGTTGCCAACATGTCCAACCGAGGAAACAGCAACAGAGCAGCCATGATTGGTGAAACAGAAGATATCCCGGTGAGCGAAGCACTCAAGGATGAGAAGTGGAGACGAGCGATGCAGGAGGAATACGATTCTCTCATGGAAATGAAAACTTGAAAGCTGATGGACTGTCCAGAAGGAGTGAAGCCGATCACTTATCGTTGGGTACTTCGAGAGAAGGCAGACGGGAGACTCAAGGCGAGACTCGTGGCGAGAGGATTTGAACAGAAAGAGGGAGTGGATTATTGGAAAATTTTTGCCCAGTAGCCCGCCATGCATCCATTCGCCTACTTCTAAGTCACGCAGCGTCAGAGAAAATGAAGTTGGTATCATTCGATATCAAAACGGCATTCTTGTGCGGGAACTTGGAACGGAATGTTTACATGAACCAGCCTGAAGGGTTCGACGATGGATCAAGGAAAGTCTGCAAGTTGGACAAGAGTCTTTACGAGCTCAAACAAGCTCCAAGGATGTGGAACGAGAGGGTCACCACACACCTTGAAAAGAAGGTAGGCAGCACAGACGACGACCCGTGTATCTACTACACCAAGGACAAGAGCATTGTGCTCTCACTCTTCGTGGATGATGGATTGGTAGCTGGAAAAGATGAAGACCAAATATACAAACTTTTGGATGAGATAAGCAAGGAATTTGGGATCACATATAGCAAGAAAGTACATAAAGGGCATGGAGACCAAGACTGATCAAGAAGGTATTTTCATAAACCAGCCTAGCTACACGGAGAAAATACTGAAGAAGATGAAACTCGAACACTGCAATCCAGCGTCCACACCATTTGAGCAAGGGATGATTACCAAGAAGACAGACTTCAAGAACGATGAGCCACTTCCGGCGAACAACAACTATCGAGACGATAGGAAGTCAATTGTACTTAGCTACAATCACCAGGCCAGACATCAGCTTCGCCGTGAACTGCCTCAGTCGATTTTGCAACAAGCCAATGAAAAGCCATCAGGCGATGGTGAAACGTGTATTCCAGTACCTGAAAGGGACAACGAGAGCCGGAATTCACTTTGGGGGAGACTAGACACTCATGGCTTACACCGATTCAGACTATGAAGGAGACTCGGAGACAGGACAGTCGGCGAGTGGAGTGTTGGCGATGAGGGGAGGACTAGTGATTTGGTACTGGCGACTTCAACTGCAGAAGCCGAGTACCGAGCAGCGGTGTCAGTGATTGACGATGTGTGCTGGATCAAACGAATCGCGCTGGAACTCGGTATCCTGAAAGCCAACCAGCCAATCACCTTGTACGTCGACAACATGTCAGCCATACACATGTTACAGAAGGCACACGAGGGAAAGACGAGTAAAGGAAAGAAGCACATTGAGATACCACGAATGTACATCCAACAACACGTCGACAAGACGGTGACACTGCAACACGTTGAAAGCACCAGGGTGACCAAGCCACTCAACAGGAGAGTATTTGTGACCCTCCGCCATAAATTGATCAAGAAGGAGTGTTGAGAATTGATAAATTGGCAGCTGATCTTACCCAACACAACCTTGAACCAGTCCCAACTTCACACCTTCCTTTCTGTTCTTAGAGTCGAAGTTGACACTGATCGAAGTATTCGAAATTGCTGACGGATTCACAAAAAATACCGGGAAATTGAATGGCGAGAGGTAAACGTGCTCCAAACAGTAATCTCAATTTTTATAAAGTATCGCGCATCAATTCGTAAATTGTTTAGCGACAAATTTGTTTATCAGAACAAGTGTTATTCGAATGTACAAAAGAATTTGTACTTTTGATAGTAAGTCAATAAATTCAATCACTGCCAACTCTGGACTTTTGTTTATGGAAAATCAACAAACCCAAACCACCCGGAAAATAAAATACCAACAGGAATAAAATTTCGCATCCCAATTAGAACCGTGTCTGGCAATGTGTCCGCTATAGGGTCAACATCGTTATTGAGGAAATATAACGACAAATTTAACCTCCCAAAAGTCGTTCAGACCTTCCCAGTTGGCTTTCTCGTAGAACCATACTGTTCTTTTGAGTGTTCGCGTTAACGTTGCTATAGGTTAGAGCAAATTTAACTGACACGACACAGTGGTCTAAAGCGCACAAGGGCGAAGAAACTTCAGTTGTGTATTTGTTTGGGTGGGAGGTGAGAAACAGGTCGTGTATTGGCGAAATGACCATCTATGTCCCGTACCCGCGTTGGCTCATTGACGAGTTGAGTTAAACTATTTGAATCAGCCAAGAGCTGGACATATTGACCTTCAGGTGTTGTGTGTCCGGAGTGACGAAGCCACTGAGAGTTATGCACATTAAAATCTCCCACAATAACGATTTCAGTGTGCGGATATAGGGTCAAGATTCTATCGATAGAATCAGACAGAGCATCAAATTCGTTAAAGGATGCGTTTCTATCCAAGGTTGGGCTTCTGTAGAGAAAGCAGTAATGTATGATATGCTTATAAACGTGAAGTTTTATGCACAAGAAATTAAATTCTGGGTTGGAACACAGCCCATATCGTGGCAGAAGCTGATAAGCAATATCATTTCGTATGTATGTGGCTAGAACACGATGTGGAAAGAACAGTGGCACTAAGTTATATCCAGGTAGATTAAAATCGGAAATATCTATATTAGTAATTACCTGGGTTTCGTTAAGTGCAAGGATAGTTGGTTTCTGGTTAGAAACATGGGCAGACACTGAAGAGAAATTGCATCTCAAGCCGTGAATGTTACACAAAGTGATCTGAGTTTTCCAGTGGCGCAGCAACCTCCATGTTGTTTAGAGCCTTCTCTGCACCAACGGAGTAGAAGGCATCAATCATTAGATAAGCTTTCTCTTTTAATATCCTCCAAAACCTAGCCTGTTATTTTCATGGATGATGATATTTGGGTGATATCCCATTTTATTTGTTGAGATTATCCTTGCCCGCTGGCACAATTCGAAAAATATATACTTGTTAAGCAGAACCAAACGTGCTGCTTCGTCAGCAGTTGACTTGTGATTTACAAAACAGTTGACTGGGTTGATAGTTATTCTTCGTTTATTTTGAATTTGTTTAATTAGTTATGAGGATCATGAATTTAGTTCTGATAGTTTTACCGCCACTTCTGTTAAAAGCAATCAAGCTAACCAGACAATATTTGGTTCCCAATACTCTGTATTTCTCGTACGATTCTTATTTTGTATTTTACGTCTTTGTTAATCCTGAGGGGAATGCAGAGTATCCTACCACAGCCATGTCACTCGAAAATGCGCTGCGGTGTTACATTTTGCTTTTTCTTCTCGATATGACCTGTTCTGTTCTTTATTGTTACTTTTCCCAGTGGAAAAAGATACGACCGCATCTTCCAAGTCTGTTAGGATGCAAACAGTATAAAATGGAACACCAACCTCAAGAAAAACGCGATACGATAGTTACTTGCCAATCCGTAGATTGTTTAATCTCTAGAACAGCTCTATATATTGGTTGTGACCAATAGGAAATCCCCGAAAGCTCCTCTTCGAAACTTCAAACACAAAAGCAATAGTTTTTCTAAAATAAAATATTTAATAGATGTTTTTAATTACAAAATCTAATATCCACCTCTAGTATCTATATTTGGTAGAGTAGTCCTTCGGCGATACGACCAAACCACGACCTTTCCTGGCACCACGGTACACGGTTTCAATGATATCGATCATTTCTTGTTTATCTTCCAGTGGCCAATTAATTTTATTGTTGTTGCCGGTTCCCAAATCGATCATG
Source organism: Microdon myrmicae (assembly GCA_963931805.1). Lineage (NCBI taxonomy): Eukaryota > Metazoa > Arthropoda > Insecta > Diptera > Syrphidae > Microdon > Microdon myrmicae. The sequence goes on from OZ007497.1 coordinate 86,939,529, forward strand.
ATGTGCTTATTCCGAAAGAAGAACATCACCGTGCAAGGGTCATACAGTTCATACATCTTGTTGAAATCGGGCACTTCTGTAATATCCACGAGGTATATGACTGCGAAATTCTTTACCTTCTCCGCAATACTGTACATCACCTCATCCATTTTCATGCACGCCGGATCCCAATCGTGACCGAAACGAATTACCTTCAATAAATGCAATGTTAAAGTTAGCGTATTAGAGGATCTGTCAAGGAAGGAATCTACTTACGACTACACGATCCTCTTCAGAAAGGATGGCCTGGTCCACTTGCCATCCATTGTGTAAATGTGGTAACATGTACGACATGTTGGAAGAATTTTCGTTTTGATGAACTCCCAAGCAAATAAATACAAAGTCAAGGAATTTAATCCCTTCCGCATGAAGTGATTGTTGATAAACGTTTATATTAAATGACAGTGGGCTCTGCCACAATGACAGTTCTGTCAAAAAAAATGAAAGCATATCGACTTTTGAAATCTGAATTAAGGCAGCGACACAAGAATTTGCAGTTTCTTTCATGGATCTCATTGGTTAATGTCAGCGGATGCTAATAAGAAAACATATATTATCGAAAACAAAATACGGTTATTCATTTGAATTCTAGGATAGGGTATTTTTCGCGTTCTGGTCCCCAAATCGCCTTTGGTGTCGAAGCGACCACAAGCGCTGGAATCCCTAGTGGCGGCTAATGTCTTTGGTGTTGGCGTCGAAGAAGGCTGCGGGCGGTTACAGCTGATGCCGTGGTTTCCCAAGTCGTCTGGCCACAGTGGCGAGTGATCTGCAAGTGAAATGACATTCCCGCCAATTGTCCTCACATGTGGTGGTCGGTTTTGTTTTATGTGTGGACGAGACCCACATAGTGCCGCGTCGACTCCACGCCAATTTAGCCGTGACTTCCGAATGTGTGTGAGTTCGACCGAGATTGCGCTTTAAAAAGCCAGCGCAGGCTCCCGACGAAGGTGGTCTTGTTTCTTGTGCCGACTACGAGGCGACGAAATCTCTGGGGACACGAATGGTTGTGCCGTATAGCATTTCTGCTGAGGAGGCTTCGAGGAACTTTTTGTACGTCGTTCTGAGATCCAACAGAACATTGGGCAGACTATCCAGCTAAGAATGTGGACGGTACTTTAGGGCGGTTTTGAAATTTCGGTAGAATTTCTCCACCATTCCATTGGACTGCAGCTGGCACAGCATTGTGCGAACCATCTACGCGCTGATGCGTTAGCGAGATCTCTGAATAGCCCTGGCTTGAATTGTAGTTTAATGAGGTCGATTTGCTCGAAGGGGTTGTCCGGCTCATTGAATTTTCCAAGGCCTCCCCTGCTGTGGCGGCCTATCTTGGAACAACGGCAGTCCTCGCAGTGACGTGCCCAGGCGAGGGCGGCTTTGCGAACGCCAAACTATACCAATATCCACGCCAGTGTTTTGGCTGTTGCACTCCCACTTGGGTTGGATAGGCTGTGAATGATACTGACGGCCTGACGTCGCAGAGGCACTGGGAGGTACGGTCAGATGGTGTTTTCTTTCGTGCCCCAGTAAATGTTGTGGCCGTTGATTGAAAACTGCTGTAGTTATAAGGCGACCGTGTCCATGCTCAGCGTTGTGCACATCGAGATTTCCAGCACACCTGACGCTGTGTCCCTTTTGGTGTTTGGCGTCGCGCCAGTAGCGATGGGGAGCTCGTCCGTCGGTGGGTTGCTGTCCATTGCGTGCTTGTAGTTGGCTGTAGACGAATCATTGGGGTGGGTCCTGGAAAGGCATCGGCTAGTACGTTGTCTGCGCCTTGAGCAAGCTCCAGTTTGACGTTGACACGCGGCACATACTCGTAGTGCCTGGGTTGGCTCGGTGATGTCTTTAGTGATTGCTGGGACGGGGCATAGACTAGGGGCATGTGGTCAGTGAAGATCTTGAATTATCGGCCTACGAGGATCCTCTCGAAGTGTTTACCGTTGTGTATATTACCAAAAGCTCTCTGTCCTAAGTGCTGTAGCGCTTCTCGGGGTCCGATAGCTTTTGGAGAAGAAACCTAGAGGTCACCAGGTATTGTCAGATTATTGTTGCTCTAGCACGGCTCCTATTGGGGTGTCCGTCTTCGGTACCAAGTTCCCATTTGGGCGGAAGCTACTGGTGCAGGCTGCGTCGGCGGTCACCTGCTTGCACAAATGGAGGGCACGGCCCGCTTCGGGCGTCCACGTTAAGGTTGACCTTTGGCGACAGCGAGCTTGTCGCTGCTCAGTCTGCGCAGGCGTTCGAAAACCGTTGGACCTGTGGTACAGAAGGTGTGCCTTACCTTTAGTCCGGGGATTTGGACGCCCCCGGGGTTAGGAGAGAACACATCGCGGAATTCGTCGAGTAATTTCATCTATCCATGTTTTTTTTTCTTGTTTTTTGTTTTTATTACACTTCTCTCGGGGGGGGGGGGGCGAACCTATAGCGTCGAGTGGGTGCCCCGAGATGCCACCAAATATCTGATGCAGTTCCTTTTGAACAGTTGCAGGCTGTAACTCTCTGGGAACACTCGCGCAGGAAGAGAGTTCCACAGCTTCCCCACTTCGTCGGGAGATGAACCGCAAATTGGAGCGATCCGTCGGATTGTCTTGTGGAGTGCCTATAAACCGAATTACACGGAACAATACCACGAATCTCCGTAGAACAATACCCGTGATAGTATCTGTAAAACAGACAGAGGTCGGCTACACGCCTTCGATGTGATAGTAACTGTAGTCCCGACGCCAGAGCCGAGTGCCGGATCAGGCAGATTGCGTGTCCCCGTATGCTCTTAAGTAGGCCGTGGGTATGTTTGGAAGCCGAGCGCCAAACATGAGAGCAATATTCGAGCGCGGGTCTAATTTGAGATTTATACAGAAGAAGAAGTTGGGCCGGAGTAAAATATTTCTTGGCTCTAAAAAGATAACTGAATTTTCTGGAGGTGGACCTGGCGATATTTGACACGTGTTTGTGCCACGATAGATTCCCACAGACCGTGACGCCGATTAACTTCAAGCTTTCCCCAGATTCGAGGGCCTGGTCAGAGGGTCGTCGCTGAACGCACGGTTCACGCTCGTCATAAGGCACAGGTGCTATTTCAACAGATGGCGGCCTTGCCACCCAGTAGGATTAATCATGTACGGCCATTTAATAACAACGGTGTTGATTACGGAGGTCCTATCATGCTCGGACATGGAAAGGATGCGGCGCAAGGAGAGTCAAAGGCTACATCTGTCTCTTCGTGTACTTGGCAGCCAAGCCAATACATCTCGAAGCTGTTAGCGAGCTGTCCAGCAAGGTTTTCCTGGCACCATTGAGGAGATTCCTCTCGCGTAGAGGTTTTTGTCACACCTTATGAAGTGATAATGGTACCAATTTCGTTGGAGCATATCGAGAATTGCAAGAAGTTTATTAGCACATAAACCAGAGAACTACACAGGACAGGATTATAACGGAGTTAGCCACCAACGGGATCGCTTGGAAATTCATTCCCTCGGCAGCCATCCGTTTTGGTGACTTTTTAGAGGCCGGAATCAAGTCCGTGAAGCATCATCTTAAGCAAGTTGTTGGAAATGCTTTGTTGACTTTCGAGGAGTTTACTAGGGTATTGACACAGATAAAGGCTTGTGTGAATGCCCATGCCCGGCCGTTGGTTGTCCCACGAACGGAGCCCGGCAAGCCCGAAGTATTAACCCCCATTCATTTCTTAGTTGGAGGATCTGCTATGAGCGAGATACAATATATCACCTGGCGGGCAAGATGGAAGTAGTTGCGGGTATTACTTCGAGCATTTTGGTACGAGTGGAAAAACGAAAACCTTCATACGTTGCAGGCTCGCAACAAATGGTATCATCCGGAACCAAACCTAAAAAATTCGCTCGTGGTGCTTCTGACGGACGAGCACCTGTCTCCAACTTATTGGCTTATGGGAAATGTTGTCGAACTTCATTCTGACAGAGATGGCAAGGTTCGAGTGGCAACTGTGAAGGTTCAGAGAAGCACACTTAAGCGATCCGTCACGAAGTTGGTCCTCTTGCGATAAACAGAATGTAGGGATCTGTCTCAAGATATCTGAAAAAGAAAGGGGGAGGTTTCTAACGATAGTGTGGATAAGATTAGTTCAAATGTTCTCTAACTACTTGGATGGGGGATGGTGGGAAAGAAATCATACAAGACCGCTAGGTCTTGAGTGCGGTAGTAAACGTAGATCACGTATTCGATGTCTGATAATCTGCCCATTGGTCGGTGCGTGTGTATTTGTGCTGGCTTGTACCGTGCGTGCGTGTTTGTAGTGTGTCAGCAGTAGACCCTATAGGATGGGTCCAGGAATCCTCTATTATAGAGGGGAATGTTGTTGCGAAGGGTGCTTTCTTCAGTTTTGTACTGAAGAAGAAATTGTGGTGATCGGATCAGAAGAGATAGAAATGAGAGAAGGGTTAAGAACGCAAGACTCCCATACAAGTAGGTTCTCGCTGTTCTGTATGCTTTGAGGTACTTGTATGCTAATTGTAGCAAGTACTCATCGATAGCGGTAATGGAGGCGCCATCTTATATGTGAGAGTTGGGGTATTGGCGACCGTCAGGCCTTCTACAGTGGTTGATGCATCTTCTGAGGAGTTTCCTTTCGAAAACTCGAAATCTTTCCATTCGGGCCGACGATATGCACGGCTATATGGGAAATGCGTACGATATTCCAAATCGGATTAGCTGCTTATAGCTTAATTTTGGTGTCAACTTTGTTGCTCTACTTCAAAATGTTGTGTAGTTGCTTAGACCGACCGAGGGCCCTTTGAAGAATGTGGGTCACATATTTGATGAAATTCATTCTTGGGGTATAAATGGCCCCAAGATATTTCATACTGTCGTGTGGTCTAATCGTAGTACCCTTTATTGTGTTCGAATATTCTGTGAGTATTGAGAAGTAGGTTGGGAGTGTTTACTATTTAGAATTATGGTTACTACTTTAGATGGGTTAAGTCGAGTTTTCCATCGACTGTGATATCCCCCCGGCTGACGGAGTGAGGGTCGGCTATTTACACAGATTGTTCTCGTTGTTCCGTTTACGATCATGTGAACGGGGACACATGGACACACGGGAGGATATGGGCGGCGGCAGTTGAGGAGTCTCCGAAAAGTAATACAACATATACGAGTAATTCCACGAATAAATATATTTTAGTGGGCTTAGGGTTCGCTGGATTAAACATTCACACAAGATAAGCTGTGAAATAAATTTTCTATTCAATCTTTATTTTTCTGCTCTTTTCTGTCACTGGAGACATCGTTTTCCCCTCTCGCTTCTTTTTTGCTCATAGTCTCCAGTTTTCCAGTACTTTCCAGAATATTCTAGTACTTTGTTTTGGAGTCTTGCCAGCTCGTCACACTACCCTCCGCCTAGATTAGTTCGTCCCGAACTAAGTTCACTGGTCTTCTGGGTTAACAAAAGTCGCCAGTCGGTCACGATGTACCACTTTCATCTTGGCGTTCGGCCTTCGCTGAACCCTGTAGACAACGTCGTTAATTCTTGTGAGAATCTTATACGGTCCTTCCCAATGTTGCTGCAACTTCGGAGACCTTCCTTTTTGCCGATGAGGGTTATAAAGCCACACGTTATCGCCTGCATTAAATCCGGATGCGTTGGCTCGAACGTCATACCTTGTTTTCATCTTGTCACGGGATACCTTGATTTGCTTTCGAACCAAATGATGAATCTCATCGAGGCGATTTCTCCATTCGGCTACGTAGTCTTCGGTCTTATCTATGGCGTCTGGAGGTATTCCGAATCGCAGATCGGCAGGTAATCGTATCTCTCGTCCAAATATAATTCCTCCTGGGGAATGGCCCGTCGTATCGTGATTAGCCGATCTATAGCTCTTGGGAAAGGTTTGTACATATTTGTCCCAATCTCGTTGGTGATCACTAACGACCTTCGATAAATACTCTTTCATTGTTCGGTTGAACCTTTCGACCATTCCGTCTGATTGCGGATGTAAGGGTGTGGTCCTGGTTTTCCTTACGCCCAGTGCCGCACAGATGCCTTGAAATATCTGTGATTCGAAGTTTCGGCCTTGATCGGAATACAGCTCACAGGGAACTCCGTATCTGCTGATTCAATTATTGATAAGCTGCTCAATGACGGTTGTTGTTTCTTGGTTTGGAATTGGAAGGACTTCCACTCACTTGCTGAAGTAATCCATGATAACCAACATGTATTTGTTGTTTTCGTTGGTTTTTAAAAATGGTCCTGAGATATCAATCGCAATTCGCTCGAAAGGGGCACCCACGTTGTACTGCTTCATAGAGCTCCTTGGTTTTGCTGTTGGTCCTTTGGTCGCAGTGCAAGTTGTGCATTTCCTACACCAAGACTCGACGTCATCTCTCATGTGAAGCCAGTAGAATCGAGATCGTAATTTTGAAAGTGTCTTATTAATTCCCAGATGTCCACCGGAGGCCCCGTCGTGCATTTCTGTTAGTACATCCTTCACTTTTGATGGTGGGACTAGAATCTGCATTCGATGGGATTTTCCGTCCGCGGCTTCCCATTTACGCTTAAGAATTCCATCTTCCACCAGCAAGGAATTCCATTGCGTCCAATATGCCTTAAATGTTCCACTCTTGTCGGAAATATTGTTCCAAGTTGGCCGCTCGTTCTTTTCTTTGTGTTCCAGGATTAGCGACATATCGTCATCCTGAAGTTGAGCTGCGCGTATAGCATCACTCGTCCACCCATCTAATACTTCTACTTGTACATTTCGCAGGTCGTACGCCTCTTCTTTCTCTTCCGCTCTATGACAATGTTTAAAATCTGGCTTACATTGTCTTCTTGATAGAGCATCAGCGTTATTATGCACCTTCCCTTGCTGAATTGAGCTTATCATTGATACGGGTGCACATTCTGCGGTTAACTCTCCTTTTCTTATTGCGACCGGCTCCTCGGACGCATTTAATACTCTGACAGGTACAATGTGTTTCTTCACCTCAGGTTGGTCCGTTGATAGTCTCCTCTTATGATTAGCGCATGAACAACAATTCTCACTTAATGTTTCATTCATTCAACAGAGATGTGGCCGACATCGCCGCATGTCCAACACTTCATATCAGGTCTTGAGGTTCTCCGTTGTACATGGCCGATTCTTTGGCAGGAACATTCCTGGACGGGCGTTTCTGGGACTCTATATATACTCCTGGTAGCCAGTTTAGCAGATTCATATGCCAATGCCAACGCCAGTATTTCAATAGTCGTTTTCTTTCCCGCCAAACGAACGGCCTGTTGCAAGTCCCGATCTTGGAGTGCGTTTATAAATGCATCCATTGCTACCTCGTTCAGAAATTCCTTAGTCATATTTGAATAAGACAAGTTTGCCAATCGCTCAATGTCTGCCTGCAACTGTTGAAGATTTTCTCCAGGTTTCTGCGTTCTGCTCCGCAGTTGCATGCGGTAGACCTGTGGGGCTTTTCAGGGCCCGAAGAGCCACGCATCGCTTGATCCCCACCATTACCAGCAATACAACTTACCTTAAAGTAGAAATTTCGGCAAGATTGTACAATCTTGCTAGGGCATTAACCGCCACCCAATTAGCTGGAATCAATTCGGTTATCCCTACGGATAACCGACATAAATACATATTAGGCAGCTTACCTTTTGTGGGGGCTGTTCCAAGCCTCTTCTCCACGGTCATTCCTGAAAGCATAATTCATGGCAAGATTGTCATCTTGTCATGACATCAATTCAGCATCAACCGAGCTTCCGCGACCGAACAATGGATGGCACATATCCACCAACACACGCTAATCTCTCCGTGTGTTATCTTTGTACCCATCCATTGTCCTAGCAGTCATTTCGGATTGCTTGCACATCTGCAAGCCAGATTTTCAACGGCATGTTCTATGATCTATCTTTCCTAAAGTAGAGAAGATCAAATTAAACATTGGCCTTTCAGGCGCGCATATTTGCTTGGATATCAGCATGACCGATTTTATGATCTGTTGCCGTTTCTTGGAACGATCACCAGCATCGGTCATGACCAACAATATTTACATAAGCAACGAGTAGCCACGATTTTCACGCTGGCTATCGAAGCCGTTTTCGTTTACACAAAGTAAACACCCAAGCAGATACTTTCGCCTGACAGTACCCACAACGGGATTAACATATCCCTAAAACAACATGCATCGAATCATACATGACCGAAATATGTTTATTTTAAACGATCTAGCAACGGCCATACCCAATGCTGGATTCATTATCCCAAAATAGATTCCTGCCTTCGGCAAGGGTTTTATTGACTCACGTCAACCAAAGAATCTATCCCTTGCGGATGGCGGCAGTTTATCTTGCCCATACATGTAGCAGCAGATTTGACCTGCAACATGAGTTTTGCCTTTTTTCCTTTTTGTTATGACCTTCACCATTGGCTGCCCTTCGGCGGCGAATCCCTTAGGTTCGGTTTTGTTGGATGTCTGTAAAGAGACATCCAATTGTCAGATTTTCACCAGAAGTTTAAAGGTCGTCGCGATCACCAAAACATATTGTACATTCTACCATCTAATTGGAGTTCGTGTCAGTGTAGAGAGTAAATTAAATAAAATGCAAAACATATTGTACATTCGGGCATTAAAGTGAAGTTCGTGCCCGTTTTCATTAAATTAAATACAGAGTGAACTTATGTCGCGAAGTTTGTTAACATTAGAAATATGACCTGGAACCAAACTGTTGTCCTCTCCACTGATTACAATGAAGAAGTGTTAACAATACAACCAGACTGCGTTTTAATATCATATTTCCTTCCTCGTCGGTGATAGTACGGAGTCCTGTTATACCAGAGTTTGTGAACAATTCCAGCGTAACATCAGTGTGTGTGTTTTTTTTACAGAACCCGCATCCTTGTCGATGCCTACGTAAAAAAACAACCAGAGACCTGCTGCATGTGATTGTCTCCATACCTAGCTTCAAGGCCATCTCTTACCGTCGTCAAAACGTTCTGATACTAATATTGTCAAATGAAATGAGGTTACAAAATCTGGAATTTATTTCAAAAAGCCTTATTTTTACCTGTAATTAAATTTAATTGTTTTTTTATTAATAATAAGCAAATGAATATGTAAGAAAAAACTCGTTATTTATTTTATATTTCGTTTTTATTGACTTCGCTAGACATTTAACTTGCTTCTATATTACTCCGTTCTCACGTAATCTTTTTTTTTTTATTAATATGTGTTGTATCCTTTTGATTTTTGTTTTTCGTATTATTATTATTACAATTTTTTTTCTTCTTGACAGTTATCTACATTGACGTTTGTTGACACATACATCCGTATATTCATTAATTTATAATTGTAATTAAACTTCTACACAGTGCGTTCTGCCTTAGTGTCAATCTTATTCTTTTAAACTCAACAAATACATTCGATTTACTATATTCCATTTGTAATGATAATCATTTTATTAGTTAATTTATTAATAAATACCTAAATGCATACAGATGTTTCAATCTCAAATTCATTGATTTATTTAAATTTGCTCATTTATTATTATTTCTTATTTTTTGTTTATTTATTTTATGTTTTTCTTATTTTCATTTGATTTCATATATTCAACGATACTTTGTTGTTATTTTTTCCTTTTTTTTTAACACTAAATGTATTTCGTTCAACTTATTATTCTCTAAATACATACCTATATATGTTTTGTATGTTTTTCTTTTATATATATATATATATATATATATATATATATATATATATATATATATATATATATATATATATATAATTTTCATAACTTTATTTATACACTCTAAAAATGTTTTCTTTTACATTCTAATTTTCTTTTCTTCAAATCGAAGATGTGTGTTTAAGTTACATTGTGTTTTATTAATTTTTCATATTTTATTACTATTGTTATTATTATTATTATTGGTTTTTTTTATTAGTACAAAAGGCTTTCGCTTGATAGGTACAAATGAGGCTTACGTGTGTTTGGTGTCTTGAGAAATGTTGTGTATGGTAACGATGAGTTTCAATAGAAAAATAGAGAAGGTGGGTCGACCCAGGAAGATACCTTTGCTATTCAAAATTTATATTGTATGTATATATATATATTTTTTTTCTTTTTGTTTGCTACATTTAAATATATTATACAATTTTCACAAATACATTTATCTTTAAGTTTTATTTCTTTTTCATAATTTGTTTTGCATTGTTTTTGATTTTCTTATGTTGCATACATTTTTTATATATGTTATATATGTATTTTAATTCGGTTTTATTGGAATCGTTTTTAGTTAAATATTTTTCTCCACTGTTACCCTGATTAGTAGTATAAGCTAGATGATGTCAACAATGTTACCTTCTATTTTGGATGGAATGGGAAATATGATTATTTAATTATATTGCTTTTGTAATAATAAGTGGGTGTTAAATAAATCTATAATCACATGTACGGTTCGGAGAGACAAATTTAAAATGAGTTTTGTAGAAAAGGCTTCGAATAGTTAACTCATGGTCCTCTACACTATTTTATTTAATAATTCAATAAATATAATTTTATGTGTGGTTATTTTCAATAATTTTTTTACTTCAATGATTTTTTTAATTATTTGTAAACGTTTTTCACTCAAAATAACTATAAACTAAACATTTTAACTAAAAATAGGCTTTTATAGTTTCCTATATCCCATATAAATATATCTTAATTAAAAATAAAGAAAATTTTTACGCATTAGTTTCGATGTTACAATTCGTGCTTATGTATCACAAGGACATCTCTGTATCGATTGACAATTACGACCCATAGATTTAATCCCCTTGTCGACACTTACAAGTTATTCTGATACTAATTAAAATTACTCCGCATAGCCTCCGGGAAAGAATGAAATACCTAATTGTCGTTTATATCTCAATAATCCATACGTAATCCGCATCATCCAAAGAACTGGACAGCCTATGCTTATATTAAAGGGAAATAATAAAGGTGACAAATATTCGATGACTACAAGTAGTCTGTGTAGAATATCACACGTTTTACCTCATGCACAATGATCCCTTCCTTTCATCGCGGAATTCAACGAAACAAACAAAGCGTCACATCCTCTGGATAATGCGCCATTCCTAACAGCAGGCGAATTATTTGAATTTATAACATGACGCAACAACAAAAAGCCGACAGGCTTTGACGGAATTCCAAACCTTCTTAACAAAATTCTTCTCCCTTCAAGTCGAGTCATAATAATGCATAATTAACGCATCACCTTTCCCAGACAACTGGAAAACCACGGTTATAGTCCCCATCAGTAAGTCCAGTCTTTCCAACAACCCCAGCAACTATCGTCCGATATCGTTATTAAACACATTAAGCAATATACTGGAATGCAAGATATATCGAAATCTCCTTTTATTTGCTAATGACAACGCTATAATCTCAAATTCCCAGTTTATTTTTCGCTCACAACAATCCACCTGTCATGCTCTGTTAAAACTAAATCACGATGTCACAACTAATCTTCAAAACCAAAGCCCGACAGTCTGTATCTCTCTTTCGACATATCTAAAGGATTCGACTGTGTTTGGATCTCGGGGCTGCTTTACAAGTTGCACTACATTTTGGATTAAACACCCACACAACCAAACTTCTCGTTTCCTACCTCTCTGGTAGAAAAATTATGGTTAACATAAATTCTTCTCCCTCCCAATCGTATAATATAACCGCAGGGGTTCCGTAAGGGTCATTTCTTGGAACACTATTATATCTCCTTTATACTTCAGACCCAATACCGTAATGTTGAATTACGCTGACACCATAGTCTACTCCAACAGCAACTTTGTAAAAGAGGCCAGAAAACGCCTGAATAACTTCCTCCCAGATCTATCAACATACTTCAATAAATGGAAAAATCGCCTAAATCCTGATAAAACCCAACTTATAGTGTTTAAGAATAAAAATGAGCACTAGACAAACTATACCAGGCGCACCCACAACAGAATTAGACTCGAACTAAATAACACCTAGATAAAACCTTCCAAAACTTTAAAATATCTGGGAATAACCTTTTCCAATGACATTTCATTCTCCAGCCTGTTGGAGTTATAAATGACTCGGGCTCGTTGATCCTCAATAAATAACAGTCTAGAGTTAGCAGTGAATTGAAATGTTAATTTAATTTGCGAAATGAAAATTTGTCGATTGACACGGAATACACATGATAAAATTGGACAAAAATTCGAGGCACGTTTTTCTATATCTTTTACTTGCTCTTGGGTTGGAATCAGCCAGTTGATTGACAGATGTGATCAGTGCCAACTTCAAGTCCAAGAACTGTGTGAAGTTCGCACAGGCTGACGGTTGTGTCGAGTAAGACCAGCTGTCAATTTGATCAATTCTCAACACAGCCACATTAAGAATACTTTAGGTAAAGCCACAATACAACTGAATCTCTGTAGAAGAGTGATGAGGAAACCCAACGGTCTCTCTCACAAAGTCAAACTGCTCATCTATAAACAAATAATCAGACCCACACTCACATATGCGTGTCTACTGTGGTATCATATAACACCCGCCCAAAGGGAGAAGCTACGCACTTTCGAAAAGACATGCTTCAGGCTGGTCACTGGCCTCAACCGACAACCCAACTCTTACAAATATTACAATAACAGCTTGCTATACAATGCCGCTAATATTGACCGTCTCGATAGATGCTTCCAAGAGCTGTCTATCAAATTTATTGAAAATCTCCCAAATAATTCCAACCCCATAATAACTTCACTACTACCATCTCCTCTATATAACAGGGCTCACTATCCGAATTGTCTCTACACCAGAACTCTCTTCACCTCTGGATGATTGGTTAATGACTCCAACGAGGTAGTGTACCATAACACCGAGCTGGCACCTAATCAGTTCAAATAGTGTAACATACAACCAATCTCCAACATTCTGCGTTTTAACGAACAACCGGAAATTGTTACCCTACCCGAGACCACTAACTGACCATATCCCACGCCAACCTACCTCCTTAACCATCAATTCCTATATTTCCCAATTCACATTACAAATTTAATTTATTATAATATTATTTAGGTTAGGCTAAGTTAAGTTTGAGTTCAGTTAAGTATTAGACTAATTTAAATTAAAAAATAAAAATCCTGGTTTTCTGACCTTTTTCAGGAAAACTATTAATATTAAAACTTATAATCATCATCATCATCGGCACTACAACCGGGAACCGGTCTTGGCCTTATTTAGCAAGTCCTAAGGCTGTTACATTTTCCATAATGATTTGTTTTTTCCGGGCAAGGTCATTAGTCTTGTGCCAGAGACTCCCCGACGGGGAATCGAACCCCGGTCTCCCGCGTGACAGGCGGGTATACTAACCACTATACTATGGGTTCAAACACTAACTACTTCCAACCACTTCAAAGTCTAATGGCGGACTCCCCTGAAATGGATTCTACCAACGTCGATCAGTGTGCAGAAGTAACAACAAAAAAAGCTGTTCCGCCAATTGTGGTTTTAAAATCAACCAGTGGTAAAGTGCGAAGTATTTTGAATAACATTAAAATAGACAATTACTTAATTAAAAACATATCACTTGGACAAAAAATATGTTCCCCAGCAATGGACACATACAACAAAATTATAACCGAACACTTGCGGTTAAAATGTGAGTTTTTTACTCACTCCACGGAAAATCGCCCACAAAAGGTAGTGTTATGTGTAATAAAAAATGAACTAATTACACTCGGGATTAAGTGCCTAGATGTTAAAACCATCACCATAAGTTCATCAACAAAAGCCCTGTACAAAAACTACTTGTACATCGTCTACATTCAACGCGGTACTATTAAATTAAACGAACTTAAACGTAACTACTGTATTTTGCCCAAAACCATCGTTCAATGGGGCTTCAAAAAACATCATCCAGGTAAGGTCACACAATGTCATAATTGCCAGCTTTACGGCCACGGCTCGATGCATTGTCACATAAATAGCTTCTGTGCAATCTTCTGTTCTGTTCTAGAAACCACAAAACATCCGACTGCAAAACGAATGAGGTCATTAGCCAAACGCAGTACCTAGACATTCGCCGCAAATTATCCCCAGTTGGACGTGGTACAGGAAATACAAGGTTCCTACAGCCTCCGAGTGATAAACATCAACCACTGCCCGACCGATTTTCCCTGGATAATTTTCCTCCACTACCACGATCTGTGCCACCCGGACTTCTGGCCTCTGAAACTCTCAATAACGATAACCTGTTCTCTTTTAGCGAAATTAACTCTCTTCTTAATGAAGTTGTATCCAAGCTTAGTGCTTATCACACCAAATCTGACCAATTTAACGTCATTGCCTCATTAGCTATTAAGTATCTATATTCAGAAAAATCATACTAAGAAACTCTCTTAGCATCATAACTTGGAATGCGAGAAGCATCAAGAACAAACAGCATGCATTTTTTACCTTCTTAACAAATTTTAATATTGATATTGCAATTGTTTCAGAAACCTGGCTCAAACAAGACATTTCTTTCTCTCATCCAAATTTCATATTTTATCGCCTACACAGGGTACATGCTAGTGGTGGAGGAGTCGCCATTGTTGTGAAAAAATGTATAGAACATACCTTGCGTACTTCATTGCACCTTAAGTTAATTGAGGAAATTAGTATAGATGTAACATTAAGTAATAACTCCAAGGTGAGGCTTTTTTCGGTCTATTTCCCTGGTGGAGATAGAAACATTGAGAAATCTATTTACTTTAAGCGGGATCTGGAAAAATTGTATAGAGTCAACACTCGAAACATGGTAGTTATTGGTGGTGATCTAAACTGCAGACATCAGCCGAATTGTCTTAGGGCAAACTGCTGGGGTAACATTTTACTAGATGTTACTGAATCCAGCCCAAGTTTTTCCATACTTCATCCATGTAGGTGTGAAGCTACATCCCATCGACTGCTAACAACAACCCCTCAACTCTCGTTCTATATATCACTAATATTCCAAATTACTGCACAGTACCATTAACTCTAAATGCGTTAACTTCAGACCACATCCGATCAGCCTCACAGTGAACCATACAGTATCGGTCAAACGTACCAGCTTATACTACAACTATTTCGCCGCAACTGTAATTGTTATAAATCATATATAAACAGGAACTTGGTTCTAGATGGTACTAGCCTAAATTCTATAACCAGCAGCGAGCACATTGATATTTTATGTAACAATTTTGTTTCTGTTATCAATAGAGCGGCCGATCTTGCGATACCTAAATGTTCCACAGCTCCACTTGATAAGACACCGCTTCCTGAAAATATCTTACATCTGATTAGGCTACGAAACTCTGAAAGAAGAAAATGGCAGCGTTATAGAATCGATTACTTGCTAGTCAATGTTAAACACTTAAATAGTATCATTAAAAACGAAATCTCAGCCTATAGGACAAGTGTTGGAATAAACACCTTTCCTCTCTTGACAAAGCAAGCAAACTGTTCTGGAAAATATCAAAAATTATGAAAAAGAGAGGTCAAGTATTCCTCCGTTTAAAGTTCACGACAAGTTGTTTATTTCTTTAGTGGAGAAATCGAACCTACTTGCTAAAACGTTTAGTAAGAACCACTCCATATCTATGCATCTAAGCGACGCGTATACTGAGGCTGAAGTTGCTAACACTATCCTTGTACTTTCTTAATCACCAGCTGAAAGTACTTACGCAACTAATATTAGCAAAGTTAAAGAATTGATAAAAAAATCGAAATCTAAAAAGCTGCTGGCCTTGATAATATTAACAACGAATTAATGAAAGCACTTCCACCTTATGTAAGTAACTATTTAAGTTTCATTTTGAACACTTGTCTTAGGAACGGTAATTTTCCGGACTGTTGGAAAACAGCAAAAGTAATACCTATCCCGAAACCCGACAAACCGAAGAACAGCCCCGAAAGCTACAGACCTATTAGTCTACTTAGCTGTATAAGTAAGCTCTTAGAAAAAATCATTAAGGAAAAGATTGATCGTTTTGTGGAAGACAATAACATCTTACCAAACTTTCAGTTCGGTTTCCGTAGTGGTCACAGCACAATCCACCAAGTCTTGCGCATTAAAAACCACATAGCTGGTAAATTCATCGACAAGGAGTCAACGGGACTGGTTCTTCTAGACATCAAAAAGCCTTTGATACGGTATGACACGATGCCTTGATTTATAAGCTACTAAAACTTAAGCTGCCAATACCTCTTATCAAAATTTTCCAGAGCATTCTTCGTTCGAGAAAATATTTTGTGAGTATCATCATCATCATCGGCACTACAACCGGGATCCGCTCTTGGCCTTATTTAACAAGTATGAGGCTTGTTAAATTTTCCATAATAATTTGTTTTTTCCCTATGGTGTACCCCAAGGCTCGGTCCCTGGACCCATATTATTCACGTTGTTTGTCGCAGATTTACCATGTCTAAGTGAACACATTCAGGTAGCTATGTTTGCCGATGATATGGCCATTTTCTCTTCGGGTGCCTTATTCACTAACGTCTACAACTCTTTGCAAGTAGCTCTTGACAAACTAGCTGTATATTACAGGATATTGAATCTAAAAATAAATGGTAATAAAACACAAGCTGTCTGGTTTTCGAGATGTAGGAAACTCTGCTACCTACCAAATGGCACTAAACTCAGTATGTGTGCAGTTGATATTGATTGTTCGGAAGACTGGAGATATGTAGGTATTATTCTATATGTTACGGACCTACCTCGCGTCCAGGTCCCCCCTAACATCCACTAATCCCCTTTCGTAAGTTTCCCCTCTCTACCTGTAAAAGGAAAATAAATCGCCAAGTAGCTAATTTGCATAAACTACTTTGTGCAAATTCTACTTGGTAGAAAAATAATAATAAAACGGCGTTAGCGCCGAATAAAAATATAAACGTCAACGGCATATCAAAATAAAAATGACATTCGTCGTAAAACTTCAATCGATTGAGTTCACAATATAATTCAGGGAAGAATTCCATAATCGAAGAAGGATTCGATAATTCCGAGAAGAATTCCATAGGAAAGGATTCCATAACTGGGGGTCCCAATTAACAAGGATCCCAGCAATTAGCAAGCAGTAAGACGAACACAACTGCAGCTGAACGGGAGAGCATCACCTCAACGCCCCCTTGACCCAGTCGCCGAACCCACCAGCAGCTGACACCAATCAAGCTCAACACAAGTAAGTCCTTTTTACCCTTACGGTCTAACTATATTCAAATATATTAAATATAAAAATATAATTTAACTATATATCTCACAGAGAGCGGTTAACATAGCTAGCAGAGGTGCCCTGTGAGTAGGGCGTTAGAATATACTCACAGCTAGGCCAGCTTGTCGTAAGAGGCGACTAAAGGCCGAGTGGTAGCCGGGGTCCCAACGCCCTGTGCGCCCGGTGAAATACCACCCCTTCAAGCTATAGGCTCCGTGAAATGTTTGGGAGAAATCCCTGGCTATCTTTCGGAGTTTGGCTGATGAACCGGTTCGAGAAAAGGTTGGTTAGGTGGTAGTCGGTCCCAAGGTGAGATACCACCCCGTCACGCTGTACATTCTGCGATATCGCTGAGAGAAATCTTCGACGGTGTTTCGGGTGTGTGGCTGATGGCCCGGACTGACACGGGGATAAGTCATGATGGTGCCTTCTGATTTAAAGAATTCCGGAGGTAAACTAGTCTCTCATTCGGATCTCCGGGGAGGACTATGTCAGGGGGAACATCATGCAGATATCACGATAAATAATGGAACTTTAAGAGGTTCGTCATCGCATAACCGAGCTCGCTCTCGAGGCTCGGCCTGCGCTCTATTGGTGACGGCATTTTGTAACATCAGGGGCATCGGTTTCACCAATACCAATGTAAACGCCGTCCACCAATATTTGCACACAACGAAACCTGATATCCTTGCCCTAACTGAGACCCAGGTCGATTCGTCAACTGATTCGACATATCTTCGTTGGCCAGGATACGACTTACATTCGAGATTCCGTTTTAAGCGCGGAGTCTGCGTCTTCGCACGGTCCGATCTGGCTTGCCAGAGGATGGAAGTGTTGGAACCCAATAATATGGACATCATATGGTTGAGGGTCGTGCTGAGGAATTCCGTTAAATTTCTTTGTTGTCTTTACCGCTCCCCGAATGACGATCGACCGGCGACATTTTTCGAACATCTTTCATATACCGTCGACTGGATACAGGTCAACCACCCAGCTTCTGAAATTGTTGTCCTTGGTGATTTTAATGTGCACAATTCCGGTTGGTTGTTACATTCTAACAGAACCGACGAGGCTGGGAGGCTGGCGGAGATGTTTGCTGTAAGCCACAACTTGACTCAACTCGTGGGGGAGCCAACGCGAGTGCCGGATGCCCGAGGCGATTATGCGAACACCCTGGATATGTTTTTGACACCCGACCCGAGTATTTATACCGTAGAGTTTTCTGCGCCACTGGGAAACTCAGATCACTGCTTGGTATCTGTCGCGCAAGCACATATATACCAAGCGAACAACCAGCCTAGGCAGCATCGCCATGTATGGAAGTATGGGACCGCTAACTGGGACGATTTGCGAGATTTCTTCGCATCCTTTCTATGGTCCGAGGTGTGCTTCGGAAACCCCGATGTTAACGCATGCGTGGAGTCGGCATCAGAGATTATTCTTCTGGGGATGGAGATGTATATTCCACATTTCATCAAACGAAGTTCGTCTGATAAACCTTGGTTTGACAAAAAATGCGAACTGATTACAGCGGCAAAAAATAGAGCTTTTAAGCAATTGGGGTCCAATCCCACCAATGTTAACAGAACGAATTTTGTTAGAATCAGAAACGCGTGCAACCAGGCGATTGATACCGCGAAGAAGGCTCACAACGACAGGGTGATCAATAAGCTCCTTCGGTGCCCAACTAGTTCGCGCTCCTTCTGGTCAATGGCAAAAGCTGTCAGTGGTAACTTCGCATCCCCCTCTTTCCCTCCGTTGGTGATAGACAGCGGGACGTTAGTCACAAATTCAAAGGATAAAGCTAATGTGTTCGCAAATTTATTTTCGGCGAATTCAAGCCTCGATCCTGGCCTTTGGAACCACCTGTGATCTCGCCGGTACAGTCTTCCATGCGGGATGTGAGATTTCGTCCGCGCACTATTCAATGCATTCTACGTGAACTGGATTGTAGGAAGGCAACCGGCCCGGACGGAATACCAGCAATAGTCCTTAAGAACTGTGCTCCAGAACTATCGCCGGTTATTGGCAGACTCTTCCGCATTACTGCATTACTGTCTATTTTATCTAAGGTAATGGAAAAAGTCATCAATGCAGAGTTGGTTAAGTATTTGGAGTGCAACGTAATCCTGAATGATTGTCAATACGGATTCCGTGGCAGGCGGTCCACAGGAGACCTTTTGACACTTATAACCGATATATGGACATCTGCGATTGAACGGCATGGTGAGTCTAGGGCGGTCGCATTGGTGGCTTTTGACCGCGTCTGGCACGGGGCATTGCTAAGGCTCCAACCTTGTTCTTGGTTCACATAAATGATTTGTTGGAGACAACGGATAACAAAGTGTTCAGTTTTGCGGATGATAGACAGATTGACTCTCTGAATCGGGATCTGGATAAAGTCCTGCAGTGGGGAAAGGCCAATCTTGTCGACTTCAATGCATCGAAGACCCAGTATACAACATTCACAAAGAAAACAGGATCATCGGTTCCACAGCTGATGATAAATGGCCGGGTCCTCGAGGCTGGGGAAAGTTTGAGATTGCTCGGCGTCACAGTCTGTGGGAATGTATGATGGCATAAACACGTATCGAGTATCGCCAGATCAGCCTCAGGAAAACTGAGTTATCTTTTTAGAGCCAAGAAATATTTTACTCCGGCCCAACTTCTTCTCCTATACAAATCCCAAATTAGACCCGTCCTCGAATATTGCTCTCGTGTTTGGAGCTCGGCTCCTAAACACACCCTCGACTTACTTGAGAGCATACAGAGACGAGCGATTCGCCTGATCGGGGACTCGGTGCTGACGTCGGGGCTACAGTCGCTATCACATCGAAGGCGCGTAGCCGACCTCTTTCTGTTTTACAGATATTATCACGGGTGCTGTTCTTCGGAGATTCTTGGTATTGTTCCACGCAATTCGGTTTATATGCGCTCCACAAGACAATCCGACGGATCGCACCCGTTTGTGGTTCATCTCCCGACGGCGCGAACATCCCTGAATCAGAACTCGTTCTGTTACAGAGTGGGGAAGCTGTGGAACTCCCTTCCCACGCGAGTGTTCTCGGAGCGTTACAACCTGCAACTGTTCAAAAAGAACTGCAACAGTTATTTGATGGCATCTCGGGGCGCCGTGTCGGCGCTATAGGTTCGCCTCTCCCGAGAGAAGTCTAATAAAAAAAAAAAAAAAAAAAAAAAAAAAATCAGGCCGGTGTATTGGTGGAACCCAGATATCGCCCATGTGCGATCGGAGTGCAACAGGTTACGACGCCTGCAGCAAAGAGCAAGAAACTGTAACACGTACCTACAATTGCATGCGGAATTCGTCAACGGAGGGAGTTGAGGAATGTGATCCACAAGAGAATATATGACGCATTCTGCTCCCTAAGGGATGAATTATATAACCACCCATGGGGTAGCGCCTACAGGATAGTCATGAAAAGACTACACAACAACAGTATTCAAATGCAAAAAAGTAAAAGTGACATGGCCAGAATCGTTGCTCTCCTCTTCCCACAGTGTGATGGGGTGTTGAGAGCGCAAGAGGAATGGAACATCACTGAAAGAGAAATATCTACCGTGACAACCGAAGAGGTGCTCTTGGCTGCAAGGGTTGTTAAAAAAACAAAACCCCGGGACTGGCTGGTATTCCTAACGCTGTACTCGTAATGAAGACTGTTTTAACAAAAAAGCCGGTGGTCTTCAGCAGTCTCTTCACAACCTGCTTACAAACAGGACAATTTCCTAAACGATTGAAAAAACAGCGGCTTGTGCTGCATAATAGACCTGCAAATGATGCGTCTCAGGTAGTAGGGACAAACAATAGGAACACTAACACTAGGTTCCCAGAACGACCTCACCCCGTTACATGTCCCCAACCTGGCAAAAACCCGTTTAGGTCAGAAACACCACCAAATTCTTCCAGAAGACCAACAGGGTCTAAGCCCAAGAAGCCTGAGGTACCACGACACCTTCAGAGAGGCGGAGGTGATGATCACAGTGACTCATCTAGTCAAGACAGGAATACGCGTGCACCACACCCATGGATTGCACGCATGACATGCAACTACTGCAATAGGAAAGGGCATTTGTACGATGAATGCCTTCGACGCCGGAACACACCGTTGTGTACGAAGTTTGATCGATATGGGCACGATGCCCAAGACTGTCGAGCACAGAGTACACAAATGAAGGCTGTTGAATTATATAAACCAACAGTTTGTGATTGACTCACTGTACATACGTCAGATTAGACAGTAAGCAGCTTATGTGCCATTTTTTGTATAAGATAGTTCAGTCTTGTTCCATACTTTAATAAGTCAAGATCTCAAATATAATGAAGCATACAACGGAATCGTTTTACAATGAATTATCTCAACGTGGTAGCAGAGCGTAGTTGAATAAAGTCAAATAAAAAGAAAAACCTAATGAAAATTATAAAGAAATGGCATATATAGTAGAAGCAAACTACCACGTGTCCGGGGTTGTACTAGTGTTACTATGAATGAAATAAAAATTAATCCGAATGAAGAATTAAGAAGAATAAGAAAATTGTTTGCAGACCAATTTGTGAAAGTGCAAGGAATTAAAAGTTTTATTGAAAACTCTAAGAAACTAAAGAGTGAAAAAGAAGAAGGCACAAAAATTATATGTTTAGATGAAAACAAAGATAAAGTAAATAGAATAGAAATTAAAGAAAATAGTGATTCAAAAATGGAAGTAAATGATGAAATAAATACTAATGAGGAAAATAATAATGAAGAAAATAAAAGTCAATAAAGTGAAAATAATGAACAGTTAGAAGTAAGGAGATCAAATAGAAAGAAAACCCAAATAGTTAGATACGGTGTTGATGAGCATGCAACAAATTATATATATGTAAATTATTGTGATGTCCCTAATAGTTTTGATGAAGCAATTTGCAGTAAAGAATCGGAAAAGTGGAAAAGTGCTATGGATTCAGAGTTTCAAAGTTTAACTAAGAATAAAACCTGCCAATTAGTTGATAAACCGAAAGATAAAGATATTATTGATGTAAAATGGGTATATAAGAAAAAGCATGAGAATACGTATAAGGCAAGATTAGTTGTACGTGGATTTCAACAAAAGGAATATATTGATAACGTTTATTCACCGGTAGAAAAATGCAAACCTTAAAATTATTATTGTTATACTGTTGCCAAACTGAATTTAAAATAGAACAAATGGATGTTGAGACAGCGTTTTTAAATGGCAAAGTAGACTCTGAAGTATATATTAAGCAGCCTGAAGGTTGTCAACAGGACAGGATAAAGTGTGTAAATTGTTGAAATCGTTATATGGCTTAAGAGAAAGCCCAAGGTTGTGGTATAATTGCTTTAATGAATTTATAACAAAATTTGGTTTTGTGAGAAGTAATTATGATTATTGTTTATACGTCAGTCGAATGACATATATACTTTTGTTTGTTGATGATTTGTTAATATGTACTAAAAATCAATGGGAAATTAATGATGTAAAACAAAAATTAATAAATAGATTTAAAATGAAAGATATATGGAACTACCAGTGGAGCACTGGAGTTGTTGGCTGGTTTTCACCACAGTCGAGAAGCTCGATAGTGAGACTAGGCAGTTATGGGTTCGAGAAACCAGCAGGAACGAGATGCCGACATTCGAGGAGCTGACTGAATTTCTGGAAGCCCGCCGCACTGAGCTAGATAGCCACCCGACAGCGAAGAACTATTCAAAGGGTCACTTTTTCGGGACAGAGGTATAGCAGCCGGTCCACCCAGGAAGACGTACTCGGCAATCACATCAGCAGCGACGACTAAGTGTCCCAGATGCACACAGCCGCATCCATTGTTCCGATGCAGCACATTCAGGAATCTCTCCGCTCTACAGCGAGATCAGTTTGTCCACCGCCAAGGACTATGCAGAAATTGCCTCAGTCCAGACCACAGCATTAACCAATGTGAGAGAGGGAACTGCCGAGAGTGTAACGGGCGGCACAACACTCTGCTGCATCAATCGGTAGACATTCCGACGTTATCACCAAAGGTTGGACCATCAGAGGGATCTTGCGCGACTGTACAAACCCAGGATTCATAACTACCTACAGCAATAGTAACGGTAATGGGCGACAGAAACCAGTGGGTTCCTTGCTGGGTGCTGCTGGACTCAGGCTCGACCACATCCTTATTGCGAGAATCATTCATTCAGCAGTTGGGCCTGCGACGCACGCAGGCGAAGGTGAAGATAAGTGGCATAGGGGAAGCGAATCCACAACTCAGCCGAGGAAAGGTCAAGATGCTGCTGAAAGACCGAACAGGGGAAACAAGTATTCGGATAACGGCATTGGTGGTGGGACGATTGACTTCGGATCTGCCGTCTAGGTCACTGGAACATGACTGGAGAAGCTTTTCATCGCTGGCGTTGGCCGACCCGCTATTCCACAAATCAAGACCCATTGACTTGTATCTTCCAGATCCTGCGCGATGGACGACTGATGGACCCCGATAATAAAATGATGGCGCAGAACACCATATTCGGTTGGGTGATCGCAGGGAGTGGACCAGCTCTGCTCGATCAAGAACAACATTGCTGCACTGTCACCCAACAAGTCGACCCATTAGAGGGGCAGCTGGGGGCCGTCTGCGAGATGGAGGAGATACCCGAGATGAAGGAGCGCATAACCGAAGAAGAGAGGAGGGCAATGAACCATTTTGCGGACACTCACCGGCGTTCAGCAGAAGGACGTTTCGAGGTGGACATACCGTTCAAACGCTTCCCGCCGCCATTGGGACATTGCGAGGCTTCGGTCCATGGAGAGGCGATTCAGGCGAAAGCCGGAGTTCGGCCATCAGTATGCGGAATTTATGAAGGAAGACCAGGAGCTGTCTATAACAAGAAGATTCTCCAGCTTCACTCGAACGGTACGAACAGTAGCCTGGCTGAAGAGGTTCATCGACAACAGCAGGTGCAAGGGGGGCGGCAGGTCAGTCAGGCGATCGGGCTTTCTCGATGCTGAGGAAGTGAGGGCGGCCACAGGCATCACATTGCGAGCAGCTCCGACCCAATCGTTCGAGGCGGACCTAACGGCCATGAGAGCCGGGAGGCAAGTATCAAGAGGAAGCGAACTGATTGCGCTCAACCCATTCATCGATGACCAAGGTACCCTCAGGGTGGGCGGAAGACTAGAAGCAGCAAGCATGGAATACGAACGCCGACATCCACTAATCTTATATTGGCAACATCACCTGCCAAGGATCATCGTGAGAGATTTGCACTTGAGACTGATGCAGACTGGAAGCCGGTTACTGCTATCTGCAGTGAACCCCCGGTACTGGATCATAGGGAGTCGAAGACTTGTCCAGAGGGTCATCGCCGAATGCGCGATTTGTGTTCGTCACAAGGGACGAGTGCTATCTCAACAAATGACTGCATTTCAGTAGTGTCTGCGCTGTCCGCATCCAGTGTTGCCATCGTGTGCTGCTCCGTCTCCAACAATATGGGTAAAGTAAAGATTTATATTGGCATTGAAATAAATAATAATTTGGAAGAAAACGAACTAACGTTAAGTCAGGACAAATATATTGCAACTCTTGCAGAAAAATACAATTTAAAAAACTCTAAATTGCATGATCCTCCTATGCAAACAAACTTAAAAATAGATCTTTCATCAGAAATAGATACAAGAATTAAATACAGAAATTTAATTGGTGAACTATTATACATAAGTTCCGGTACAAGGCCTGATATAGCGTATAGCGTTAATTACTTAAGTAGATTTCAGAAATGTTACACTGAAACGCATTATAAATACGCTTTAAAAATCTTAAAATATTTGTATAAAACTAAAAATCTAAAATTACCCTTTAAGAAAATTAATGAATACAAAATCCTGGATTGTATGGTAGATTCTGATTGGGCAGGCGACAATATAGACAGAAAGTCCACTACTGGATATGTAATTAGAATGTACAACAATGTAATCTTTTAGAAAACGCATAAGCAAAACTCTGTAACTAAGTCTTCCACTTTTGCAGAATATATAGCATTGTCAGAAGCAGTAACAGATGTAATTTTTATAAAAAATATGTTAAATGAATCTTTTGGTATATATATAAACAAACCAATTAAGTTGTATGAAGACAATTTAGGAGCCTTAATAATTGGAAAATATGGAAATTACACAAAAAATTCGAAGCATATAGAAGTACAATATCATTATGTAAACGAAAATTATGAAAAAGGTATTATTGATTTAATTAAAGTAAATTCAGAAGATAATATTGCAGATATACCAACGAAGAGTCTATGTAAAAATAAGTTTATAACTATTAGAAGTTTATTTAAATTAATTTAAAGATAAAGTTCGAAAAAACTTATAATCAAAAATAAAATGTAATGTAAAATAAAATTGTTAGTCACAAACTGTAGATTTAACGAGGAGTGTTGAATTATATAAACCAACAGTTTGTGATTGACCCACTGTACATACGTCAGATTAGACAGTAAACAGCTTATGTGTCATTTTTTGTATAAGATAGTTCAGTCTTGTTCCAAACTTTAATAAGTCAAGATCACAAAGAGAATTCGCTCCTCGCTAGTATAGTGGTTAGTATACCCGCCTGTCACGCGGCAGACCGTTGTTGTATTCCAGAATACTACCCTTATTCGCTTTAACACTAACTCATGTCCTTTCAAACACAACCCTTAAAAACACAACCCTTAAAACTACATCCTCACATATCCTACATTCTCAGTTAATACAATTCATAAATAAACAGACACAATATTCTATATCCAGTCACTTACAGCACATTTCATAAATAAACAGACACTATATTCTATATCCAGTCACTTACAGCACATTTCATAAATATGCCCCTTTTCATAACAAGCACATTTTTCATTTCAAAACATGGCCACTTTGATTTTCGTTCAAAGTTTATTCAAAATTCTAAGTCACAGAGAATTCTAGATTGTTTTGTTCAGTTTATACGCCACAGTCAGAACAAAATGTTCTATATAAACAAGTAAATTTATATGAAAAAAATAGAAAGAAGAGAGCTCAGCTTGAGATAGCTGAGTTCAATAAAATAAAAATAAATCAAATAAAATATAATTAAATAAAAACTATAAGTATTTTAATTAATATAATAACCTCTACGCTCTTCCCTCGAAAGAGGAAGCACGGCGTTGGAGCCGTAACACCGTGGTTCGATTCCCCGTCGGGGAGCCGCTGGCGCAAGACTACTGACCTTGCCCGGAAAAAACAAATCATTATGTTAAATTTAACAAGCCTCAGGACTTGCTAAATAAGGCCAAGACCGGTCCCCGGTTGTAGTGCCGATGATGATGATACAACGGAATTGTTTTACAATGAATTATCTCAACAAAGGCAAATAATGCCGAGCCTCCACGACCAAGGTCGCAGAACCAACAGCAGTCACCCGTGAATACCTCAAACCAGCGCCAAGAACGACGATCTATGTCGAAACAAGCAACAGCATCGAATCGTAGAGTGTACAGCATTCGATGTTGTTATAAGTTTTGTGGCTGAAAGGGTCACACGTGAGACCAGTGTCGTTGCAAGGCAATGTGGGTACAATCCCAAAAGCCAACAGACGCACCCAAAGTGGTTAAGCCTGTACTCGGGGACCACACCCCACCGACCTACACGGTCAATACTGAATGGTGGACAGTCCAAAGAAAAAAAAATTCGAAGAACAATAAGCAGACACGCAACAACGGCGGTCAACAGACACGAGCCAAGAGCAGAAATGTGGAAAATTACGGAAAATGAAGTTACTATAATATCGTGAGCTGTGAAGAATTTTTTTTTTTGGTTCGTCAATTCACTTACGTAGTAATAAGAATAGGCGTAAGAATGTTAGATCACTCTTTGACACTTCCAGAGAATTATGTTAAGAACGGTAACGAGTGTTATGATATTCAAAATAAGTTTTTTTTTTACCCCGAACTTTTGTTAAATCAATATTATTTGTGGACTGAAAATCTTTACGATATCAAGGTTTTAAGATTTGGAAAGTTCTTGGAATTTCAGTCGTTCTATTAGTCTATCCCTTTAAAGAGTCTGGTAAATGTTTGTATGGGTAGCGTTGTCAATTTCGTTTGAGACATGTACTACAATTTGGAATAAAGCTATAAGGCTGTGTGTCAATAACTGAGTCAACACATGGGGGGAAGAATAGATTTTAGACAATCACCAAGGTCAATAGATAGATCGATGATTGGGATAGCTTTTTACGGATGTATATACTGCTGAGATGGCAGTCAATTAATCAGAATACAGATGTTATTTATATAGAAAAAAATAGCGAGGATATATATTTCTTTCTGCAGAGCTTGACCATTGCTCTCACAAATTCTAAATAAAATTTTTTCTACAGACATGGATGAGTCTATAATGTAAAGAACACCAACGTTTCCATTTTAAGTGCCCACAAAGTGTAAAATAAACTATGAAAAAGAAAACAGTCTCTAACAAGTTTCTATGTTCAGACTTATAAACTATACGACGAATAAATTCCATATCAACAACAACAACAACATGAGTAATAACAATAATGAAGAGAACTATTCTAGCATGTGCACAATTAACGAAATCCTTAAAAGCGCCTTCAAATGAATTCCGAATAAACAATTTTAGCTAGAACAGAGTTTCCCTAGACCATTTTCGGGAAGAGCCTGGAAGGCTTGGATCCCTGGATTCATCGCTTTTACTGCGACTGTTGTCATCGTCGTCATTGTTGGTGACGAGGCTATGTTCACTGCTCTCGTCAGATGGAAGCTTTATCAAAGGCAGTTCTAGAATCACTGAAGAACTAGTCGGAGGACTATTTTGACGAATTAGACTTTTAATCGGGATTATTGTAGTATGTAGTGAATTGAGTTGTTCGGAATTACCGCTTTGGACTTGTGGTATTTCAGTGTTAAATGTGGAGCATGTTTCTGCAGTGGTTGTGGTTGTGTTAGTTGTGGCATCGTCGGTCGTTTGTTCAGAACTAATTTGTTGCTGAAGAAGAGGTTTCATTTGTAGACGTCGTTGAGAAGATGGTGTCGATTCGTTAGTATCCTGTCGAGGAAGAATGGTGAAATGAGTCTCTAATGGAGGTCCGCGATCGGTTGAATCAAATGATTGTTGTTGAGAGAAGTCTTTCATTGGATGCCCGATGAGGGAGATTTTCTCATTTGAAGTCGCTTGGGAAATACTATGATGGCGAATTAGTTGTGGTCGCCTTTGACGTTTGAATGAGCTAACTGCGCTACTAGTACGACGAATATCAGTTCGTTGGGGTAATGATGATGCACTTCGAATTGAATATAACTCCTCCTGATTGTATGTGAAGTTTGATTGGGCAGAACTAACTAATGTCTGGAGAGTTGGTGTTTTCGTTGCTTTATCCTCAATTACATCATCATCAAGGCTTATTTCATCACTGTCTGTGCTAAATTGCGCCATATCTTCGTCTGTATCAGCTATACTATCTAGAAATACGGAATCTTCATCCAGACTGCGCATTTCTGAGTCCTGATATTCTACGGAAGAGATTTTAAAGGAACTTAAAGACGCTAGAGGTGCTCGCTTGGGCCCCGCGTTAGTAGTTACATTTTTCGGAAGATCACTTGCACTTCCTAAGCTACAAATACTGTTTGTGCCGGCATTCTTACCAATATGTTGGTTAGGGTACACGTGACTGGAGTTATCGTTAGATCGGTCTTTCCCTGTGCTCTCCGTTCCCGAAATTTTTCTTTTCAAGACGACTTTATGCTCTCGCGGATCTCCATACTTCTCTTGTACTTGTACAGCTTTACCATTTATCGGATAGGGGAAAAAGTCTGCCGTATCGCAACTGATTGAATGGATTTCTTGCTTTCGTTTGGTTTGGGCTCTTTCGGGATCGTAGTAGGCGAAGCTATGTTTTCTTACTAGAGGAACAGGTGCATTGACTGTTGTGGTTGTAGGAGTTGTGGTTGGTATTTGAACATTAGTGATCGTTGAACTAATACTTGCAGTCTTGGCTGTTGGAGCACATGCTTTCGACCAATGTGATGATGAAGCATGGTCGGATAAGTTGCGTTCACTAGGGCATGGTGAAGCTCTTGGTGTTGGTTGAATAACTTGAATATCAGGATAATAATAGTCCCACATATCAGTGCTGGAAGCGCGAGATGTTGTAGAAAGCTTCCGCCTTAGCGAAGGTGGTAAATTACTCCAACCCAAAGTAAGTGCCGAACATCGCCTTTCAAGGTATGAACTGTCTGTGCTACAGCACGTCATAGCGCTACTGCGACGAGACTGTTGAGCCTAAAAGATAGATAATACAATCAAATAATTATCCTTTAGTATGTTAGATTATTGTTTTATTAACTGCAATTGGAACCTCAAGGAATCCATGTCGCTTAACAGAATCAGTTCGAGTGTGATGTTCGCCAAATGCAGTATTCTCAAGCTCATCATCCGTTTCAATGAAATAGTCGTCGGTGCCAAGGCTACTACCCATTGGATAATTACTTAATATCCTTGACGATTCAGAACCACTTTTTCGTCTTCCACCACCATATGAGTATGAATATCGTCTGGGTGGTTCTAGTAAGCTACTATAACCACCGCCACCTTAAAGAATATGCAATATCATACTTTAAAAAAAATTCGTATCGCTTATAGAATCCAGTTTTTGAGATTCAAAAAAAAATCTTACCAACAGAGGAAAATCGATAGCCTCGATGTAGAATTGGAGGTGCGCTTACGTTGCCTAAGGAAAGCATTCGTTGTCTGCGGTAGAGAATTGTATCATATTCATCCGGATATATTGACATGCCAGTGGCTTCCATGGCTTCTTGTATTTTGCGTTCTTCTTCTTCCTGCATGCAGGCTGCAGCAACTGCAGCTATTTTTGGATCCTGAAAGCAAATCTGTATATGTAGGACACAAATAGACATGATGTCAAGTGCTGTCAATCACCTTCAGCACTTTCAGCGTCTCATTGGAATGACTGCGACTCTTCCAAACAATAAGAAACACCATCAATCCAAAGAATCCTCCCAACGTTGCTGCTATCCGAACGCCTGTCATGACATCATAGGTAGCAAAAAATTCTGCTCGTATCCGTTCTCTCTCGTTTGCCAGGATTTGTGCCTGACTGATATTATTACCCCCAAGGTTCGTTTGAGGAATGATGATTGACGGGGGTGTTGGTGGCGAAATCGTTGTAGTCGACGATGCAGATATTGTACTGTTCCGATGATTGTTAGTAACCTTTTCGGAGCTTGAAATTTAAGCAAAGAATAAATAGAATAGTCATTACCAAATAATGCATACAAATCACTTATAATAAAAAAAAGAAGATATTTAAAAGAAATAGGAAGAAGACTTGTGCTAAAAAATCGCGAAAATTGTTGCATTGCCGTGTTTCTGCTTGTTGGGAATACCTTAACCTAATAGAAAAATGTCATAGTTGAATGCTGGAAAGACCTGCCGAAGGCAGTCGAAAGTGATACCAATTCACGAAATCGATAGCAACAGACGATGAGACACAAATCTCTTACAAAGTTTAGTTTAGTTTATTGGGGCTGTCGTCCCATTAATTGGCTTAATACAAGCTTATATAAAGTATATACTTACATACTACCCTGACTAAGCTAAGCTTATCCTAAAGTAACTAAATTAACTATAATGGAGATTGAGGCAGCTTAGTGAGGAAAGTACAGGAAGCGGCACCTAAGCTTGGGGGTGCGATTAATAGAAAGGATTTAGGAGGCAGTGTTTAAGAGTGTGAGTAGTGGAGTTGAAATGAAATAGGGTGGAGTTACAGTTGACATTTCTCAGAATCCGCGATAGGGATTCATTGAAGCCATAAGAGGTGCGGGTTGTTGGCGGTGAATATAGAGAAGGCGGGGATTTCGTGTGACACCAGTGTTTATATTAAGAAGAAATGAATTCAGGAGGTAGGAGCCCATGACTGAACATACAACATTGAATCAAATATAAACGGTAATTGTACTTTTTTGCTTAGTAACAAGTTGCGAGCTAGATAATCATGTGCGTGGCTGTTGTTTGGTTTATGAAGATTAGGGGAACTCGCTTAACTAGCGGTCGGGCTCGACTTTGTAGTCAGTAGGGCCATGAGCGAGCAATAGGTACACACGTGAAGACACGTACACAGATGAAGGCGTTAAACCATCGGAAATTTTTTGCCGATTGAAGGCACAGTTTGGTGATGTTACGGTGTCTCAGAATCGTGTGCATACGTGAGCCAGAGAATTTAAAAGTGGGCGAGAACGTATTGAAAACGAAAGTCATGATCGACGCCCAAGGACAACTTTCGTGCCTTTTGGGAGCTTATCGAAAGTTATCGCCGCTTAACTGTTAGAGAAATCTCATCAGAAGTGGGTATCAGCTATGGAAGTGTTCTATTCATCCAACAAAAGATGAGGTATGCCCATTCGAGATGTCATCCTTCTTCATGACAACGCTAGGCCTCACACCTCATCCTTGACAAGGAATGCATTGGAAGAAATGTACCTGGAAACCCTCGAACAGCCCCCCTATAGACCAACCTTGTGTTCACATATTAAATAAAGAAGAATTTTTGTGATGAACGTTATGTGTCGTTTTTTATTTAAATCGTCGTTCGTTTCGCATTTCGAATCTCTCCCGGTAAACGTGTGGCGGTTCTCTCGAACGCCACCATACACCTTGCCATTTACCAGGATAAAAACCCCGTCTAGGGCATGTAAAAGGGCATAAAGAAAACAGGTATTGTGACAGTTCCATTGAACGTCACAATTACTGCGGGTAATAGTTGTACCTGTCATAGGAGCAATACCTAAAAGTGATGATTCTGGCTGGCATTAATTGTATCAACATCAGATACCAATTCTCTAGAGACAATTCACCGGTTGTGTGTTGCGTCATCGAATTTCTAGTAAGAGATTACAGACGCGGCATACATCCGGGGAACACATTCGGCGCTATCCGATGACTGAAGTTCGGGGTGGTGGGACGAGAATTTTTAGAGGCGACAGTGAAGTCAGATCAATTTACGTAACATTTGAATCTTTGAATTTTTAAATACATTTAAATACAGTGCCGAGTGCCTACCAATTTACGTAACATTTAAATCTTTATTTATATTATAATACGAGCCAAGTGCCTCTATGTAATGTTGTTAGCACTTGGAATTTTGTAAACATTTGTTTTTTTGTTTGGAACTCTAATAAATGAGTAACATTGAAGAACAGTGGAGTGTTTTGATTCCTTACCTGATGAAGAAGTGACAGTTGAGTGGGGAATTGTAATGAACCAGTCCATCTGCTTGCACAAAGAAACACTAAAGCGCGTAGAACACTACCCACAATTGGTGACGCTCTACTATCGAATCCGTGCCATCCACCCTAACTTCAGTCATCGAAGCGACAGAACGCAAAAATCCCATCCATTGCTTCGATGACCATATATGGTGCGATCCTCCTCAGCATCGGCACACCGGTCGTGAAACATAAATGATGCTTTCCTCTGCCACTCCTGGTGCGTGTGTATGTCCACCGTAAGCAGACCATGGATCATCAAATCCACAACACCATGGGCAACGATCTGCTGCTGGCACCAGCATCCCAACGAAGGGTTGAAATGCTGACACCACACAAAAGCACACACGACGAGTGTGTGGTCGCACCGATGATGGTGGCCTACCCAGGACACTCGTGTGCATGATACAATGTTGCAACATTGATTCCGACATTCGGGCGAGAGATAAGGGAGCAAGCTTCGTCGCTTGGATGATTTACTGTGTAATGGTTGCATGCTACGCTCCTCGCGCAGGTGCGCAGCATTGCAAGCATATGCGGATAGCGCCGAATGTGTTCCCCGGGTGTATGCCGCGTCTGTAATCTCTTACTAGAAATTCGATGACGCAACACACAACCGGTGAATTGTCTCTAGAGAATTGGTATCTGATGTTGATACAATTAATGCCAGCCAGAATCATCGCTTTTAGGTATTGCTCCTATGACAGGTACAACTATCACCCGCAGTAATTGTGACGTTCAATGGAACTGTCACAATACCTGTTTTCTTTATGCCCTTTTACATGCCCTAGACGGGGTTTTGATCTAGGTAAATGGCAAGGTGCATGGTGGCGTTCGAGAGAACCGCCACAAACGCACCGGGACTCAACATGGTCCTTTGAGCCGGATCGGTTTTAATTTAGTGAATCAGTACCTAAAGGATTAATCGGTTTTTGGAAAACAATAAACATTTAGAGCACGCGAATCAGTGTAACCAACTACATACTTTATTCAATTTCGAACGAGGAATTGAACGGATCACGTGTTCGCGAATAATTGTGTTCGGTAAAAATATTGAATACAACGTGCGTTCGTTTTGAAAAGCATTTGAATAAGACACAATAAAACAGATTTAATAATTACATTCGTGAATAAAACAAATTTTATTATTTATTATTTACTGGCCTGTAGGAACCCAGAAGTTCATGACCTCACCGACTCGGCTCCGCCATTGTTCCCTGTCCTGTGCGCTCTCCTTCCACGTTCGATTATCCGATCCAATCTCCTCGAGGTCAAACCTAACATTGTCCTCCCATCTCCGTCGCGGCCGTCCTATCGGTCTCTTCCCCGTTAGTTTACCGTCAAGAATTCTATGCACGGTCCTATCATCGCCCATTCGCGCTACGTGTCCGGCCCATCTTAATCTTCGCGACTTGATCACTCCCACTATTGTAGGTTTGCGGTATAGCTCTTCCAATTCGTGGTTGTGGAGTTTCCTCCATTGTCCTGGCCCCTCGTCATATTTACCGCCAAATATACACCTTAAAACTTTATTCTCGAATACGCGGAATTTGTTCTCTTCACGCTTTGTGAGAGCCCATGTTTCGCATCCGTATAGAGCAATCGGCATGATTATGGTTCTATAGATACGGAGCTTTATATTACGTGATAGCAGTTTGGATTTTAATAGTTTACTGGCTGCATGCCAACTAGCGTTGCCGGAATGTAGTCTTTTGTTAATTTCCTTTGACGTTTCGTTTCTGGTCGTCAGTATCGTTCCCAGATATTTAAATTCTTTGACATTTTCAAATATCTTACCCCTGACGTTTATATATGTTCTCTGAGGTCCACCTGCTCTCGTCGTAAGCATGTATTTCGTTTTGTCTTCGTTTATTTTTAGGCCCACCTCTTCTGCTGCTTGCATGATGATTTCACAGTTTTTACTTATAGTTTCGAGATTATCGCCCAGAATGGCGATGTCATCTGCATACGCGAGCACTTGTGTGATCCCGTTCAGGGATGATCCGGCCGTGATGCCGTTGGGCGCATCGGAAATAGCTATGGTTCTGTGGCAGTTCCGCCAGATCCCACGGCTCACCTTCCCAAAAAAACCCCATAACCACAACCCAGTCTGCATAAGCTTTCGCTAATGCAAATCGCATTAGCATCTTAAATGCTTCACGCATCAAATAGATCCAATTCGTATAACCCAAAAGTACCTGCAAAAGAATTCTTACCTTTTCAAGCATTCCTTCGCTTACAAATCCCCTGTAAGAGCTCTTACTTTCCTTATCATAAATTATCCTGAAAAGAAAAACTCCGGTTCACATATCATATAACCATTCCAGCCAGAGATAATTATCATGGCGTCGCCTATTCCCACCTTCATTCATGTATACGATAAATTTCTTTATGTATACATTGGCTGGCGACGTTTTTCTCCCAGCAATAAAATTCCCTGACTCGCACAATATGCAACCCAAAGCAAATACGCATTCCGCGTCCCTTGGCATCAATTAAAATCCAAGCATAAACAATGCAAATAGGTATTCAATACGTACCCTTACTAACGATGCCATTAACACCATTTCCCAGTAACCTAGCTAAAACTAATTAGCACATTTCCACATCGCATCGTGGTCTCTTTGTTTAGCTGCTAAGCACATGCATCCGACGATTTCGGTTTTATTTGCTTTACCGAAATCGTATCCTAGGAATGCACTTTATGTCTTTCTTTGTTCTAGGCACACATACCACCATGATCACGATGAGCGAGTGAGCTCTGAACGAGCAAGATATCGTTGAGTCGTATTACAACCATCAAGGCGATGGGGCGCCTGCCTTCCACCGTATCGGCGCCGGACATATCGGGAATACCTGCCTACGAATACCAGTCAGGAGATTCCATCGGAATTGTAGCGTCAAACAGTGATGACGAGGTTGAGCTGATGTCGCAGTTGGATGAATTATCGGTATCCGCAGACGACATATGTGAAATAAGATTCAATCCTCGGGATGTGCGAAATATTCCCAAAAAGACTTCGCTTCGTGCATTGGCACAGTACTCAGAAAATATCGATGAAAGTAATTTCATAATATCGGTGCCCTCGATACAAGGCGCACAACTATATATATACAATGAACTAATTGTTCATAGATCGTAAAATATACGTTTCGTTGGATCTTCTTGTGAGAAACGTGCAGTTCACAGAGATCAATTAATCGATTATCGCAACAAGTGTGTTATCCAGAACATGTACGATAGCTGTTCAAAAATTTCGTGTGGAACCTTCTATATTAAAGAAAGGCAACATCGCAACAAAGTTCGGTGGAAGGTTTACGCAGCGGTGTACGTTTCCCTTACAAAGACGGTTCATTTAGAACTAAGCGGTAGATTCGCCACCGAGGATTTTATCGCAAGCCTAAAGCGCCTTCCGACGGGAAAAGTCAGTCGAGGTCCATTATGATAATGGAACTAACTTTGTCGGAGCTAAAAACGAGCTCCATAAACTCTATAATTTTCTCAAAAGGCATCAAAAAGCCGTAATTAGTTTTCGTATTGGTCAAGCAATTGATTGGCACTTCATTCCGCCAAGAGCTTCTCACTTGCTTACTTATGAGCAATTAGTGACGTATATTATTGAATATTTAATTCCCGTCCCATATCAACCATATAAACATATCCTATCCTTGTGAGTAGCCCTTTAGCTTCTTCCCACAATTCGGCTTCGCAGGTACGCCAGTTAATCGTATATCCCGCTGGCACCACGCTCAACAATTGAGGCAGCATCTTTGGAAGCGTAGGCGCAAGGAAACCCTACCACAGCTGAATCGATTCTGTCGCTCCCGGCGCCCAGAGGTTCGGCTGACGGAAGGAGCACTGATGCTCGTTTTTGAAATTGTTCCTGCTTATGTTACATGGCCAAACGGAAAACTTATAATCTACAGAA
The DNA here is from genome assembly GCA_963931805.1 of Microdon myrmicae. NCBI lineage: Eukaryota > Metazoa > Arthropoda > Insecta > Diptera > Syrphidae > Microdon > Microdon myrmicae. The sequence goes on from OZ007497.1 coordinate 86,976,025, forward strand.
GATCATACTTATATACAACGGTTTTCAATTGATGCGTTCAACTTACTTAACGTATATATCATTGAATGAAATTACAATATTTTCCCACTTAAGCTCGAAAAGATCTAAAATAAAACGGAGCAGACTGGAAAATTTGCAACTGTATTCTGGATCGGGTGGTTATTTCCTCTTCGAAATCATCGACCTTACAGATACAATATTCGTCGATTTACAAGGGAAAGAGAACAACCTATCGTTATTGCACCTTGGAGGAAACAAAAATCGAAAGTAATGAAGAAGTCGTGGAGTACGTGCGCAATTGGCTAAGAAGTCGCCCTAAATGTTTCTATGAACAAGGGATATTAAAGCTTCCAAATCGGGAAAAGTGTGTAGATCACACAGGTGACTGTATTGAAAAATGTTTATAGTATAGTTAATGTGTAACATTATTCAATAAATGTATAAAAACAAATTACCGTTTATATTTGATTCGTATTTTTAGCCAGGAGTCTGCGCTCCTTAATGGTTTTTAGGTTGATTCATATGAGCCGGTTAATGTAAAGCGAGAGGATCAAAGCGTTTTCCCTTCCTGACTACGGAGAGTGAAACGTAGGAGGGTGAAAGATTGAAAATTTCAAAAGGGGAGTACAGAGAATTGATAAGCATTTCTTGAGAGTCACCAGGATACCAATAGGGTTCGGAGTGAGCTTGTCTCTGAGTTGTAGTAATTTACATTCCATTAAGGGAGGATGAATGAAGTGAAGGAGAAGAGGTCCAAGGGAAAGTTATGTAAATAGTGAAAGTATGACAAGTCTGGAACAAAGCAATCATTAGTGAATGATTGTTTGAAGTGGGTGGCAAAGATATTACCAATAGTATGAGGATCTGATGGCGTTTGAGGGTTAAAGGAAAGCGATGCACTGCAACCGCCGGATTTAAGTTTATGATTGCCAGACTGAAAAAAGGATTTGGCTTAATTTTTCAGGTCAGAGTTTTGATTAGATAGATAGGTAGTTACGATAAAGGGTGTTATGTAGTTCAGTGAACAGGAGAGAACAACCGAGGAAGTTAGAGTATTCGAAAATAGTTCGATTCGGTAAGAAGGTGGCCCATAGCTTGTTCCTTTTGTTACACAGGGACCGAAGACTGTAATTGTACCAAGGTGAGGATGGGGTCGTAGTTCTATGTCTAGAATAAGGTCCGAATGGGGAAATAAACTAAAGAATTTCATTGTTTATAAGTAGCTTTTTTTATGAGTGCTGCTATGTTTACGTTGAGGTCGGAACCTTTTCAGCCCACCTATGTATATATATATATGTATATATATAAATATATATATATATCTGTATATTATATATATATATATGTATATATATGTATATATATGTATATATATATATATATATATATAAGTCCGTATAGAGCCAATAAAAACCAACACCCGTTATTTTTGTACAACTTTTATTAGATTTTCTACTAAGCGAAGCAATTCCGTCGAGGATAAGCGAGCTACTAACTCGTTGCACAATTCCATCACTCTAATCTCTTTCTAAGGAAGAGCTTTGAGAGAGCAATTGTACCGAGAGCAACATTTAACACACACTTAGTGTTTGCATGAATCAAACATTAAGTGCATGTGAGAACCAGAATCGATAATTGGGTAACTGCGAAAATAGCAGCAAGGGTTACACCTGTGGGGCTTTTCAGGGCCCGAAGAGCCATGCATCGCTCGATCCCCACCATTTCCAGCAATGCGACTTACCTTGAAGTCGAATCTTCAGCAAGATTATACAACCGTGCTACGGCATTAACCGCCAACCAATTCGCTGGAATTAATTCGGTTATCCCCAAGGATAACCGACATAAATATATATTAGGCAGCTTACGTTTTTTGGGGTCTTTTCCAAACCTCTTCCCCACGGTCATTCCTGAAAGCATAATTCATGGCAAGATTATCATCTTGTCATGACATCAATTCATCAACCGAGCTTCCGCGACCGAACAATGGATGACACATATCCACCAACACACGCTAATCTTTCCGTGTGTTATCTTCGTACCCATTCATTGACCTAGCATTATTTCGGGTTGCTTGCACATCTGCAAGCCAGATTTCCAACGGCATGTCTACGATCTATCTTTCCTAAAGTAGAGAAGATCAAATTAAACATTGGCCTTTCAGGCGCGCATATTTGCTTGGATCTCAGCATGACCGATTTTATGATCCGTTGCCGTTTCTTGGAACGATCACCAGCATCGGTCATGGCCACCAATTTTAGTTTACACAAAGTAAACACTCAAGCGGATACTTTCGCCTGACAGTACCTTCAACGGGATTAACATATCCCTAAGATAACATGCATCGAATCATACGACCGAAATTCGTTTATTTTAGATGATCTAACAACGGCCATACCCAATGTTTGATTCATTTTTCCAAAATAGATTCCTGCCTTCGGCAAGGGTTTTATTGACTCACGTCAATCAAAGAATCTATCCCTTGCGGATGGCGGCAGTTTATCTTGCCCAAACATGTAGCAGCGGATTCGATCTGCTACATGAGTTTTTTCCCTGTTTCCTTTTGTTTGGACCTTCGCCATTGGCGGCGAATCCTTTAGGTTCATTTTCGTTGGATGTCTGTAAAGAGACATCCAATAACCGGTCAGATTTCATCACTCGAAGTGTGTACAGGCCTTACGAATCTCGGTTGTCGGTTGTCAGTTGTTCGATTGTGAAGGATTGATTCCGTTTGAGTATATAATAACGTTCATATTGTAAACATTATTCGTTGTGCTACACAATTATAGTCACCCCAATTAACGAATTTGTTGAAGCGAAAATAATAATTGCGTGTTAATAAAGTAATAAACAGTACTTCCAGTATGTTTCATTTGTGGAGCCGCAAAGACATCTTCATCGATTGTTCGATTGTGAAGGATTGATCCCGTGTTCCAGTGTTTCTTGGTGCTTGAGTTCGCCGTTTGTGTCAATTTAAATTCGTCGTTGGTGTTTGTGATTCGTCTATTCGTCGGTGGAGTTTTTATCGACTAGCGTTCTTGTTGATGTCATGTTAAAAACCTCCACACACCTGTAGGCGTAGAACCATTAGCTTATATCACAATATTTTTTGATTTGGCTGTAAACAATAAAATTGTCAGTCATAGGCAAAATATGGCGGAAATCTACCTTTTTTTTTTCTTTCATTTTTTTTTAATTTTTTATTTTAGTTCTCCCAGGGAAGGCGAACCTATATCGCTGAGACAGCGCCACGAGATACTATTTTTTCTCGACCGAGTCCATCAGCCAAGCTCTGAAAGATGGTCAAGAATTTCTCAACTATTTCACGTAGCCAATGGTTTAATGGGGTGGTGTTTCATTGGCGGATGGCTTTAGGAGCCTACCTACCACTCAATAATTGTGCCGAACAGCACAAGAGCAAGAGTCGTCCGTTGAACTTGGGCTTACACAATCAAACGCAAGACACAACCTCCTTACCAACTCAGTCATTGAGCCGAAAATGGAAAATTATAATAGGGTCAAATTGGTGGCAGTTCAATTGGACAACCCTATTTATTGTGTGTAACTTGACCGAAGATATATCATAAGATATACAATTTCGCCGAGATACAATTTTGGGTTCCTTAATCCTGTGTGCTCAACACGCGTTGAACATACCTTCCACACACACAGGGCTATTGATTTGTCGTGGGCTGGGTGCTGGCGTCAGGAACACGATGGTGTCTCCTGGCGTGCAATGATGGCTCTGAAATAATTTGGAAATTAATGTGAAAATAGCAAAGAAGACCTCTAAACTGCGAAGCAATCCAGAATATAGCAGGACTTCTCCTTAACGAATCTCTAAACTGAGCAGCAATCCAAACTATAACAGGAATTCTCAAGAGAATCTTCCCAAACAAAAGAAGAAACAACGCGGGTTGGTTTGATGTGATCAAAATTGGTTTATTCAATTTGATTAAATAGATTTCCACGGATTAGAAATGATTTGCGGCTTGTGTCGTCAAGAGATTAACGAAGAAGAGAAAGACAAATGGTTGTCGTTTAACAACCAACAGAATTTAATTTCTAATGTCAGCTGATTGTTGACACTTTCTAGGTTGGTGCCACGGATAGCATTCAATTGCGAATTCGCTGACTGTGTCCAGGGCGAATCCGCAACAAATCCACTAAACTCAAAAAATGTAGAGTGATATATTGCGACTTTGGCTCCTTTGGGTCTATCCCATTCATAATGATGCTCAATATTTTTTAAATTCTAGAAGCTTATCAATAAGCCCTTTGGGGTGTTTAGATTAAAAAAAAAAGCGATGAAAGCTAAAGTCGTAGAGAGGGACTGGTCGGTCTCGACAAATTTATTCTTCAGAGTTGGATCTCCGAACTGGCAAACAGAATCTGCCTTCCTTCTAGCGTCGAGCTCCAATATGCAGGATGAGGGTTGACGTTTGTAATCCAGTGTCAAGCTCAAATTTGGTAAGTTTAATTATCTGCTGGAAACTTCTACACATTACACACATGTTCTAACGAGTCGAACATAACATTCGCATTACAGGATTTTTTTCATATTAAACATTTAAACACGTCGAGTTTTTTCTTATGTAGCAGTTGTATCTTATTAAAAATGCCTGGGTCGGAACTAAATTATATGTTCTAATAACGAGCCACATTACTTCTTTACTTAAGAATCCCCGACAACAAAGCCAATATAACATTATAGCTGGAGTAGAGGGCTTCGCCTCTAGTCCTCCATCGCCATATCCCACCACAACCACTTGGTCTAATGTCTTTTTTCAAACATCTCATTCAGATTTTATTTTTATTAATCTTGATTCAAATTTTAGAATTTCTGACCTAAACCCCAGTTAATTAATACAGGAGCTTCAGTTTCGAATGCTTAATTCGATAGTTCCTTTAAAAATTCCGGCTTCTACACCATCTGCAGAAAAAGGCAACATTTTTAATACTTATAAGCCCTAACCTCGTCACCTATATATTTAGTTATCTTAGCATTGTGTCACTCACAAATCATATTGTTCAGCTATTATTAAACTACAATGAGGGCTATGATAAGTAATGGTATGTAAGACAAATGCCAATGAACAAAAATATTATTCGTGTACTCGGTGAATACTGTTTTACTTGTTAATATTTTATTTACCCGAATATTTTTTTACTTTAAAATGTTTACCTGTTTTTTACACAAATATTAATCATAATTTAAGGTAAGTTGATACAAAGAGTGTGATTGAAATATCTCAATGATGGATCTACTCCAAGTTTGTATAGAATTTTTCGTCACCCGGAGAAAATTGTTTACAGAAGAGATAAATGTGTTTCGTAAAATGTACTTTTGTAAAAATCCCTAAGAAGTATCTTACCTGGATTGGTGTATATTTGAAGAATATCCGTTACGATTATTATTAAGATAACCATTAGGAATTGTGCGTGTGGTGAATTGACTTCCATTGGAACGCAACGGATCTGGATAAAATGTATCATTGTATAAAATTTCCGAGGATCCATTTGTGGATTGTACTCGTAAGTTGCTGTTGTTGTTGGAAGAAATGTTCGTTGGCAATGACCTCGGTTTGATATTCGATTTGTTGTGAGGACTACCGTCAGACACTTGATGAATAGTTTTAGAATTATTTTCGGCGTGGTGTGAATTCGACGGAATTGGACGCCGTGAAATTTTTGCCATTTCTACAGGAACATGTCCTGAAAATAAAGTAAAATACAATTTAATTTTTAGTTATCATTTGGTTGCATTTTATAATTATGATACAATATTTGGGGAAAAAGAGATCAATTATCACTATTTCAAGGCTTTGTTTAACAAGAAATGTGAAGAGATTTGTCAAGTATGTTCGAGAGAGTACGAGAAACATAAGACGCTGTCATCGATAAACAAGTGAAACGGATTGCGAGTAATGGGCAAGAATTGTTTATAAAAACGAGGAATAGAGTGAACGGAACCCTGGGAACTATCAGGCGGCAAATTTAATACCATCCAGAACAAAAGGACGGAGAGATCAAAAAGGTCCCTTATATATAAAATGATTACATCATTAACATTGTAGGAAATCAATTTCGAAAACAAAGATTGCAATTTTTGGTATGGTCCACCATAAGATATTCTGTGAAATCCACATTGGGCCACAGTAATGATCGTTCGTTTCCAAATACTTTAATTGTCAACGGTAAGTCAGTGACTGTATAACATTTGACGGGACAGAAATTAATGTTAGACCACAATAGGAAGTTTAGTTTGGTTTAGTTTAGTGGGGCTACCGAACTATTTATTTGTTAAATGTGTGCTATAAAAGTATGTACTTATAAACTAACGTTTATAAAACCTTACTTAACATAGCTAAACTTAACCTAAGGTAGAACAATTTTGCTGTGTCGGTTTGGCGGTTTTGTGCTATGTTCCGCCGAACACTGCCCACAAATGAAAGTCTATTTTTTTCTTTTTTTTTAAGGTTTATTTTTTGAAAAACTCGCGCCAACACACTGGTTTGCACCAACACACTCTTGCCCGTTTTCTTCTCGAGGCTCATTCCTCCGCGAACGTTACAACTTGACTCAAAACTTTCCTGTTGTAAGGACACCCATCGGGTTGTTTCCCCTTTTCTCTTAAATTCACCTTCCTCTGGAATCCTCTCTGTTCCAGGGGATATCTCCTTTCCAGGAGATCGATTCCTATCTTGTTCTACGCTTCCATTCGTAGAGATACTGTATGGATGCACCGACACACACAGACGCGAACGTTGCTGTCCGCGTGGCCGGAGCTACCCCGAGGATCGTTAGGCTTTTCACACATCTGCGGCATACCTTTGTGTAATTTACAAGGTTTGTATCTCCTTGTAGAAACAGTGCTGGTTCGTCTATTGTTTATCTTCTGTTCTCACAATGAGAAGATCATAAATATTGTTTATTTCCTGGCCGTATGGCATGGGATTTTTGATGGCTGTCGGCGTTTGGCGTTGTCGCGAGTTAATGCCTCCAACACTATCTGCAAACATCTTTATCTACAAGTTCTCACAACTCTCATTAGCAGACTACAAACATATATAGTTTACAACCAATGCCATAAATTAAAATATAACTCATCCCCAGCTGCACACAACACAATAATAACATGCACCATGTGCATGCTCAGAACAAACATCCTTATCTAAAAGTTCCCACAGTCCTCAGCACACATGCTGTCGGCAGACGACAAAGATCTGTTGGTCTGTTACCATATGAGAAGAACAACATGGAAGCAAAAAGGAGACTGGAGGCGGGTTTTGGGAGTCGGCCATGATTAGATCCTAAGACACTAATGTTCTTTAGTAATAGAAAAATAAATTATTTTATACATTAATTCGATTGCCGGACCACATCTGTTTATCCAGCCAATACGTTGCCAAACGAATTCATTTTTGATGTAGTGTCCTCCAATAACTGTGCAGGTATGAGGAATTGGTAGTGGAATTAAGCCTACGTGTCTGTGGGTACGTGGGGTTGAGGACACCAGTCTGTATGGCTCTTTTATATGAGGTATTTAACCCCACAGTGATTAGTGAGGTTCGCAAGACCGCCACAAGTTTACGAGCAGGCGCGGGAGGTGGAGGCAGGTTAGCGAGGCAAGTTTTGGAAGCGGTGCTTAAGATTATGGGTGAGGTTGAGAGAAATGTTTTGGGAGGCGGTGTTTGAGAGTATGGGTAGTGAGATCGATATCAAACAGGGTGGATTTAGAGTTGACATTTAACAAGCAACGTTGAAAACATTTAATTCTACGGACATGGATTTTTTGATAAGGAGACCAAACCTGGCTAGTATATTGTAGCAGTAGATGGACGAAGGAAAGGCAAATGGATGGGGATACGTAGGGGTTGGAGAATTCCATCGACCAGCGTTCACGAACCCGAGGGCTGAATTGGGTTTCAGGATCATCTCGTCGATATGTGAGAGGAAGTTAAGGTCCCCATCGCATAGCACTCCAGAGTCTCCAATAGTTTGGACAATGATCAGGGGTTGGGTAAGAATTGAATTGGGGTGCGGGGATGAGTGACTACACTTACGAGAAGAGGTTGTAGATCCCCGCTTGGCGATGTTAAGCACGAAGTAGTATTTACCACACCAAGCCGAGAAGTTGTCGAGGTCTATTAGCAGCAGTGCAGAATCAAGCGGTGAAGCGTCGGTTTTTCTGTCTTTGAAACGTAGCATACAGACCGGTTTTTTTTTTCGAAATGGCTGCTAGTTTGAAGACTGCATCTCTGCGTTTGGATAACTATGATACTGGGAGTATGCCGATGGAAGCAGTTTTGCAGAAAATGACCTATGTAGTTATGTGTGTGGGAAGAACACAATATCGGACTACGAGGACAAACGTGAAAAATGAAAAGTGAGTGAACAAACGATAAAGCCAGACCTGATTCTTTTCGATTTAACCGTCTAAACTTAAACAAATTTGAGGATACAAAACATCACGAGGTGTTTGGCTGAATTTGGAGTCTATCGGTGATGAAAGCCACGCTCATGAGAGGATTCATGGTTTAAAGGATGGTAATTGACGCAAATGGCAGTTTGATTTTTTTGACACGATCGACAATCTTCAGGTAATGAGAGTCCATATGTATGGTATTTGGTTTATTATTAAACAGTCTTTCGTCGAGTTTTGATAATTTCTGAGATAATTTGCCAGAACTGGAATTGCTAAGGGTTTGAATTCTTGAGGAATATGAAGCGCAACAAAAATCGCCGGAGACATTTGTCAGAGTTATAGTCAACCGAAACACTGGATAAGTGATCGTTGTCGGAGGAACAAAATCCTGAAATGTTTCAAGTGTGTTGTCGTGGGCCATAAAGCAAACGTATGCCCTGAAAGGAGGACTGGCGACAACTAAAATAAATTGAAGAGGCATGCTGTAAACTAGGGTGATGAGAAGTAATAACATCGACTTTGTTTTGAAGAAACCATTCTTTAGCCAATTTTGAGGTGTGCTTGGGGTCATTATCCTGCATAAAGTCCAATTCAATAGGCATGTCCTCTTCAGAAAATGGTCGTATAACGGTGTTTAAGATGTCTACATAATCTTTAGCACATATTTTGTCCTTTATAAGAAAAATTAGACCAACACCAGATGCTGAAAAGCACCCCCAAATCATTAAATTGCCTCCACCATGTTTCACTGTCTTTTTCGTATACTTCGGATCGAATTCTGAGTTCATTGGTCGTCCGACGTGGATTTCTCCATGGGAACCAAGCAAATTAATCTTGGTTTCATCTGACCATAAGATGATATACCAATTCGCTCGGTGGGGGTGTTTTTTTTGGCAAAAACGAGTCTCTGTTTTATATTTTTCTTGCTCAAGTATCGAACTTTTCTGGGACTTCTTCCAGGAAGACCCGCTTCTATTAGTCTGCTTCTAATTGTACGACTCTTACAAGGTGCGTTTAAGTCATTTTTTAATTCCGTTGAAGAAAAAAAAGGCTTGTTCTTGGATAGTCGGATTAGCATTTTGTCGAATCGTGAGGTTGTTTTTCTTTTTCTGCCTCTGGTTTCCATTTTGGGACCTGAATGAAGAGCTGTGAATATTTTTTTCTTAGAGTACTTCATTAGCTTAGCTATTTCATCCATTGTTTTCTCGTCATTTCTTAATTTTTTTTATCAATTCACGATCGGAAGTAGCGCAATGTACTCCACGTCCCATTTTCACAAGTTTTTTTTTTTTTTAGTTTCTTTTTTTTTTCTAACAAACACTAAAACACAAGCCTAACAAATTTACGAAGAAGCATTTGGTAAGGCACACAGACCTTTATAGCTTTATAGTCAACCTTATAATGGTTTGTGAACGTCTCGGTATTATCACTGGCTTGAACAATGAAATTTCCACCTCATTAGACCTGCTAAAGTCGGCAAAACTATCGGTTGACGTAATTTTGCAGCCAAGTTCCTTTCTTCGAATACAACTGATGGAGGTTTGGTTCTCTCTGGATCCCCTCAGGTTAATGTATACAATATTTAAACACATTCGCTGGTTTTTCCGGCCCTTTGCAAAAGGAATGATGAAACTTTCGGAGTCGGTTCATAATCGAGGAAACTCCAAACACTAACCGGGTCCATCCACTTTGCAATTTCTTGATAGAAAAACGTTGCCTAGAAATCCATCCTCTGTTAGCCCTGCCAATGAATAAACTCTTTAGAAAGTACATGGTACACTCGGCTTCACTTTGAAATATCCCATGCCTACCACAGAGGCTGAAACAGTAGTACAGAGGTTTTTTGATAACATCATCGCTCGGTACAATCTGTTTAAGAACGTATGCAAATTGTCGCGGATTAAAAAACTGCAAACCTCAGCATACCATCTACAATCTAATTGAGCACTAGAACATCTGCGTAGTATTGTGAATGAAAACCCACAATCCTGGGTTCAGTATCTGAGGACTGCGACATTCGTGTACAATAGCAGCGGGAAATGAATTGTGTATTGGAATTGTGTCCATATCCAAGTTGAAATATAGGTTCCATTTCTCAACACACACCGTACGAGGGTTGCCTCTTATGTTTCGGGATTTGGCAACCCTAGTGTTGCAATCCGACAATTGACAGCTCTGTCGTAAAGTTGGACATTTTTGAGGTTATACGCACTCAGAACGTTTTGACATACGAGCGCTATTTGTGTTGTTTACAGTAACTTAAAAGATTCATCTCGGCCCAGAAATGGAATCAAATCGTCAACATTTTCGTGCGATTATTTTTTACAACTTTCGGCGTGGATTAACTCAGCAACAGTGCATGGATGAACTGATTCCAATTTTTGGCGATGAAGCTCCACCAAGGACCAGTGTTTATCGATGGTATGGTGAATTCAATCGTGGTCGTAGTTCACTCCAAGATGAATTTCGTGAAGGTCGTCCAAAATCAGTTGTTGTTCCGAAAACCATTGATGCTGTGCGCGAACTGATATTGGAAGATCGTCATGTGACCTATCGTGAGATTGAGACAACCTTAGGCGTTAGTGGGACCAGCATACATTCAATATTGCATAAACATTTGACTGTCAAAAAAATTTGTTCGCGTTGGATCCCCACACAATTTGTCAATCGCCCAAAAAGGCTCGTGTCAATTGGTCGAAAGAAATGCTCAAAAAATACGGTCGCGGTGCTTCGCAACACGTCTATGACATCGTGACAGGTGATGAATCGTGGATTTACGCGTATGAGCCCGAAAGTAAACAGCAGTCGACTGTCTGGGTGTTTCAAGATGAGCCAAATCCAACAAAAGTTGTTCGCGCACGAAGCACTTCCAAGCAAATGGTCGCCTGTTTTTTCGGAAAAACTGGACATGTCGCAACCGTACCACTAGAACAACGCAGAACAGTCAATTCTGAGTGGTACACAACCATTTGTTTGCCAGTTGTCTTCCAAGAAATCAGGAAAACCAACCGCCGAAGACGTATCACTCTTCACCACGACAATGCGAGCTCTCACACATCGGCTGCGACAACTGCATTTTTGAGCACCCAAAACATCGATTTGATGGGTCATCCGCCGTATAGTCCTGAGTTGGCACCGAATGACTTCTTTTTATTCCCGTACGTAAAAAACAAACTGAGAGGTCAACGTTTTTCGACACCTGAAGAAGCGGTTGCTGCATTCAGAATGCATGTGTTGGAGATACCTCAATCAGAGTGGCAAAAGTGCTTCGACAATTGGTTCAAACGCATGCAAAAGTGTATAGATCTTCATGGGGAATATTTTGAAAAACAATAAAGTGATTTTCGATGGTCAATATTTGTTTTTGTTCTCTAATCCCGAAACATAAAAGGCAACCCTCCTACATGTGGTCACAATTTTCGGCACTCCGCATAAATTTGGCTCATGGAATACTGCTTAGACCACATCCAAGGTGAGCTGATATGTTACACCGGCTGTTTTAAGATATGCCGGAAATTCGCAGTTAATCAGGGTTTGGCGGATTTTTATTGCGTATCCTAGTTGATACTGGGGTGTTCCGCCGAACACTACTCCCAAAACAACGAAACAAAAGAACGGAGCGAAAGCAATGTCAAATTAAACCACGAGAAGAATTGTTTTGTTTTGTTTTTATATTTGGTTCTATTTTAATCTTACAGCGCTTCACTACACCGCACGCGCGATCACACTCGACGTTACTTTATTTTTTTCCTACTTCGAAAACGCCTACTCAGATTTTTATACACTCGAAAATTGTTCTCCTCGTCTTCTGCCGATCGAAACCTAACTCCGTTGGTCGAAATATACCACCCGATATGGCTATCGAAATCAGACTCACTGTCTGCCCACACAGATATCCAGATTCCAAACTGGTATCTGTATCTACATGGAAAAATTTTCCTACTTGCTCTGCTAACAGAACTTCCGAATTTCTGTTAGCAGCATGTTATCACGTCCCAGGGGTGATTTTTCATTCCTGAAAGAAGAAACTCGCTCATCATCGAACATCATTATCACCATCCGTGGTGGTGGTCGAAATTCAGTTCGACGGTTGTCAATTGTATGCCGCCTTATTTACATAACACATCTGGCGCGAAGGCCGAAAGATATCCTGCAATTTGCATGGATGCATGGTTCATGGTTTTTGTTTGACTTTTGTCAATACACCCGAAATCCATTAGCTCTTTCTGATGGGTGTGAAATACAAACAGACACCGTGGGATCGGAGTAGTTTCCTTGTAGGTTTTCAACCTCATACAATTTGAATTATCTCGTTGAGATAATTACGGTTGCCGTTTTTTTGTTTTGCCGATAGATTTGGTGGTCTTTATGGCAGCTACCCGCACGTGCATCGTTGGTCGGCTAATTTGCATTGCATAGACGTTTGAAATTGCCGATTCAATGGAATGTTCCTGGGCGCAGGCGGATTGAATGTTTCTTTTTTGTTTCAGGTATGATGACTTACGAATGTTGAGCTTGGCATTAAAAGCTTTGGGGACGTTCAGTTCCTTGCTTTTTGGTGTCGGTCTCAACGTTGGCTGCGAGTTGCAGGCCCTATGGTGGGACTTTGGGGCACGCGTCTGTGGGCGCGTGCAACGCTCTCAGGTAAGTAAGTTCTTTGAAGATAGGAACCTTACCTGCGTAGAATTGTGCGTTCGTAGAACGCTACATCACTCCCCCCCTAGTGACGTAGTCACGATATGAAGTAGTTAGTTGCTTGGGGGGTGTAGTTGAGTTTTATGGGCGTGCTCCCTTCCGTATTGGGCGGTGTTTGGGTGGTAGAGGAGCGAAAGTTATCGCGTTCGTCGTTCTTTTTCTCTTGTCAGATGTTGGGGTTTCAGGTTGCCGTACATTGAGAATCTTCGCAGCGTCTTCTTGTGCGCGCAGATCTCGGGCGCGCTGCCGCGTTATCGGTCCGTGTAGGATGTCCGACGCCCCGCGCGCGACCATTTCGCGAGGGTTTGGTTGATTCTTAACATTTGACGTGCCTGGCGTTTCGTGGGAGTCTGCTGGGTGGCGTAGGGGGCAGGTTTCGGCTGCCGCCGCTGGTTGTTGATGCACTTCTCCCAGTACGGTATCTGGTGGTAGTTCCAGGTGGCACGGTTTCAGTCTTTCGACACTGACGGTGTACGGCTTGCCGTCGATGTCAACGGAGAAAACTCGGTCGTTTATTCGATCCAGCACCTTGTATGGCCCTTCGTAGGGCGGTTCTAGAGGTTTCCTAACTTTGTCCACCCTGATGAAGACGTGCGAATGTTGAGCTTGGCATTAAAAGCTTTGGGGACGTTCAGTTCCTTGCTTTTTGGTGTCGGTCTCAACGTTGGCTGCGAGTTGCAGGCCCTATGGTGGGACTTTGGGGCACGCGTCTGTGGGCGCGTGCAACGCTCTCAGGTAAGTAAGTTCTTTGAAGATAGGAACCTTACCTGCGTAGAATTGTGCGTTCGTAGAACGCTACAAGGGATTCCAATTTGCGGCAGGATTGAAAGTAAAGTCAGGTGTCAGTAGGAAAAAGACGATGGCGTGTCATTATTTTTGATAAATTCCTTCTATTTGGAAACTGACCGGTATATGAATCCAACAGTCGATTTTGGTTTCCACCTTTCATCATCATCGGCACTACAACCGGGAACCGGGAACCGATCTTGGCCTTATTTAGCAAGTCCTGAGGCTTGTTAAATTTTCCATAATGATTTGTTTTTTCTGGGCAGGGTCATTAGTCTTGCGCCAGAGGCTACCCGGCGGGGAATAGAACCCCGGTCTCCCGCGTGACAGGCGGGTATACTAACCACTATACTATCGAGGAGCCTTTCCACCTTTACACAAATAAAAAACCAATTAACTGAGTCATTTCTTCGCTTACAATGGATTAAACTTCTTGCTTTTCTCGCTTTCCATGTTGTTGTGTAAGTATGAATTCATTGTCTCACATGTTAACATATTTAATTAATCCCACGCTGCATTAAGCTGGATGAACATTTTTTCCTTATTTATTTTAAAGAATGAAAAGTGCAAAGCTTGCAAATTGACACTGAAGCTCGTTTGATATTCCACTTCACAGTCAATGAATAATAAATGGTCATGAGAGTTATGACAATGTTGAAGCAATTGTAGGAACTGGAACAACTGCAGGAATTCTTTACAAAGAGTCCTTTGAGGAATTCCAACTGCAAATGGTGGCAATTTGCGATTTAGTAGATTGGAGTGTGAATCTCGAGAAGACTGACAAGGGTAGTGGTCGTATTTCACATGATTTAATTTTTTTCCATAGGTTTAGCATTTTCTTCCGGATAGAAAAAATCTACCTTAATGCCAACAAATAAATCTTCCTTTCCGCTGCCTTTAACTATACTAACATAGTGTTTAGTGGATTATGAAAAATATCATTAACTTTAAAACACATCTCTTCGCACATTATTTTCAGGCTTCATGCTAGAGATTATATGAGAGAATCCCTAATCCCAATTTCACGCATTCGGTATAAAAAAATAATACAAGCCCATCTGGCATGTAATAAAAGCATTCAAGTCCCGTCTTCACGTACTGCGAAAAAGAAAGGAAAATGTGTTGCCATCAGTTTAAGGGCTTCTGAAGGAGAATTTATCGTTTATTTTGGCTACTGACACATGATGAAGTTCAGTCATTAGTCCTCGAACCAATTTAGATCTGACCAACACGGCGACAGGGACGGTTTCCTGCTCCTGCATATTGATACACGACTGATTACACAAGCAAAATTAAATGGCCAAAAGTAATATGTAGTATTCCGCATACATCCTGATCCCTCTAGCAGCATACTTATCGTCACTGAGGATTTTCCTACTAGGGTGATACCACACCCAGTTGGTTGTGATTCTGTACGACCAGCAAAGTCCCTTGGAAACCTTGTACATATAATGTACTGTACGAACCCGAGCATACTGCTTTATATTGCCTGGAAAAATAATTGATGGAGCCATAAAATGTCGGTCAATCGATAAAACAATGGCGAGCAAACTGTTTCGATATGAGCTTATTAAGCGCTCCTTTTAATTACAGTTGAATGCAATATAATTTTAATAAAGCCGTTAATGAGAACAGCTTGTTACAGTGTACAATTCAAATTTTGACCGTGAGTCAATTCAGGTCACTCTCAATAAAATCTCTAAAAGGACTTCCCTCATGAATTTCAGATTTTGCTCATTAAGTTCTAAATTAGCAGGACCAACAGCAAGGACAAGAACTTACAAAGCCGATCTGCCGATGAGAGAGTGTTGCGATAAATTAAATAACCTCTCTTAAAATGTTTGACGAACGTGGAAGATTGTACACACTAAAATTGCACAGATCTGAACAGACATGGAATGTTTGCTTACGAACTACTGCTTTCCTATTGACTAAAATTATTTTACGGATGTAGTTTGTGATTTGATTTTACCAAAATAATATGATGTGCAAGTTAAAATTAAATTCATTCGAAGGGGCTGATGGGGAGACGGAGTTTAAGAACAAACATGTTAAGATTAAAGTCAAAGGAGGTGAGCTAAGAGTTGGCTTTCCGTAGCATTCGCGAGATGGGTTTATGGGTGTATAATGGTCTTGGTAGGGTGCCGGCCCGACACAGGTTCACCAAGACGTCCCCAAACTCCGTAACTGTTTGTCCAAGCTCGTGTCCTTCAGTTCCGAGAGAAAAACAGTCGGTACCTTTTTTTTTCTTACTCGAACCTTACTTTATTGTAAAATAAAAGTATCAGTGTCTTATTGAATATAGTATGGTTAATTCTTATATGTAAAACAAATGTATACAGTTTTTCATTGATTTTTCTTATTAACTTATTTTTTATGGTCAAATAAATGCATACAGTATCTTATGGAATATACAGTATTTTATTGGATATTGTATTTCTAATTCTCGAGTGAGAATTGTTTTATATTGTACACGGTATAGTCTTATCCTAATTTAAACGTTGTATTCTAACTTCTAAATCACTTAATTTAATTTAAACATCGTATCCTAATTCATAAATTACTTAATTTAATTAAGACATAGTATTTTAACTCGTAAATGAAAATTGTTTATATCGTACACAGTATGAAACTAATTTAATTTAAACGTTGTATTTTGCGGTATTTAAGGTTGAACGTTAGCGCACACGTTGTAGTTTTATTTTAAACAATTGGAACAGCAAACGTTCACAGGAAAAAAAAGAAGCAAATTATACAATAGTCATGTAATGTTTAGCTTAGAGCGTCTGAGTAGGACCAGTAAGTTATAATATAAGATAATTAAGCTAGAATTTAACAATTTTTTGTCTAGCATATAGTTTAGAAACTAAGAATATAAAACGAAAATAAAAAATGTTCCAAAAATGAAAATGAAAATGAATACAACGACGCGAAGTAAAACGTGTAACCATATATCTTTTTTGGTTCCATAAGGACACCCATTCCAGAGTGACAATTTAATTTAAAGGATTAAAAACATAACTCACACTTCCTTGGATACTACCACATAATACGACAGCATTGTCCATCAAGTCACTTATAAGTACTTCATCTCACTTTTCATTTGTCAATACCTTTCACTTATGCTTAACAACCTTTATACGCCGAATGTTTAAAAAACGGACTTTCTGCCCATTATATGGCAAATATAGCAACAAGTTCTCTTAGTGGCTCCCTCGACATTTCTAATTTGCCATTTGGCAAGTTACGCCTTTGCCCTCGTGGTTCCCGTCATGGAATTTAAATGAAATTATTGTACATGCAATTTTGTCTTCATGGTGGTCGGAGTGCTCCGTGTAATATATGTAACCATATCGTCCTGAAGTCCTACATAAAACTTCCTCTTTCAAATAGACGACTACACCACGTTCGCTCGCCTCCTTTCAGTAATATTTTAAAGCCTTTTTTTTTACTATTCGGTTTTGTTATTCCCTATGCTACATACAGAGATAATACAAACAGACATCCGAAACAAAAGATCCCATCCTTCAGAGACAACATACGCTTCAATGCCGGTGCAAGTTAAAAGGATAACAACTTGAAAGAAAACGGTTCACGACCGACGACCGTTTTTCATTGGGGAGTCAAGAGCCATTATCGCCACTGGAGGAGTACCAGCTTTAGCATCTCATAGAGTTCATGTGACAGGCAATGTATTGCGTGTGTACACTTATAACGACTAGAGAATATGAAGGCGAGAGATACAAGGATAGATGCATACGTAAGCGTGTATAGTATATAGAAAATAGCATCCATCCGGGTATTCTTCCTACAGACACCCGGCAATAGACCTTGCAGGGCAATGCCAGGAAACAGTCAGAAAAAATAGAAACCTCAACACGAAAACCAGTTAGAGGCAAACGCAAGCAGAAATACACTGCACTGAACAGGATGTAGCTGCTGGAAACTATTATATTGGCAAACAAAATCAAGGAAATGGATGACTCAGCGTGCGGCATAGAAATATAAACGCCTAACAATTTTAACGCTGCTTAAATGTACGCCCATCTGTTTAAAGGTATTGAAAATACACAGTGCTAGGCTAAAAGTTAAGGACACGTTATGTCGCCGCTTTAGGTATTCATTGTATAACGTTTTCAAAGCTGTTCAGTTTGTTGGCCCTTTTCGAGTACGAAAGAATAGAAGAAATAGTAATTTAGCAGAATCATAAAAACTTCTTTATATTTCGGTCTGTTGATTATGTAAATTGGATATTTTTGTGGTTGTTTATCTTACAATGGAAACACAATTTTTATTAAATAAAAGATTCAGTCGTTTACATCAGACAATAGAGAAAGATTGCACAGTAACGAAAGGAAAAGCTATCCACGAAATGACCTCTTCGAGTGGTCGGTTATCCCCTGGTTTTTGTTTTATGAAAACTTCTTATAACATATGTACACATCTAATTCAATAAATCGCACAGTTAGACATACGTCTTTTTCTCACTAAGCACGAGCTACCAGCCGAATAATGTATAGGGTGGGCCATACATTTTTGCAAATGGCAACACTTGATTTCTTAAAAACCGTTAGAGGGAAGGGCGCGCAAGTGGCGGGGAATTGTTTATTGCGTTGTTGTTAGAATTGTTTATACACTCGCACGCCCATCCCTCTAACGGTTTTTTTAAGAAATCAAGTGTTGCCATTTGCAAAAATGTATGGACCACCCTATACAATATAGTAATGCATGCATGTACATATTTACCCTAATTCAATTCAATTCAATTTTTATTTGGTAGATAATTACATTTATGGTATATTTTACAACTAGTACTTAAGAGATTTAGGATAGCAATTCCTTTACAACTATAATCTTAAATCTATATAACGACAATAGCACAATTTTAATGAATAACAAATAATAAATTAAGGGAAAACTACAATAAAAAACCCTTATTTGAATCTTAAGACTAATATTGCACGAGCTTCCGGTTATTTTATATAGTAATGACCCCGATATAATTTTCATAGACAGAGTACATATGTAGTGATTTAGGATAACGCAAGACGGTAAACGAGAACATTGTCCGAAAAAGAACAATTGACGAAGAAGTTTCGATTGATTTTGTCAATAAGGAACTCTACCGGTTTAACGTTGGCGTTTTCATGTAGTTCATGTGTCGAATAATGCCATGGCAAATTCAGCAACATTTTCAATATTTTATTTTGACACCTTTGCAATTTTATTTTGTGTGTGCGAGCACAATTACACCATACAGGGGCCCCGTACAGGAGTATCGCTTGAAAAATGGTTTTATATATTATAATTTTATTTTCGATGCTAAGCTTTGACTTTCTACACACTAATGGATACATAACTCTTACGACTTTGTTTATTTTGTCAATTGTGGTAGTGACGTGTTTTTGAAAGATAAGTTTTTTATCTAGAATAATACCTAGATATCTACAGTCTTCGGACCAATCAATATCAACTGCACACGTACTGAGTTTAGTGCCATTTGGTAGGTAGCAGTGTTTCCTACATCTCAAAAACCAGACAGCTTGTGTTTTATTACCATTTATTTTTATTTTCCATTTCCTGTAATATACTGCTAGCTTGTCAAGAGCTGCTTGCAAAGAGTTGTAGACATTAGTGAATAAGGCACCCGAAGAGAAAATGGCCGTATCATCGGCAAACATAGCTACCTGAATGTTTTCACCTAGACATGGTAAATCTGCGACAAACAATGTAAATAATATGGGACCAAGGACCGAGCCTTGGGGTACACCATGGTGGATTTGGTGAGTAGAGGATATGTCGGTTCCTAAACTCACAACATATTTTCTCGAACGAAGAAAGCTCTGGATAATTTTGATAAGCGGTATTGGCAGCTTAAGTTTTAGTAGCTTTTAAATCAAGGCATCGTGCCATACCGTATCAAAGCTTTTTCGATGTCTAGAAGAACCAGTCCCGTTGACTCCTTGTCGATGAATTTACCAGCTATGTGATTTTTAATGCGCAAGACTTGGTGGATTGTGCTGTGACCACTACGGAAACCGAACTGAAAGTTTGGTAAGATGTTATTGTCTTCCACAAAACGATCAATCTTTTCCTTAATGATTTTTTCTAAGAGCTTACTTAGACAGCTAAGTAGACTAATAGGTCTGTAGCTTTCGGGGCTGTTCTTCGGTTTGCCGGGTTTCGGGATAGGTATTACTTTTGCTGTTTTCCAACAGTCCGGAAAATAACAATTCTTAAGACAAGCGTTGAAAATGAACGTTAAATAGTTACTTGCACCAGGTGGAAGTGCTACGATTAATTTGTTGTTAATATTATCGAGACCCGCAGCCTTTTTAGATTTCGATTTTTTTATCAATTCTTTAACTTTGCTTATATTAGTTGCGTAAGTACTTTCAGCTGGTGTTTGAGAAAGTACATGGATAGTGTTAGCAACTTCAGCTTCAGTATACGCGTCGCTTAGATGCATAGATATGGAGTGGTTCTTACTAAACATGTTAGCAAGTAGGTTCGATTTCTCCACTGAAGAAATAAACAACTTGTCGTGAACTTTAAACGGAGGAATACTTGACCTCTCTTTTTCATAATTTTTGATATTTTCCAGAACGGTTTGCTTGCTTTGTCAAGAGAGGAAAGGTGTTTATTCCAACACTTGTTCCTATATGTTGAGATTTCGTTTTTAATGATATTATTTAAGACTTTAACATTAACTATAAAACAATTGATTCTATAACGCAGCCATTTTCTTCTTTCAGAGTTTCGTAGCCTAATCAGATGTAAGATATTTTCAGTAAGCGGTGCCTTATCAACTGGAGCAGTGGAACATTTAGGTATCGCAAGATCGGCCGCTCTATTGATAACAGAAACAAAATTGTTGCATAGGATATCAATGTGATCGTTGCAGGTTATAGAATTTAGGCTGGTATCACCTAGAACCAAGTTCGTGTTTATATATGATTTATAACAATTCCAGTTGGCGGCGGAATAGTTGTGGTATAAAGTGGTACGATTTACAACTACTGTATGATTCACTGTGAGGCTGATCGGAAGGTGGTCTGAACTTAACGCATTTAGAGTTAATGGTACTGTACAGTAATTTGGAATATTAGTGATATATAGATCAAGAGTTGAGGGGTTCTTGTTAGCACTCGCTGGGATATAGGTGGGGAGAAGTGGATAAAGTATGGAAAAACTTGGGCTGGATTCAGTAACATCTAGTAAAATGTTACCCCAGCAGTTTGACCTAAGACAATTCCACGACTGATGTCTGCAGTTTAGATCACCACCAATAATTACCTTGTTTCGAGTGTTGACTCTATACAATTTTTGCAGATCCCGCTTAAAGTAAGTAGATTTCTCAATGTTTCTATTTCCTCCAGGGAAATAGACCGAAAAAAGACTCACCTTGGAGTTGTCACTTAATTTTACATCTATACTAATTTCCTCAATTAACTTAAGGCGCAATGAAGGACGCAAGGAATGTTCTATACATTTTTTCACAACATAGGCGACACCTCCACCACTAGCATGTACCCTGTCTAGGCGATAACATAATTTTGATGTGAGAAAGAAATGTCTTGTTTGAGCCAGGTTTCTGAAACAAGTGCAATGTCAATATTAAAATTTATCAAGAAACTAAAAAATTCATGCTTTTGTTTTTGATGCTTCTCGCATTCCAAGTTATGATGTTAAGAGAGTTTCTTAACATGTTTTTTCAGAGTATATGTACTTAATAGCTAATGAAGTAATGACGTTAAATTGGTCAGCTTTGGTTTGGCAAGCACTAAGCTTGGTTACAACTTCATTAAGAAGAGAGTTTATCTCGCTAAATGAGAACAGGTTATCATTAGTTAATGTTTCTGACGGATTTTTCTTCGTGTGTGTCGTATCACTGTTGGAAGGTTGCTGGGTTTGATGGAGGCCAGAAGCCCAGGTGGATGAAGGAAGTGAAGGTTGACGCACAGATCGGGGTAGTGGAGGAAAATTCTCAATGGATAATCGGTCGGGCACTGGCTGCTGTTTGTCCCTCGGAGGCTGTAGAAATGTTGTATTTCCTGTACCACGTCCGCGTGGGGATAATTTGCGGCGAATGTCTATGTACTGCTTTCGGCTTATGCATTCTGGATCGGTGGCTTTATGTGGCCCACTACAATTTGCACACTTGATGACCTCATTCGTTTTGCAGTCGGATGTTTTATGGTTTCCCGAACATATTGCACAGAAGCTATTTATATGACAATGCATCGAGCCGTGACCATAAAGCTGGCAATTGTGATATTGTGTGACCTTACCTGGATTATGTTTTTTTAAAGTCCCAGCGAACGATGGTTTTGAACAAGGTGGAGTAGTTCCGTTTTAGTTCGTTTAATTTAACAGTACCGCGTTGAATGTAGACGATGTACAAGTAGTGTTTGTACAGGGCTTTTGTTGACAGATTTAATGTGATGGTTTTAACATCTAGGCACTTAATCCCGAGTGCAGTTAGCTCATTTTTCACTATATCGTTGCTAATTAAGTCTAGCCCGGATAACACTACCTTTAATGGACGATTTTCCTTACGTGAGTGGGTGAAAAACTCACATTTTAACCGTAAGAGTTCGGTTCTGATTTTATTATATATGTCCATTGTTGGGGCACATATTTTTTGCCCAAGCGAAATGATTTTGATTAAGTATTTGTCTATCTTAATGTTGCTCAAAATATCACGCACTTGAGCACTAGTTGTTTTTAATACCACAATTGGCGGAATGGTTTCTTTAGGAAGTTCTGTGCACTGTTCGTCATTGGTCGGATCCATTTCAGGAGAGTCTTCCATTAGACTTTGAAGTGATTGAAAAAAGTTAGTGTTTGAACACATTTTAGATTTTTCTAGAACTTTATTGTTCACTTTTGAAAGTTTATCGGGAGGAGTTTGGCCTCCAATAACGGGGTCGTAACGCAACCGTTTGCGCTTAATTTTGTTTAACACACGCGGCCCAGGAGCCATAACTTAACGGTTTTAACACTTGTTCAAATTTTTGTATGCGGAAAACGAGGCAAAGAAAACAAGATAATGATAATTAAATTGTGAAAATTATTGTGAAAATAACGGTTGATTAAGATAAATAGCACGAGCAAAACTGTGAGACAAGTTGTCTGCTTGAAAGTCAGCCAGGTACTGTGATTTACCCTAATTAGTTTGAACTTTTAAACTTGACGTCATAGCCATAGGAAACTAAAGCTGCAGCTTCAAAACTGCGAACGAACACCAGGAAATATCCCTTAGGAATGTTCTATCATGTGCTCCCTCGTCATTGTAATATCCAGTCGTTCAAGACCAATACAACCCTTCGTTCGAAAAAAAATGTTAATAGATTACAGCGACAAAGCATAGAACGTCTAAACATTTAAACAGTGGCGCCTCCATAAGAGGCAATAGAACGAATTTTGTCAGGATTAGAAACGCATGCAACCAAACGAATGAGATCGCGAAGAAGATTCACAACGACAAAGTGACCAACAAATTGCTTGGCCGATCAACTGGCTTCCATTCCTACTAGTCAGTAGCAACGGCTATTGCAATAACTTCCGTTCCTCTTATTTTCCCACGTTAGTAACGAGCAGTGGGGCACTAGCCACGAATCAAATGATAAACCCAATTTTTTCGCGAATTTGTTTTGCGCGAAATCAAATCTGGATGCTGAGTTTTCCGAACTACCTGTGATTAATACCAGATGTGAAGTTCCGCAACGGGCTACTCAATACATTATTCGTGAACTGGACTTTATGAATACCCGGATGGAATACCAGCAATAGTCCTTAATAACTGTGCTGTGGCACTCGCGTAGGCTAGTAGTGAATATTTCAACCCGCATACCAACATTGTCCGTTCTCTTGAAGTGTAATAGCTTAACTTAACTTAAGTCTTGTATATTAAAGTCGCCAAGAAGGACTATCTCTGAAGTTGAGAGATTGTTTTGTGAAGGTTCGTGCAAGATGTCAGAAGAGTGTCTTCGGTTGATCGTCATTTGGACAGCGGTAAACGCAACAACAAAATGTTACGAAATCTCTTAATAGGATTTTCATCCAAATAATGTCCGAGTTATTGTGTCCTAATGCCTCTTCCGGTTCGCAGGCCGAGTCAAACCTGATGCAAGTGTGGGCTTGACCTTTACAACAAAATATTGTATGTAAGGAAAATCTTCCTAGTTGGTTGACGAGTCATCCTGAGTGTCTGTTATGCCTAGAATACTGGGCTTCACTGTTTACTAACATTGGAAGACCCTTACATTCATATTAGTAAAACCGAATCCTTTGATGTTACAAAATACTGTCACTAAGTGAACTTTGACAGGAATTCGCGAGCGGACGCAATTCCATTGAGACGAAGCCTCGCAATAAATTATTTGAAGTTTCTTTCCCCTGAGGTAGTCTCCCTAGGCATCCGAAAGGTTCCGCCTTTTGTCCCAAATAGTACATCAGTATGAACATTTTCTTAATAAATTAGTCAAAAAGAAATATTTTATAGTTAAAGGTATTAAATATAATATAGGTCACCTAGAGAAACTCCCGAAATTGTTTCCGACGACCAGAGTCAAATAAGCACCTTTTATCGACGATGAAGTATAAGAACCAACATACCCACGCCAATGAGTATTTGATTTCGCAACCAAAAATAGAGTTTTTTAACAATGGTGCTCCAATCGCACAATGTTAACAGAACGAATTTTGTTAGAATCAGAAACGCGTGTAACAAGGCGATTAATACCGCGAAGAAGGCTTACAATAACAGAGTGACCAATAAGCTACTTGAGTGCCCAACTAGTTCGTGTCCCTTCTGGTCAATGGCAAGGGTCGTCAGCAATAACTTCGTTTCCTCCTCTTTTCCCCCGTTAGTGGCGCCCAGTGGGATGTTAGTCACAAATTTCAAACATAAAGCCAGTGTGTTCGCGAATTTATTTTCCGAGAATTCAAATCTCGCTGCCGGTTTTTTGGAGCCATCCGTGGTCGCGCCGGCACGGTGTTCGATGCCGGGTGTGAGATTTCGTCCGCGCACTATTCAACGCATTCTACGTGAACTGGATTGTAGGAAGGCAACCGGCCCGAACGGAATACCAGCAATAGTCCTTAAGAACTGTGCTCCAGAACTATCGCCGGTTCTTGACAGACTCTTCCGCTTATCTTATGCACGGAGGACCTTTCCTGCCTGCTGGAAAATCGCTCGAGTTCAGCCAATCCCAAAGACGGGAAAAAAGTGTCTCCCACAAAATTAACGTCCGATAGCATTACTGTCTATTTTATCTAAGGTAATGGAAAAAGTCATCAATACAGAGTTGGTTAAGTATTTGGAGTGCAACGGACTTCTGAATGATCGTCAATACGGATTCCGTGGCAGGCGGTCCACAGGAGACCTTTTGACACTTATAACCGATATATGGACATCTGCGTTGAACGGCATGGTGAGTCAAGGGCGGTCGCATTAGATATCTTCAAGGCTTTTGACCGCGTCTGGCACGGGGCATTACTGAGCAAACTTCGTTCATATGGACTTCCCCAACAGCTTTGCGACTGGACGAGGAGCTTCCTCGAGAATCGATCAATGCGGGTTGTTGTGGACGGCGAGTGTTCGGATCTGTATTCTGTTAATTCGGGGGTGCCCCAAGGTTCTATTTTGGCTCCAACCTTGTTCTTGCTTCACATAAATGATTTGTTGGAGACAACGGATAACAAAGTATTCAGTTTTGCGGATGATAGTACGCTTGTTTCCTCCTTTTCGACTGTTCGGCCGATTGGTGCATCGACGTCGCATCAGCTGAGATGTAGACAGATTGACTCTCTCAATCAGGATCTAGATAGGGTCCTGCAGTGGGGAAGGGCCAATCTCGTCGACTTCAATGCAGCGAAGACCCAAAATACAACATTCACAAAGAAAAGTGGATCATCGGTTCCACAGCTGATGGTGAATGGCCGGGCCCTCGAGGCTGGGGGAAGTTTGAAATTGCTCGGCGTCACGGTCTGTGGGAATGTATCATGGCATAAACACGTGTCGAGCACCGCCAGGTCAGCCTCAGGAAAACTGAGTTATCTTTTTAGAGCCAAGAAATATTTTACTCCGGCCCAGCGTCTTCTCCTGTATTAATCCCAAATTAGACCCGCGCTCGAATATTGCTCTCATGTTTTGAGCTCGGCTCCTAAACATACCCTCGACCTACTTGAGAGCATACAGAGACGAGCGATCCGCCTGATCGGGGACTCGGCGCTGACGTCGGGACTACAGTCGCTATCGCATCGAAGGCGCGTAGCCGACCTCTGTCTGTTTTACAGATATTATCAGCGGTGCTGTTCTTCGGAGATTCTTGGTATTGTTCCACATAATTCGGCTTATATGCGCTCCACAAGACAATCCGACGGATCGCACCCGTTCGTGGTGCATCTCCCGACGGTGCGAACATCCCTGCATCAGAACTCGTCCCGTTACAGAAAGGGGAAGCTATGGAACTCCCTTCCCAGGCGAGTGTTCCCGGAGCGTTACAACCTGCAACTGTTCAAAAAGAACTGCAACAGTTTTTGATGGTATCTCGGGGCGCCGTGTCGGCGCTATAGTTTCGCCTCTCCCGAGAGAAGTCTAATAAAAAAAAAAATATATGTATAGATATACAGGGACAGGGTCGTGCGACAAAAGCCAATGCTACGACCGTTGTCTGTTGCAGTACATAGTTCAATCTTCGTCACAAATCAAAATCCGACCACAAATTGGATCATTCTTGTTGCAGATACGCAAAGAAGAGCAAATATTGAGTCGCTGGAGTCGGTTCGCAACAGTCAGTTCATGGGGAACCTTCTACGATTTACACAGCTAATACAAGTATACACGAATTGTTTCATATCTTACCCCAAGCCGTTGAGCAAGTTCCTGACATGTTTGGCTATCCTCTTCACTTGCTGCCTTTAAATGACCGACGCAACATTTCGATGCTTAAGCTTGCAGTAAAAGTTTTAATGCATGTACGCCTAGCGGTGAATAGGATTACTATAGCGTGAAGAGTAACATTTGTTTCAAAAACCGAACGAACTTGTGGGGCTTTTCAGGGCCCGAAGAGTCATGCATCGCTCGATCCCTACCATTTCCAGCAATGCGACTTACCTTGAAGTCGAATCTTCAGCAAGATTATACTACCTTGCTACGGCCTTAGCCGCCAACCAATTTGCTGGAATTAATTCGGTTATCCCAAAGGATAACCGACATAAATACCTTATAGGCAACTTACCTTTCTTTGGAGGGTTTTTCCAAACCCCTTCTCCACGGTCATTTCTGAAAACATAATTCATGGCAAGATTATCATCTTGCCATGACATCGATTCAGCATCACCACGACCTTCCGCGACCGAACAATGGATGGCACATATCTACCAACACACGCTGATCTTTCCGTGTGTTATCTTCGTACCCATTCATTGACCTAGCATTATTTCGGGTTGCTTGCACATCTGCAAGCCAGATTTCCAACGGCATGTCTACGATCTATCTTTCCTACCAGTAAAGAAGATCAAATTAAACATTGGCCATGCAGGCGCTCATATTTACTTATCTCAGCATGACCGATTTTATGATCCGTTGCCGTTCCTTGGAACGATCACCAGCATCGGTCATGACCACCAATTTTAGTTTACACAAAGTAAACACCCAAGCGGATACTTTCGCCTGACAGTACCTTCAACGGGATTAACATATCCCTAAGATAATATGCATCGAATCATACATGACCGAAATTTGTTTATTTTAAATGATCTAACAACGGCCATACCCAATGTTTGATTCATTTTTCCAAAATAGATTCCTGCCTTCAGCAAGGGTTTTATTGACTCACGTCAATCAAAGAATCTATCCCTTGCGGATGGCGGCAGTTTATCTTGCCCAAACATGTAGCAGCAGATTCGATCTGCTACATGAGTTTTTCCCTGTTTCCTTTTGTTTTGGACCTTCGCCATTGGCGGCGAATCCTTTAGGTTCGTTTTCGTTGGATGTCTGTAAAGAGACATCCAATAGGCTAGTCAGATTTTCACCTTCCAACGGGGCAGAAGTTTAAAGGTCGTCGCGATCACCAAAATATATTGTACGTCGAGCCTCGAAGTGGAGTTCGTGTCAGTGTAGAGAGTAAATTTAATAAAACGCAAAACATATTGTACATTCTACCATCTAATTGGAGTTCGTGTCGGTGTAGAGATTAAATTAAATAAACACAAAATATATTGTACATTCGGGCATCAAAGTGAAGTTCGTGCCCGTTTTCATTAAATTAAATACAGAGTGAACTTATGTCGCAAAGTTTGCTAACATTAGAAATATGACCTGGAACCAAACTGTTATCCTCTCCACTGATTACAATAAAGAAGTGTTAACAATAGAACCAGACTGCGTTTTTATATCATATTTCCTTCCTCGTCGGTGATAGTATGGAGTCCTGTTATACCAGAGTTTGTGAACAAGTCCAGCGTAACATCAGTGTGTTTTTTTTATAGAACCCGCATCCTTGTCGATGCCTACGTAAAAAACTACCACAAACTCCCTTGATTGCCTGATACCTGTAAATAGCTTCTTTTTTTAATTGTTTTTACTTCTCTCGCTAAAGTGGGACCTATAACGCTGAGGCGGCGACCTGAGGTTTTATTTTTACCCGGGCGTGTGCATCAGCCAAACTCTAAAACTAGATTTCTCCCAACCGTGTCACGTAGGCGATAGGTTAATGGTGTGCTATTTCATCAGGCAACTGAGTATATTCCGAACTGCCACGATAGCAACAATTGTCGGTGGAAGCGACGTAGATACAATTAAATGCATGACACAATCTAGTTATCAACTTAGCCGATAAGGCAACACTGTCACATATTTACAGGCAGATGTAGTGCATTCTTCAAAAAAAAAAGCCGAGTGCAAATTTTAAAATGCAGCAATGATAATAAAAATGGTTTGAATAAAATATAAATAAAATCCTCCTCGGAAAAATACAGCTCTTACTATTAAGCCATGATTAACATTTAATCCAATGTATTTTAATATACAATAAACTTAATATCACTGTCACTCTTAATGTGACTGTGGTTGTAAAATCTAATTACAAATCGTAAAAAATTGATTTATCCCCAAAAACAATGAGTGCTTCCATTATTATATTCTCTAGGGTTTTCCGCAAATATCATAGTAACGGTTGTTAGTTACACATTTCTGTCATGAAGATATAAGCGATAATATTGCGTAATGTGGAAAAAGATTGGCATATTTATAGAACTGGAATCTCATTCGCAAACGGATAGTTCGGTTCTCGTAAAATTTTATAAGCAGGAACCTGTGGCGATTCCGCCAGATCCCACGGCTCGCCTTCCTGAAAAAACCCCCATAACCATAACCCGGGTCTGCACCAGCTTTCGCTAATGCAATTAGCATTAGCATCTTAGATGCTTCACGCATCAAACAGACCCAATTATTATAACCCTGAAATCCCTATAAAGAAAACTTACCTTCATGCATCCCTTCGCATACAATTTTTCATAAGATTTCTTCGTTTGCTTATTTGGTATTCTGAACCAATTCGGTACCAGACAAATACCATAAATATCGCGCCGTCTATTTTTCCAGCCGCGTCATATACCATTCATATACATTGCCTGGCAACCTTTTTTGTTTGTCTTACCAACAAACAACCCAAGCAGCTGCATATAATTAGCGCAATAGACGCTGAAACCAAATTCTCCAGCATTTCCTAATGCAAATATGAACCCGGTTTCTATTGCAGCCTGAGATGCCATAAACATCCAATTTGCTTTTAGCACCTTTTTCTCCTAACGTCGAAAATAGCGACGAGGCATCGTGTAAACAATGACCCGCATTACCAGCGGCGCATGTGGTCATTTTCCCTATTGTCCTTGTTTTCGAACACATGCAACAACGTTGAATCTGTTCGATCGCGCACATATACCACTGCGCCACTGGTTACACCCTTAAGAGAAACGTTTTTCTCTCTCTTCCTTTTTCTTCCTTAGCGAAATTATCTCTGCATGAGATGACGATCGCTGAGTCTTATTCCATCCTCCGACCACGCTGGTCGCACGATGAAACTCCCGCTCTCCGCGTCACCAGCGGAGAAGCGTAAACGGTAACACGCGAGTATATACCCGGAGTCGTGTGTGTTTTATTTTTCAACTCTAGGAAGTTGTAGTTTATTTTTTTCCACGTAAATTTATCCGTGAATCTATGATATAACGTAAATTTATTGATCCCCAAATTGTTTATTATCGAAAACATATAGTGCAGCAAAAATCGGTATACAATAGTTTCTTTACTAATATCCTTAAGTTCATACGAAGTGCTCAATAGTTTTTTGTGAAAACGTATAAATCAAAACAAAAAATGTAAAAGACAAACAATAAACAATTTATAAACTTCATTAACTGTTTGATTTTCAAAATTTAAAAGTAAATTAAATTCAAAACTAGACACCTTTCATTGTTAAAGTGCGTTTCCTGTTCCTGCTGCGACATTCGGCCAAACTTAATTAATTAGTGACAATTGGATGGAGGAGGAAGTGAACCGTGTGCCCATGTCAGGTACTTACTTCCTCCCCACATTGGTGACCCCGACGTGATTGTTAAGTTGGCATTGCTATAACATGGTTAGCTCATTTTTAACAATTTGCTTTTAAGATTATACAATTTGCTTTTAAGATTATTATATGATTTGGCAATTGTGGAAGCTCTTCCATCTGCTAGTGAAAAACATACTTCATAAATTATACAATAATATATAAGTTTGTGTGCCATATTAGGTATTTCTTAAATTTATATTCATTGTACGATTCGATTGTATCCCTGGAAAATCTTGAATTGGAACAGATTTAAAGTGTAGTTACTGCGGCTAATAAAAAAAAATTGGATAACAATGTTGGTATATTAATCTATATATGATTTCTTATTACACTGTACCGTCTATAAATATTTTCCAATTATATCTTGCATTAGATTTCGAAAATAGTTTACCTTTGTCGTGTCACAAGTTAAATGATTGAGTGTACTATGTAAATCAAATAATTTGCTTGTGTTTCGCAAATCGATATCTATAAGAAATTATTCGGATGTTTTGATTTTTAAAAACGCACTGAATTTATTTGATTTTGGTGTATCTGTTTTTGCGTTTTAATGTATTGAAAAGGAAAGATAATAGCAAAACTGAGTAGGTGTAACATTTAATATAAAAATATTGTCTTTTTGGTACGTTACTAGGTTACAAAACAAAAAAGAAATGCACCTACATAAATGTATATATTTCCGGACATATATCCATCCATATAAATGTCAATATCTTTTAAGCATACTTTATGAATTTTAATTATTGAAAACAATGTTTCGGAATTTGAATTGGAATGAACAGATTTTTAATAGTTAACTCAGTTATACTCTTTTCTAACACTGGTAGAATAACTGCCTCTAACCAGTTGTCTACGTTTACAATAGAAAAACGTTTTACCTTTATTTGGAAAGGGTACATAGTTTACGTGGGTTACTAGAAACACAATTTCTTTGATTTGTTTATAATAAAAAAAAAATTGATTTAAATTGTAAGACACATATTAGGGTAATATTTTATACAATTGACATTAACGGATTTCGAAACGAATGCTTTAAAAATTGAATGAAATTTGAATTTTGTGGACAGCTATATCTCAAAAATTAAAATCTACACTTAAGTTATGATAAAAAAAAAAAAAAAGGTATAAAGAAGAGCCTTCACGTCTCGTGCGGTCGATTTATATGCGTCTAAAGTGGTTCCAATCTCAATAAGGTCATGTCTTGCTGATATAAGAAAGTCGGACATATGGGTGTTTTTTCAGGAAGGCGAGCCGTGGGATCTGGCGGAATCGCCACAGTACTCCCCTCCCAGTGACGTAGTCACGAAAAAAAAGGTAGGGGCGAGGGAATGCTCGATGGTGGGTGCTGTGATGATAGGGAGGTTGCTTCGGAAATGCGCTGTGCCAATGTACCGGTCCTCCCTCGATGGGTAAAACGTGCAATTGAGGGCCCGCCCTCCTCTACCAGTCCCAGTTGCAAACAAGTCACCATACAAACGTATGGAGAAAAGACACCGCTCTGGACTTGGTCCCTTTCCATTCCGCACACGGCAACCCGTCACTGCGGATGGGAATTACCCTGGGATAAATCCCCCTCCATCTCGCACACACTATTTCGTCACTGCGGATGTAAGCGGATTTCCGATAGGTTCCGACCTATTCGGGCGATAAGCCTGTTGGTCCACGAGACCCATAACAGGCCGATGGACCACGCCGCACACATTTGCCCTTGATGGCATCAAGCGGTAACAACTATGTCCATCTTATCGATAAAGGCCCAAACAATAACCAGGAATTGGTCACCACAACAGTCCCTTAACATTACCACAGCGCATTTCCGAAGCAACCTCCCTATCATCACAGCACCCACCATCGAGCATTCCCTCGCCCCTACCTTTTTTTTCGTGACTACGTCACTGGGAGGGGAGTACTGTGGCGATTCCGCCAGATCCCACGGCTCGCCTTCCTGAAAAAACCCCCATAACCATAACCCGGGTCTGCACCAGCTTTCGCTAATGCAATTAGCATTAGCATCTTAGATGCTTCACGCATCAAACAGACCCAATTATTATAACCCTGAAATCCCTATAAAGAAAACTTACCTTCATGCATCCCTTCGCATACAATTTTTCATAAGATTTCTTCGTTTGCTTATTTGGTATTCTGAACCAATTCGGTACCAGACAAATACCATAAATATCGCGCCGTCTATTTTTCCAGCCGCGTCATATACCATTCATATACATTGCCTGGCAACCTTTTTTGTTTGTCTTACCAACAAACAACCCAAGCAGCTGCATATAATTAGCGCAATAGACGCTGAAACCAAATTCTCCAGCATTTCCTAATGCAAATATGAACCCGGTTTCTATTGCAGCCTGAGATGCCATAAACATCCAATTTGCTTTTAGCACCTTTTTCTCCTAACGTCGAAAATAGCGACGAGGCATCGTGTAAACAATGACCCGCATTACCAGCGGCGCATGTGGTCATTTTCCCTATTGTCCTTGTTTTCGAACACATGCAACAACGTTGAATCTGTTCGATCGCGCACATATACCACTGCGCCACTGGTTACACCCTTAAGAGAAACGTTTTTCTCTCTCTTCCTTTTTCTTCCTTAGCGAAATTATCTCTGCATGAGATGACGATCGCTGAGTCTTATTCCATCCTCCGACCACGCTGGTCGCACGATGAAACTCCCGCTCTCCGCGTCACCAGCGGAGAAGCGTAAACGGTAACACGCGAGTATATACCCGGAGTCGTGTGTGTTTTATTTTTCAACTCTAGGAAGTTGTAGTTTATTTTTTTCCACGTAAATTTATCCGTGAATCTATGATATAACGTAAATTTATTGATCCCCAAATTGTTTATTATCGAAAACATATAGTGCAGCAAAAATCGGTATACAATAGTTTCTTTACTAATATCCTTAAGTTCATACGAAGTGCTCAATAGTTTTTTGTGAAAACGTATAAATCAAAACAAAAAATGTAAAAGACAAACAATAAACAATTTATAAACTTCATTAACTGTTTGATTTTCAAAATTTAAAAGTAAATTAAATTCAAAACTAGACACCTTTCATTGTTAAAGTGCGTTTCCTGTTCCTGCTGCGACATTCGGCCAAACTTAATTAATTAGTGACAATTGGATGGAGGAGGAAGTGAACCGTGTGCCCATGTCAGGTACTTACTTCCTCCCCACAAACCCATTTGCCACAAATGTCTCGTTAACAGTCGTTCCTTACCATTCGTTCACAACTTTCCAAGGATATCATGATAGAGTGTACTAAATTCTACTAGCACAAAAGAAAATAGCGCGTCACAACGACTAGGCTCCATAACAATAGCACCGGCCTTACCCATAAGATTCACTATTCTATTCAGAAAGGAGTGATTACCATAATCGTAAAAAAAAATTGCAATTAACCGACACTGACGCTTTAATAACTTAAAGGAGGTGCGGATAGGATAGGATATTGCCGCACAATTTAGCATTTTATAGCAGGGTAAACTTCTCCTTTCTCTCTCTCCCCCTCTATGTAACCACATCACTATGTAATGTATGTCAAGATATAGAGTCTGTTGGAAACGCCACAAAGACGTCTTCCGAATTCTCGGAAAACTTATCAAAAATTAAATAAGAACGGAATCCCCATTGATTTTGGGAAACAAGTCAATAACCATTAGACTTGTCCTTGAAGGACGCCTTCCTAGGCCGAAGTACAGATATGTTCGTAGAACGACAGCGAATCGCTGGCAATGGATTAGACTTGTTGAGTGCAAGTAATTTATACTCTTATTGACTCATTGATTGTATGCCAACTGGGCGGGTTCGGGAATTGGGGATACCTAAAATTCTTTTAAAGAGCCAAGTTCAAAGTTTTCGCAAATGTCTGCCCCACGTTGGGATCCTTATTTTCCACAGAAGTAGTGTAATTCTTACTCTGTGGCTCGCAACGGTGCCAAGTTGTGCGTATCAATGTAACATGTTGAGGTTATTTGTGCAAGATGGTATCTGCCCTTCAAGTTTACTTTAATCGCTTTCGTCTGCAGTGCAAAGTGTGTTACTGAAGTGTGCTTTTCTGTTCAAATATGGATTCATTAAAGGTAGAATTTCGTAGGGGATCAGTAACTTTGCGTACAGAGGGCGCTAGTTAATTTTGCAAATGTCAGGGCGTTATGGTCCAAGGGGATGTGAATTAATTAAATAGTTAAGACTGCTGCGTTTAAGGGTGCTTTTACCCATAAAAGAAATGTTCATTATTGTTGTAAATCCGCCCTAAGCTGTGTGCTCTATGCGATTGTAGCGCCGGACCGGTCGTTACGAGTAAAAGGCAAATGAATTCACACCTTAATGCGCTCACTCTACATCTGACAGTTACACCAGAACGAGTGCGCCCTTTGCTTCAACATGAAGTAACACTTGAATTGCTTTTATACTAATCATTGTTAAGTTCCTTTTTAATAAATAATATCTTTCGTACGAGTAGTCGCCCGTTCATTTCATTTCCTGCCACAACAGGTTATGAGCACAGGAGCAGAACATCGTCTGGACAATCGAAATTGGAATTCAAAAAGACGAGAAGACAACGTGGAAAACAACGCGGAAATATAACCCACTGCAAACAAAATGGACGGTCAAGCTACGAACATAATGCGCATACAAATCCTAACCAGAGGAAATTACGATACCTGGAGACTAAGAATGCGGGCACTCATGACGAAAAACAAAACGTGGGCTCACGCAAGCGGTGAAAGACCGAAACCGGAAGCAGCGGAAAATTTGCAAGCGTGGAAAGACAAGGATGAAAAGGCGAAAGCGGATGTGGATCTCGCTGTTGGCGACGCCGAACTCAGGCAAATTAGACACTGCGAAACAGCCCGAGAAATTTGGTTGAAACTGGAAGCAATTTTCGAATCGAAAGGACCGGCGAAAAAGGCATCATTGTGGAAACGGCTAATGAATCATCGACTGAACGAAGGCGGAGATGTACAACGACACGTCGACGAATTCTCCGATATGGTAGGAAATCGATGCATTACGAAGACGCTAGGAGGTAAAACTCCTTACGAATTATGGCACGGAAAACGCCCGAACGTGAAGAACATGCGAACTTTCGGAGAGGCAGCATATATGTTGGATAAAACTCCCGGAAAAGGGAAGCTGAAACCGCGAAGTATGAAATGCATTTTCGTCGGATACGACGAATCGACTAAAGGCAATCGAGTATGGGTACCAATCAAACGAAGGGTAACCACGACACGAGACATCAAATTTACTGATACCGATACACAAACGGAAATGCATAACGAATCGTCATCGTCTTCGTCAAATCTGAATCGAGATTCGAATCACAATCCCGAGGGAGTATCACGAATTTCTTTGAACCTCACCTAAGTGGGGACCACGACGAGGAATCGAGAAATGAATCGCAGGAACACGACGACCCGACGGGAGAAAGGGACGAGATCACCGAAATGACCAGAAGAGCTCCGGGTAGCCTAGAAAGATTCTCACCGGACGACCCGGTCGCCCGCGAAAATGGTATCGAATCACACAAGAAGACGAAGATCCTCGCGGATCGAGCGGGGATGAGATCGACCGAACTCACGACGACGAGGAGTCGCGCATCTCGGACGGCCTGGAGGCAAATTTAGCCAGTCTTAATTCGGTGGTCCCGTACCGGTAAGCAATGAACGGACCGGACAAAGAAGAATGGTTGGACGCCACGGCCGAAGAAGTCAAATGCTTGATAAAGAACGACACATGGCTGGTCGTGAATCGATCCAAGAATCGCAACGTCATCGGATGTCGAATGGTCCTCAGGAACAAGTACGACTCGAGCGGCGAGGTCGAGAGAAGGAAGGCACGACTCGTGGCGAGGGGGTTCGCGCAGCGACCCAGGATCGACTTTCACGATACCTACGTTCCGATCGCTCGCCTGGGATCCATGCGTGTGCTACTTGCACTGGCGGCCAAGCACGACCTTAAGGTGCATCAAATGGACACCACGACCGCCTACCTAAACGGTACGATCGAAGAGGAAACATACATGGAATTACCCGATTTACTCACTGGATTTTTGAAGAAAATCGTCGCGACACAAGGCAAATCCGATATCGAGAGCCGGGCCAAGAAAATGCTGAAATAGTTTCAGGGTGGCGAAAAGGTTTGTCGTTTGAAAAGGGCTTTGTATGACCTTAAACAGGCCGGTCGGCAATGGCATAATAGACTGAATGGGAAACTCGAAGAATTAAACATGACACCGACGAGCGTGGATCCGTGGGCTTATCGCCTCAAACGAAGGGGAGAACCGTTGATAATACTGGTCTCCGTTGACGACATTTTGATATTCTATCGAGACCAGAAGGATCTTGATTTCGCCCGAAAAGGTCTGTCGCAGGAATTCGAGGCGAGGGATCTGGGAACGTCTCGCTATTGTTTGAGGATCGAAATCGCCAGGAGGAGAAATCAGATCACCATTTTTCAACCAAATTACGTTCGGGAACTACTCTCTCGATTTCGGATGAAGGACTGTAACACCGTCAGTACTCCCGTTGAATCAGGTTCGAGGCTCGAAAAGGACGTTGAAGAAGAACGGTCTCCAAGAGGAAATCGGCCCTATCGCGAGATTGTCGGAGCTCTGAATTACTTGGCGATTGCCACAAGACCGGACATTTCGCATATTGTCAGTTGCCTCAGTCAATTCAACACTTTTCACGGCGAGGCACACTGGAAGCCGGCGAAACGCGTCCTGAGATATCCGAAGGGGGCCGCCGACTTCGGAATCACGTACACGAAGAGCATGAAAACCTTGGAAGGGTTTGTTGACGCCGATTGGGCTGGGTGCCCGGTAGATCGAAGGTCGTATACCGGATACGTCTTTAACCTGAGCGGTGCCGCCATCTGCTGGGAGTCGAGGAAACAGCGTTGTCCAACAAGCGTTGAACACACCTTCCACAGACATAGGGTTGTTGATTTGGTGTGGGCTGGATGGTTGCGTCAGGAACACCATGGTGTCTCCTGGTGTTTGATGGTGAATCTAAAATAACAGGGATATTATTATAACAAATCTCAACGAATACCTTTATTGAGAAGCAATCCAGGATATAAACGAATTCTCAGCAGAATTGTCTCCAACAAAAGAATAGTCGACGCCGGTTGTTTTGGTATAACAATAATAGGTTTATTTAAAAAGATGGAATATGTTCGCTTGGATTGAAAATAACTTGTGACTGGCGTCGACAGAAGATTAACGAAGAAGGAGTATTACATACAGAAACAAAATGGTTGTCGTTTGGCAACCAACAGAATTAATTTTAAAATGTCAGCTGATTGCTGACATTGTTTAAGGTGGTGCCACAGGTAGCATTTAATTGCGAATTCGCCGGTTGTGTCAAGGGCGAATCCACAACAATCCGCCTGCCTTCGCCAATCATTGGCGAATCGTCTGGCTCCAGAGGGTAGCCGTCCGGAGCTGGGTCGGGGGATCTGATGAATAGTCCAGGAGGGGGTATCTCCTCCAATGGAAGAATGCCGATTTTGGCGATGGTACTCGTGAGTGGGCTGGTAGCGATCCGCTGCAGCCCACCGTCACGTCGATGATTGATTAGGAGAGAGCCGCCCGCTCTGAAAAGTGTTGAAGACGGAGGTGTCTTGAACGGCCCGGGGGGTTCGTGATGACGGGATGGTCCCCTTCGTTGTTAGATGCGGTTATCGTTGCTGGCCATGTGATCTGGGTTGTAGTTGTGAGGTCGCAACCCACGATCAGTGACAACGTGACTGGTGATTGGTCTCCCTCCATCGAGACAACTTGTGGTGACGAGTGCTGCGTCCATTGGTACCTCTTCGGAATTAATGACCGGAACGATGCGGTCGTTTGCGGTTGAGGGCGCAGCGTTCATTCGTATGCAGCGGTTGGGACTCGGTCGGTCCCTGGATACTGGGGAGCGCCGCCCGCCAAGCGGCATGGTCCACAGTAGTTGGGTAGACTGGGGCGAGAGCAAACTGGGCCTCGAGCAGCCTCGGTAGTCTTTGATTGCCTTGATCGGCGCTGTTTGTTTTAACTGAAAAGACTGGGTCGAGCGCAAGCTGAGCCTCGAGCAGTCTCATTGATTTTATATCATTGCCTTGATCGGCGCGTTTCTCTGCAGCAGGCTTCTTTCCTTCTTGTGGTGCATCGGATTTCGTGTCATCTTTCTTCGCTGGTGCTGGTGCACTGGCAGCTGTTGGTGCCTTCTTGATGTCCTTGGCGGCGTTAGTTGCAGGGTTTGGAACCGTTTTCTTCTCAACCGTTCCTTCTTTGGCTGTCTTGCTTTCGGCAGCACCTGCCTTGGCTGGCTTTTCGGTGTCTGCCGTCACACCTTTGTTTGTCAGATGGATTATGGGTTCCGCAGGCATCATCCGTGATGGGTGGATACATGGTGTGAGTCGCAGTCTTATAACCGGTCGGGCGGTTGGCGATCAGTGCGTGCCGTACCTCAGGAAGCTCCGTGGCCTCATTGAGGTATGTTTCTTCGGCCTGGTCGATGAACCGCTCTTCAAAATATTGCTGACGGATGGCTGCCCATGGAGTGATCAGGCATATAAGATCTTCATGCCGATTCCGCACCACGTTTCAACTCCGATGGAGGTCTCGTTCTTGCGCCTCCACGGTGGCCAACGTCGCTGGCCCTCTCTTGATGAACTTAGTCAAAGTTCCCATCATTTCTTCCTGTGTAGTTAACTGGGCGCTGATGAGTTGTTCTGCCAATGTAGCTGTCATGTTTGTCTTCGCTTACATTGGTGCCGACATTTCCGTGTGATTTGGATACCACGAACTTGGCGACGGTTGGTCGTGAGTAACTGCTAGGGTCAGCGCCTCTTCGCGCCACAAATTTGGCAGCGGTAATTTGTTGGTAATTGCAAAACGTCTTACCTGTGGTTAGATTGCTAATGCGCCACTAATCTGGCGACTGTCTATAGCTGCACTGGGCAGATTGCTAATGCGCCACGAATCTGGCGGTTGTCTATAGCTGCACTGCGCAGCTTGATGATGATACTAATCTCAGGTTCCGGCAGGCGGTGCCGCGAACTGGGTGGCTATGTTGTGGTAGCTGCTGTAGTCAGCTTCTGAGAACCTTGGCGGTTGTAAACAGATGCACTGGCCAGCTCGTTGATGCGCCACTAAGCTGGCTGGGGTTAGGTCCTTAGGCTGGACGGGGGCTGCTGGTCTGAGCAGCGGTAGTTGTAGCTGTCGTTGGGGCAGCTGGTTAATGCGCCACTAATTTGGCGGCTTCAGGTCCTTAGACTGGACGGGGGCTGCATTCGGAGCAGCGGTAATTGTAGTTTTGGGTTCCGACAGGCTGTGCCGCGAACTGGTTGGTTGATCTTTATGTCTGGATGCGGTGAGTGCGCCACGAACTTGGTCGCGGTGTGGTTGTAGCTTGTTAGTGCGCCGTGAACGTGGCGGCGGTATGTTAACACAATTAAAATCTTCTTATTGCCGAGATGGAAGCGTTGTGTTCGGAAACTCTCGTCCGGAAGGATCATAAACCATTAATGAATCGCTATCATCACTTAAACGATTTGGTTGCACTTTCACGGATAGACACCAATCTCCCAATTGAATGTTGATTCTTTGCGTATGCTACGAGCTGGCACCAGTGAATTGGATCCACAGACTGGATCCGGCTCGAAGGACCCAAATGTGTGTCCAACAAGCGTTGAACACACCTTCCACACACAGAGGGTTATTGATTTGGTGTGGGCTGGATGGTTGCGTCAGGAACACGATGGTGTCTCTGGTGTAAAATAACTGGGATATTATTATAACAAATCTCAACGAATACCTTTATTGAGGAACAATCCAGGATATAAACGAATTCTCAGCAGAATAGTTGACGCCGGTTGTTTTGGTATAACAATAATAGTGTGACGCATATGACAATCAGTACTAGAGTATTCTAGAGAGTCCGAAACAGAGTACTAGAATATTCTATAAAGTAATGGAAAACTGGAGACTAGGAACAGTAGAACATTCAAGGCAATGGAACGGACGGAAACGAAACGCTGAAACAGTATAAATACGCCGCACACAGAGCATAGTGATGAGTAAGAAGTAAAAAGTGAGGCAAACCATAAGTGCGGAAGTAATAAGTAATGAGTAAGCAGTGAAGAAGTAAAATACGCGATAATTGCGGAAGCGATAAGCGAAGAAATCGTTATGTGTACGGTAAAAAGTAACGGTTGTTATTAACGAACTAATAAAGTGTCACATTAATTCAAAATCGATTTAGCGGCTCTTATTTATTTTAAAATAATTAATCCAGCGAACCCTAAGCTCGCTACAATAGGTTTATTTTAAAAGATGGAATATGTTTGCTTGGATTGAAAATAACTTGTGACTGGCGTCGACAGAAGATTAACGAAGAAGGAGTATTACATAGAAAAACAAAATGGTTGTCGTTTGACAACCAACAGAATTAATTTTAAAATGTCAGCTGATTGCTGACATTGTTTAAGGTGGTGCCGGTTGTATCAAGGACGAATCCGCAACAATTTATTTTATTTATTTATTTATTACCATGTAAGTAAATTACATAATAACTTAAATCTAATAGCGCTAGCAACTAAGGCTTTCGGCTAGAAGTTTTTTATTATTTTTATTCATTCAATGCAATAGAACATATCAAAACTAAATAAAACAATTTTTTTGAAAAGCAATGAATTAAATGAATCCTTGAAAACCATTAGAATGGGGGCGGAAATTGAATTCTGTACCTTTGTTTATCATGTAAGGATGAGTTAATATTGTAATCCTAACTTTGCATAAACCGTAAGGAAGCCAGCACCACGAGAGTACGCGTTATTGAATGCAACTTCAGATTTATTCTGTATTATTTCCAGGAATGCACATCACATCAGTTCAATATGTGAAAGACGGATACCACTTCATAAAAGAGTCGTCGTAATGCGATACAATGTGATACCACTCCTGAGACTATATTCCGAACAATGCACAACTGCTTATTAGAGCTTGTGAATCGATACCAAATGTACTCCTGTGTTCGTGTAAAAATGGCGTAACATTGTGAGTGCACTCTACTGCATTTGTCATGTTGGTTTCAGGAGGAAGCGAACTTTATCCTGCTAACCTCCTTACCTATGAATTGAGTTCGACAATATAAGCACATTTATAGCCGTATGAATGCACTAGAAAATTGTCTGTGTATCTTACGAAAGATAAAAATCGAATACTTTCTTGAAAATTCTGTCGGTAATCATGAAGTTGAGTGAATAAGTTAAGTAAGAAGTAACGCCACTTCAAAGTACTACAATAGTTTGACAGCTTCTAAATATTTTAATCTGAGTGTCAGAATCGGAATTAAGGACAGCATAAGAGCTCCGGCATCGATTTCTTTTTGATTGATTAATTAACTCACACTGAATCAGAAGCGCGGAACTAATTGGACTTCATATCGAACTAGCATTTCTAACTCGTTGACTTTCATTTAGATCAATTACATCCTTCACATGCTAAACAATGCAGAGGACTTCCCCGAACTTTGTCAACCTAAAGTGCGCTATTCCTCTACCAATTTACATTGAATTTAGATGCAACGCTTACTCAATCACTAGCGAAAGTTCAGTCATCGCATCGTGTCAAACCTCACGAGTGTCCTCGCAGTGGCCATATAACCCATTCTCTAATGCTCTTCTTTCGCCACTGTATTCAATTATCCTATGCGCTCTTCGTTCACGTTTTTAAACTGGTCAACTTTATATTCGCAATGACGATTTACGGTCATCTACTCTGAGTTGGGGAGCAGCATCCATTATGGAGAATGTCACACGATAAATCATTTTAATTTAGCGACAGACACGAGGACAACGCTCACCCGGAAATGCATAAAAGATGCTGAGCAGCAAACTGTGACGAAGGTCTTTATCCGTCATCGAGTATCGCTTCGGCAAAATGCGGGAAAAGGTTAAAGTTTTTTTCTAGGAATTAGCGATATGGCGCCAGTTGTGCGACTCATTTCGATGACAGTACAAACACTTTTATAGTGGTGGCCTAATAAATTGCAGGAATGATTTATATCTGGGATTTAGCTAGCTGTTCTGTGGCGTAATATGATTTAAAACAGAGGGTTTTTAACTGGATAAAACGTTCGGTTCAAAATCGGGCGCAGTTCAATTAAGCGGAATGAAATCAGTTGCATACGGTGAGCTGATTTAAACATCTTCAAATAAAAGTGAGTTGGGTCATTTGGCGAAGTTACATAATTTGGAATTACCAAGGCAAAATTAGGTAAACTTCTCTTACCAGAATCCAGCGCACATATGCCTAGATCTAAACAGGGAGGAGGGTTGTGATACCTAACAGAGGGCGGAGTAAAGTGTACATTTCTTCAGTAACTTTTCGCCCCGTTAACATTTTAACGAATAATAAAATGAAAAGTCCTTTTGGTTATATTTCTATCGCTATTCTTCTGTCGGAGCTTACATACTACCATTATCAAAATATAACAAAGAATTTAAAAAATATGACAAAGAAAAACAAAAAACAGAACAAGTGTTCAACCGAATACAAACTAAGCAGTAATGAACAGGTGATGTTACATTGCCTAACAAGCCATGTTACCTTATTAAACGCAAACATAAACCACACAAAAAACAGGACATTTCCGAATTGAAGATCGACTTGAAAAGCTGTAGAACATAAATCCCTCAAGTAAATAGCAATGTGGTCTCTCTATAGGTGTCTTCGGTTCATGAAGACCAAGTTTCTTCTTTTTTTCTTAATTTGATTATCCACCTACCTTCACTTATTCATCCTTTATGCCGTTGTGACTTAGCTATTATAAAACCACCAACAAAACCTAATTTCTTGCTTCTCACACATTAAAACTTGTTAAAAACCGTAGAGGGAAGTGTAAAAAATATCACTGCATGAGCATCCTGTTGAGATTTACCTTGCTCCACAGAAGAGGATAAGTGTGTTTGTTGTCTTACTTGATTTTTCCTCCTTTTTCTCCTTAACGGCTAAACCCTAAGTAAAACACACTTCACCGTCTATCTGGCGTACCTTAGTTAATAAAATTACTTTGAAAGTTCGCGAATACAGAAAGGGGACTCTAACAAGGACTAAAATATTACAAGAATACTAGAAGAAGACCAACCCATACACAAAAGAGGATCAATTAAAAATGGATAAAGTGCTGATGAAAAATTTGAGTACGGTACATCCTTCGCATCCCCCAAGGATACAACAGTCTTCACAATCTTGACGTCGTTTGAATTTCCCTGAATCCTATCGTTGCTTGAAAATTCCTACTGAAAATTTCTCGGTAATGATTTTCTCCGTCATTGTTCGTTTCTAATGAGCTTTTCCATTCCGCCGATATTTACATTCTAATCAGCAGGGGCGTTGGCTTAGAAAACAATTATATTTAATTGCTTATCATCGCCATGAGATTGGTATTTTTATAATAGGCCGGGCGGATTGGCGATTAAAAAGAAATGGCCGTGATGAACGAAATGTCGATGCGAATGGGATCGTAAAAGCAGTGAATTCATACTTTGAAATATTCGTTCCAAATAGGCAAGAGGCAGCCCCGTGTTGGCCAAATGGCTCAGAATACTGATTTCGAAGGCAGTTTGAGATTAATTTGAAGTGCTATTGGGTTGGAAGTGGAAGGATTTAACACCAGCGGAGTGTTATTAAGTCTAACGTGAATTTTTTCTATACTTTTTCAAGACATATTTATATTAGCTATTATTTCCAAAATAATCAAATTTCCTTTTGCTACAATAAATTGTCACTTTATTACTTTGCTGTATTGAATTCCACAAATTTCTGGAATATAAGCGTTGAT
The DNA here is from genome assembly GCA_963931805.1 of Microdon myrmicae. Taxonomy (NCBI): domain Eukaryota; kingdom Metazoa; phylum Arthropoda; class Insecta; order Diptera; family Syrphidae; genus Microdon; species Microdon myrmicae. Next base: position 87,020,394 of record OZ007497.1, read on the forward strand.
GATGATGATGAGTAACGCATTTATTGTACAATAATTTAACAAATCTTGACTTAGGACTAATTGCTAAATCCTATTTTACAAACTTTTCTTATTCTTAAAATAATTTACTGGCTCTACACGAGCACTCTAAATTACACGATACAATTTTGTGTAATGCATTTCGGCGTACAATAATATTTTTATATTTTTATATGTTCTCTCTTCTTTTCTTTTTTTTGTTACCGTCCGGCGCTGTGCTTCCTCGGATGAGGGAAGAGCGGGGACCTTTTATTATTCCTTTACTTAATCTTCTTTCATCAATTCGCGTTTTGTTTGATTTCAATTCTTGATATCAAGTTGTCCGTTTTTGAATTGAAAAATTGTTTGCTTATGTGGGCGGTTTTTATAGTTTCTTTTCGTTTATTGTGTGTTACTCTGTTTATTTTTATTACAGCTTCTCCTTTTTTTTAAATAACAAAACCCAAACTAAAACTTACAATTCAATACTCTCAAACTAAACTTCTTCTTCCAACTGCCAAAACTAAACTCTACTAACTTCCAACCTCAACTGATATTACAAATGAATTTTTTCTCTACTTATAGAACATTATGTTCTAATTTACTGGAAATTATAACATGAACAAAACAAATTTTAACAAAGTATTCCTTTAGTTTCTGTGACCTTTAAATTGAATAAAATTTGAACGAAAATCAAAGTGCTCTGCTTTGAAATAAAAGGGGCAAGTTATGAAAAGGGGCAAATAAAAAATTTTTTTTTTTTTGAATAATATAAGATAAACCAAAAAGTTAACAAAAAAAAATATATCAACAAACATATTAACAAAATGCTAACATACAAAGATTTTAAAACGAAAAGGAATCTAAATGGAAAATGGAAATGAAAAGGAAGAATAAATATACATGAAAAGGGAAATGAGGAATGGGAAGGGAAAGCGTAGCGTCTGAAGATCTTACTATATTTGGGGATTTAAGGGGACATTCCGGTTTGTCGGGTCAAAAAATAGGTTATTTTCATGATTTTTTTTTAAAGAGAAAGTATTAAAGTGCTGAAAATGAGACTTTATTTGTAAGAATGATATTTGTAAAACAATGGTTAACATTTAGTCTTAAGTTAAATCTTGAATTAAATTGTGTTGACGACAGGTCCAGCGGCGAAAGGAGAGAGAGAAAAGTCATCGGTGCCACTGTTTATATATGTCCTGCTTGTTGACCTAAGCGCCACCTATCCGGCGCTAGAACTACTGAGGTTGTTACCAGAACACTCTGTAAGCGTTCCCCTTCCAACACTCCTTCTCGCCTCAGAATGTTCCGGTCTATGCAGCCCCAGTCTTTCCGCAAGTTCCTCGAACCGGTCACCGGCCAACGGCTTCGTTAGGATATCTGGATACGAGGGTTGCCTTTTATATTTCGGGATTAGAGAACAAAAACAAATATTGATCATCGAAAATCACTTTATTGTTTTTCAAAATATTCCCCATGAAGATCTATACACTTTTGCATGCGTTTGAACCAATTGTCGAAGCACTTTTGCCACTCTGATTGAGGTATCTCCAACACATGCATTCTGAATGCAGCAACCGCTTCTTCAGGTGTCGAAAAACGTTGACCTCTCAGTTTGTTTTTTACGTACGGGAATAAAAAGAAGTCATTCGGTGCCAAGTCAGGACTATACGGCGGATGACCCATCAAATCGATGTTTTGGGTGCTCAAAAATGCAGTTGTCGCAGCCGATGTGTGAGAGCTCGCATTGTCGTGGTGAAGAGTGATCCGTCTTCGGCGGTTGGTTTTCCTGATTTCTTGGAAGACAACTGGCAAACAAATGGTTGTGTACCACTCAGAATTGACTGTTCTGCGTTGTTCTAGTGGTACGGTTGCGACATGTCCAGTTTTTCCGAAAAAACAGGCGACCATTTGCTTGGAAGTGCTTCGTGCGCGAACAACTTTTGTTGGATTTGGCTCATCTTGAAACACCCAGACAGTCGACTGCTGTTTACTTTCGGGCTCATACGCGTAAATCCACGATTCATCACCTGTCACGATGTCATAGACGTGTTTCGAAGCACCGCGGCCGTATTTTTTGAGCATTTCTTTCGACCAATTGACACGAGCCTTTTTTGGGCGATTGACAAATTGTGCGGGATCCAACGCGAACAAATTTTTTTGACAGTCAAATGTTTATGCAATATTGAATGTATGCTGGTCCCACTAACCCTTAGGGTTGTCTTAATCTCACGATAGGTCACATGACGATCTTCCAATATCAGTTCGCGCACAGCATCAATGGTTTTCGGAACAACAACTGATTTTGGACGACCTTCACGAAATTCATCTTGGAGTGAACTACGACCACGATTGAATTCACCATACCATCGATAAACACTGGTCCTTGATGGAGCTTCATCGCCAAAAATTGAATTAAGTTCATCCATGCACTGTTGCTGAGTTAATCCACGCCGAAAGTTGTAAAAAATAATCGCACGAAAATGTTAACGATTTAATTCCATTTTTGGGCCGAGATGAATCTTTTAAGTTACTGTAAACAACACAAATAGCGCTCGTATGTCAAAACGTTCTGAGTGCGTATAACCTCAAAAATGCCCAACTTTACAACAGAGCTGTCAATTGCCGGATTGCAACACTAGGGTTGCCAAATCCCGAAACATAAGAGGCTACCTTCGTATAACAAACATTTATTATCGCTTTCCCCAAAAGGTCCCGCATCTGGTGATAGCAAACGTCAATATGTTTGGTCCTGGCCGATCCCGAACCTGCGATTAGTCTAATACAACCTTGGTTGTCTTCGTACATGGTTATTGGTTCCTTCAATGGAATTTTTATATCCTTGAACAACTGCCTCAACCATAGCAGCTCTCTGCTCGCGAACGACGCGGCAATGTACTCTGCCTCTGTGGAGGACATTGCTACCCGGGTCTGCTTACGACTACACCAAGCGATCACTGCTTTACCGAACAGGAAAACGTATCCGCTTGTTGACTTCCTGTCCGCCTTGTCGCCTGCCCAGTCCGCGTCCACGTAGAAAGTGAGACTGGTATCCTTCGCTGAGGGTAGTCTCAACACTGTGTCCGCGGTAGTTTTCAGGTAGCGCATCACCCGCTTGGCTCCGCTCCAGTCAGCTTGGGTTGGGTGTTCCACTCTTCGACACAGCAACCCGACTGCAACAGCGATGGCTGGTCTCGACACAGTGCCTATGTATAGGAGCGATCCCATCACTTTCTTATACAATTTGTTGTTCTCCAGCTCTACGCCATCTTCTCTGGGAGCTGCAAGGAATCCGGTCTCCATCGGTGTGGTAACCGGCTTCGCGTCCAGCAGCCGTTCTCTTCCACCAATTTGACGATTTTTGCCCTTTGATTCAGCAAATATGAACCGTCGTTGTCTCGCTCAATTTGAATCCCCAGGCAATGGCTAACGTTTCCCAAGTCCTTGATCTGGAAATGTCTGCTCAGCTGCTTGCTCACTGCTCTTGTCATCTCAGGCGTTGCTCCGGCCACCAGCAAGTCATCAACGTAGAGCAGAATGTAGGACATCCTTCCATTTTTTTCTTCCTTTAAGTACAGACACCTGTCTGCACAACCACAGCTGAAACCCAGTTTGCCAAGGATTGCCGCTGCCTTCCAATTCCAGACCCTTGCCGACTGCTTCAAACCGTAGAGGCTCCTTTTGAAACTTAGCACCTTCTTCTCCTGTCCTGGCATAACAAATCCCTCGGGTTATAAAGATATAACAACAATTTTTTTTTTACATTTTATTCATCTTTCGACTACGTTTGTAAATTTTGTCGAGTCACTCCGGAACCGGAAACCCCCCCCCCTCCAGGTGTTCAAAGTTAGCCATCCGTTCTGCTCGTGTAAGGGTTATTTTCGTCCCCGGTGAAAAAACACGGAAAATGCAAAAAGTTTATTGAACTTAAATACATTTAGCCCAATGTGAGTGAAAAAAAATTTAAAATTGATAAAAAACAACAAACTGGTGGACTATTGAAAAAAAATGTGATTTTTCGGCCCTTTTTTACTCTATATTTTAGTTATAACTAAATAAATAAATAAGTAATTCACTCACAATTTGCTGTTAAAAATATGTGTGCGGACTTTCATAAGAATCGCATGCACCGTTTTCATATTATCGCTTACACCGCACTCAAAAAAGCCGTTTCGAGAAAAGCGCATTCAAAGTTTGGAGATAAATTAGACAAACGATAAAAGAGATTTTTTTCATGAAATCATGGGGATTTTTTATACTAACAGCAAGACATCTATTCCTGGACCATAAACAATTCCTTCCACGACTTCGAATTGGTCCCCCAGTTGCATTTTCGCCTTATTCCTCGCTGCTCCTGCCTCGTGCGAGTTGTATACTAGGCTGCGGTCAGCGTCTTGCAGCCGATCTCTGTCCCTCTCGTTCGCAAACGATCTCGCAGCGTACCCAATTTTGATGCCCATGACTTGCATTATTAGCAATACGGGTAAAAACCCCTCATTAAACATACAAGCTGCGATGATTTTCTTACCACTGTATGTGTGTTTTGGCACCATTTGCCAGATAGTAGCATTGAAACTTTCGTTGTTATTTTGCGTGAAACCTCCCCCGCATTTTTTTAACAAACCGGGAGCTGTCAGTTTTACGTAAACTGGGTAAATAGCGGTTCGTACTTTAGGATCCAAGGGGGGTTTGTCGTGGTGGAACTTTGACAGCTCATTCGCAGCTTCCGCGCGTTTCCGTTTGCACCATGACTCCGGGCCCTCTGGACAGTTTTGATGTTTCGGATTTTCATCGATTTCACAGTAAGAGCGAGAACTTTGTTTGTTTTGTTGCCGATCAATGTCATAACGCCATAATTAGCAGTATGACCCCTTTTGCTTCAACTACCATCTCCAGAAGCAGTACATTTTTTATCCTCACTTTCATCAGTTTTTTCTTTTTCTTCTTTGCTAGCCTTTTTTATCACGGAAGAAAAAACGCCGATACAAGCGGTGTGTGCATTATCGAGAGCAGCGCAGTAGATGTGTTTCGTAAATTCGCCAATATCCATCACTGAAGTGAAACAATGTAATCCATTTAACCCGACACCCAAGATGCGCATTACGAATACTCACCACAGTTGCATTCGACGATCAGTTTGAATCCTAGGCCTTTCTCAGGTTTTTTTGAAAAGTTTATCGAACCGTCACAGTTTTTACTCTTTATAATGTTTGAAAGTTCGGAAAAAAAACTGAAAAAAATGTAACATCACGTATGCTGCCGTCACTGTGGCCGTTGGAGTGAAGTCGGGCGATGTAGCCAATTTTTGTGCCGATGTAGTCGCATACTCCGTTTCCAGTTCATTTACAGTTCCCATACTCGTAAATCCTATATCGACTCCCTGGACGCACCCCTGACTTACGCGAAACTTTAACGTTTTTAAACATTATGTTAGAAAAATTTACCGTTGAAAAACGTCTGAAACGCACACCTAAACGCGAGCACTGCACGCTCTGAGACCACGTTTACACTAAATACTTTTTCCTCCTCATGAAAAAGAAACAAAGAAACATCAAAAATACCTACCCCGCGACGTCACCGGTAGGACCATCTTCCATAGTCACCAAACAAGAAAAACCCACCAGCACCGTGCAACGGGCAAGTTAGTTTCATATATATGAAACTAACTAAAACTCAGGCAATCGCAGGTCACCCGCAGTACGCCCGAATGTAAAAACAACATACACAGGAGCGACTATCCATTACCGCTTATGAACATGTTGTTCAGTCGCACAAGGTTACGACATATTCAAAGAAGTGGCAGTTGGCCCAAGCCAACAGCGAAGCAAATTAATGCCCATAAATGGATAGTCTGCATCTTTCTAAATACACGGTAGTTGCCACCTATGATACGAATTTGTATCCGCGGGAGACCCGACCCTTTAATGACCTATTACTTTGGAACCGCCTACGATTTCGTTTCCAAATTTTAACATATTATTTTTGAAGGATAAAACTATCGATTAAGCAAAACAAAAAATTGATTTTTTGAACCGAACAAACCGGAATGTCCCCTTTAATCCTTTCTTCATTGCCAATCCACCACCAGTTGGGATGGGATTCATAGATTTATCTCGATCGCCTCTTGCCATGCTAAAGCGCAAGTGAACTGCAGCATTTGATATATCACTGTTATAAAGAATCCGTTTGTCCCTGGCACCACGAAAAGCGTGGTAAATAATAGAGACTACATGCTTGTTTTGGATGAGACCTTTTCTATCCAAGAGCGGGAACGCTTCAGGTGGGATAAGCACATTTTGGAGTGTATTCCCCAGGTACATGTCATTGGGGTAGTATGCTCCCGAGATAAGATTATTTTCGCTGCACATTGACCTTGCAGTGTGATCACGAATAATTTTGATAATGAAATTGTCTATCCTATTCAGTCCTGATTTGTCATACAGTGTCTTATTAGGATAGAATTTCCTGTATTGAGACTCAGGTGATCTATGTAATCCGAGGCAGGAACGCAAGCACTGCCTCTCGAACATGCGAAACTTTTCCATGTAGGATGGGGAATCGTTGAACCACACCGGGCAACCATACACTAATATTGGACGGCTAAATGCTGAGTACGAAATTATTTTAACTTTGTGATCTAGGAGACTATTTCGCAACAGACTTCTTGTCATTGCATATGCACTTTTAGCTGCGGAGAGGGCAGCTGCTATGTGCTTATCAAAGTATAGGTATTTCCATCCAAATACCAAGGTACCTGACAACAGTTTTCATTTGCAGCGGAAGATTATTGCTTCCTACAATGGAAAAGTTTTTCCAATTATGCCTTGTATCTCTTGAAGCTGTAGAAAGAGGTGTTCTGAAAAGGATGGTTTCTGTTTTTTGGAAGTTAATTTTCAATTTCCAATCGTCACAAAAGCGTTTGATTTTATTGAAGTCGTCGTGAAGAAGTCTGTTAATGGCTTCGGTTTTTTTTTCTGATCTGTACACCACAATATCGTCGGCATATGCAATAGCATGATTAAGAGACCCAACTAGATCATCATCATCATCATCATTGGCACTACAATCGGGAACCGGTCTTGGCCTTATTTAGCAAGTCCTGAGGCTTGTTAAATTCTCCATAATGATTGGTTTTTTCCGGGCAAGGTCATTAGTCTTGCGCCAGAGGCTCCCCGACGGGGAATCGAACCCCGGTCTGTGGCGATTCCGCCAGATCCCACGGCTCGCCTTCCTGAAAAAACCCCCATAACCATAACCCGGGTCTGCACCAGCTTTCGCTAATGCAATTAGCATTAGCATCTTAGATGCTTCACGCATCAAACAGACCCAATTATTATAACCCTAAAATCCCTATAAAGAAAACTTACCTTCATGCATCCCTTCGCATACAATTCTTCATAAGATTTCTTTGTTTGCTTATTTGGTATTCTGAACCAATTCGGTACCAGACAAATACCATAAATATCGCGCCGTCTATTTTCCTAGCCGCGCCATATACCTTTTCATATACATTGCCTGGCAACCTTTTTTGTTTGTCTTACCAACAAACAACCCAAGCAGCTGCATATAATTAGCGCAATAGACGCTGAAACCAAATTCTCCAGCATTTCCTAATGCAAATATGAACCCGGTTTCTATTGCAGCCAGAGATGCCATAAACATCCAATTTGCTTTTAGCACCTTTTTCTCCTAACGTCGAAAATAGCGACGAGGCATCGTGTAAACAATGACCCGCATTACCAACGGGCATTTGGTCATTTTTCCCTATTGTCTTTGCCCCCTGCCTGTTTCGTCGTTCCACTGCACGTGTGAAACGCATCTATCTGAACGATCCCACACATACCACCATGACCTTTATTACGAGATCTGGTTTTCTTGTTCCCATAGGAGAGACTCTACGTTACACTTGTGGGAGATAAAACATATCCTTGGCAAGGATATATTCACACCCTTAAGAGAAGAGTTTTTCTCTCTCTTCATTTTTTTCCTTAGCGAAATCATCTCTGCATGAGATGAGCGATTCCGCCAGATCCCACGGCTCGCCTTCCTGAAAAAACCCCCATAACCATAACCCGGGTCTGCACCAGCTTTCGCTAATGCAATTAGCATTAGCATCTTAGATGCTTCACGCATCAAACAGACCCAATTATTATAACCCTAAAATCCCTATAAAGAAAACTTACCTTCATGCATCCCTTCGCATACAATTCTTCATAAGATTTCTTTGTTTGCTTATTTGGTATTCTGAACCAATTCGGTACCAGACAAATACCATAAATATCGCGCCGTCTATTTTCCTAGCCGCGCCATATACCTTTTCATATACATTGCCTGGCAACCTTTTTTGTTTGTCTTACCAACAAACAACCCAAGCAGCTGCATATAATTAGCGCAATAGACGCTGAAACCAAATTCTCCAGCATTTCCTAATGCAAATATGAACCCGGTTTCTATTGCAGCCAGAGATGCCATAAACATCCAATTTGCTTTTAGCACCTTTTTCTCCTAACGTCGAAAATAGCGACGAGGCATCGTGTAAACAATGACCCGCATTACCAACGGGCATTTGGTCATTTTTCCCTATTGTCTTTGCCCCCTGCCTGTTTCGTCGTTCCACTGCACGTGTGAAACGCATCTATCTGAACGATCCCACACATACCACCATGACCTTTATTACGAGATCTGGTTTTCTTGTTCCCATAGGAGAGACTCTACGTTACACTTGTGGGAGATAAAACATATCCTTGGCAAGGATATATTCACACCCTTAAGAGAAGAGTTTTTCTCTCTCTTCATTTTTTTCCTTAGCGAAATCATCTCTGCATGAGATGACGATCGCTGAGTCCAATCCCATCCTTCGACCGGACCAGGTCGTGTCTCCTATCGCTTCCCTGGTGCGCACAGGGAAGCGATAATAAGCGATAATCAGCGATAATCGTGTGAGTCGAGAGTCGCGTGCGGGTAACCACAAAATGTATTCGGTGTTTCACTTTTCAAATATTATTTAAACAACACCATTAAAGTTATATCAAATCGTTTTTTTTTTTGTGTATTTGTGTCACCGTCAACGAACAGTGTAACATTAAAATAAAATAAAAGAAAATGTAGTTACCACAGTGCGTTAGTTTCTTGTTGTTGTTCGTCGGTATTTTTGGCGTTCGGTTGGTTGGTTGCGAACAAACGTGGCGGCGTTTCGTTCATTCGTGCCGCGGCAGAACTTTTGATTGATGGAGGAGGAAGTGAACTAAGTACCCATGCTGGTACATACTTCCTTCCCACAGGTCTCCCGCGTGACAGGCGGGTATACTAACCACTATACTATCGAGGAGCCACCCAACTAGATCACTAGTATAAATATTGAAGAGAGTGGGAGAATTCAAGGCTCCCTGCTGTGAGCCATTTTTAATATGGAAAGTTGTATTGGAGATTTTGTCCCCACATTTTACCACAAATGATCGTAAATGACGTATAACGGATATTCGGGCAAACCTAGATTTGATAACTTATATACAAGTCCTTCTAACCATACGGTATCGAAGGCCTTTTCAAAGTCAACCATACATACTCCTGTGGATTGTCGTTTTGCCTTGTTCCACTGTATATCGGAAACAAATTTTGTAGCTGCTAGAACTGTGTCGCGCCCCGCTCTAAAGCCAAACTGGTTGTTCGAAATGATGTCGTTTCCATCACACCAGTTTATCAATGCCTTACTTATGATTTTCTCGAATATTTTGCTAATGTTTGGTAGCAGACTAATCGAGCGAAGATTGGCGGGAGTGCTCTGGTCCTTGCCCTTTTTGGGTATGGGATGCACTACTGCTATTTTCTTGGAAAGTATGCATTATTTAGAGCGTTATTGAACAAGGTAGTGTAAATTTTCACCGCTTCCGGAGGCAGATGTTGAAGAACTGTATTCGGAATACCATCTGTTCCAGAGGATTTCTTGTTTTTAATGGATCTAAGGATGTCCATGAGTTCATTCTTATTCACAAATATATTTGTGTGCCAATTTCTAAGCGGCGCATCCGCTCTATTGTTTTCACTGAAGATGGTGATACTTTTGTTTTCGGAATGCCAACTTTGCCGTTCATTGTGCAGCGAAATATGGTTTTGGATAGCTCTGGTTTCGATATCGAGGTTAGAATGAATGGATTCATTCACTTTGTGTACTGCCTCGAAACAGGCGCCAATGCAGTTCGCTTTTTCTTGCGGATCGTCGACTACTATTAGTTCTTCGTTGGAGTTGATGTGTTCCGGGGTGAGTCCTGCGTTCAGCAATATTTGGCAATTCTCGGGAGTCCTCGGGACTCGAAGGCAGGGAATGTCATTATGATCTTTTCTTCTAAAAACTTTATTTATTTGCGGAAGCATATTCCTACCACTGGATTTAATGGAGAGAATTTTGTGTTTCCATTCTTCATTAATTACTGATTTGTAGTTGTCACGGATCAGCTTTTGAACGTTTTTAATCAATGACTTAATTGTCTTTATTTCTTGGCTATAAAGATCACTGAACTGTCTGCAGAGCACTTTGAGCTGGGAGACCAGAGCGCTTTTTTGTCTATACAGGGCATCAATAGTTGAGTTTCTGTATCTACTAAAATTCTCCTCCATGAGAGCCGCTTTTGGAATGGAACTGTGGATTGTTTTGATGACAATGTTGTCCATCGTTGAGAGATAATGGTCTATTTCTTCATTCCGAAGGTTTCTATTAGTCGGAGGATCTACGCCATTGGAGCATAGTTCTGTTTTTATTATGCGATCATGGCGCGACCAATGTGCTTTTCGGAAAACGAACGAATGTATCTGGTCGTACTGCTCAAGTATTGCATGTTCGTTTGGAACATGTAAAAAGGCACCGAAGCCGCAATGGTCACTATCATACCCGATTGTGCGAAGGCAATTTCGAGTATTTAGGTCCGTGCCTAATAATTGTAGTCTCTCGTCCATCATAAGTAAGTCCAGAAAGGAGTTTCCTCTTGGATAAGATGGTGTACTTGTAGCGTACAATTCTAGTTTATATTCTGTTGCATTTGTTTGCCACCAGTTGAATAGTGGATTACTTCTTGTGTTCGGCGTGATATCACCCCAAGCACTGTGTTTGGACTTGAAATCTCCCGCCAGAACAAAATAATTGTTTTCCGAGTCTAACTTGAGATTACGAAAAAATGGTATCCAGTTCGGTGATGAATTGCGAACACCGAGGAGCTTCAGGTGCATACACGGATACCACGCATAGATGCCTTTGACTTTTCAAAGGTATATCTATAATACAAGCTTCCAGCAGCTGAAATTTGTGTACAGCTGTGCTGTAAACGACCTTGTGGTGAATGCTTTTCTTAATTAAGACAGCAACTCCACCTCCTTGTGTGGCGTGTAGACGATCTCGTGTAATGATTTTGTAGTTTTTGTAGCCCAATTTGTGCCTCTGGTTTAGTTTGGTTTCGCTAGCTAGAAGCACATCAGGGCATTCGGCTTCAAGCAGGTTACCGAGATTATCCCTCCTTTCCACGTGGATTAGTGAATTCACATTCACAGCAATAATTTTTTGTGTTAAATTAGTTGGATAGTTCATTGTGGTATGTTGAGTTGTCTAAGAACAAGGACGAATAAATAATATCTATTCGGGCCGCTTGTTCAGTCAGTTTTTTTTTTTTTCAAATCCAGCAATCTGTCCTTGTATGGCTAACAGGATTGCTCTTATGTCTGGAGCGGGCGCTTTTATGACGTTGCGTGAAAGTTCCGCCGCCGTTGTATTAATTGCATTACTAGCCGTTTGAGAAAATGATATGCTAGGTGCGGAAGATTTTGTGACATTACTTCCCTGTGCCGCGAAGTTTGAGTTTAATGGACTGCCGGCAATTTGAGCGAATGATACACTAGGTGCAACGTACTTATTATAAGAACGAAACTTCATTCGCGTCTCTTCTTCAAGTTGTTTTTTTTTTAAATTCCAACTTGGCTTTTAGTTGTTGGAATTTCTGACAACCTCTAAAGTTGGCCGGGTGATCTGTATTTTTGCACAGGACGCAAGATAGCTTGCTCCTATCCTGAACCTGTTCTTTACCTAAGGGGCATTCTCCTACGGTATGATTGTTTTGGCACTTTACACATCTAAATTCCATACAGCAGTTAGATGCAACGTGGCCGAATCGTTGGCACCGCATGCACTGCAACACACGGTCAACTTTCCTTATTTTTTCCCAAATTATTGTTTGGTGGAAAATAACTTTAATATTCCTAAGTGCATCGACTTTGCTGTTGGGACTTAGGGAAAAAATGAAGAACGGCAACTTGCGGTCCCGACCTCGGGAGAGAGAAGTGGAGAATGGCTTCACATCAGTAAATTTTAAACTGTCATTTTCGACAGTTTGTAGCTCCGAGAGGAGTTCTTCGTGGGAAAAAGAAGTATCAACTCCTTTAAGTAACATGGAGATAGTTTTCTCCGATTTAGGTGTGTACGTGATGTACTCACTACTTGTTTCCCTTAGAGCAGATTTAATTTTTTGATAGTCATCTAAACTCTCACATAACAAACTTATTTTATTATTACTTAAATTTTTCGTTTTGAAATTTCTGCATGTTAACTTACCCAATTTAATTAGGTCCTTAGCATCCTTAAAGCTAACTATGATGGGAAGCACTTTCTTCTTCTTATTGGCTGCTGCTTGTTGTTTTCCCAGCAGTTGTTGCTGCTGCTGTTGTTGTCTCTCCTCTTGCTGTTGAGTATTGTATTCCGATAGGGCTTCTTTAATTTGTAGCTCCAAATCGTTCTTCTTTGCGGAGAGTTCCTCTTTATTTTTATATAATTCCGCAATAAATTGAGCACGTTCGACATCTATGTCACTCATTTCTCTATTGCTGGTTTGGTGGTCTTCTGTTGCCAGTTCTTTGAATTTGTTCCCTTCTCCGGAATAATGTGGCTTATCAGGAGTGGTCATTCCTTCTATGACAGTTTTTACCTTAGAGTTGGTTTTATGCCGTTTGGCAAGGAGGCTTGGCTGGGCTTTGGGCCTCCTCTTTGAAATCACTTTTAGCACAGCTTTTTTTTTTCCATTATTATTAGTTGCCACCGTTAGATCTAATGTTTTATTTGTGAAGCAACATGCAGGGACATATGCTTTCACACGCATGCACATTAACACACACAGAGTTTCTTTTTTATTGATCGTTTGGAATGTACACGGCGGAAGACACGCCAGCACACACTTTTGTTTCCTCTTTGAGGGAAACACACACACACACACACACACACACACACACACACACACACACACACACACGTGTACGCGACGAGTATAAATGAACTGAAGTAAGTATGACACTGGAGATCAGTTTTGGATTTTGATTTTTGTTCGCACCTCACTGGACTGTTTTCACATTTATTATATGTTTTGTTTGTTTGATTTTCAGTTTCTTTGTTTTGACTGTCTTGTGTTTTTTTTTTATTTTGGTCGACTAAATCAAATGATATATATTCATTTTGCTTTGACTGTTTTATCGATGGCATTTATTTATAAATAGTCTTTGTGTTTTAAACGCTCCCGGACTCACAAAAACAACTTTTTAATTTCACTCAATAAGCGAATTGCAAACACGTCCAAACTCGTTCACTGTGTCACTCATACTGAGGAATATAAGCGTCATAAACACATCATGTCTCATAATATTATCATCATCATCATCATCGGCACTACAACCGGGAACCGGTCTTGGCCTTATTTAGCAAGTCCTGAGGCTTGTTAAATTTTCCATAGTGATTTCCTTTTCCTGGACAAGGTCATTAGTCTTGCGCCAGAGGCTCCCCGACGGGGAATCGAACCCCGGTCTCCCGCGTGACAGGCGGGTATACTAACCCACTATACTATCGAGGAGCCCTCATAATATTATAAAGTAACCGAAAAGGATCAAAACTTACAAAATGAAGGACGTTTCAATATGCTATTGAAATAACTAGTAGATGTGAAAGTATAAACTCAGTTTTTTTTGTCAAATTCAACTTTGGTGGGAAAGATACTTGCATCCCATCGAATTTATCAATTCCATAGCTTGAGCAACATTGTTTTTCATTCGAAAACAGAATAGGATGCAATGCCGTAAATCTTACTAAGAACAATCCCTGTCTCCAATAATTCCTGGTCACTTTGTTCCGAAGAAAACTAACGAACACTTGTAACGCGTTATAGCAATTTAAGTGCATGTTTTTTTTAACAAAAAAAAAAAAAACATAGGAACAATAAAATGATTCGAATAAGCAACCATACTCTGTGTTTGATTTGTGACAATTCTCGGTGCTGTAGTTGTGCTGTTTCGCTCTGTGGAACTCCTTGTGGCAGCAGTGTTCGGCGGAACACAAACAGCCGCAAACATGTCTTCCTACAGTCCAACATCCGCCAAAGTGTATCCAAGTTTTATCGACAGTAATTACTCGTCGCCAAAACTCGGATTTATTGCGCCTAAACTGCGCCAATAGAGTGCTTTAGAAATGTTCACTCAAACACGTTTTTGGTCTAACGTGAGCAAATGCGGCACTCAAAGCGCGGCCAGCTTTCTCATGCCCAAATCTTGATTTAATATGAGGCAAACACATTTTTTTGGACATTTTCATAGCATTTGCCATCTCTATCACTTTAATTCGGCGGCCGTCTAGCACCATTTGGTGAACTTAAGCCATGTTATCACCAGTTGTTGCAGTTTTTGGACGTCCCGAACGTTCGTCGTCTCCCAAGCTCTCTCGGCCAGGTTTAAATTCAGATGCCCAAACATTCACTGTGGTAAATGATGGTGTAGAGTTCTCGTATACAGAGTCCAACTCATCTTTGATTTGCGTAGGCGTATTGCCTTTCAAAAACAAAAATTTTATTGACAGCTCGATACTCAATTTTGTGCATTTTGACAAAAACACTCACATCGGCACAATCAAGCGACTGTCAAATAAAAACTACGGGTCAAAAATGGCTGAAATTTTGGGGAGTAACTTGTGGGGTTCAAATAGGCGTGCCAAAACACGGGCACTGTTTCAATTGAATCCCCATCAAGTTCTGCTGCAATAATTGTTCACCCGAGAAGATGGAATAAATAAACGCACTGAATGTTGTTTTGAGGTTAATTCGTTTTTTATTGTATTGTTCTTTTTACTTATTAATATAATCGTTTTCTTTTAATTCACTTAACTTATATCTTGTTATTAATATTACTAGATTGATTAACGGGACACTACGTTCGTCTGACAACACTTCTCTTTTGGTGAGGTTAATCCGTACGTGCGTGCGATAATCAAAAAATACGGTTGAGATGAAACAGCAGAATGTAAGGTACGCCAACATACTAAGTGAGTACGCCACGGTGGCATTTCCAGGAGTTAAAACTGTGTGCATTATAAAATCGGACAATAAAAACTTGCTGACCAAATGGAATTGGAATGGGTCTAATTTAAAATCAAACTCGTTTTAACTCTTTAATGGGAATGGTTGTTGATATTCAAATTGCCGACAGACACGTCTTTCCTTTTGCTTCGAGCTCGAGCGTGTGCACCAGCGTGCACACGCCGCGGTTGTTGAATAACGACTGACTGAAAAAGGGATGAAGATGGGTAATTTAATTTTTGCACACAGGACAACCAACAGAGATCGTACTTCTGCTCTCTCATTGCCACGCCCGTCGATGTGTGGTGAATACATCGGTTAATTCGATAGTCGACGAACATGGGAGAATGAGAGAACAGAAACACAAAGTACTATGATCTCGGGGTGAGTTTGGTTATGTGTGCATGAATGAATGCAGCTCGTAGAGTATTCCACTGACCCAATTCGGTGAATGTGATGATCTCAGAGTGCATTGAACTGTAGGAAGACAGAACTGTGAAGGGGAGGAAAATTTAGCTGGTGCTATTCACCTGCGAAAAGAGATCACTGATCCCCACCGGATAGAGTGTCTGGGGAAAGTCAATAGGACCCCGCTGATGCTTGGAAAATAATCAGCGTGAGAACCAGACTCTAAGACACTGAAATAACCCCAGCGGTTTTACTATGATGCAACAGCGTCGTTTGGTTAGATTTAGTTGTTGCTAACTAATATGACGTTGAGATTTCCGGTAGAAATCTCATAGGGTTAATGTATGGAGTTGCCGTATGGCAAAAGGGAGCTGAATGCAATTCTGCATTATCTGCATAGAATAATCAATTCAGCTATCCTTTCTTTTACAGGTAAAATAGCTGAACGGTGGAAAGGGGATAATGTGACGCTTTCTAGGCGGTCGAAATTAGGCGGAAATAGTGGGTTGGTATTTAGAGAACCCCCACAAACTGTCAAAATAAAAGCAGGTATGCTGACATACACACTTCATGCCCAGATGATTATTCGGTCAGAACTATATAACTAATAGCAATTTTTGAAATAACAATTTAACAGCAAATTCTTTGATAGAAAACAAAACCATTTTTTCGAAAATTTGACGTCAACTACATTCACACCATGTTTTGAAAACTTCATTTTAACTTAATTGTATCTAGTCTACCGTCTTATTTCTTTTATAATATGAACCGAATAAACATCAGTAAGTATAAAAACCCTTCACACATATTTGACACCTACATCGGTGGAGACCTTTGTCCACTGGCTGTTCTTTTACCCTCATTCCCCTGACTTGTAAGAGTATAAATAGTTAATCTGTTACCTAGAATCCAACGCATATTATATGCATATGAACCCTGCCTTTCTTCGCTATACCTTAAGGAGTTCGCCCTGAATAATAGATGTATATTTAGGTAAACCAAACCTGAAAGATCATGTCATGCCCCTTGTAAAGTGTCAGATTTAAAGATGTATCCATATCAAGCAACTGAACTTCTTGGAAATGAAAAAAGTATATATATATATCTATATATGAACACACCGTCACAAATACAATGTTGTTACTTTGCACTATTATCCTTCGTACCCATGTATCCAAATGCTTAATGATGCAGTCAGCACGTTGGCACTTTATTTTGCTCATATCATCTCCGACTTAGAATCTTTTGAGCTAAATAGTTTCCAAGGGACCTTCAGCTCATCTCAGTCAATTCAAAAACGCGTACGTTTGTAGACCAAATGAAATGTTGGTTTCATCCCAATGAATATAATACCAGTACCGCCTACAGTCTGGTGAAAATTGTGGGCAATCACTTCTGGGTATAAACATACACAGGATATTGGGTACGTCATGTAAACTTGAAATAACAGATGGATTGAGTAATCGAATAAGCAATAGTTATATGTGTACTGCTGAATGTTGATCGACATGCACGAGGACAAATTAAAATCATCATAAGGTATCTGAGGGGTTAACAAAGAAGAATTCCCTCCAGCATAAAAGACATGAGACAAAATTCCGGGAGTGCAAAGATATGTTTCACAAGTAATAAATTTATACATTTTTTTCTGATACCGATGGCAATTTTAAATTGATTAGCAAAATCATTATTGATTGGAAGACTGTCATTCAGTCGAAATTAATGCAAAGTATTAAGAGGCAGCATTCATTGACTAACAATGAACCGGGTGCTGGAAGCATCTGCCATAATACTTCGCATGCAACAGTAAAGTCAGGAAATATGGTAATTCAAATCCTTAATACTATTTTATTTATTCAGCTTAATATAAGCATCTACCTATTACAATATTTTTAATGTTATGTCTAGTCTTACCTCTGACTTACAATAATACTTAGCCTAAAGGATAAGGTGTTTGTGTCAGGTAGGGAGAATGGGTGTATAAATAATACTGTCGAGTCATTGTATAGTACAAGTATACTAAAATCTGTTCATTAAGACCGTAGTCAGTTAGATGTTGGCCGGTGTGGAGCAAAGGATCCGTTCTGTTACGATGGTTGGGGTTAAGGGATGTAGCTTGAAGTAGTGCCAGATAGTCAAAATTACCATTCAGTTATTGAGGTACGAATTTGTTCTGCACAATCACCTCTTTTAAAAAGGTTTGCATGCCAATCAGTTATGTTGTATTTTCTCCACGTTTTCTAACCTCAGCCCCCGATCATTATCTCTTAGGATATTCTTAATAGTAGCTTCAAGTTATGCACATTATAAAAAAAAACAGTAAGTTACTTCAACCTAAACCTAGATATGATTCTAACATGTTACAAAAACATCATAAAACCAAAGTGAAAAGATAATCCACGTAATATATTTGGTATTCAATTGAAAACGTCCATCAACTAGTCCCTGTGATATTTGAATTTCACTCTCGCCTTTAACAATAAAACAACACGTCCCTAAAAATCGGTTACCCCTTACATCTTTAAAACAAAAAATGGGTAAAATGAACACAAACTCTCTTCTCAGGGGTGTTCCACGATGTCTTGGCTATCATTCTTCGACTTCAAAAGGGATACACAACAAGTACTAGAGTACGAGTTTCTAATAAAAAACTAATTACAATCTCCTGAGATATACGAGAGTTTCTTTTGCTAGGTACATTTTTTTGTATGCTTAGAAATGGGAGTGGTACTTATACCAATGAGATGAGCGCATTTAAAATTAGTCGCAAATTGAAAGACGAAAAGGAGAGTCGGTGAGTAGGTAAAGATTTCACTGTAGTCTTTTACAAGGTCTATCGTTTAAGGATTGCACTTTGACAACCACTAACTCAATTATGTAATTATAAGGATGGTAGATTATGAAGGGTTGTAGATGCTTATCTAACTTGATATGAGGGTCTTACGGAATAAATACAAAGTAGGGTAGTATTTGCAGGAAAGAGCAACATTAAAATGATAACACTTGCATTGATGATAAGTTTTTTATCGTGACAATTAGGGACGTGAAAAGAAATTCAAGTTGTCTTTGAATTTTGATTCACTTATCAATGTAGTGTAGTGTCTCCCATTCCTCAACCCCAGCCCTATGCAACCAAAATGGGGTGTGTTCAATTGGGGATCTCAAAACTATTCCCATTGTAAAATATTCAAGTGGGAATCTGAAACTATTGAATTATTTACGTATACCATACAAAGTCGACAAACATAAAAGTTTCCAACATTTTGCATTCTATGGCAACCCGACGCAAAAATATTTTGGTGTGCGTCGCCGACATTTTAGTTCAGTGTTCAAGTCGTAAATATAAAGGACACAATAAAACATTAAAAAATACGCTAGGGGTATTCAACCAATTGACACCCGTGTTGTATGCACTTATAGCGTTTGGGGATGATAGTGAAGAACGTGTGATTCGAACTGACGCTATGACAGTTAGAATCACCAAAAATTGAACCAGAGCGCACCCCATCAGGCCACCGCCGTGTGTAAGAATTCGATTTCTAAACTCAAATACATTCGACTGATGTGGATTTGTTATGTTATCGCTATGGTTTATGGCTCTGATGCATTTTCTTATTCGATTTTCGTTCGGTGTTCTTCACTATTTGCTTGTGTATTGTGTGTGTATCTGTTAGAAACGTGTAACACCAGAGTTTGAACTCTGATATTAACATTTAATAATTGGTTATCAGACGGCTTATTGGCCAAGTTGTTATACTAGTTATTAATGTTTTATGGTTATTACAATGTAATACCTGAGCGTAACCCAAGATATTGGCATTTATTAGTTAATTGTTAAAATGTAACACCTAATGCTATCATTTAATATTTTGTCATCGAAAATGAAGTAGAGTTACGTGGAGAGGGCCCTGGGAAGTCTTATATTTCCTACTCGGGAGCTACTGTAACACCGTTAGCTGAAAAGTATCTTTACCTTGAGATGGTCCTTTGTCCGTTTTTTTTTTTTATTTTTTTTAATTTTTTTTTATTATACTTCTCTCGGGAGAGGCGAACCTATAGCGTCGAGTGGGCGCCCCGAGATGCCATCAAATAACTGTTGCAGTTCTTTTTGAACAGTTGCAGGTTGTAACGCTCCGGGAACACTCGCGTGGGAAGGGAGTTCCACAGCTTCCCCGCTCTGTAACGGAACGAGTTCTGATACAGGGATGTTCGCGCCGTCGGGAGATGAACCACAAACGGGTGCGATCCGTCGGATTGTCTTGTGGGGCGCATATAGACCGAATTGCGTGGAACAATACCAAGAATCTCCGAAGAACAGCACCCGTGATAATATCTGTAAAACAGACAGAGGTCGGCCACGCGCCTTCGATGTGATAGCGACTGTAGTCCTGACGTCAGCGCCGAGTCCCCGATCAGGCGGATCGCTCGTCTTTGTACGCTCTCAAGTAGGTCGAGGGTATGTTTAGGAGCCGAGCTCCAAACATGAGAGCAATATTCGAGCGCGGGTCTAATTTGAGATTTATATAGGAGAAGAAGTTGGGCCGGAGTAAAGTATTTCTTCTTACTAGTTAAACAGGATTTTTTGTGGAGGGCAGGCTTCCCCTTCTTTGTGATGCGGCCTCTTTAACTGTAGGTTGTTAGCTTCGGCAGATTTCAATGAGAAAACTAAAACACTTTTTACTTGAACACTTTTATTTGTTAACACACTACACACTGCTAACACTCTGGTAACACACTCCTCTGCTCTCCTAACACACCCCACTGCTAATTTTAATCTAATCAAGACAAGAGGTCCGCTGTGCTGTTCCGATGGGCGCAACCTCTTGTCCGATAGGTTAGATCACTATACACTGCAACTGCAACTCATTTCCAACCACTTTATATACCATTTTAATCTGCTAAATGTGCAGATGATACATTTTTTCACACCGAAAGTGTAACTTATTCCGAGATTATTCGTCTGTCATTCGCAGTTCGCAATTTTTAATGACCACTTAATTGTCTTTACAAAAAATGCAGCAGAATCAATGTAAATATTCATTCGATTTGGAGTAGCAATGACCGAACCAATTTCAGTGCATTGCTCTACGTGCAAATCGTATCATACGATTAATTGCGACTTACCGCTGTGCTCGCCACTTTCGCCGAGCTCAGCGTTTCACCGACGTTCAACTACTTCGTAGTCGGTGGTCTTTGATAATGTCTCTTGTGCTCGTATTTCGTGTATTACACCTGTAAACATGTGCACTTGCAACATGAGACCGTGTAGGTCTGTGGACAGGTGTTTGTTTGAGTTTCGTAATGCGACTGTAGTGGCCTTGGGAAATGGGTCAAATGTATGGCTTTGGCATGGATAGGCCATTATCGTATGCGATATGATTTAATTTGGGGAAGTTTTTACTTCTGAACGAATGCGAAATTATATTGTTTGCATTGTATGCAAAATACGAGTTTCGTTTGGCGAATATTGCATTGTATGCCAAATATTTGATTAATGTTTATATGAATTGATGATTGGATTTCTATTATTTGAGGATGGTTGTTTGAGAAGATGTCTAAGATGGTGTGAGGATGCTTGCCGTATTAATTGTTTTGTTTACGAGGGGGTCTGTAGCGATGTGTAACAAACGTGTAAAATTTCGCCTTCTAAATTTAGTGAGGTTTGCTTTATGCGAGCAGCAGTATGGAATAAAATATTGTACATAACATGTACCAAAATGTATGAGGGGTGGTGTACGGCATTTAATAATGTTATAATGAGTAAAATAAGGAAGAAATCTGTCACCTTTCTTATCGCGGCACGGTGTACACTCACCCTGTTCAAAAAGAGCAGACGGTCAGTGTGGCCTATTACGTCACCGTATTGAAGCATTACACCCCGAAAAAGCGACCAGTGTTAACCGTTGAAAATTACATCGCGATAATGCGGTCAGCATGTGGTGCACATTTGAAATTAAATTCTAACAACAACAAAAATCCCGTGATATCGAGTCATAGTATTTACATATTACAGGTATACTAAAACCGGTTCATTAAGACTGTAGTCAGTTAGATGATGGCTGATGTGGAGCAAAGGATTGCCTTATAGTAGATAAATGCAGTGGTGGAAAAAATAATAGAAACTGTTGCGGATTCGCCCTTAAAACAACCGGCGAATTCGCAATTAAAGATATGTGTCACCACCTGAATAAGATATGTGGCATCACCTTAAACAATGTCAGCAATTAGCTGACATTTGTGAATTTTCTGTTGGTTGTCACTTGACAACCATTCTTACTTTTATGACTCTCTTCTTCGTAAATCGCTTGGCGACTCCAGTTCGCAATTTGTAATCTCTAGAAATCTAAGAAATCCGACAAAATAAAGACGATATTTCTAATCGAGATAAAGATCCACATTATTTCAATTATCGGGAAGCTAAAATTTGGAATCAAGGTAATCTTTTCAGTTTAGCCAATTTATTAAGAGTTGATTCCAGCAGAGACCAATTGTTCCGAACGTCATTCCCACGGAACCAGCACCGCTGCACTGCAAGAGAACGAAGCATTGTTCTTAACGCCATTTCTTTAGCCCATCAACACAACCCATTGCTTGGTGGACGATTTGCAGAACGCAAATCAAACAGAAACAAAGGTTTAGATAACGATCAACAATCGAACACTGCGTACAATTTGGTTTTTCTTCAACACCAATTCTATACTCGAACCTCGATTAAGATAACTCCTTGACTATCCCAAAAGCAGTCAATATCACTTTCCCAGCCGAAAAAAACAGTTTTTTTTTTTTTTTTTTGGAGCCGATTCCCTCTTTGTAGTCCACTGTATTTTTGTTTCGGGGGTATAATGATGTATCCATGTTTTATCGACAGTAATTAATCGGGGCCAAAACTCGGATTTATTGCGCCTAAACTGCACCACCAGAGCGCTTTAGAAATGTTCACTCGATCACGTTTTTGGTCTAACGTGAGCAAACGCGGCACTCAAAGCGCGGCCAACTTTCTCATGCCCAAATCTTGATTTAATATATGACAAACACGTTGTTTGGACATTATTATAGCATCTGCTATCTCTCTCAATTTAATTCGGCGGTCGTCTAGCACCATTTGGTGAACGTTAGCGACGTTATTGTCGGTTGTTGCAGTTTTTGGACATCCGGAACGTTCATCATCTCCCAAGCTCTCATGGCCACGTTTAAATTCATCTGCCCAAAATGTCACTGTGATAAATGTTAATGCAGAGTCCCCATATACAGAGTCCAACTTTGATTTGCGTAGGCGTATTGCCTTTCAAAAACAAAATTTTAATGACAGCTCGGTACTCAATTTTGTCCATTTTCACAAAAAGACACACATCGACTCACTCGAACGACTGTCAAATAAAAACTACGCATCCAAAATAGCTGAAATTTTGGTGAGTAACTGTCAAAAGATGCACAACTACATTTACTAGGTTTTATTGACGAGTGCTGCTATCTTCACGTTGAGGTCGGAGGACTTTTCAGTTCACCCTCGTATCTTGGTGTTGTACTCGACAACAGGCTAACTTTCAAGAAACATCTGAGGAAAACTAGTGAAAAACGGCCAGAGTATCCAGAGTTTTGGCGAGACTGCTACCCAATGTTGGTAGACCCAGCCACCACATAAAGAAACCGATAACCAGTGTCAACACCGTCATTATAATGTATGCAGCTTACATATAGGCAGGAGCCGCACAGCATAAGTCGTACATGAGAAGAGTGAACTCAGCACATAGGTTGTCATCATTAAGAGTATGCTATGGATTCCGAGCGGTATCCGAAAATACCGTAAATGTCTTTTCCTTCACTCAGATCGAGCAGGCGGCACAAAAACTGGGACTGCACATTAATGAGGGAAAAACTAAGTACATGGTGGCAACTTCTGCGAAGAGAAGACATAACGTTGGTCAAACTATCAGGGTAGTGGAGCACGAATTTGAAGTTGTGCAATCCTTTAACTACCTTGGGTCAATAGTATCAGCCGATAACAATATGGAAGAAGAAATACGCGAACGGCAGATTAAATCCAACAAAGTCTACTATGGTCTATCAAGGCTCTTTAAATCCCGAAATTTATCCAGAATATACGAGATGCTACTGTACAAGACCATGGTCTTATCAGTACTCATGTATGGATCCGACACCTGGGTGTTCAATCAAAGGTACTCTGAACTCTTAGCCCTGTTCGAGAGGAAGATCTTAAGGAGCACTGTTGGCCCCATATGTGAGATGGGACGATTCCGGAGACGCCACAACCATGAGTTGTATGCGATCTGCTTTGAAGCTAATGTTGTAAGAAAAATCAATCAAGCTCGGTAGACTCCGGTGGGCGGACACCTAGGTAGAACGAGTGAAGAGGAGCCTGCTCGGAAAGTCCTTTGTGGCAGGATGTATGGAGGGGACAGCGCGACAGACCTTGCTGGCGATGGAGAGATGGCGCTGACCGGACAGGAATGTCAAACTGGATGACATCGGCTCGAAATCGGGACCGGTGGAGAGACTTGCTAAATAAGCCCAAGACCAGATCCCGGTTGTAGTGACGATGATGATGGTGATGATGTAGTCAGAAGATTATTGGGTTGAATGATGCTGTACAAAAGTTCATTAAATTAGAAGAGAATTTTCAACCGTGGCCAAAGGAATACATGAGGATACCACAAGCAAGCATTGAATGCTCACAAACATACTTGCTGGCTGAAAAGTTAGACACACATCTTAAACCACTGTCCGAGGATCTGAAGGAAATCATCGACAAGTTGAAATAGGGAAAATTGTGAGTACCCATTTCTTTTAACTTTATGTTATACCGATTCGTGTGCAACCGGGTCCTATCAATATACGTCAACGAATGTCCAAACAATTCCCAAAATGAAGACAAATTATCGACCTTTTCCAATCGACCAATATTATTAACTTCTATTCTGTCAGTTATGGAATCAATGATTAGCCGTCAACTTTGGAAATAATTGGGAACAAACGACCTTCGTAATGACCGCTAGTATAGGTTTCGTAGCGACACGCCTACAGGATAGCGAATTGCGAAGGTATGTTATGGAGAAGAAGTATGTACCAGCATGAGTACTTGGTTCACTTCTTCTCCATCAGAAATACCGCCGAATACAAAACACAATCACCGGAAACAATGACAGAACATTGGAACACCCAGGGAAGCTGCGACACGGTAAAAGAAACACACGGTTCGTGTACGTTAATATTTTATTCTCCTTAATTGAACGTTTTTATAACTATGAAACACGCACTCTCCACTCAATTCGACGTGACACATTTTACAATTTGATATATTACTTTAAGCGATAACTCACAACAATTCGTTTTACTTTATATGTGCTACTGTACGCGCAACCGACTCACTCGACTCGAATTCCGTCTATCGTTTACACACCGTACCGGCGCCGGTACGGTGGATAGCGGTCGACCCGTCCGCCTTGATGGTTATATTACGACCCAGCGATATCTTGCTCGTGCAGAGCTCACTCGCTAATCGTGATCATGGTCGTATGTATGCATGGTTCTTTCATGGATGAGAACGAACCTAGAACAAAGAAAGAGGATAAAGTGCATTCATGGGATACGATTTCGGTAAAGCAAATAAAACCGAACTCGTCGGATGCTAATAGGATCTTTGTTGGAAATATGCGTCGCTGCTAAACAAAGAGGCGACGATGCGATGTGGAAATGTGCTAATGGGTTTTAGCTAGGTTACTGGGAAATGGTGTTTATGGCATCGCTAGTAAGGGTAGGTATTGAATTCCTATTTGCATTTGTTTATGCTGTAGGATTTAATTGAAAATAGACGGCGCAATATTTATGGTCCCTGTCATGGCGGTTACATTGTATGCAAACCGAATCAATTTGTTTACAGGAATTTGTCTGGTACAGAAGGTGCCGAATTGGTTTGGAATACCAGATAAGTAAAGCAAGAAAACTTAGGGGAAATTGTATGCGAAGAGATGCATGAAAAGGTAAGTTTTCTTTGACAGGGACCTTTTAGTTTAGTTTTAGTTTAGTTTAGTGAGGGCAGAACCCTCATTTATTTAGCTTAATACAAGCATAATATAATATAATATCTTACAGACTAACTTAAAACCTAAAGTAATAATTAAAAAAGAAAAGGAGACAAACGCAAGAAAAAAAAACAAAGAAGTGAGAAGAGGGGGTGGGCATGTGGGGGAAAACTAGTTTGAGAGCGGGAGAGGGGAGGTAGGATTGAGGGGGTTATTGAGCGGATGTGGCGGCGGGGGGGGGGGGGGGTGGCCGGGAATGTTAAGAGACGGCGTTTGAGAGCGGGAGTGGAGAGGTTGAAATGAAAGGCGGTGGGGAAAGAGTTGGTCCGTCGTTGTTTAGTGAGAGCAGAACCCTCGTTTATTACACTTAATACAAGCGTTTTTTTGGATTACAAAAAATTACATTCGAATAAGTAAGAAGATAAAAAGGTGGGAAGGTGGCTGTGCACGTGATGGGTTGGCGAATACCGGGTAGTAGGATAAAGGGGCGGGGTGGTAGGAATGTATACGGGTAGTAAAAGTGTAGATAGTGGGTGGGGGAAGGTCACGAGGGGAAAGACAGAAGACGACGTTTGAGAGCAATAGAAGTGAGGTAGAAGTCGAAGGAGGTGGGGTAAGAGTTTGCCTGCTTAAGCATACGTGAAATTGGTTCATTACAACCGTAGGAAGTGTGGTGGGAGGGCAGATAGAAGAGACGAGGGTTTCGTAGGTTGCGGGGGTTGGTGTTGAGTGCGATGGCGGAAAGCAAGCTAGGGCAGTTGATTGTGCCGGAGAGGAGACGGTGGATAAAGAGGATATCGGCAAGAGTTCTGCGTTCCTCAAGTGTACTGAGGTTGATCAAATGGAGCCGGCTTGTGTATGGGGGAAGAATCCGAGGATTCTCCCAGTTCAGCCCACGGAGGGCAAAGCGCAGAAACCGACGTTGCACGCTCTCGATTCTGCGGATATGGGACGAGCAATGTGGAGACCAGACCTGACTGGCGTATTCAAGAAGGGGGCGGACGAAGGCAATGTAGAGGGAACGGGAAACGTAAGGATTAGAGAATTCCTTAGACCAGCGTTTCACAAACCCTAGGGCGGAGTTGGCCTTAAGAATGATATCGTCGATATGTGGGATGAAGCTGAGCTCCCTGTCAAATAAGATTCCGAGGTCACGCATTGAGGATACGTATGAGATCTGCTGGTTAAGCAGGAAGTAAGGGCGAGGAGGTGGGGGTGGACGTTTGTGGGAGAAGGTAATGGAGTGACATTTGGCAACATTGAGATCAAGGCAGTTATTACGGCACCAGGTTGAGAAGCTGTCGAGGTCCTGTTGGAGGAGTGAGGAGTCGAGGGGAGAGATGATTGTTTTGTAGAGTTTGGTGTCGTCCGCATAGAGGGATATGGATGAGTGTTTAATAACAGAATCGACATCATTGATGGTTAGGATAAAAAGGAGGGGGCCTAGATGACTTCCTTGCGGAACCCCAGAGGTGGGAAAAAAAGGATCGGAAAGGGAGGATCTGAATTTGACACGGTAGGATCGGTCTTTCAGATAAGAAGATAACCATTTGATCAATAGGGGTTCGAAGCCTAGGGAGGACAGCTTGAAAAGGATGAGATTATAGGAGATTTTGTCAAATGCCTTGCTGAAATGGGTGGTGATAACATCAACTTCGTTGCCATTCTCTAAGGCACGGAGAGTATGGGATGAGAACTCAATCAGATTGGTTGTGGTCGACCTACCCGAAAGGAAACCGTGCTGGTTGGGTGAGATGATGGATTTACAACTAAAAGATAACGCATTGTACAGAAGCCCTTCGAACAGTTTGGGGATATGAGATAGTTTGGCGATGGGTCGGTAGTTGCTGATATCATTTTTAGGTCCCTTTTTATGTATGGGGGTGACATAGGAGGATTTCCATATACTAGGGAAGGTCCCTTGAGATAGAGATAGGTTGAAAATCTTTGATATCGGGAGAGAAAGAGAAGTGGAACAGTTCTTTAAGAATACAGACGGAAGTCCATCAGGTCCTGGGCTGAACTCGTCTTTGAGTAAGTTTAGTTTCTCCTCAACTACGTGACGGTGAATAAGTTGAGGAGAGAAAGGACCAAGGGAGAATTCGGGCAAGTCATTGAAATACGACGGATTGGGTTCGAAGGAGATCTCCGTGAAGGATTTATTGAAAAACGACGCGAACAGGTTGGCAATAGTTAAGTTGTCGTTTGACGTAGTCGTGCCATAAGAGAGGGAGTTTGGATAGGCGTCGGATTTACGTTTATAATTTATAAAGTGGAAAAAGGATTTGGGATCGCTAATCAAATTGGATTGTGTTTTAATAAGGTATTTGGAATAGAGGGAGTTGTAGAGTTCGGAAAATTTATAAAAGGCCCCGAGATAGTTGGAGTAGTTTTCAATGGATCGCGTTTTGAGGAAAATGTTCCATAAGTTATTCCTTTTGTTCCGAAGATTGCGGAGATTGCGGTTGTACCATGGCGGCGAAGAAACCGATGACCTGCGGCGAGAATAGGGTACATATAAGGCGACGGCATAGTAAATCTCCTTATAGAGAGTGGCCGTGGCTTCTTCTACACCCAAATGATCAAAGCGAAACGCTGTTTTGCTAAGATGTTCATTTAGGAGGCGGAAATTAGCCTTATGGAAATTGTAAGAAAAACAGTCAGGGGGTAGAGGGGGCTGGGTTTCATGGTCGAGATATAAGGATAAGAGCAGTGGGGGGTGATAATTGTCAATGGTAGAGAGGGCGTGTGGGCTAGGGGCAACTGAGGACATGAGTGGGTCGGTTGTGAACACGAGGTCCAGCTGTCTCGCCATATGATTTGGGACATTGCTAATTTGATGGAGGCCTGAGTCGGAGAGCCCGTTAATAAAAATACGTTCATTAGAACTAGTGGGGTTAGAGACGTAGAAGGCTAGTTCGTCATCAGCTGATGTCCATTGAAGGTGGGGCAGGTTAAAGTCGCCAAGAACGACGATATCGTCTAATGCGGTGCTTAACACTGTAAGGTTATCTACCGCTTCTATTGCGAGTTCGTATGACGCGGTGGGTCGAGAGGGAGGAATATAAAAACAGATAATAAATAGAGACTTAGGGCGCTTGTCAATTTTAATAGCGACGTAGTCGAGATCCGGAGAAGAAGAGATGGCAATTAGAGATGAAGTGAGTCTGTTATGAGTGGCGAGCAACACTCCACGGCATGGGGAGTAGGGACCTTCTCGATGAGCGTCGTCATCGCGAAAAACGTTGAAGGAAGGAGGGAATAGTTCAAGACTACTGATACTAGGGATAAGGTTGGTCTCCGTCAGAGCGTATATGTCGAAGGGGAGGGAGTGTGCCTTTTCCAGAGTCGAATGTGTTTTGGAGCCGAGACCCCTAACATTCTGATAGTAGACGGTTATGGGCAGAGTGTTGAAATGATTAGAGGGACCAAAGGGGGGCTGAAAAGGGTCAAAAGTAATATTGATTATTGGGAAAGGTAATTTTGCTGTCAATATACTGGCGAAATGCTGAGAGATCACTTAGCACCTTATTTGGGGGCATATCGAGATTATTATGGAAGTTGATGAATAGGCTGCGAAGGCTAGGGACGTCAGTAGGTAGACCTTCCTGCTGGATGGAGGCCATTACGCTGGTTTTCGTAATACTTTATCGTGGAGGAAAGCAAGATAGAGGCGTACATTCTCATAGATCACTTTGTTTCTAAATTTAGACAGGGCATACCGGTTGTCCGAAGAATTAATGGTTTGCTGAGTGAGTTTGACAGATGGTGGTAAAACTGGGTCGATTAATGGTCTAGGGGGGGGGGGGGGGCGAACGGGGGCGCGAGATGGGCGGGGGCGAGGACTAGGTGCGGGAAGGAGTGGGGCAAGAGGCGGCCTGGTGTTAGGACCAGTAGGTGAGTGAAGGGAGGAGGGAGGATTAAGAATGTGTGACCTATGGAAGTTAGAATATTTCGCGCCTGTTTTGAGGTCGAAAAGGGGGATGGAATTGGAGACCTGGGCCGAGGGTGGTGTGGGGCGAGCAGGTTTGCTATTATTTTTACGGGGGGCTATATTACGGGCGGACGAGGAGGGGAGTACAGAGTGGTGGTGGCGGACGTGGTTGGGGCTAGGGAGAGGAGCTAGGATCTGGTTAGGCACAGGATATTTCTTGGATCGGCCATTCCCTTGACTGGGTCGGGGTGGGCGTGGCAAGCGAGGGAGTCGAGGACGCATTGGTAGGGGACGATTTGCTGTTGGGACGGGGAGAGCCTTGGGGGGACGTGCAGGCGGGATAGTGTTGGGGATCGGTTCAGGTGGGCGTCGGTTGGGACTGTATACTGAGAGATTGGGGTGGGTGGGGGTGGGGTGGAGTTTGGTTGCTGGGATGGGGTTGCAGTTTCTCAACGACAGCCTACCAATCCTGCAGCACCCATTTTTGTTCGGGTGGAAAATCCGGTCGAACCTGGAGGGAAGAGAGACGCGGAAACTTGACCCAAAATCGGAGGGAGGAAGCACGGTGCATTCTGTTATGGATATCTTGAATTTTTTACGAAAGTATTCCGAAATCCATTCGGAGCTCGCGGATTTGGGGGCGCCCTTTAGCAGATAAGAGGTTGTTGGGGTATTAGAACGGTTAAGTTTATTAATACGGGCCATCCATTCTTCGCGGGTCCAAGAAGTACCAAAGTGAACAATTGGCGGGTAGACATCCTGTACCGCCACAGAGAACGGAGGAGGGGGTGCTGGTGACTGAGGTGAGGTAGGTAGGCAGGGGGATGCGGTTGCGTTATTGAGTTCTTCAAACAAAGACAACTCACATCGCGGTGAGGGGAGTGGGTTAGTGAATTTAAGTTGTAAGGATGAGAGGGCGCCGTCGAGCTGGCCTAGGGTGGAACGGGAAACCGCAAGCTCGCCAAGGATAGTATCGAGTTTTTGTAGGATAACGTCGAGTATGGGGTCGGGTTCGGGGATGGTAGGGGGGTGTAGAGGGGAGGAACGCAGTAGGGCAAGTCCTTCAGAAAGGCAGTTAAGCCTAGAGAGAATGTTCTCATAAAGGGGGTTAGTATGCGGAACGGGCGGTCGTTTGGAAGTCGACTGAAGGCACCTGTCGAGGTTCAAGCGGATGTTGTCGTTCAGATCTTGTGTGAGTGAGTTGAGGGAGTCGTTTATCGCATGGGTCAACTGGCCAACGACCAATTTATTGCTGTCACCAATGAGGGTCTTGATGTCGGTTAGAGACGCTTGGTGGAGGGAGCCAACGTCATCAATGCACTTAAGACTACTCTCAAGATGTAAGATCCTTTTGGTGATTTCTTTGAGGTTGGAGTTGTGAGAACTCTCGTTCGCGTCGCTGAGGCATTTAATAGCTAGGAGGATGTGGGATAGCGAAATATTAAGACATTCGTCGCAAAAAAAAAGAAGATTGTCAGGGAATTCCTTTACAAAGTGTGTGTTTCGCTTATTGAGACCCACACAGGAGGCGTGAAAGGATTTGCCGCAGATGCCATTACAGTTGACAAAGTCAGCATTATCGTCACTAACCCCACAGGTTGAGTTGCCACAAGGCATAATGGGAAAGATTGAGTAAGTGAGAATGTAACAGATAGAATAGAGGAGAGAAGAAAGGGAAATTAAAATCTGAGATAATTGAGAGAACAGATATGACAAGAATCAAGAACGTTCAGAATGATACGAGGAACAGGCGAGGAAAAAGAATATGACTGAAAAGTTATAAAAAGATAAATTATGATTATAAAGATAGTAAATAAGAGTAAGTAAAATAATAAAAAAGAAGGATAAAGATCTACAAAAAAAAAAAAAAAAAAAAAATAATGAATACAAAGATAGTAAGTAGGAGTGAGTGAAAAATAGTGACATAAATAAAGAAAAAGAAAAAAAAAACGAGAATTACAAATAAAAAAACTAAATAATTAAAGATTAACAGTGAATTAAAAATAATTAAAAAATAAAGAAAAGAAAACGAGAAATTACAATTAAAGATCTAAATAATTAAAGATTAACAGTGAATTAAAAATAATTAAAAAATAAAGAAAAGAAAACGAGAAATTACAATTAAAGATCTAAATAATTAAAGATTAACAGCGAGTTATTATAGTACAAAATAAATATATATATGTATATATATATATAAAAAAAAAAAAAAAAAACGAATGAGACTCAGCCGTGAGTTGAACGTAGGTCCAACCGTGCCCAAGTCCAGCGTCTTCCTCGGTACTCCGGCAACCTGCTTAAAAAACGATGGATTATTGAGCCTATTATGTGACGTTCATAAATCGTATATTATTGAAAAACTAAAAGGTGCCAAATTTAATCCGTTGATGACGGTTATACTATAACCTGTCACTCGATTCTGTCCTCAGCTCTTCTTATTTCTCTTTCAATTTATTCACTATAGGCTGTATCGTTATAATTATGGTTTAAGTAGCACCAACCGTGCAATCCTTGTAGTTTACGTGTTTTTGGTGTGTTTTGAATGGTTTTTCACTGTATAATAGCCAATTTCAAGAAATCGATCCCGGTTTGTGTGGTTTTGTTGCCAGTATCGTTAGAATTAAGGTTTAAGTAGCAGCAACCGTGCAATCCTTGTAGTTTACGTATTTTTGGTGTGTCGTGGACGGTTTCTCTATCAATTGTAGCCAATTTTAGAAGATCGATCCCGCTTTATGTGATTTTGTCGTTTGTGTCGTTAGAATTATGGCAGCAACCCTGCAAATACTTGCGGTTTCCACGTTTTTGGTGTGTTTTGAATGGTTGTCCGATGTGTTGTAGTTAATCTGGTTAATTTTACTCTGGTTTGCCGGATTTTCTGGCTTGTATCACCACAATTCAAGTCCCATTAGCAGCAACTCTGTAATCCTTGTAGTTTTACGTGTTTTTGGTGTGTTTTGAATGGTTTTTCTTTGTATTATAGCCAATTTCATGAGAGCGATCCCGGTTTGTGTATAACCCTTTCGACTGTTCAACGATGATGATTAATTTGAGGCGGTTAATGTAAGGGGCGAGTATCATCTCAGACCTTATTGACGTCTCACCTTCTTATAACTCCTGCAGCGTGAAGTTCCCGATGATCGATGTTTGTTTAATTTGATGTAAAGCCGATGCGACTGGCGAATGTCTGAGTTGGTTGATGGTAAAACTCAAAATAATCCAACCAATGTCCAATTCACAATTTCCTTTATTGGTTGAATTTTCATGCAATCACAACTATGTATCTTAATGAATAATATTTTGTACAAAACCAAACTGAAAGATTTTTTTCTTTTTTCACTGATCCGCACCAAAACAGTAAGTCAGAAAGCATCCTGCACCAAGAACAGTAAACAGAAAGCATCCAGCACCAACAACAGATAAGTAATTATAGTTGAGCACAATTCAATTCCTTTGTTCGATCAAAAAATACTTCTCTCCTGCACCGATCATAGATTTGATCTATATTATGCGTGAAGCATTTTCAGGTACTAATGCAATTGCATTAGTGAAGTTAGGAAATTGGTTGAATGTTTTGGGGGTTTTATGGTAAGTCGAGAGTGGGGTTTGGCGGAACTGCCACAATGCTATCCTCTAATTCTGTGAAAGCAATTTTTTCCACTCGATATCTCAAAATAGTTAGATTTTTAGTCGTATTATAGAAGCATTTTTATTGAGTTGCTGATGCACAGATTCAAAAGATAAAAGATAATCTTTCTTGCAGCTCGTTCCAAATCATTTTTGTTCAATGATCGTTTTAGATCGTCTGTGGAAATACATTCCTCAAAGTGTCGCCAACATACCCATCGATATGTTGGAAAGAGTTGAAGGAATTTTCAGAGTTTTGAGGAACATGGTGTATCAAGAATAACGAAATCTGCTTGGCTCATAATCTTTAAGACAGTATAAGCTAATCAAATAAATAAACTTTAGTTACCTGATGTGGAAAAAGAATTAAGTCGTACGCATTACTTTTTTTAAATTAATTTCTGAATCGAGAAGTTATTTTACCCCACTCTATATATGATTTTTGTAGGTTTTACCGTGTTCTTTTCTCAACAGAACATTGTGAATATAATCCACCTACTAGCCCTGTGAGTAGGGCGTTAGAATATACTCACAGCTAGGCCGGCTTGTCGTAAGAGGCGACTAAAGGCCGAGCGGTAGCCGGGGTCCCAACGCCCTCTGCGCCCGGTGAAATACCACCCCATCAAGCTTTAGGCTCCGTGAAATGGTCGGGAGAAATCCCTGGCCATCTTTCGGAGCTTGGGTGATGGACCGGTTCGAGAAAAGGTTGGTTAGGTGGTAATCGGTCCCAAGGTGAGATACCACCCCGTCAGCTTTGCATTTCGCGATATCGCCGAGAGAAATCTTCGACGGTCTTTCGGATGTATGGCTGATGGCCCGGACTGACACGGAGATAAGTCATGATGGTGCCTTCTGATATAAAAAATTCCGGAGGTAAACTAGTATCCCATTCGGATCTCCGGGGGGGAATATGTCAGCGGGAACATCATGCAGATCTCGTGCTGAGAAATTCCGTTAAATTTCTTTGTTGTCTTTACCGCTCCCCGAATGACGATCGACCGGCTACATTTTTCGAACATCTTTCATATACCGTCGACTGGATACAGATCAACCACCAAGCTTCTGAAATTGTTGTCCTTGGTGATTTTAATGTGCACAATTGCGGCTGGTTGTTACATTCTAACAGAACCGAGGAGGCTGGGAGGCTGGCGGAGATGTTTGCTATAAGCCACAACTTGACTCAAGTCGTGGAAGAACCGACGCGGGTGCCGGATGTCCGAGGCGATTGTGCGAACCCTGGATCTGTTTTAGACATCCGAACCGAGTATTTATACCGTCGAGGTTTCTGCGCCACTAGCAAACTTAGATCACTGCTTGGTGTCTGTCGCGCAAGCACTTGCATATCAAGCGAATAACCGGCCTAGGCAGCTTCTACATGTATGGAAGTATGGGGCTGCTAACTGGGACCATTTGCGAGATTTCTTCACATCCTTTCCATGGTCCAAGGTGTGCTTCGGAGATTCCGATGTTAACCCTTGCGCGGAGTCGGTATCAGAGATTATTCTTCTGGGGATGAAGATGTATATTCCACATTCCATCAAACGAAGTTCGTCTGATACACCTTGGTTTGATAAACAATGCTGATTACAGCGGCAAAAAATAGAGCTTTTAAGCAATGGCGCTCCAATCCCACCGATGTTAACCGAACGAATTTTGTTAGAATCAGAAACGCGTGCAACCAGGCGATTGATACCGCGAAGAAGGCTCACAACGACAGGGTGATCAATAAGCTCCTTCGGTGCCCAACTGGTTCGCGCTCTTTCTGGTCAATGGCAAGAGCTGTCAGCAGCAATTTCGCATCCCCCTCCTTCCCCCCGTTGGTGATAGACAGCGGGACGTTAGTCACGAATACAAAGGATAAAGGTGATGTGTTCGCGAATTTATTTTCCACCAATTAAACCTCGATCCCGGTCTTTTGGAGCCACCTGTGATCACGCCGGTACGGTCTTCCATGCGGGATGTGAGATTCCGCCCTCGCACTATTCAACGCATTCTACGTGAACTGGATTGTAGGAAGGCAGCCGGCCCGGACGGAATACCAGCAATAGTCCTCAAGAACTGTGCTCCAGAACTATCGCCGGTTCTACGCAGACTCTTTTGCTTATCTTATGAACGACGGACCTTTCCTGCCTGCTGGAAAATCGCTCGAGTTCAGCCAATCCCAAAGACGGGAAAAAGTGTCTGCCACAAAATTGCCGGCCGATAGCATTACTGTCTATTTGATCTAAGGTAATGGAGAAAGTCATTAATACAAAGTTAGTTAAGTATTTGGAGTGCAACGGACTTCTGAATGACCGTCAATATGGATTCCGTGGCAGGCGGTCCACGGGAGACCTTTTGACACTTATAACCGATATATGGACATCTGCGATTGAGGGGCATGGTGAATCAAGGGCGATCGCATTGGGTATTTCCAAGGCCTTTGACTGTGTCTGGGACGAGGCATTCATTCATATGGACTTTCCCAGCAGCTTTCAAGGTTCTATTGTGACTCCAACCTTGTTGTTACTTCACATAAATGGTTTCTTAGAGTTGACGAATAATAAAATGTTCAGTTTTGCGGATAATAGTACGCTTGTTTCCTCTTTTTCGAGTGATCGGCCGATTAAAGCATCAATGTCGCATCAGCTGAGATGTGGTCAGATCGACTCTCTAAATCGGGATCAGGATAAGGTCCTGCAGTGGGGAAAGGCCAATCTCGTTGACTTCAATGCAACGAAAACACATATACAATATTCACAAAAAAAGTGGATCATTGGTTTGCGACTGAACGAAGAGCTTCCTTGAACATCGGTCAATACGGGTTGTTGTGGACGGCGAGTGTTTGGATATGTATTCTGTTAATTCGGGGGTGCCACAAGGTTCTATTTTGTCTCCAACCTTGTTTTTACTTCACATAAATGATTTATTGGAGACAACGGATAACATAGTGTTCAGTTTTACGCTTGTTTCCTCCTTTTCGAGTGTTCGGCCGATTGGTGCATCTGCGTCGCATCAGCTGAGATATAGACAGATTGACTCTCTGAATCAGAATCTAGATAGGGTCCTGCAGTGGGGAAGGGCCAATCTCGTGGACTTCAATGCAGCGAAGACACAATATACAACATTCAGAAAGAAAATTGGATCATCGGTTCCACAGCTGATGATGAATGGCCGGGCCCTCAAGGCTTGAGGAAAGAAAGTTTGAAATTGCTCGGCGTCACGGTCTGTGGGAATGTATCATGACATAAACACGTGTCGAGCATCGCCAGGTCAGCCTCAGGAAAACTGAGCTATCTTTTTAGAGCCAAGAAATATTTTACCTCTTCTCCTATATAAATCTCAAATTAGACCCGCGCTCGAATATTGCTCTCATGTTTGGAGCTCGGCTCCTAAACATACCCTCGACCTACTTGAGAGCATACAGAGACGAGCGATCCGCCTGATCGGGGACTCGACGCTGACATCGGGACTACAGTTGCTATCACATCGAAGGCGCGTAACCGACCTCTGTCTGTTTTACAGATATTATCACGGGTACTGTTCTTCGCAGATCCGTGTTATTGTTCTGCGCAATTCGGCTTATATGCGCTCCACAAAACAATCCGACGGATTCATCTCCCGACGGCGCGAACATCCCTGCATCAGAACTCGTTCCGTTACAGAGCGGGGAACTCCCTTTTCACGCGAGTGTTCTTGGAGTGTTACAACCTGCAATTGTTCAAAAAGAACTGCAACAGTTATTTGGTGGCATCTCGGGTCGCCCACTCGGCGCTTTAGGTTCGCCTCTCCCGAGAGAAGTCTAATAAAAAAAAATAAAAAAAACCTCTCTAAATATTCTGCCACCATACCCGTCAATCAGATAGTGCCCATGAGTTCACGCGAACAATTAACATTAGACGTACGATTGAACACAGAGAGTCATTTCTCAATCCAACCACACGGATACGGAATTCTTTTCGTGTTCATCTGTGTCCTCGTCAATAAGATCACCATGTATTCAATATACAGGGTGCGCCGTTTCGAACTTGGGCATCTGGTAAGCAGTAGCTCTCACATTTGATTTCAATTAAGTTAAATTTGAATAGCAATTGCTTTTTTTTAATTATATGAATTTGGAGGTATATTAGTGTATTCAGGGAAATTTGTTTTATAACCGATAATCTACGTTGTACATAACTTGAATATGTTAATCAGTTTTTATACCGTTGTTGTTGGAAAATTTTGTTTAGAATCATCATTTTCTCTAATTTGTACATGAATTAAAATCAAATCAAGGTACAATTTGTGTTTTAAATGGTGAAAATGTAATCTGTGTATCGTACAAAATATCAAGTACGGAAAACACTTTTAGACAACACTAACAGATTTTTACACCAAAATTTATCATAAGAATAGGTAGTTTCTTTCTTATTCTATACTTCCTTTCGTAAAACTTTTCCTCTTTCCTTTCATTCTGTTGTGTTATAACACCTTAAGAGACCCCTTTCGCCGCGTAAATTATTATAAGTCAGAAATCAAAACAATCTATCAGCAACTTGCCACCCACTGGATTTCCGAGAACCACAAGGTCAGGCGATCTTCTCTTATAATGTTTTTCACCCTGAAAATATATCAAATCATCATATCCACACACTAATTCATTTAGACTGAATACCAAATATCAATTAATACATTTATTGTTCCATGTGTTTTCTACATTAATAATATTTTACATATATAAATATCACCTGACCATCTGGCTAATGAGTTCCATCAAACCTTAGGACGTCATAAATATATTGAAAATATTATAGTTTACACAGATTTCTGTTTATTAATATATAGGTAGATCCAAATTTTATTTCTGTTTTTCCCTACTTATCCCTGCGTACACGTCTGAATGTGCGCAAATAAATCCTACATAGCAGACACGACGGAAGTGGATAACGATTCTATCACTCTTAAAACAAGGAGAATTTATTTTTATAATCTCTGAGAACAAAAATAAAGATGTCAACTCATAACTCAGAAAAACTGTCGAATATTTTATTAATATTTTTTTTAAGTTTCATAAATTAAAATGTCATTTTGTAATTTCTTAATATTTTTTGTGAATGAAAAATGTATTCGTCCAACGAGGAATATATATCTCTGTATTCTGCCTCTGCTAACCGATGCCAATCAAGTTGGATATTTATGAAGTAGATGGAAATGACATATTTATACACAATTTCATAAATTTGAAAATTGATTAAGTTTTATCAATTACTTATCAACCATTGCTGAATCTGTTCATATAGTTTGTTTTAGTAGTATTCATAGGAAGATAATTTGCAATAATAAATTTCAGTAGTATCGACTTTAGAATTCAGTTTCTTTCTTCTCTCTTTTTTTTTTGAAAAATGTTTAAAATACTACAAAATGTTACTAGTACTTGCATTTGTCATATAATGTTTAACTACAAGAAACTTGTGTCCACCATTTTTGCCAATAAAATGAATTGTATGACTAAATTTCAATAAAACAGCTTTCTGTCTATACATGCAACAAAATATTAATAAACCTAAATACTGCATCCATGCTTGCTGTTTTATTTTACTTTTAGTAGACTTATCTTCCACAATTGCATTGGCACCGCTCAACCACCTTGTCGTTTTCGACCTTGCAGAATACTTCAAAAATATTTCATGTACGACATACTTTCAGAGGTTTTCTCTTTCAAACTTGATTCATGCGAGTGAGTCCATTTAAGTCATAAATGGGAATATTCCATTAGGAAGTGGCTCTCCTTCACCGGGTATCTGCTTTGGCACACCACCCTTCTGCCATCAGAGAGCTCCAAACCTTAATTTTTCAAAATATTTTAAATCAGTGTTTAAGATTTATACTCTTTAGTTTATTGCATTCAACATGGTTTATGGTTTTATGCGAAAAGAACCTCGTGTGCGTTTGCCATATACCAAGGGTCAAAAATATGATGTATCTACAATGGCGTGGAGTGCTGAAGAACTTTAAGGAGTATTTCCAACGGAAGTTAATGATCTGTAAAAGAGTTTAACAATCATAATTTCACGCAGTTACGAATAACTTCGATATACTCGCGTATACTTCATTTAACGCTACATAAATGTCATATGGCAAAAATTTAAAACCCCATTTTTGTGTGTACACCAAAAACAACTTAATACTGCAGAGAGTTGGAACAGAATAGCATTTTTGAACGATGTAACATATAATCGCCTATTAAAGAAGCATCGCACACATTTATTACTCTTTGGCACCATTTCTCTTGGCACGATTGATTTTAAGCGAATTGCGAAGTGAAATCAAACGCTTGTACGCAGTTCACTTAACCATATAAAAAAGTATATTGCATTAATGACTAATACATAGGTGTAAATCTTCCTGATTATAGATTTTGTAAGTTGCCGCATTTTTACAAAAATAAGCAATCAGTTTATTACTCAATTGCAACAATAGCACAGACATAGCTAAACACATATCATCATCATCATCATCATCGGCACTACAACCTAGAACCGGTCTTGGCCTTATTTAGCAAGTCCTGAGGCTTGTTAAATTTTCCATAATATACATATCAGGTATATTAAAAAATAACAACAATTTTATTTCTTCTTAAAAACGTATAATTATTTCTTGATGTTTAGAATTTAATCAATTTTGTTCCCTTCTAAGTAATCGCCCTTAACTATAACACATCGGGCACACCGTTTTTTTTTTTTAAGTTGAAAATATTTTCAAACTCAGTTTTCGGTAACCCCCAGCGATTCTGTCTCTCTCAAATCCCGCATTTATTATATAAAAAATTTAAAGATTTTATTTTAGGTTAAATACTAAATCCTATTTACATGTCTTTATCCCCATCAATGGGAGTAGTAGGGTTATAGCGGTGCCGGCTCACTTTCTGCCCCAAAAGCTCTTTTCTGTGTGAAAGCTCTATGTGAAGGTGTAGATGTGTGTGTTGTGTGGTGAGTGTTGATAGTGGTATGTGGTTCATGGGTGGTGGGTTCTTATGTGAGGTGGAAATAGTAGTATTTAGTGTATTTCTTATGAGTATTGGTATTAATTGGGTATAGTTTGTAGTATTCTTATCGCTGGTTGTTGGTTGATGTCGTAATCGAATGGGTATGTAGTTGTTGGATTTTGTGCTTTTGATGCTATTGAAGCTTTTTGTAGGTGGTGGTGAGTATTGGGGCTTTTTGATCATGGATTTGTGTTTAGGTGGTGATATCGTTGGTGAGTATTGGGGTTTGTGGTGATGTCGGTGCTTTTTTTGTTATGGGTTTATGTTTTTGCTAATGGATTTATGCTTAGATGGTGATATCGGTGCTTTTTGTGATTCATGGGTGGTGTGTCTTAACTGAGGTGGAAATAGTAGTATTTAGTATATTTCTTATGAGTATTAGTAGTAATTGGGTATAGTTTGTAGTGTTCTTATCGCTGTAGTTGTTTGTTTGGGCTAGTGATTAATCGTTATCAGCGTGGGGGATCCGTGGATTTTGTGCTTTTGATGCTCTTGGGTTTTTGCAGGTGGTGGTGATGAATGCTTTTATTGACTATTGGGCTTTTTCTATGTGGTGGTGAGTATTGGGGCTTGTGGTGATATCGGTGCTTTTTTTGTTATGGGTTTATGTTTTTGCTAATGGATTTATGCTTAGGTGGTGATATCGGGGCTGAATGGGTAGTGCTTTAGGCTTTTGTCTCGGTTGTAAGCTGTTAATTGTGGTAGAAATAAAAAACGTTGTCTTTGGTGTGCTTTTTAATCTTATTGTCATTAAGCTGAGTAATATAAACGGGGATTTTGTTGTTTGTGGATTTGTATGGGAAATGGGGTGTTTTTGCTGGAACTTAAACTGACTTCCCCTAAGACGCAGAGCTAAGCTAGTTGACTTCGCCTAAGACGCAGACCTAAGCCAGTATTCGAACGAACAATAACAAGGAGGAGGCGGGGGGCCGGGGGCTTTTTGCTATTGAACTTTTTGTTGGGGGGTGTATGTGTGTTTTTGATAATGGATTTGTGCTTAGGAGGTGAATGGTTTTGCTGCTAGTTGACTTCACCTAAGACGCAGAGCTAAGCTAGTTGACTTCACCTAAGACGCAGACCTAAGCCATTGGTTTTTTATGAGTCACCGAATGATTATTCAAGTCCATATTGTACCGATCCCATAACCTTTAGCAAGTATTCATGATTTCTATAGCAAGTTGGGATATCATTACTCATTTTTGTGAATTTCATACGTATTGAGGGCCAATTATTCTTATCATAGTTTCCATAATGTATTGTTTCCGCTCCCTACAGGCTAATGTTGAT
This sequence comes from Microdon myrmicae, assembly GCA_963931805.1. Taxonomy (NCBI): domain Eukaryota; kingdom Metazoa; phylum Arthropoda; class Insecta; order Diptera; family Syrphidae; genus Microdon; species Microdon myrmicae. The sequence goes on from OZ007497.1 coordinate 87,062,058, forward strand.
TTCTATATATATGCGTACATCTTCAGTGGGTTGGGGATTTGTACTTATTATCAGTATTTTTTCAATTTGGGGTGTGTGATGCATAGTTGTTTTGGCTTGTTGGGTATTTGTTATCAGGTGTATACATCTTCAGTGGGTTGTGCGATTAGCGTTCAAGGTTAATTGTGTGACATGAGCAGATGGTATTTTTGAATTGGGTGTGTGAATAGGTGATAGGTGATTCATGATTGTTTGGCAGTGAATATATTATTATTTAGTCATTGAGTTTGAGTAATATATATGGGAATTTTTTTTTGGGTGATTCTATGTTGAAATGGATGTATGTTTTAGTTGTTTCTTAATATATAGACATTTTTTGTGATTCTATCTGCTTTTGGGTTTTGTTTCGGTTGTCGAGGGCTTTTTCAGTAAATCTAAGCTGATTCTTAATATTTTGGGCTTTTTGCTCTATACTGAAATGGTACCACTTGATAGTAAATCTATATTGAAATGGACTTTTTTGCTATATTGAATATGTGCTTTTTTGGGGATTGTCTGGGGTGCTAAAGGCTTTTTTTATGAATATATTCACTTGGCAGTAAATCTATGCTGAAATATATATAGAAATACGGGCTTTAAATTTGAAAAAAGAAGAAAAAAAATCATCATTAAATTCAATATTCGACGTGGGATTAGCTAGAAAATAAAAAAATCAACATCATCAACTGGTGAGTTACCTTATTTATATATTAATTGTTATTCCTTTTTTTGACGCGGTGCTAGTATTTATTTTTGTGTATTGTATCGTGAGTCTAGCAATAATAATAATAGTAATCCCGATGTTTTTGCTATTGCTGCATAATGTATGGAAATGGTTCATCATCATCGTCGTCGTTATCAGTTGTGTGTATGTGAATAGGTGACAGGTGATTCATGGTCGTTTGACTTGTTGTGCTGTTATCATTTGTAGTAAAATAGAGGCGTGTTATCAGTAGTTGTTCGTGGATTTTGTATGGAAGTCATTCATTGTCGGTTGGGATTCTTTCTTATCTCAGTATGTTATTTCTAAGGTGTAATTATTAGTATATTGCTCGAATGTTTTTTTATTTTCTAATGTGATTATATTAGATTATTGTTTTATTGGTCAAAGTTTTTTTGAGATCTTTTGAAAGTTCATTGTTTGCTTATAAGGTTTGATTGACCAGCGTTCAAGGTTCAGCAATTGATGTGAACATTTACTTATCAGTATACAAGGCGTTAATGTTTTTTTTTTTTTTAGAGAGTCTATCAATAATAATAATATTGAGTTTAAATAATCCCTCTGTTTTTGCGATTGCTGCATAATGTATGGAAATGATTCATCATCGTAATCGTAATCGTTGTTCTGTTACTAGTTGCGACCATCTTCAGTGGGTTGGGGATTTGTACTTATTATCAGTATTTTTTTCAATTTGAGGTGTGTGATGCATAGTTGTTTTGGCTTGTTGTACTGTTATCATTTGTAGTAAAATAGAGGCGTGTTATCAGTAGTTGTTCGTGGATTTATATGGAAGTGATTCATTGTCGGTTGGGATTCTTTCTTATCTCAGTATGTGAATTAAGTCTTAGGTTTGGATGATCAGCGTACAAGGTTAAAGTTTGGAGTAGGTTAATTGTATGACATGGTTGGTCGTCGATTTGTCTGGAAGTTGAGGGCTTTTTTATATATTATTATTAGTCATTGAGCTGAGTAATATATATAGGAATTTTTGTTGTTCGAGGGATATGGTATGGAAGTGATGATATAAGACTTAGATTTGGATGATCACAGCGTTCAAGGTTAAAGTTTGGGGATAGGTTAATGGTATGGAAGTCATTCGTAGTCGTTTGACGTCGTGGTTTTTGGGATTCTTTCTTATCTCAGCATGTGAATTAAGTCTTAGGTTTGGATGATCAGCGTTATTTTCTATTCTGTATTTATTGGTATATTGTTCGAATGTTTTTATTATTATCTAGTGTGGTTATATTAGGCTGTTGTTGTTGCTGTATTTAGTTTATTGTTATAATGATGTTATGTTTTATTGTTCAAAGTTTTGAGATCTTTTGAAAGTTCTTTGTTTGCTTATAATCATATGGGGTATTTTTGAAAAGCACAGGCAGGTTTTATATGGATATATTAGTATATGTAGACTTTTTTAGCGCTACAATGTTGTTAATAGCGAATATATTATTATTAGTCATTGAGCTGAGTATTATAAGGGAATTTTTTTTTGTAGCTTGTTGTTATATTAATTATGTGTAAGTATGTGTGTGTATTGATGGACAAATACCTGAATTTCACCTGTTGAGCTGTTGTCAGTTGTACACATCTTGGATTGTAGTGGAGGTGTTGTTAGCATTAGTTGTTCGTGGATTTTATATGGAAGTGATGAATTAAGTCTTAGGTTTGGGTGATCAGCATTCAAGGTTAAAGTTTGGGGGTAAGTTAAGTGTGTGGCATAGTTGTTCGTGGATTTGTATGGAAGTGATTCATTGTCGTTTGGCGTAGTGGTTTGGAATTCTTTCTTATCTCAGTATGGGAATTAAGTCTTAGGTTTCAATGATCAACGTTCAAGGTTATAGTTTATAATTATAGTGTATGTATCGGCGTCAAGAGAGAAAGAGAAAAAGAGAGAAAGAGAGAGCAAGAGATAGAAAGAGAGAAAGAGAGACTATTTGTGGACGAATGAGATGTGTGTATGCGTAATAATGAATGAATTTCGGTATAGATAAGACCATCTTGACTAGTTAGAAATCATTGCATCACTAAACCATTAAAGAAAAACACAAAAAGGGTCCATTGGGATATATATTTGGCTGAGCAGGAAAATTGTTGCGAGAGGATTAAAACAAAAAAATCAACAACAAAAACGGTAAGTTAACACCTATCATGAACCATTTTAAGGATGTTTAATTTATTTCTTCAAATGTTATGTGTTATATCGGGGGATTTTAATCATCGAGACAACCTTTTTTCTGAAAGCGTAACAAAGCAAAAGAATTAACAGTAAATTTTTCATTACTTTTTTAGAGAAATATGTCTGCTAACGAGGTCAACACCAGCAACAACTACAATATTAACAATAATAATGTCAGAAAAAGACTGAGGCAAGTTTTGGAGGAACGCCAACAACAAAAACAACAACAACAACAACCTGCAAAGAAATTAAAACAACAGATCTATAAAAGATGCTTGTTTTGTGATGAGGATGTTGAGGGACGGCTTTGGGTCCAACATCATAGAAAAAATACCCACAAAGCAAACGCCCAACAAGCTCTTAATGAAAACGTCTCCTTAATAGCAAGTGCATTCCAAAATCGTATCAAAATATTTGCCATTACCAACAAAGATGAGAGTATGATAAATGTGAATACGTTATTTGAAAAAAATATCCCATTGATTAACGAGTTACTACAAGATGAATTGAAAGTTTTGAAAGCTTTTAAATTTAGTATGGAGCTTTTTGCTAACTTTGCGAAACTATCCAAAGAATGTGAAGAGACAATGCAAATAGTTATAAAAAGCATGCAAACTAAAATGTACACGATTGCGAAAGAGGAAGACATAAGAGAAAATTTGAGCACGGCAATTGAAATTATCAAGGCAAAATTGGAAGAGTTCCAAGAAAAAGATAGCGGATGGGCGTTGGTAACATTTCAGAGGATCGAAATTAACATCAACAAATACGAGCCATTTCAGCTTGGTAGATAAGGACCGATATAATAAATCTTTTAAATAACTTGTAGCTGCATCAAACAAGAATAAATAAAATGTATTTATGTATTAAAATTAATTGATGTTTTTTCCCTTTGGCTAATTTTGTGGGCAAATTATTCGAATATTGGTCATTCATTTTCCCCCCATGAGTCTTAGAGTATCAAATATAACCCCACCAATATATGTGAATTTTCGGCTGTAAGTTGCTTCTTAATGTATGGGAAATGTTTTGTTGATTCTATCTGCTTTTGCCTTTGGTTTGTGCTTTTGATAATGGTTTGTGTCTTTGATCGCCAGACTTTCGGATGGGTTGTCTCAGTTGTTGGGGGTGTTTTTCCTTTTTATGAATATACCACTTGACAGTAAATCTAATTTTATGAATATATATACCACTTGGCAGTAACTCTATGTTGAAATGGTTTAATGCTTTTGATCTCTAGACTAGCGAGCTTTTTGCTATATATATTGACTATAGCCTATTTTTAGCGCCACAATTTTGAGTTTTTATATGGATATATTGTTAATTGCATACTTTAGGGCTACGCATTGTCCATATAATATATTAAATTCTTTGTGCTTTTGGCTTTTTTATGAATATACCACGAGTCAACGAATGATTATTCAAGTCCATATTGGTCAAAAAAAGTGTTGATATAAAAAACATGTGGGGGTGCTTGCCCGATCCCATAATCTTAAGACCCAGACCTGGCTGGACTCATAGAACGACCTTTGCTAAAATTATCCAGATAGCCGAATAACTAAGAAGAATTCTTGAGATCTCCTCGCCAAAAACTGATTTCGCATAAGACGCAGACCTGGCGGAACTCATAGAACGATCTTTGCTAAAATTATCTAGATAGTCGAATATCTAAATTTCCTCTGTAATATCAAAAGGAATCCCGAACTTGTTTGAGCCGGCGAACGATTAGTAACACATAAAGTTCTATCACACCTAACCCAAGGAAGTATGCGTCATCGTACCCATTAGATGGTTTGCATTCAAAGACATACTGACTGTATTATAACCTCCCCTCTCTGATGCCGTATCGAATCAAAGCAGTAAACAGATCTCTATGTATCGGCTGTATTATAAACAGGTGGTTCCAAACAGGGCGATTTCTTTAAACAGGGCGATTCCAAACAGGTCGGTTTCTTCAAACAGGGCGATTCCAAACAGGGCGATTTCTTTAAACAGGGCGATTCCAAACAGGGCGATTCCAAACAGGCGGTTTCTTTAAACAGGGCGGTTCCAAACAGGCTGTTTCTTCAACCAGGGCGATTCCAAACAGGCGGTCTCTTCAAACAGGGCGATTCCAAACAGGCTGTTTCTTCAAGCAGGGCGATTCCAAACAGGCGGCTTCTTTAAACAGGGCGATTGCAAACTGGCTGTATTATAACTATCCCTCTCTGATAACTCTTCAATGATGTAAGCAGGTCTTATCATATGATGTTATGGTGGAGTATATTTGATCCTCTAAGACTCATGGAAAAAATGGCCTCAATTAATTTTAATGTTTAAAGAACAATGATCAGCGGTTTTATTCATATAGGTAAGATAAGAATAATGGAGACTCACTAAAAACACTTAGACATCAAGAATTTGATATAGCATCCAAAGTCATAGGATTTGATAAGCAGCCATATGTTTTTTGATAACAGCCCAATATGGACTTGAATAATCATTCATTGCCCCATTGATGTACTTAGAAATTGTGCTATGGAAAAATAAGAATTAGAAATCAAGAATTTAATATAGCACCCAAGGTCAAGGGGTCAGAATAATGAACAACAACTTACTATATAGAAATCAGTATTTGGTCGTGATACTGGATGCAAAATAAGATAAGAGTAATGGCGACTCACTAAAAAACACTTAGAAATTAAGAATTTAATATAGCTTCCAAGGTCAAGGGATTGGACAACAACACCCTTTTTTTATATCAACACTTTTTTTGACCAATATGGACTTGAATAATCATTCGTTGACTCGTGGTATATTCATAAAAAAGCCAAAAGCACAAAGAATTTAATATATTATATGGACAATGCGTAGCCCTAAAGTATGCAATTAACAATATATCCATATAAAAACTCAAAATTGTGGCGCTAAAAATAGGCTATAGTCAATATATATAGCAAAAAGCTCGCTAGTCTAGAGATCAAAAGCATTAAACCATTTCAACATAGAGTTACTGCCAAGTGGTATATATATTCATAAAATTAGATTTACTGTCAAGTGGTATATTCATAAAAAGGAAAAACACCCCCAACAACTGAGACAACCCATCCGAAAGTCTGGCGATCAAAGACACAAACCATTATCAAAAGCACAAACCAAAGGCAAAAGCAGATAGAATCAACAAAACATTTCCCATACATTAAGAAGCAACTTACAGCCGAAAATTCACATATATTGGTGGGGTTATATTTGATACTCTAAGACTCATGGGGGGAAAATGAATGACCAATATTCGAATAATTTGCCCACAAAATTAGCCAAAGGGAAAAAACATCAATTAATTTTAATACATAAATACATTTTATTTATTCTTGTTTGATGCAGCTACAAGTTATTTAAAAGATTTATTATATCGGTCCTTATCTACCAAGCTGAAATGGCTCGTATTTGTTGATGTTAATTTCGATCCTCTGAAATGTTACCAACGCCCATCCGCTATCTTTTTCTTGGAACTCTTCCAATTTTGCCTTGATAATTTCAATTGCCGTGCTCAAATTTTCTCTTATGTCTTCCTCTTTCGCAATCGTGTACATTTTAGTTTGCATGCTTTTTATAACTATTTGCATTGTCTCTTCACATTCTTTGGATAGTTTCGCAAAGTTAGCAAAAAGCTCCATACTAAATTTAAAAGCTTTCAAAACTTTCAATTCATCTTGTAGTAACTCGTTAATCAATGGGATATTTTTTTCAAATAACGTATTCACATTTATCATACTCTCATCTTTGTTGGTAATGGCAAATATTTTGATACGATTTTGGAATGCACTTGCTATTAAGGAGACGTTTTCATTAAGAGCTTGTTGGGCGTTTGCTTTGTGGGTATTTTTTCTATGATGTTGGACCCAAAGCCGTCCCTCAACATCCTCATCACAAAACAAGCATCTTTTATAGATCTGTTGTTTTAATTTCTTTGCAGGTTGTTGTTGTTGTTGTTTTTGTTGTTGGCGTTCCTCCAAAACTTGCCTCAGTCTTTTTCTGACATTATTATTGTTAATATTGTAGTTGTTGCTGGTGTTGACCTCGTTAGCAGACATATTTCTCTAAAAAAGTAATGAAAAATTTACTGTTAATTCTTTTGCTTTGTTACGCTTTCAGAAAAAAGGTTGTCTCGATGATTAAAATCCCCCGATATAACACATAACATTTGAAGAAATAAATTAAACATCCTTAAAATGGTTCATGATAGGTGTTAACTTACCGTTTTTGTTGTTGATTTTTTTGTTTTAATCCTCTCGCAACAATTTTCCTGCTCAGCCAAATATATATCCCAATGGACCCTTTTTGTGTTTTTCTTTAATGGTTTAGTGATGCAATGATTTCTAACTAGTCAAGATGGTCTTATCTATACCGAAATTCATTCATTATTACGCATACACACATCTCATTCGTCCACAAATAGTCTCTCTTTCTCTCTTTCTATCTCTTGCTCTCTCTTTCTCTCTTTTTCTCTTTCTCTCTTGACGCCGATACATACACTATAATTATAAACTATAACCTTGAACGTTGATCATTGAAACCTAAGACTTAATTCCCATACTGAGATAAGAAAGAATTCCAAACCACTACGCCAAACGACAATGAATCACTTCCATACAAATCCACGAACAACTATGCCACACACTTAACTTACCCCCAAACTTTAACCTTGAATGCTGATCACCCAAACCTAAGACTTAATTCATCACTTCCATATAAAATCCACGAACAACTAATGCTAACAACACCTCCACTACAATCCAAGATGTGTACAACTGACAACAGCTCAACAGGTGAAATTCAGGTATTTGTCCATCAATACACACACATACTTACACATAATTAATATAACAACAAGCTACAAAAAAAAATTCCCTTATAATACTCAGCTCAATGACTAATAATAATATATTCGCTATTAACAACATTGTAGCGCTAAAAAAGTCTACATATACTAATATATCCATATAAAACCTGCCTGTGCTTTTCAAAAATACCCCATATGATTATAAGCAAACAAAGAACTTTCAAAAGATCTCAAAACTTTGAACAATAAAACATAACATCATTATAACAATAAACTAAATACAGCAACAACAACAGCCTAATATAACCACACTAGATAATAATAAAAACATTCGAACAATATACCAATAAATACAGAATAGAAAATAACGCTGATCATCCAAACCTAAGACTTAATTCACATGCTGAGATAAGAAAGAATCCCAAAAACCACGACGTCAAACGACTACGAATGACTTCCATACCATTAACCTATCCCCAAACTTTAACCTTGAACGCTGTGATCATCCAAATCTAAGTCTTATATCATCACTTCCATACCATATCCCTCGAACAACAAAAATTCCTATATATATTACTCAGCTCAATGACTAATAATAATATATAAAAAAGCCCTCAACTTCCAGACAAATCGACGACCAACCATGTCATACAATTAACCTACTCCAAACTTTAACCTTGTACGCTGATCATCCAAACCTAAGACTTAATTCACATACTGAGATAAGAAAGAATCCCAACCGACAATGAATCACTTCCATATAAATCCACGAACAACTACTGATAACACGCCTCTATTTTACTACAAATGATAACAGTACAACAAGCCAAAACAACTATGCATCACACACCTCAAATTGAAAAAAATACTGATAATAAGTACAAATCCCCAACCCACTGAAGATGGTCGCAACTAGTAACAGAACAACGATTACGATTACGATGATGAATCATTTCCATACATTATGCAGCAATCGCAAAAACAGAGGGATTATTTAAACTCAATATTATTATTATTGATAGACTCTCTAAAAAAAAAAAAAACATTAACGCCTTGTATACTGATAAGTAAATGTTCACATCAATTGCTGAACCTTGAACGCTGGTCAATCAAACCTTATAAGCAAACAATGAACTTTCAAAAGATCTCAAAAAAACTTTGACCAATAAAACAATAATCTAATATAATCACATTAGAAAATAAAAAAACATTCGAGCAATATACTAATAATTACACCTTAGAAATAACATACTGAGATAAGAAAGAATCCCAACCGACAATGAATGACTTCCATACAAAATCCACGAACAACTACTGATAACACGCCTCTATTTTACTACAAATGATAACAGCACAACAAGTCAAACGACCATGAATCACCTGTCACCTATTCACATACACACAACTGATAACGACGACGATGATGATGAACCATTTCCATACATTATGCAGCAATAGCAAAAACATCGGGATTACTATTATTATTATTGCTAGACTCACGATACAATACACAAAAATAAATACTAGCACCGCGTCAAAAAAAGGAATAACAATTAATATATAAATAAGGTAACTCACCAGTTGATGATGTTGATTTTTTTATTTTCTAGCTAATCCCACGTCGAATATTGAATTTAATGATGATTTTTTTTCTTCTTTTTTCAAATTTAAAGCCCGTATTTCTATATATATTTCAGCATAGATTTACTGCCAAGTGAATATATTCATAAAAAAAGCCTTTAGCACCCCAGACAATCCCCAAAAAAGCACATATTCAATATAGCAAAAAAGTCCATTTCAATATAGATTTACTATCAAGTGGTACCATTTCAGTATAGAGCAAAAAGCCCAAAATATTAAGAATCAGCTTAGATTTACTGAAAAAGCCCTCGACAACCGAAACAAAACCCAAAAGCAGATAGAATCACAAAAAATGTCTATATATTAAGAAACAACTAAAACATACATCCATTTCAACATAGAATCACCCAAAAAAAAATTCCCATATATATTACTCAAACTCAATGACTAAATAATAATATATTCACTGCCAAACAATCATGAATCACCTATCACCTATTCACACACCCAATTCAAAAATACCATCTGCTCATGTCACACAATTAACCTTGAACGCTAATCGCACAACCCACTGAAGATGTATACACCTGATAACAAATACCCAACAAGCCAAAACAACTATGCATCACACACCCCAAATTGAAAAAATACTGATAATAAGTACAAATCCCCAACCCACTGAAGATGTACGCATATATATGGAAATCAACATTAGCCTGTAGGGAGCGGAAACAATACATTATGGAAACTATGATAAGAATAATTGGCCCTCAATACGTATGAAATTCACAAAAATGAGTAATGATATCCCAACTTGCTATAGAAATCATGAATACTTGCTAAAGGTTATGGGATCGGTACAATATGGACTTGAATAATCATTCGGTGACTCATAAAAAACCAATGGCTTAGGTCTGCGTCTTAGGTGAAGTCAACTAGCTTAGCTCTGCGTCTTAGGTGAAGTCAACTAGCAGCAAAACCATTCACCTCCTAAGCACAAATCCATTATCAAAAACACACATACACCCCCCAACAAAAAGTTCAATAGCAAAAAGCCCCCGGCCCCCCGCCTCCTCCTTGTTATTGTTCGTTCGAATACTGGCTTAGGTCTGCGTCTTAGGCGAAGTCAACTAGCTTAGCTCTGCGTCTTAGGGGAAGTCAGTTTAAGTTCCAGCAAAAACACCCCATTTCCCATACAAATCCACAAACAACAAAATCCCCGTTTATATTACTCAGCTTAATGACAATAAGATTAAAAAGCACACCAAAGACAACGTTTTTTATTTCTACCACAATTAACAGCTTACAACCGAGACAAAAGCCTAAAGCACTACCCATTCAGCCCCGATATCACCACCTAAGCATAAATCCATTAGCAAAAACATAAACCCATAACAAAAAAAGCACCGATATCACCACAAGCCCCAATACTCACCACCACATAGAAAAAGCCCAATAGTCAATAAAAGCATTCATCACCACCACCTGCAAAAACCCAAGAGCATCAAAAGCACAAAATCCACGGATCCCCCACGCTGATAACGATTAATCACTAGCCCAAACAAACAACTACAGCGATAAGAACACTACAAACTATACCCAATTACTACTAATACTCATAAGAAATATACTAAATACTACTATTTCCACCTCAGTTAAGACACACCACCCATGAATCACAAAAAGCACCGATATCACCATCTAAGCATAAATCCATTAGCAAAAACATAAACCCATAACAAAAAAAGCACCGACATCACCACAAACCCCAATACTCACCAACGATATCACCACCTAAACACAAATCCATGATCAAAAAGCCCCAATACTCACCACCACCTACAAAAAGCTTCAATAGCATCAAAAGCACAAAATCCAACAACTACATACCCATTCGATTACGACATCAACCAACAACCAGCGATAAGAATACTACAAACTATACCCAATTAATACCAATACTCATAAGAAATACACTAAATACTACTATTTCCACCTCACATAAGAACCCACCACCCATGAACCACATACCACTATCAACACTCACCACACAACACACACATCTACACCTTCACATAGAGCTTTCACACAGAAAAGAGCTTTTGGGGCAGAAAGTGAGCCGGCACCGCTATAACCCTACTACTAATGGGGGCAAAGGTCGTTTCATGGGTCTTTCAGCATCAAGAATAGAAACAAGTCACGGGCGGATGTGTTTGGGGAATACGGTGTATAAGACCAGCAAATAATAATTTCATTTTTCACCAAAACATTACGAACATGCAATGAACTGCGAACGAAAGTAAAAATTCGCTCAGCATAAAAAAACACAATATTTTCGACTGTCAAAAATAAACAAAACAGGTAAAAAGGTTGCAGATTTCAAAATACATCAGCTGTATACTAACAAGGTTTTTTTGTGAAATAGCATTATTAATAAAACTCCAAAAATTCAAAAATGCCTGTCATGTTTACTCACAACGAAATATCGGAGGTAAGAATCTGTAGGCTGTTGTTATAAAGTGGTAAATGGCATAAAAGCTATCGGCCACTTCATTCACTCCAGACCGAAAGACATAAGAGAGACCGAAAGACAGATGAAAATATTCGTCTCTTTCTAGCGTATCCCCACGATAAATCTGATTCTGTGTGCTATGAAGGCAAAACCCACAGCAGTGTCAAACTCTCTATTCAACAGGAAGATTTACCCAACGAAGTCCCACTCTCCACAAATTATTCGTAAAATTCCACGTAATTTTCAATTTATCCCCTCATACAGTGTCGAATGACCTTAAAGCTTTCGGCCACTTCGTTCACTCCAGAACGTTATCACATCATCAACGTAGTAAGGCCGTCCATAACAACCCCGCACCTTGCCTACCCCCAAAACCGACAGTATAGCACCCCTCACCCTCTATTATCAGAACGTAAGAAGTCTTCACCCAAAGACCCAATCGATTCTGAAATTCCCATGTCCTACCTGTCAACATTTTCACTTTAAGTGAAACGAGCTTAATCCCCAGCATTCATAACCTAGAACTGTTTCCTCCACGTCCACCATCTCCGCGATGATCTTCTCATACTACTGACTTTTCCCCCAGCCGAGGAGTGCTCATCGCTGTCCACAACAGCCTCGAGTCGTCACTTGTCGCTTTCCCTACCTCCTTCAAGCTGGACTTTGTGACTGTCGACATCACTCTTCCTCGGAAATCAATCTTTGTTATGTGCTTCCCTATCTTGTCATCCCAGCCTAGTGAAGTCTACGACCTAGCTCTTAATGCCATCGACCATATAATCGGGCTGAGTAATTGCGATGTGACATTGTGGCGTTTCCACCTAACTCACCTTTTTCCGAGTGACATGAGAATTTTTCCTTGGAGCGGCCGGGGCACCTGAAAACCTGGAGAGGGCAATATTTTACGGTGGTTCCATGTAAACGTCATTTCTAACTTTTCTAGCAAGTACGTTAGAGCCTTACTAGTAATGACTTAAAGTAAGTAATCTATAATTTCCGGTAATGCAGTTGCATTATCACCTGACAAAGTAATTCCCCAGGGGCATGGTTCCATGAAACGCACCATGTTCCTAAAAAGTAATTCGGCCGCAACACCAAGCTACCGACATTATGTTGTATTCCAGAATACTACCCTTATTCGCTTTAACACTAACTCATGTCCTTTCAAACACAACCCTTAAAACTACATCCTCACATATCTTACATTCTCAGTTAATACAATTCATAAATAAACAGACACAATATTCTATATCCAGTCACTTACAGCACATTTCATAAATAAACAGACACAATATTCTATATCCAGTCACTTACAGCACATTTCATAAATATGCCCCTTTTCATAAACAGCACATTTTTCATTTCAAAACATGGCCACTTTGATTTTCGTTCAAAGTTTATTCAAAATTCTAAGTCACAGAGACTTCTAGATTGTTTTGTTCAGTTTATACGCCACAGTCAGTTAGAACAAAATGTTCTATATAAACAAGTAAATTTATATGAAAAAAGTAGAAAGAAGAGAGCTCAGCTTGAGATAGCTGAGTTCAATAAAATAAAAATAAAACAAATAATAATTATTAATAAAGAAAACTTTAATTATTTTAATAACCCCTTAATTTAATAAATATAATAACCTCCACGCTCTTCCCTCGAAAGAGGAAGCACGGCGTTGGAGCCGTAACAATTAACTTAAATCATATCGGCGCCCATATCCCGAATTCGAATTGTGCAGCACACAAGCAGGAGATATTCTTGCCTTACTTCTTTGCTGCGACCATATCGGTCGCTAAACCGATCGACAGGCAATGGCATTGGCATACAACGCATCATGTCCTCGAAAGTCAATTAGGTTACGACATTGCGTAACCGACAAAAATCCTCGAACGTCCATGCACACAAATAAGAAAGAATTTTTCCACACACGTGCATGGCAAGTCACATCAGCGGGCCCATCGGTCGATCGTTCGACCTGCAATAGCATGCCTCACCACTGGCCGCCGAGGGAAATCGAGTTCTTGTTTGTGTAAATACACATACGAGAATTCGACCCTTTCAAGACGCCACCGACTGATGCATGATCAGCATAAATACTGTACGCAGTTTCTGATTATATGAACACCCTAAACCCCTCGTTTACAATGGCTTGCCCCGGAGACAAGTGTTCTCTCTCGGTTCAGGTAGAATGTGTCTGCATGTCCACGCTCTGCGTGCTGAGGGATGCTCAGCATATGAAATCGGGGTAATCATGGTGTGTGTGCGTATCCTCCCTGGGACCAGTTCGCGGAGACCTGCTTCTATTGGTCGTTGAGTGGCGGGGATATTCGCATTCGCGTTGTCTTTTCGAGTGTGGAGTTAACCTGAGTTGATCTGCAAGTGGAATCGGTTGAGTCTGGTGATCATTATAACTATTAACGCTTAACCATCGTTAATTACAAATTGTGACCGTTTCATCATAATAACTATTCGCTCTTATCTATCGTTAATTTCAAAGTGTGACATTTTCATCATTATTGACTATTATTAATTACAAATTGTGACCGATTCACCATTATAACTATTAACTCTTCATCATCATCATCATCATCGGCACTACAACCGGGAACTGGTCTTGGCCTTATTTAGCAAGTCCTGAGGCTTGTTAAATTTTCCATAATGATTTATTTTTTCTGGGCAAGGTCATTAGTCTTACGCCAGGGGCTCCCCGACGGGGAATCGAACTATTAACTCTTAACTATTATTAATTACAAGTTATGACCATTTCATCATTATAACTATTAACTCTTAACTATTGTTAATTACAAATTGTGACCTTTTATCATCATTATAACTATTAACTCTTAACTATTGTTAACTACAAATTGTGACCTTTTATCATCATTATAACTATTAACTCTTAACTATTGTTAACTACAAATTGTGACCTTTTCATCATTATTAACTATTGTTTATGTCAAATTGTGACCGTTTCATCATTATAACTATTAACTCTTAACTACTGTTAATTACAAATTGTTACCGTTTCATCAATAAAGATTTATTGCCTACGTTCAACCTTAATAGTCATTCGTATATTCGGAGTCAGTAGATTAGTGGTCCTTGGTGGCTAGTGGCTACCAAAGGCGGTATGCTTTATGGCTTATAAGGCAAACTCCACAACATCATCATCGTCGGAGATTTTAATCTTCCACAATTCAATTGGGCTATATCTGACGATCAAGCGAAATAGTGAAGAACACGAACGAAAAATCGAATAAGAAAAATACATCAGAACCGTATACCAAGCGATAAATAACAAAAAAAATAATTCACACCAGTGGAATATAGTCGAGTTTGGAAATCAAATTTTTAAACACGGTCAGTAGCCTGGTGTGTAACGCTTAGGTAAAATTTTTTTCGTGATTCGAGCTGCCATAGCGTCAGTTTGAATCACACGATCTTCTTCACTATTATTTCAAACGCTATACCTCTGTCAGATCAGCAACGTTCGAAACTTTTTGGGTAGGCAGTTTGACCTCATCTTTACAACAGACCCTATCCGTACATCAGTCTCACCCAGCCTATTCGTCCTTATATCTATAGACCACCATCAACCCCCCTTCTCGTGACTTTCTTCCGAGTCCAGTCGCCACAACCCCCCCCCCCCCCCCGTCGCCCATCACTGCGCCTACGATTTCCATAAAGCTAATTTTCGCCCCACCAACGACTACCTACGCCGCCTTTTGTTCAACTACGATCACCTATCCGTTGAAGATGCCATCAGCACTTATATACCGAAATCCTTTACTCTATTTCCCTGTTCGTTCCCTACTCTAGACAAAGAACATCAACCTCTTAGCCTCCAAGGTACAATCACAAGCTTCGCTCCCTACGTAATAAAAGGAAGAAGTTATGGGTCATCTTCTCTCAGAATCGAACTATACCTGACTACTCCAACTTTCTTGCCTATTACCTCCAATTCACCCAACTTTTCAACACCCTTTATCGCAACTGTCAGACCAATCTCAAATATGACCAAAAAACCTTCTTCCAGTTCGTCAATCATAAACGTCGATCTGATGATTACCCCATATCGCTTATCTTAAACGCCCAGACCTCATCTGATCCTGTTACTATTGCTAACTTCTTCCCTACTTACTTCAATCAGTCATTCACTAATGACTCCTTTGTTCCTGACCTGTCATACTCCTACTACCTACTTAACTTTTCCCTCGGAGCCCTTCTCCACCACTCCTTTGATCCGACTTTGATTGAATCCAAGCCACTTTTTTTTTCTTTTTTTTTTTTTTAATATACTCCTCTGGGGAGAGGCGAACCTATAGAGCTGACACGACGCCCCAAGATGCCACCAAATAACCGCTGCAGTTCTTTTAGAACAGTTGCAGGTTGTAACGCTTCGGGAACACTTGCGCAGGAAGGTATTCCACACCTTCTCCGGTCTGCACCGGAACGAGTTCTGATAGAGGGACGTTCGCCCCGTCGGGAAACGCACCGCGAACCAATGCGATCCGTCGGATTGTCTCGTAGAGCGCATAAAAATCGAATTACGCAGAACATTATCACTAATCTCCGAAGAACGCTACCCGTGACAATATCTGTAAAATAGACAGAGGTCAGCCACACGCCTTCGATGTGATAGCGATTGTAGTCCCGATGACAGCGCCGTGTCCCCGACCAGGCGGATCGCTCGTCTCTAAATATTCTCAAGTAGGTCGAGGGTATGTTTAGGAGCAGACCTCCGAACATGAGAGCAATATTCGAGTGCGAATCTAATTCGGGATCTATACAGGAGAAGAACTTGAGCCGGAGTAAAATATTTGTTGGCTCTAAAAAGATAGCTCAATTTTCTCGAGGCGGATCTGGCGATGTTCGACACATGTTTATGGCACGATATATTCCCATTGACCGCGATGCCGACCAATTTCTTACTTTCCCCATATTAGGAAGTCTGGCCATTCATCATCAACGGTGGCGCCGATGATCCACTTTTCTTTGTGAATGTTGTATATGTGTTTTCGTTGCATTGAAGTCGACGAGATTGGCCTTTCCCCAATGCAGGACCTTATCCTGATCCCGATTTAGAGAGTCGATCTGACTACATCTCAGCTGGTGCGACATTGATGCTTTAATCGGCCGATCACTCGAAAAAGAGGAAACAAGCGTACTATTATCCGCAAAACTGAACACTTTATTATGCGTCAATTCTAAGAAACCATTTATGTGAAGCAAAAACAGGGTTGGAGCCAAAATAAAACCTTGAGACACCCCGGAATTAACAGGACACAGATCCGAACACTCGTCATCCACAACAACCCGGATCGATCGATTTACGAGGAAGCTCTTCGCCCAATTGTAAAGCTGCTGGGAAAGTCCATATGAATGAATGCCTCGTTCCAGACACGGTCAAAAGCCTTGGAAATACCCAATGCGACCGCCCTTGATTCACTATGCCCCTCAATCGCAGATGTCCATATATCAGTTATAAGATCAAAAGGTCTCCCTTGGACCACCTGCCACGGAATCCGTATTGACGATTATTCAGAAGTCCGCTGCACTCCAAATACCTAATTAACTCAGTATTGATGACCTTTTCCATCACTTTAGATAACATGGACAATAATGCTATTGGCCGGTAATTTTGTGGGAGACTCCTTTTTCCCATCTTTGGGATTGGCTGAACTCGAGCGATGTTCCAGCAGGCAGGAAAGGTCCGTCGTTCATAAGATAAGCAAAAGAGTCTGCCAAGAACCGGCGATAGTTCTGAAGCACAGTTCTTAAAGACTATTGCTAGTATTCCGTCTGGGGCGGTTGCTTTCCTACCATCCAATCCACGTAGAATGCGCTGGATAGTACGCGGGCGAACCCTCACGTTCCGCATCGAACACCGCACCGGCGCTATCACAGGTGGTTCCAAAGACCGGCATCGAGATTTGAGTTCGCGGAAACATAATTCGCGAATACATAAGCTTTATCTTTTGAACTTGTGATTAACGTCCCGCTGTCCCCCATTAACGGAGGACAACAAGAGGAAGCCAAGTTACTGCTGACAGCCTTTGCCATTGACCAGAATGGACGCAAACCAGTCGGGCACTCAAGGAGTTTATTAGTCACTCTGTCGTTGTAAGCCTTCTTCGCGGTATCAATCGTCTGGCTGCACGTGTTTCTGATTGTAACAAAATTCATTCTGTTCACCTTGGTGGGATTGGTGCGCCATTGTTTAAAAATTATATTTTTTGCCGCTGTAATCTGCTCGCATTTTTTATCAACCCAAGGTTTATCGGACGTATTTCGTTTGATGGAATCTGAAAAGTAGATCTCCATCCCGAGAAAAATAATCTCTGTGACCGACTTCGCGCATGCGTTAATATCGGAGTCTACAAAGCACACCTCTGACCACGGAAAGGATGCGAAGAAATCTCGTTAATCGTCCCAGTTAGCAGCCCGATACCTCCACACAAGGTAAAGCTGCTTTGGTCGGTTATTCACTTGAAATGGAAGTGGTTGCGCGACGGATACCAAGCAGTGATCTGGTTTCCCAGTGGAGCAGCAGTCTCCACGGTATAAATGCTCGTCTCGGACGTCAAAACTAGATCCAGGGTGTTCGCATAATCACCTCGTGCATCCGGCAGTCGGTAGGTTCCTCCACGAGTTGAGTCAAATTGCAGCTAACAGCGGACAACTCCGCCACCCTCTAAGCCTCGTCGGTTCTGATAGAATGTACCGGAATTGTGCACATTAAAATCGCCAAGGACGGCAATTTCAGGAGCTGGGTGGTTAATCTGTATTTAGTCGATGGTACGTGGAAGATGTTCGAAAAATATCGCTGGTCGATCATCATTCGGGAAGCGGTATTGACAACAAAGAAATTTAACTGAATTCCTCTGCACGACCCTCAACCACATGATGTCCATGTTATTGGGTTCCAACGCCTCCATCCTCTGGCACGCCAGATCGAACCGCGTAAAGACGCGGACCACCAACTCAACCACCCTTAAAACGGAATCTCGAATGCAAGTTGTAACCAGAACAACGAAGATATGTCGAATCAGTTGAGGAATCGACCTGCGTCTCAGTTAAGGCAGGGATATCAGGTTTCTCTGTTTGTAAATATTAGTGGACGGCGTTTACATTCGTATTGGTGAAACCGATATGCCTGATGTTACAAAATGCCTTTATCAGTCGAACATCGACAGAGCCTCGAGAACGAGTCCGATTATGCGATGACG
Organism: Microdon myrmicae; assembly: GCA_963931805.1. Taxonomy (NCBI): domain Eukaryota; kingdom Metazoa; phylum Arthropoda; class Insecta; order Diptera; family Syrphidae; genus Microdon; species Microdon myrmicae. The sequence continues at coordinate 87,081,111 of OZ007497.1, forward strand.
AACCTCTTGAAGTTCGGTTATTTATCATAATACCTGCATGATGTTCCCTCTGACATAGTCCCCCCGGAGATCCGAATGGGGGACTAGTTTACTAGTTTAGCTCCGGAATTTTTTATCTCAGAAGATGCCATCATGACTTATCTCCGTATCAGTCCGGGCCATCAGTCATACATCCGAAACATAGATTTCCCTTGACGATATCGCGGAATGTACAGCGTGGCGGGGTGGTATCTCACCTTGGGACCGAAAACTACCTAAACCAACCTTTTCTCGAACCGTTCCATGACCCAAGCTCCGAAATATGGCCAGGACTTTGTCCCGACCATTTCACGGGGCCTAAAGCCTGATGGGGCTTTATTTCAGCGGGCGGCAGGGCGTTGGAAACCTACCTACCACTCGGCCTTTAGTCGCCTCTTACGACAAGCCCACCTAGCTATGCGCGTATTCTAACGCCCTACTCACAGGGGTACAACTTTACCATATAGACGATTTGAAAGCCGTAAGGACAACTTATACAAAAGGAGTGATAGCCATGCTCAACCAGGTCAGCGAATTCTTCGGTATGACCAAGCGCCTAATCACCGACAGAGGTACACGACATAAGCGAATTTACAGATTTACAAGATATAGTCAAACCAACGGCATACCTAATATTATGACGACCGTTAAAACACCACGTGCAACGAGGGTTAACTGCACGGTACTACGGTACTAGCGGGGTTCAAGTGTGATCATGTGGTCGGCAGGGATTGGGCACATCAGTTGAGGAGCATTCAATCGAGTCTGAATATGGCGATAGCACAACCATAAGGATGACCCCACACGAACTAATGTTTGCCTATACGCCAAGGGAAATTGATGGAGACAAATTATTGTTGGAGTTTAGACAGGAGATATGCCATGATCAAGGCGAAATGAAACAGGAGCGAGGTGCTGCCCTGCGTAACATAATGGTAGATCAACAAAAGCAGAAGGAACGCTTTGATAAGGCCCACAGAAGACCAACCACACATAAGGTAGATGATTTGGTACTGGTAGAACGGGAGCCAGCAAAAACCAATGTGTCCCGGGAGCTTGCTCCAATTTATAGGAGACCGTACATCGTGGCAAAAATGTTGGGAAATGACCGATATGTTTTGAGAGATGCCTCTGGAATCAAAAGAAATTCGAGTCCATAGAAAGTTCAGGCAGGATGAAGAGGTGGTGCGACCCTTTTGGTGACGACAGACATTTAGAGAGTTCGCAGACGAAACGGAATCAGAAGATCTGGACATCGACGCGCCAGACCCAAGGTTTCCAGAAAGACTCGAGGACGAGTGGTAAGTCAGCATGGACGAACTGTAACACACCTTTCCCATCAATAGCCGTAATTTTAAATGGTGAAGAAAAATTCTGTTCAGTGTAACCCCGACTCTGGCGCGACTGACGTCTACTTGTATTCTCAGGCACTGAACGAACGCCAACTTCACTGTCCGTTGAGTATGCAGTATAAAAAGAGCCCATGGCGGGCTCTCGGTCTCACACTCCCTCCCAAATGGAGAAATTACGAGTATTCGAAAGAAAATGCTTTAGGTATGTCTCTGGGTTACATCGTCGTCCTAACTCCTATAAGTACTATAGTAACTTCGAACTCTACAATACCGCTGGTATTGAGCGCCTCGATAGACGATTCCTCGAGCTATCTATCAAATTTATCGAAAACCTACAAAATAATCCCAATCCCATAATAACCTCGCTCTTAGAGAACCCTCTAGATATCAGAACTAACTACCCGAACTGTCTCCACACCAGAGCTATCTTCGTCTCAGGCAGACTGCTAAATGATTCAAACGAGATCATATACCACAACACCGAAGTTACCCCTAACCAGTTCAAATACTCTAACGTCCAACCATTTTCCAACATCCTACGTTTTTCCAACGAACAACGGGAAAGAAATACTCTTCCTCAAACCCATAACTGACCACATTCCACGTCCTTTAATTCATAAATCCCATTAATTATAAAACTTTGTTTTTGTTTATAGCTCATTTTATAATAATCAGACTAAGTTAGGTTAAGTTATATTTATATTTATATTTAGGGTTAAGTTTAGATTAAGTAAAGTAAAAATAAGTAATTCCTGGTTTTCTGACCTTTTCCAGGAAGACGAAACCCTACTAAATGTATAAACACACATATAGCCTATAACTCTTAAAACATTGTTTGGAAAATGTATTATAATAATAATTACATGTAAGCAATTGTCACGAATTTAATTTTAAGTCACTGTATTACTTAAATGTACAAATTTTAATTATGGTTAATAAATACAGTTTTAAAAAAAAAAAGGCTCTCGGTCTCTCTCTTTTTCCGGGGGTGAGCGTCAGGGTTATTAATATAAATATAAGACCCCTTTGTTAGCATTATTAGAATAAATAAAGAAAACTAACCTTTTACATTTGTTCTTTTTTTTTATTGTTTCATTAGATGCTGAGTGTTTAAGAGATCTAATTGGGCCGAACACTCTTAAACACATTACCTCAAGTTCTTCAGGATCAATCCTGGGCCTATCACAACCTTTACTTATTCATCTCCGTCATCGCGTATCGTTGCTTTCAGGTGTTCTTGTACCTTTTTAATGGTGATAATAAGAAGACACGATTAGGCAGAACGTTCCGCATTCACGTGTAAATAATATCCGAGACAACAGAAATACGAGTTGACCGACGATAAAATAAAGGTATCCTTTAATTCCATACTATTAGGTCACGCTGTTCATAAAGACTGATATTTTTTTTTTTTTACACTACATGACAACAGCACCACGACCGCCAAACCAAAACAACAATTTATTTAGTTTTGATGAACTCATTTCTCTTAAAAATGAAATGTTAAGTAAATTATCTTTTTGTAAAAGTAGACAAGAACAATTTAACGTCATAGCTGATCTTAGCATTAAATATCTTTATACTAACAATGGCCAATAAATTAAAAATGCTTTTGTGGAATGCTAAAAGTTTAAAAAACAAAGAAATAGAATACTTTAATTTTCTAATTGAAAACAAAATTGATATCGCAGTGATTACCGAAACCTGGCTTAAGCCAAATATCAGTATATATAACAGAAATTACTATTGTTACAGATTGGACAGATTAACAGAAAAGGGGGGAGGTGTATGCATTTCCGTAAACAAGTCTGTGAAACATAAATTAATTCCAATTACTAAAACTTATTTGATAGAAACACTATCAATTGAAGTTGAATGTAGCCCCACAAAAGTATTCAAAATTATAGCTGTCTATTTTCCTGGCGGTAGTGGAGTAACTAATGAAAAAAAACAAAAATTTAAGTCTGACTTCTTGCAGTTTATAAGAACAAACGAAAATGTTCTCTTATGCGGAGACTTTAACTGTCGTCATTCGTCATGGGGTTGTGTTCGGGCAAACGCTTGGGGAACAATTTTGTCAGACCTCAAGGTCTTCGAAGATTTCGATATTGCTTTTCCATCTGTTATAAACGATCTTTCATCTGACCACAAACCTGTTGTTTTCTTTCTTAATGAATCATTCACCACTGCAACTCCAGCTGAAAATTATAATTTCAATCGGCTAATTGGAAAAAATTCAAACGTCACGTAAACGATTCACTTTCTGACTTTTCCCAACCCTCTACCTTTACGTTAGAGGAAATTGACGATAAAGTTAATGCATTTGAATGTTCCATTAACGAGGGGGTTAAGGCGACGGTCCCTTTGCTCTCTGCCTCCCATAAAAACAATAGCGAAATTTCATTGCTAACAAATGACGTACGAAGGACGATAACATTTAGGAACTTAATTCGTAGACGTTATCAAAGGTCAAGAGACTTATTTCTGAAATTTCAATTGAATTTGCTTAACAAACTAGTTATAAAAAAAATGAAGGTAATTCGTAATAAAGACTGGAATCGAATGTTATCCCAAATTGACAAACATGACCAAAAAATATGGAAACTTTCGAAGATTTTTAAGAACAAAAATAATAGAATCCCATACCTCGAATGTAATGGCCAAATTCTTCATACAAATGAAGAGAAGGCTACTGAATTCGGTAAATGTTTTCTGTCTAGTCACTCAATAACAGATGGCTTTAGTGACATTCAAACCAAACAAATAGTACAAAACAGTATTAACTCTATTAATCTATCTTCAATAGAATTAAATAATATCCATATACCAATATCTCTTGTTAAAGACACCATTTCTTCTATTCGCATAAAAAAAGCAGCTGGTAATGATAAAATTTCCAACAGGGTCATTAAAAACATACCAAAAAATGCTGTTCAGTATTTAACATCCCTATTTGAAAGTTGTCATCGACACGGATTTGCCAAAAAGATGGAAGATTGCTGAGAAAATCCCATAGCTAAACCTACTCAACCATTGACACAGGCATCTAGTTATCGCCCAATAAGTTTACTCAGTTGTTTAGGCAAACTTTTTGAAAAAATTATCTTTTTCAAGATGAATGAATTTGTAGAATCAAGCAGTCTTGTTCCAATCGAACAGTTTGGTTTTAGGAGGGAACACTTGACGACTCATCAACTAAAAAGAATCACAAGTATAGTAAAAGAATCACTTTCAAATAAAAAATCCTTAGGTATGGTTTCGTTTGACATTCAAAAGGCATTTGACAGTGTTTGGCACGACGGCCTGCTTCATAAACTATTTGCTCAAAATGTTCCTACTTACATTCTTAAAATTATTCAAAGCTTTCTTACAGATAGGCTTTTTTATGTCAAAATTTTGTCTGATTCATCATAAAAGCAGGCGTTCCACAAGGTTCAACCCTATCGCCCCTTTTATATAACTTATTTATTGCTGATTTGCCAAGAGATTTACACTGTGAAAATGCTTTCTTTGCTGACGATACAGCTATATTCTGTAGTTCTAACGACTGTCAAAGTATATTAACGAATTTACAAAATGCTTTATTTAATATCGAAAAGTTTTTTCACGGGTGGAAAATCAAAATAAACCCATCGAAATCTCAAGCAATATTTTTCTCACGAAAGAGAAAAGCCTCAAATCTGCCTCAATATAATCTGTCGATCTGCAACACTCCAATTGAATGGACAACAACAATTAAATACCTTGGTATCACTCTCGATAAGACGCTAACATTTTCAAATCATATTACTACCTCTATCAAAAAAGTAAATGTTTTAATAAAAATTCTATTTCCACTTTTAAATAAAAATTCTTATTTAAGCAAAGATAATAAGCTTCTTCTTTATAAAGTCGTCATACTACCTTCATTAGTATATGCTTCTCCTAAATGTGCTGAATGTCACCTGAAAAAACTTCAAATTTGTCAAAATAAAACTCTAAAAGTTATTATGCATCTTCCCTGGCACTTTTCCACACTAGCATTGCATGGCATTACTAAAATTCCAACAATCAAGTCTAAAATTACAACAATTTCAAATACATTTGAGAATAAATGTTCGATTCACGATAATGTATCAATAAATTCACTTGTTGAAACATACATATTTAGTTTAAGTTGTTATTAAGTAGATTTTAAGATTATTTTATTTTTTTTTTGCATCCATTGAGTTTTTTTTTTCGCAATTTTCTCATAATAACTACCACTTTCATAAGAATTTTATATATTATAAAATCTTTAGTTGCTAAGAATCATTGCATTCTAATCTCTATATGTTATAAATATTCTACCATGTAACACGATTTCACCGAAGAAGAAATAAATTTGAAATTTGAAATAAAGCGCACACAAAAGGAGATTTTGAACTACTCTTAAATGTCACAGCACAATGCCAGCGAATGTACAGTGTTTATATTCATTTTAATGGTACCGCGTCCTTTAGTATTGCAAAAAGCCATTACAGGATCAATAAAGCCAGTTTTTCCCCAGTGGACTTGATTTAATGGAAACGCATTGTTCACATCTATCTGAATCACGCTATTTTCTCCAACTTCAGTCCAGCTTTCTCGCAATAGGATGGCACTCTCGATGTGGATCCGTTAAATTACTATCTATAGCATTTAACATTAATCCCTATAAGAAAACAAAGTCTTTTCTTTCTTGATTTTCGGCACTGACAGATATTTTTAAATTCAACTAAACCTCAGTAAGAAATCATACATCATCTTGACTATACGAACTTTTCACTTAATTGTTATTTTTTCTTCCTTCGTTTTAATCTTAAAAACCACAGCCATCTCATCTGTTCTAAAACTAGTATTTCAAAGGAAATTAAACAAAAGATAAAAGTAGAAAATCGGCAAAACCGGTTAAATTTCAACAGGACTGGTATATTCGAGCTCAGAACATAAAAGGCAAGCATTAAATGCCCCGAAGTATATCACACCCTTTGCCGACGAGCAAATATATTCCCGTAGTATTTACACGTCAAAGTCCTTCCTACATCCACTTTATGCGGTATGCATTCTCACATTTCTTTGCTACAAGATGCTGAACAAGAGAAGAGAAAAAGAGGAAAAACTGAAACTGCAAGTGAATGCAAATTAAAAATGAAAGCATGAAAAACAAAAGTAAGTGCAGAAAAACTACTTACAAACAGCACGCACTCAAAGAAAAATAAAACCTAAGGACCTGGTGCCGTTTTACCTTCATACGACACCAATGAGAAATCACGGGACGCACAAGGAGAAAACTTTTCTCCTCACTTTGGTTCGTTGGAAACTTTTCCGATTACTCCCAGTAATCACATGAAAAATGAAAGAAGAAATCAAAGCAACAGTTTAGAAATCGGGGAGATACTTGCCCTACTTTCTCACTATGTTTCACATCACTGCCATGGAAAAAATCATCTCCTCCTGAAGAACTGCGAAAATGTATGCTCGGAATCGACATTCCTTTGCAAGGTTTTTCGAACACTACACCATTGTAAGGATCCTGATTGATGGAATTCCTACTATCTGTGTGTTGGCGTGGGGACGACGGCAGCGGGCAGAAGCAAATACACTCAACCACACAATGAAAATGCAGATGGTAAAATAATTCTGGGAGTTTACCAACGAATTGGCGATTTTACGCCTGAAAGGATTGTTCCATAAACCCAATTTATCGCCTATAATTGCACTTGTACAAAGAATGTACACAAAATATGCAGACGTTTAGAAATTGGAAAATAAATTCATACGCCTCTATATATGTTGCTGAAATGTGGCTGCGGACTTTATGACTACATCTCCATGCACTAGTGGGTGACGATGCCCTACCTGCTATGATCAAGAAAAATTATTAAATAAAAACTAAAAAAAGGGGAGACAAAAACGTTTTCTAATACGTATAAAATGTTTAATTGTTAATTTTATTTTTAGTTAGTTGAGGGAAGAGCGGGGACCTTTTATTTATTTATTTTACATCTTTTAAGGAACTTCTGTACGCGCAACAATCTTATTAGATATCTTGATTCTAAATTTGTTGTGATGGCTTTGGAATCAGATAACGCATATCCAGAAGGCCTTTTCCAAATCAAACTTTCTTTCCAGTATTTAATCAAAGATCGGTCTTTGATATTTGAAAGCGTTGTTTCCGATTAAGTGGTTGTTCTTAATAAGTATTTTCCACTGAGCTCATATTACCAGCCATTTTAACTGCTTCCGAATTCAAACTCAAAACTAACTTTCAAAACTCAGCTGACTGTTTACTCAGCTATTTAATTTCAAAACTGTTTCTTCTCCACTGACTCGCTTCCAATCTCAAACTAACTGAACTGAACTACTTTCTCTCTTCTGATTCTTTCTGATTTTACAATATAAATTTCTCTATACTTATAGAATATTGTGTTCAAAGTTACTGGAAATTATAACATGAACAAAACAAATTTTCTCAAAGTATTCCTTTAGTTTCTGTGACTTTTAAATTGAATAAAATTTGAACGAAAATCAAAGTGCTCTGTTTTGAAATAAAAAGGGGCAAGTTATGAAAAGGGGCATGTTATTAAATGTGCTGTAACTGGCAATATTGTGAATGTTTATGAATGGTATGTATTAAGTGAGAATGTGATATATGTTAAGGGAAGTTTTTAAGGATGTGTAAGGAGATTCAGTGTTAAATTTAATAAAGGGTAGTATTCTGGAATACAACATATATATATAAAATGTTTAATTGTTAATTTTGTTTTTAGGTATTTTTTAATGTTGTCTTGAGTTGAGTCCTACTTGAAATCTTGAGAACAACTGGATTATTTCCAAAATTTGTATAGTCCCCTGGCTCCCGTCAGCGTTAACTGCTACTGTGTGAGATTATTCTTGATAATACAACCCCAGTATTTTATTTGTACTTTTTCGTCATGTACCTAACCATGTCATCCTTTGTGTGAAAAAAAAACACAGTTTTCAGGAAACGCTGTTCTTTTAATTTTAATTTGAAGAAAAGTACAACTGATGGGCATCGACTGCTGTGTGAAGCATATGGGGGACATGTGGGGCTTTTCAGGGCCCGAAGAGCCATGCATCGCTCGATCCCCACCATTTCCAGCAATGCGACTTACCTTGAAGTCGAATCTTCAGCAAGATTATACTACCTTGCTACAGCCTTAACCGCCAATCAATTTGCTGGAATTAATTCGGTTATCCCAAAGGATAACCGACATAAATACCTTATAGGCAGCTTACCTTTCTTTGGGGGGTTTTTCCAAACCCCTTCTCCACGGTCATTTCTGAAAACATAATTCATGGCAAGATTATCATCTTGCCATGACATCAATTCAGCATCACCACGAGCTTCCGCGACCGAACAATGGATGGCACATATCTACCAAAACACGCTGATCTTTCCGTGTGTTATCTTTGTACCCATTCATTGACCTACCATTATTTCGGGTTGCTTGCACATCTGCAAGCCAGATTTTCGACGGCATGTTCTATGATCTATCTTTCCTAAAGTAGAGAAGATCAAATTAAACATTGGCCATTCAGGCGCGCATATTTGCTTGGTTATCAGCATGACCGATTTTATGATCCGTTGCCGTTTCTTGGAACGATCACCAGCATCGGTCATGGCCACCAATTTTAGCTTACACAAAGTAAACACTCAAGCGGATACTTTCGCCTGACAGTCCCTTCAACGGGATTAACATATCCCTAAGACAACATACTTCACCGAAATATGTTTATTTTAAATGATCTGGCAACGGCCATACCCAATGCTTGATTCATTATTCCAACATAGATTCCTGCCTTCGGCAAGGGTTTTATTGACTCACGTCAACCAAAGAATCTATCCCTTGCGGATGGCGGCAGTTTATCTTGCCCAAACATGCAGCAGCAGATTCGATCTGCTACATGAGTTTTCCCCTGTTTCCTTTTGTTTTTGACCTTCGCCATTGGCCGCCCTTCGTCGGCGAATCCCTTAGGTTCGTTTTCGTTGGAAGTCTGTAAAGAGACATCCAATAAGGAGTCAGATTGCAGCCATCACCGCGGTCGGTCAAGCTATCTACCAGTCCCTAGGATTAATCCCGCAAAGGTGTAAGTGCGCCAACGATCGAGTGTACTTTTGTAAAAACTCAGTGTTCGAATTACCTAGAATAATTTTTAACAGTTCGTAAAAAGTCAGTGTTTGAATTACCCAGAACAATTGTTCACAGTTTGTAAAAACTCGCGTGTTTGAAGTACCATAATTTGTACAACGGTGCGCAGAACAATTCTTAACAGTTTGTAAATACTCGAGTGTTTGAATTATCATAAATTGTAAGACAGTGTCCAGAACAATCACCACGGATATTGAATATTAATTGTGAATAAAAGTTAAACATTACATCTCTAACCTGAATTGTGTTTTATTCCTCGAACAATCGTTGGGTGTAAAAGGAAATAAGTGTCCGTGTTTTGGCATCTCGACTTTTAACCACCCACAGACATGCTAAGACAATAAAAACATGTGAGTACTAGTTCCGACGTTTTAAAGGAGTCGATTTTGACACCACCGGCAAAGGACACCGGAAGGGTCCAATAAAGTTTGAAAATGCGGAGCTGGAGGCCTTATTGGACCAAGATTCGTGCCAAACTCAAGAAGATCTGGCTGAACCCTTGGGAGTGACTCAACAAGCGACTTCAAACCATCTTAAGGCCATCAGTATGGTGAAAAACAAGGCTTTCCATATCAACTCAAGCCAGAGACGTCACGCGCCGCTTTTCACGTGAAAACAACTGCTCCAATAGAATCTATCGAGTCGTGACAAGGGACGAAAAGTGGACCCACTGCGATAACCCAAACCACAGAAAATCGTGGGGTAAGCCGAGCCATGCATCAATTTCAACGGAAAACTGAATATTCATGGCCAGAAGCTCATGCTGTTTATCTGGTGGTATTCACTCGGAGTAATCTATTATGAGCTACTCCAGCTTAATAAAACCATTACTACGGATCGTTACCAAAAACAAGTAATGTAATTGAGCTGAACATTGAAGTTCAAGCGCTCTGACATGACAAAATCAGGCGCTTCAATAGGATGTCATAGCTTACAGGCCGAGCAGCACTTCACTTCTTGCAACGAAGCCAAAATTTGGATCCATCCATGGATCGCCTCAAAGGACGAGGAATTTTTTCAACACCGAATACGTATGATGCCTGAAAGATGGGGAAATCTCATAACTGTGGATGGACAACACTGAGTAATATACCAGATTACAAAAAGGAAACGGTCAAAACATGTTTGTACACTCAATAACTTTATTCTAACAGACTGTCTTTGTGAATCTAGTTGTTGGGGATGCATCTCGTCGACACGGCAAGGCAAACCCCAGCACACAAGTTCCTGGGAAACAACTATCAGCGGCGAACTGATTTCAGGAAGCTGTGGGGGTTCTTTAAGTATTCCCTGAGAACCACCCATTTCCGTAAATTACCTGTCTGCTACTTATCTGCAAATGAGCAGCGTAAGCTACTCCGCATTACCTCCCATAGGAAAACATAAGTCCACGGCAAGACTTTCATCTATCTGTGACATCAAACTTTCACCTCGGGGCAGGCTTGCATTCAACGCATCATGTCCCCGAAACCTAATTTGGTTACCTCAACCGGTAACCAGCATTTATCCATGAGCATGTCAATGCGCAATGCTAAAAAGCATTTTCTCATCCATGTGCATGACATGTTCATCTTCACCACTGCTGAACCATCGGTCGATCGCCCAAACAACAACCTACAGCGCAGCCCATTGCTGGCCGCCGACAAGAAATTCAAGTGTTGTTTTAATAGAAACGCACACCCGACACATCGACCGACGAGACGTTGGCAATCTGCGTACAAGCTGTACGCAGTGGCCAATGAGTAAACATGCATTGCTGCTAGACCCTTAGGTTCGCAACACTTGCGACCAATTCCCTATTATCGGCTATCAGCCCATCATGGGATTTGGGCATGAATATGATCGTTGTTTAGGCAATCATACTCATGTTCATGCTCTATGATGACCCTGCTGAAAACCAGAGTAAACACACAGTATCTCACTGTGTTTGTTTTGCTTCCCCTGGGTGGCAAATTCCTCACCACCATATCCATGTATCAGCATATTAATCCAAATAGATAACCATCCAGCCTGACCCTTTGCCACCGTCGGCAAGATTTCTGTTGACTTAATGTCGACAAAATGCCTTCCTTTCTAGTGCACCAGAGCCATGCGGCTAAATCAAACAAACCCCAAATCTTCGGTCGACCTATCGTCACCAAAGAATGTATTGCCTGCAACGGCATGATTCTGGGCGATTATGTAAACAGCCGACGTTCTCAGGTAGCATTGGTTAAACCAAACAAATGCGCATCTCAGTGTATGAACCTCCGAAATAGCGTTTCTATTTACAGAACACACAGAAACCTATTTCTTCCTTCGGCAATCTTCGCCATCGCTTATCTCAACAATGCCTGCAGCCCATTTGTTTGAACAGGTGCATGACCGATCGTTGTCGGTATTGCAGGTTAGGGTCCATCGTACTTCTACTATACGGGCATATGGGACATCCTCCCATTTAACTTCTTTTCGATCGCCCATTGGCCGTCGCCAAGTTGAGCCTGTTCGCTCCTCTCACATCGATGTGATCCACCACCGTTGAATCTGACGAATGTGTATTGCATCGAGGAGTCAAAATTCATCCTTCGAGGAGAGAAGTCGAGTCTCTGCTGTCGCGCTATTCGTTTTATTGTCAATTCTAAATTAATAGAGTCAGATTTCTACACACGAGGAGAGTAGACAAGGGCCGTAACTTTAAGCTTTACATGTTTTAACACCTTTATATAATTGTCCCTCTGACAAAAAAGGTTTATTCGTGAAACGTGGTTTAACTAATAACTCACGTGTCCCTGTGGAAAGTCATCGTCTCGCCAGCAGGAAAAGATCGTTAATTTGTAAGACCAGTGTAAGGGTCAGGACCAAAAACTAATTGATGTCACAGTTTAATGTCAATGAACAGTATCAATAAAGTGCAACAATAAATATAACTAAATAACAGTGTGTTTCCTTACTTTTGGATTACGGCGTGTGCACAACAGAGTTGTGGGATATTGCGCTGAACCTGCGTCCATGTCGACGCCATAGACAAAACCCCCACAAAGCCACTAAGCAAAACAGCACCCAGGAAACGAGTGAACAAAACGACGGCTACGGCCCTATTATAAACGTTCGGGACGACCAAAACTGCAACAACTGACGATAACATCGCTAAAGTTAACCAAATGCTGCTAGACGACCGCCGAATTAAAGTGAGAGAGATACGAGAGGCTATGAAATGTTGTTTTTCACATATTAAATCAAGATTTAGGCATGAGAAAGCTGTCCGCGCGTTGGGTGCCGCGTTTGCTCACGTTAAACCAAAAACGTGTTCGAATTAACATTTCTAACGCTCTGTTGGCGCAGTTTAGGCGCAATAAATCCGAGTTTTGGCTCCGATTAATTACTGTCGATGAAACTTGGATACACCATTATACGCCCGAAACAAAAATACAGTCAAAAGACCATATCTTTCTTGCTAAGACAATAAGGTCGAAACGGGAAAATGGTCCTTTTCAAACAAAGAAATGGCTGCAGGTGTCTCGGAGTCATGGGTGGCAGTGCACTCCCATTTCCTTTTGGCGGCCTCGCAGGATGTTGCAAAACTCAACATGATACACCCAAAACATTAAATGTATGACGCAAACAATAATTAAAAGGCATCACGTAAAATTCATTTTATGTTTTAATTACGTAATCACGTATTACCACGATCATGGATGCCCTTATGCAAAGACCATAAGACACGCTTTCGACCGACTTCATTGCCCTAGGCAAAATACTTTTAATGTCGAACCAGGCGGAGACCAAAAGAACGTGTGAAGCAAATGGAGGAAATAATGATGCACACGTTCACATAGCTTCCACAAGCAATAGCCAATAGAAAGCTCGGCTCGAATTAAAGTCAACGAGAGAGATACGGGATGGAGAATGTGGGGAACGAAGCATGGTGTGCCGGCGTACGGCACCGGATTCACTAAGGTTCCACTGTCTGCTGTCGTTCACCACCGCGATAGTTCACTGAACAAATGAAACCGAATTCCGCAGCGAGCCGTTGCACGAGAGGAAAAATGAAACACACTGTGATAGATTGGTTGTAAACTTTTTCTTTTTATTGTTATGTTTTTATTTAAATTAGTCTATATATTACATTCACATTAAATAATCCTCTACAAGTTTGCGAATCCGCCCGCGGTTCTCTGACACTTGACCCCTTAATTGCATTGTACTTGCTTTAGTCCATTTGGTCATCGGATTCTCCGGCAATTGACGTCGTGCAATTTTCGGCAACCATGAAATCAGACGAGAATTTACAAGGGCACTTGACACCACGGTGGTGTATGGAAACATTAATATGACGCGTAACTGCGCGTACTCTCCCGACTATGACTATGCACGGCCTCGGCTTGACTTCCTCCGTGGTGAGATTGGGCTTCAGCGGCGTGTGCGCTTTGGCGGTTGCGAGTTGACTGTGTGCGTGTGGACGCGCCGGTGGATGAATCTCGACTGGCCGTTACTGGCGAGGAAAAGTTCGTCGCGTCGTGGCAGTGAAGTATTAGCTAAAATCAACTCGCTACCATTTACTACGACCTTTGAAAAGGGTTGCTATGTCTGTATAGGGGATTTTGTTCCGGGGAATCATCCGTATAGGCTGAGTTGGATTCTTTTGGTATAGAGAACCCTCACAAGAGTGATAGTAGTGGGATTGCAGGTCAGTGGCCGAGAAATCAATGCCATCGTGAAACTGTTCCATATAGACAAAGGGACAAAGAACAAGGCAGTTTTTTTTTTTGGGGGCATTCGGTGCGCAGCAAAATTATTCTTCGTCGGTTTTTTTAAAACAAGAATTAAATTAAACTATTCTTCGTAAAATAAAAAAATCTCGATAGTATAGTGAAGGTGCGTTGTGTTCTTAATTGTGGTTAACAAACTTTTCGATCCGGGAATTACTCTATGTGCGGTAATTTTTGCCTTCACGCCGGAACAAAGTTATTTTTGAGTATGGTCCTTTGAGTTTATATTTTTTGCTGTTTCCGACGCGAAACAATCACATTTATTTGTTTAAGGGTGCATTCTGGGCTAGACGCACCAATTTAACGCAATTTTTGAAGTGCTGTAAAAAAAAGCAATCAACATTTTTACTATTCATTTTTTTATAGGATGTTTATTAATATTTCAAGAATACAGAGAAAAAAAATGAAAGTAAAAAATTCAAAATTCAAAAAGTTAGCAGCTGATGAAGTGGGGGATCTCAAAAAGTTGGCACGCGACCATACCCACCATTCAACCCACCTAGCAATCTGAAAAAAAGATTATTAAAAAGAAATGCGTCTATCGTTGGAACTAAAAAAAGTTGAAACAAAATTTTCCTTTGATACCTTAGACGCTCGTATCTCTTCTTTTGTTCGATTCGTTCCGACCGAGCCGGCTTAGACGGTGCGTCAGCAAAACAGCCATACATCCGAAAATAATTTGAATTTTCTAAAATCCTCTTAAAGACATATTCTTAGAGGGTTAAGCTTTGAAAATATGAAGAAAAAAAAAAGGATTTTTTCAAATTTCTAGACCAGAATACCCCCTTAAGGTGTTCGGAAGGGATTTCAAGAGCTACCCTTGGTGTCGTGTAGTGCTCCAAGAAGCCCTAACATTTTCCTCCCACATTACATTTTCCCCCCACATTACATTTTCCTCCCACATATACACAAATCCTACCTATAACAAAAACCATTTCATATCCCCAACATACCATTGAATTCAATGTCAAACCAAATCGAACGTTCAAATTCTCATTTATTGAACTCAACTTCATTTATTCCATTCAATGCATTTGGTCGATTCAATTTCCTAAAATCAAACAGCATAATGCATATTTTCCCATGTATGCTATAAGCAATTAACACCTAATTTTCCTACAAGATCCAAAACCTAAAAGTGTACGTGTCCAAACAAACGCATATCTATTCGATACGCCGACACACAATTCGTGCAATCATAAACATCCAAACGTATATTTTCACATACCAGATGTTTTATGACTTGCAAATGCACCAACTTTAAAACTAACAACCAGTTTCCACGGATCTTGTGGTACCCATTTGAAATGCACGAAAACTCTTGTTTGCATTAGCCATATGGCTAACACAAACAAAAACGCCAAGAAAGGATCAAACGATAAGTGGCGAAAGAAGATAAAGATATTTGAGAATTAGATTTTTGAAGGGAGAAGGTGAACGCCTTGGAAGTGTGACTTGACTGGAGTCGCTTGGAAGAGTCTGTGTGTAGCGCGCGTGAGGAGAAGACCTCCTCAAAAAGCAATATCGATTAAACGTAAAATAAGATCAGTTTTTAAACTTAAAATAAAATCAGTTTTTGAAAGAAACGGAAATGTTTGTTTTTGTGACTGTTTAGCGGGAAGTTTTCAGTCTCTAGTGCAAAAACATCAGTATAATAGTGCGGCAACATGTTCGATAGTGCGCGGAAAGCAAATACGCACGGGTTCGAGGCTACCCAAAGAGGACAACAACGGCAGCCCACTCTTTCCGGGAAACCGGAAGCACGGTGGTGCACCAAAAGATATTATAGTCGTACTACTTCCATAGATTAACGTATCATCGGCATACGTATATTTGGGCTTTCGAGTATTCAACCGTGTTGATTCCATGTGTTGCATGGGGAAAGTCATATATTCAGATATTGTACAACTTTAATCGCACTCAGCGCACCCATGCGTTATATTAAGAGAAAAATTGGTTTCTTTGACCTTAATGTGTATCATTTCCAGAATCTGTCTATACATCTTTCCAGAAACTGTCGAAAGCTTTTCCACGTCGACTGTACATGCCATTACACATTTTTTTTCTTCTCCAGGTTAACTGTTACATGTCGCCATAAAACAAATACTACATTATGAACACATCTTGTCTCTTAAAGCGATTTTTAAAATCCAATTTGTATACGCTACCTGTCGCCGGTGGCGTAATTACATTTTAAGTACGTTTTATATACCTTTTAAAATATACACAGGTAGACATTTTGTGTATTGATCCTTTTTCTTGTAATTACCTGACATAAATTCTGTTGTCCTTCAAAATGGTAGATTTTAAGTGAAATAAAAATATATGTCAGTCCGAGAAAGTAACTCGAGGGGTAAAGGTGCTCTTAATAAAGAACCAATACCGAAAGATCACGTTGGAGTTTTATTTTTCGGACTCTTGGTTTGTGACTAACGAAAGATCGCACCACAATTTGTTAAACAATACCTGTTAACGCTAATGTCGGCGTGTAATTTAAGAAGATCATGAGTCGTGGAGTGACCCTTCCCGAATCCAAATTGGAAATCTCTTATAATTTCGATTCCGTTTAGTGTGTGTCTATTCATAACAATTTTCCCTAGATTAGATAGGAGTGAAATAGGTCGGAGGTTCGGTATATCAAAGCCTTTTTTCTGTACACCTTATTTTTGCTTGTTTCCAAGTTTTGGGGAAGTACCCGTTGTTGAGGCAATGGTTGAATAATATTGTTACGTATTCATTTATATGGAGAGGCTTATGGCGATTCCGCCAAACGCCACTGTCTACTTGCCCAAGTACCCCCCGCTTCCTGTGCTGAAGCTCCTCAAACTCCATTGTTTCCGCTATAAAATTGCATTAGCACTTATAAAAACTTCACGCGTCATGGTTATCTAACCCATAACCTAAAAGTTCCTGTGAAAGAATTCTTACCCCCATGCATCAATATGCTTTCAAATTCCCTACAAGAATTTTTTTCACCCATACAGGATCATAAACCCCAAACCTACTCGGCACTCTTTGTATAAGCAATCCTGCTACGCAAGTGGACACCACATGTCCACCACCAAGGCCATCATGATTCCTTGCATCAACGCATCATTGCGTTTCTCCAAATACATTATGGTTAACATTTAATGTAACCGTGTAATCTCGTCGATTTTTCCTGCATGCGCATTGCTTGGCGACTTATTTGTCTAACGACATAATGCAACGCCAAAGCAGCTTGTGGACGCAGCTGCGTACAATTAGCACAAAGCCGCTAAAACCGAATTCTTCAGCATGCATCATAAGCCAAACAAAAGAATTCGGTTCATCCGCAGGCATTCGGGCGATATGATAAACAATTCAATTTGTATGAAGTAGCCCAAATGCAATCACACCTAAGGAGTGCAGCCTATTCATATAGCTGAACCTCAGTATATTCGATCCCTTTTGTCCAGCAAAATGCGGTACACGATCACCCATCGTATACCTAAATTTCTTTGGCCTCACCAGCATATTCAAATGCAAATAAAAATCCATTAGCACCATTTCCCCGATAAATTGCCGTCTATTTATATAGCCACAATGCACATCATAAACAATGATCTTCACGATCCCTTTGTACTTACAGTTTTTCTGCTTCGTTCTCATGGCATCGTTGCACGAGAAAACCAGTGTGATCTGCGCGATCACCCATGCATACATACCACCATGGTCTTCATTACGAGATCTGGTTTTCTATTTTACAAAGAGAGACTTTACGTTTCTCTTGTGGTAAGTAAACGTATCCTAAGCCGAGAGGATATTCACCACCATCGAATCGAGGGTGAATCAAGAGCCAGATTCCAACCCACGGTAAGTCCTTATCCATCGCCCGACCGAGCCAGTAGTTTTCTTCTCCCGCTGTCTGTGGCGCTGTGGGCACGCGTACCTATCAAATCGAGTGCCGTTCCGTAATTAAACCTGTAGTCGATTAATTTGTGTAAGTGTCCAGAACAAAAATCTAAAGAAAGCAAAGTTCACCAATAGTTTACAACCCAAGTGCAAATGTACATTTAGCGTTGGATTTGTTTCACTAACTATCATTTAACAATAAAGAAAACATTTCATTAATAAACGATCTAACGTGTTTCATTTACTGTGCAGTGAAGGCTTGTTGTTTTATTTCAACGGTTTTGTTTCCTCGCTGTGTCACAGTGCCCTGGGTGTTTATCTATCATCCTTTACAGTTTCTGGACAATTTTGGGTGCTCGCATTTGCTGCGATATTCGGCGGAATAGTTGACCTTCGTGTTAGTGATGGCGTGGGTTGGTAGTAGAACCCGCGCACATGCAGGCGCCACGACAACCTACCCCGCAGATTTAACGAAGAGTTTTCTCTATTGAACTTCCCCAAATGCTCAGTTTTTTGCTCGATCAACTCAGTGATCTTTTCTTCAATTCGGTTTCTTAGATCCGTATCAAAATTTGGAGGCTGGGGTCGAAAAATAACCTCAAAGGGTTGACTTGGGGTTGTCACCATCTGGTTGGGGTCATTCAATGTAGAATTTCTCATTTAAAGTTTATTTCTTGGAGTACTCATTTGAAGTTGTGGGGAAGAAAGATGTGTGCAGGCGTACTGCACCGGGTACCCCCCCACCCCCATCGTCACTAAAAGAAAGTTACGCCGAGGCAAACTGTTCACCGAGGATATCCAAGAAGGTAACGAGAGTCAAAACAATAAAAATGCACTGGTTTGTTTCAGTCGACAAAATGTTCTCTTTATTTTATTCACTGAGAGTTATTTTTTTGTAATTAATTAAATGAACATGAATTAAAAGTCACTTGGAACCTTACAAATATCTTAATTTAAGCAATCTCATTGCATCGTTCGAACGTATACAATACACAAACTATGTAAACTCTCTGCACTATAATTCCAACTATTCGAAGGTAATATTACAAATGACACTCTTAAAATTCAAAGAAAACACGACTCCGAGTATGTACGCGGGCCCGCAGCGCTACGGGCAGCGGTGGTGGAAGACCGACCGGCTCGGTCGAGTGATGTAAAACGACTCAGCGATATACATTCGCTAGTGGCATAATTTGGGGTGGTGGTGAATATCCTCTCGGCTAAGGAAATGTTTTACTTACCACAAGAGAAGCGCAAAGTCTCAAAGACAAAGGGATCGTGAAGATCATTGTTTATGATGTGCATTGTGGCTATATAAATAGACGGCAATGCCTCGGAGAAATGGTGCTAATGGCTTTCTATTTGCATTTGAATATGCTGGTGAGGCCAAAGCAATTTAAGTATACGGTGGGTGATCGTGCACCGCATTTTTCTGGACAAAAGGGATCGAATATGCTGATACAATTAAAACGAGAGCACTCGTTCGTTGGAGTTTATTGAGAAGTTGCCTCAGGCGATATGTTTAGCGTTTAGGTCCCCATCTAGTACAACGCCATCGAATTGTAATGTTGATGGGGTATCCTGGTGTAGAAGGCCAAAAAAATATCCGATTTTGTGGATTTCTTTTAGAAAAAATTATTAAATTTATACTTTTGTAAATTTGAGCATTTATTGTGCATACATGGGAGTGTTTAAATTAATTTGTTGATTAAATTGTATGCATAAACAAGCAAGTTATAAGTAAAAAACATCTGCGCCAAGAAAAAAATGTTTTGTGATAGAGCCATCCGTAAAAAAAAAGAAAAATGGTTTTGTTTAGTTTATGAGTGTAGTCAATTGAAAAGTATTTAAGGCCGAAAAACAATTTTGTTCTAAAAAAAAACGTGATGAAAAAAAAATTCTTTTTTTGCCAACATTTTTAACTTATTTTTTTTTTATAACTTTTTATAAACAAAATGGTAACATCTAAAAATACATTCATCAATGGCCGATTAATAAATCTTTCATTTTAAAAAATGATCATATGAATTAATCCGTAACATTATGAGTTATCTTGCAAACGGGTTTCAAAAACATGGTTTTGACAAAAATGCATTTAAAGTTTCCGAATACAGTGTGCTCGGGCATGCGTTCGTTTCGAGATCATTTTGAACCGCTAAAATACAAATTCACACTTGGGGATTTGAGGGCATATTCCATAATACAAGTGGTATACTATCGATTAAGACAAAAATAATTCGAATTTTTAAAGCCACTCCAGCAGGATACCCCTTTAAGTTAAGTAGTTTTTTAAAGTCTTCACTAAGAGATTGCGTGTTTCTGATAGTCGGTGCATATGCGGCGCTTCTAGCAGATACACACACACAACTAATAGTAAAGAGCAACACCATTGAAAAGTTACGTCGAAAAATCAAAGCACATCCGGTAAAGGCGCACACCATTGCAATAACATAGCATCTCCGCATCAGTTGAGTGTACCTGAGTTTAGAGATCGAGTTCGTACACGCGGCCGTGGCCTTTTACGTTGAGCTTTGGTTCTATAATATCTTTTACTGATTATAATCATCATAGTGTCGGTTCGAATCACACGCTGTTCACTATCGTCGTAAACGCTATAACTGGTGACCCCGACGAGATCTGTACTACACAACACACACTGCCTTACGCAAACAGAACTTTATTCTCCAGAGAACCAGCTCACCCGACTGCTCTAACATTCTCTCGTTCGGTTGCTTAGTCGTTCACATTGCCAGGTTGATCGTAACAAAGTTACTGGGAAGGGAGTGGTGTGGCGTTTCCGGCAGATACACACACGACTAATAGTGAAGAACAACACCACCAAAAAGTCACGGCGAAAAATCAGACCACATCCACATAAAGCCGTACATTATCTTAAAAACTAGCTTTTAAGCAATGAGGCTCTAAGGCCACCGACCAACGAATTTCGTTAGATTCAGAAACGCTTGCAACCAGGCGATTGACGGCGCGAAGAAGGCCTACAACGAAAGAGTGATCAATAAACTCCTTAAGTACCCAACTGGTTCGCGTGGTCAATAGCAAGGGCTCTCAGCAGTAACTTCGCTTCCTCTTCTCTTCCTCCGTTAGTGACGGGCAGCGGGACGGTAGTCACACATTCAAAAGATAAAGCTAATGTGTTCGCACCTCTATACCGGCCTTTTGGAGCCTCCTGTGATCGCGCCGGTACGGTGAGGTTCCGCCCGCGTACTATGTACATAGATTGGCCTTTGGGAAGGCAACCGGCCCGGACGGAATACCAACTATAGTCCTAAAGAACTGTACTCCAGAGCCATCGCCGGTTCTTGGCAGACTCTTTCGCTTATCTTATGCACGGAGGACATTTCCTATCTGCTGGAAAGTCGTCCGAGTTCAGCCAATCCGAAAGAATGGTAAAAAGTGTTTCCGACAAAATTGCCGCCTGATACAATTACTGTCTATGATATCTAAGGTGATGGAAAAGGTCATCAATGCCGAGTTAATTAAGTATTTGGAGTGCAACACACTTCTGAATGATCGTCAATACGGGTTCCGTGGCTGGCAATCTACGGGAGATCTTTTGACCCTTATAACCGATATATGAACATCTGCGATTGAACGGCATGGTGAGTCAAGGGCGGTGGCATTGGATATCTCCAAGGCTTTTGAACGTTTGGCACGGGGCATTGCTGAGTAAACTTCTTTCATATGGACTTTCCCAGCGGCCTTGCGATTGGACGAAGATCTTCCTCGAAAATCGATCGATCCGGGTTGTCGTGGACGGCGAGTGTTTGGATCTATATCCTGTTAATTCCAGGGTACCTTCAGGTTCTATATTGGCTCCATCCTTGGTTTTGCTTCACATAAATGATTTGTTGAAGTGAACGAGTAACGGGGTGGTCAGTTTTGCGGATGATAGTACGCTTATTTCCTCTTTTTCGAGTGATCGGCCGATTAGTGTATCAATGTCGCATCAGCTAAGATGGAGCCAGATCGACTCTCTAAATTGGGATCTGGAAAAAGTTCTGCAGTGGGGAAACACCAGTCTCGCCGACTTCAATGCAACGAAGACACGGTGTACAACATTCACAATGAAAAGTGGTGTCACAACTGATAATGAATGGCCAGATCTTCGAATAAGAGGAAAGCTTGAAATTTCTCCGCGTTACGGTCTGTGGGAATGTATTGTGGCATAAACGTATTTCGAGCATCGCCAGATCAGCCTCAGGAAAACTGAGCTATCTTTTTAGAGCCAAGAAATATTTTACTCCGGCCCAACTTTTTATTCTCTATAAATCCCAAAGTAGACCCGCACTCGAATATTGCCCTTCATGTTTGGAGCTCGGCTCCTAAACATACCCTCAACCTACTTGAGAGCATACAGAGACGAGTGCTCCGCCTGCTCGGAGTCACATCGAAGGCGCGTAACTGACTTCTGTGTGTTTTAGAGATATTATCACGGGTACTGTTTTTCGGAGAGTCGTAGTATTGTTCCGCGCAATTCAGTTTATCTGAACTCCACAAGACAACCAGACGAATCACTCCAATTTGCGGTTCAACTCCCGACGGCGCGAACATGTCTGCATCAGAACTCGTCCCGTCACAGACCGGAAAAGCTGTAGAATTCCTCGCGAGTGTTTCCGGAATATTACAACCTGCAACTGTTCAAAAGGAAGTGCAACGTTATTTGTAGTTAGAAAAAAAAATATAAATAAATAAATAAATAAATAAATAAATGAATTAATTAATTAAATAAAAATAAAAATAAAATATAAGAGGGAGAATGAGTGAGTGAGGAAATTAAGTTTTTGATGTTTTTCCCAAATATACAAAGGATTTTAGTACCCGTGTGACAGTGTAATACTTTCTGTCCCAGTTTTAGATCATACATAATTTTGCGTGTTGAATATTCGCATTCAAATCTGTTGAAACTCCTCCGATTTGCCTGTGTATTTTTTGATTTATACAACCAGAAGTTAAATTCTTGTACTTTAATAGTCTCGCCCAGAATCGAATCACTATTTAACTTAGGTTTCACCTTCTTTACTTTGTATTAAAAAAACGTCCTTATATTAAATGTAACTGTGGGGGTTCTTTAACCATTCCCAAAGAACCACCCATTCTCTTGAAATCAACCTGCATTCTCCTCACGCAACAAAGCCATTTCACTTACCTGCAACCGAGCAGCGTTAAGCTACCCTTCAATATCTTGCACTTGAAAAGCAAACCCTCAGCAACAGCATGCATATCAACCAAATCATTCCAGTCATAATACATGAACCATATAGGAACCCGATCGGCTCAGCTCGTCTGCAATCATGAATCAAAACACACGCCAATCTTTCTGTGTGCTCTTGTTCCAACAATCCGTTGGTCCAAAAAGACACGTCGGGCAACGTGCTTGGTTGCACAGCTGCAGCCGAATTTCCGACGATTGATCGCCCAAGCGACACCGATCATCGAATAGGACATGATCGCGATTGTTGTTCAAACAATCGTTCTAATGATCATGCCCCATGATGCATTTTTTTCTAAAAACTAAACAAATCTCCACACTACCCCTTACCGCTGGCATAAGCGATAAACACTATTGAATCGGGCACGGTCATGATTGTTATTTAAACAGTCATACCAATGATCGTGTCTCACGTACCGTTTTATTAGCCTAAACAATAGCCACTCTAGCCATTGCCATGGCGAACAAATCTTCTGTTTACTTATTGTCACAGAAAAATCGATTGCCTGCAACGGCATGGTTTTGAGCGATCATGTAAACGGCCGATGTTCCCATGTTGCATTGGTTAAACCAGACAAATGCGCATCTCAGCGTATGACCCCCGAAATAGCGTTTCTATTTACATAAGACATAGAAACCTATTTCTTCCTCCAGCGATTGTCACGATCGTTTACAACAACGATGCCTGCAGCCTCTAATGCTTGTTCTTTTGTTTGAACAGCTGCATGATCGATCGGTGTCCGCACTTCCAGCGGAAGGGCATTGTACCTGACCTGTACGGTCACATGGGAAATTCTCCCATTAAACCCCAATCGATCGCTCATTGGTCGTCACCAAAGAAAAGATCGGATTGGCTCCTCCCATATCGATGGAAATCCATCACGATTGCATCTAGTGGATGTTGAGTGCAACGGTCATCGGGCAGTCAAATTTTAACCACCCCCGGTGCTAGAGGCTGCAATAAGTCGTTGTTCACCTCACGTATTCTGTCGCGAAAAGAAAATCAACATTAATTTCATCCTTCGTAGGAGTGAGTTGAGAGGATTTATCTAAAGTGTCGTTGCGTTGTGCTGTACGTTTTATAATTTGCCGAGCGTAGATGCGGAACTCCTTGTGCGGATCCCGACCTTCATGGACAACAATTAATTAACATTTGAATACATATTCCGGTGGTTAGTAACTTGTGAGGCATACGTTAAGTCAATATGAGAAGAGTTAAGACGGAACAATTAAACCGTTTAGTGCCTAAGTCGTGAGAAAACGGACATGTAGATACATTAAGTATTATAAAACCTGAATGTAGTGTCGTTACGATTAATGGAGAACAATTAAAATTTAAACACTTATACCTGTGTATCAGTAACTTGTTGTGTAGCTATTGATTTTAAATAATAAGAACAGCCCTTACAAAGGCAACCCCAGTACATCTTGTTTTTCTGCTTGCTCGGAGCTCGATTTATTTTGTGGACATTTTTTCAGTGAAACAACGGTAAGCGTTGTGGTGTATCTGTGAATCCATGCCGTACGTCGGCATACATACATTTACCCCCACATAACCATACTGTTATCACCTGAGTTATAAGGTTAACTTTAGAACTGACCAAAATTTTGGTTTCTATTATTATAGATCATCTAACTACTCTTACTATTTCAGAATTTCCAACACTCTGCGTCTGATATTACATCGGTTTTGAAAATCTTCTATGGTTCCAGGTGTACCGGTATGAAGTGATCGTTTTTTAGTAAAGTAAAAGTAAAAAGAAATGTAAAAAACATTTTATTCGAAGTATTGGCCATTGATTTCTACACATTTCGACCACCTTTCTGGCAATTTGTGGATACCGAGCCAATAAAACCGGTCGTCTTTTGAGGCAAACCATTCGGAGACCCAATGTTCGACTTTTTCGTAGGAATTGAAATGCTGCTCAGCCAATGCGTGTCCCATCGATGAAAACAAATGGTAGTCGAAAGGACCCACGTCTGGTAAATACGGCGGGTGGGGTAACACTTTCCAGCCGAGAGCTTTTATTGACGGGTTTTGCTGTATGACTCGGAGAATTATCGTGCAACAAAATTATCTTTCCGTGTCTTGTGGCCCATTCTGGTCGTTTTCGATCAATACATGATTCAAATTGATCAGTTGTTGTCGGTAGCGTTGCGCATCAACAGTTTCGCCAGGTTTTAAAAGTTCATGATACACCGCCCCCTTCTGGTCCCACCAAACACAGAGCATTGTCTTTTTTCCGAACCGATCACGCTTTGCAGTCGATGTTCACGCTTCTCCTGGACGTACCCGTGATTTTTTGTGTTTAGGATTTTTAAAACAAATCCATTTTTCACCACCAGTCTCAATTAGATGAAATACTGACTTCCTTTCGTGTCGTAGAAGCAACGTTTCACATGTGGTATTTCGCTTTTCCATCTGCCTGTCATTCAATTCATGTGGCACCCAGTTTCCATCTTTCCCATAGCTTTTAAAAGGCCAAAAATTGTTTGTTGTGCAACATTTAACATTTGTGCCATTTGTTTCTGACTTAAAGTGTCGTCTTGATCCAATACTGCTTGCATTTCGCCGTCTTCACACTTTTTTGGTGGTCCTCCATGTTCTTCATTTCGCACATCAAAATCATTATCTCTGAACCGCTTAAACCATCTTTTGCATGTTGCTTCCGATAGAGCATGATCACCATAAGCCTCGACAAGCATTCGATGCGACTCTGCAGCACTTTTCTTCAAATGAAAACAAAAAATTAATGCTTTCCGAAAATCATCATTTTCTGGTACAGAATTCGACATTTTTAACAGGATTAAAAAAACTAATGTTGTTTGTACAATGACTTGATGCATACTAAATATGTTTGACAGATGTCATAGCAACCAAATAAAAAAAATATAAGGGCTCGTCCACAACAAACGATCTCCAACGATACATTTGTATCTTGACTTCACACCGGTACACCTGGTAGTTTCACCTAAAAAATGTCCCAATTCGTTGTTGAAGTCATGCACGCATAATCCTTTTAGTATTAACGTCGAATGAAGTGAAATATATTTCTTCGAATAAAAACCACTGTGAGCATAAATAAATGAAAATTGAAATAGCATTATAATTTATCTTTAATCCAATACTCAACATTAACAACGTGGTTGGGCCCACAGCACTGTTTGTCAAGTAAATATCCACAAATATTGATTAGCATTTTATCGCGCATTAAAAACGAGTTGCACCGTATGCCGCGATAAAATCCTGCAATTGTCTGCCAAGGAGCGAGCATTTGTAGAGCAAACATAAACACAGACCCACATAGCTCCAAAAATACTCTCGAAAATCCACTTGGAATTTTTGTGAGAAATCTATAACGAACGACTATTCTCCATACAAATGTTCCCAGAAAGCGATGGAAATATTTATAGACTTACACACTGCCGACCACTAGAACACGACGTAGGGTAGCTGGAGTATTGCAGTTAATTTCGACATTATGAGTTTAACTTGACTTGAGGCACGAAAACAGCGAAGAAATGACTCGTTCAATTCATTTTATGCGCAATTTATGACGACCCACTAATATCAGACTCAGTGGTTGGTACTAGTACTTCCCCCAGCGGGCAGTGTTCTCTTTGCATCCGCAAGAGTTATGCCGTTTTGTGTCGTATCCGGTGTTATCCGACAATTATTATTCCTCATTAGGGAGAATACGAAATACCCCATACACTATTGTTCTCTCATTTAATGATTTTGATCGTAAACATTCAGCCTTACCCTCGCATTGAACTATGAATGGAGAATTCTTCATCACATTAGGAGTACAGCCTGCGTACGAATTGGCCACCTGAATGAACTTGGCATCCGACCAAAATGGCAGGTAAAAAGTAAACACGAAATACAGACTCAGTTCGACCTGTTGGGAGTGTTTGATTTAACTGGACATTGAAACTATAATGTGCGGCTTGTGTAGGCAGAGTGGGCGCACTGTGCAACTAGTCGTACATTCAGGCCGCCGCACTCTTGTTAATGAAGAGCAACTAAATATTTGTTCGCGGGCGATGTTTATACTAATTATATATCGTCTTCCACCTTCACGTCGATTTTATGGCTGTAGCACTGTCCGTATAAATATTTACATACGTGATTCTGAATCGTATCCAAATCAAACGATAGCCGACCAAAAACCTGCGCTGTGTCTAGTAACAATGAGAGTTTAATCCAATTTGGCCAAGTTCTCAGTTTTTCTTAATCTCTTGAAATAGGAAGGCAATCTGTTGTGATGTGGTTCCTTTCCCAGACTTGGAAGTTAAAAAGAGCCTTGTCGATGGTAAATGATTGTTTATTGCTTACCAATTCTCTAAATATTTACAGGGAACTTTTCGAATAACAATAGGAAAATATATGGCGTTAGTGGGGGCGTACACATAAAGGCTCTCATAAACGGGTTGTTGGTATTAAATTTTTATTAACTTGCAATGTGGTTACACTTTCACATGTTGTACATATGTTTCGGGAAAGCAGCTTGTTCTCAAATATTGGAGGAACTTATTTCATCTTCTTTCAACTTCATAACACCTGATGAGAATATTTTTCTGACATTCTCTAATTACCCTTTCATTATGCCAACTTGGCACTTTACTTTACATCTATAACAACTTTCAATAGTCTTATCTTAGTACAGTCCTCAACTCTGGGGCGATTCAAATTCTCTTATTCTGTAGCAGAGAAGAATCTTAGAGTGGCAATTGTTAAAAACGTTCACGTACTTTTTATATTTATTAACAAAACAATGACACGTCGAACATATCTGACTTTCATACGAGGGTTGCCTCTTATGTTTCGGGATTTGGCAACCCTAGTGTTGCAATCCGGCAATTGACAGCTCTGTCGTAAAGTTGGACATTTTTGAGGTTATACGCACTCAGAACGTTTTGACATACGAGCGCTATTTGTGTTGTTTACAGTAACTTAAAAGATTCATCTCGGCCCAAAAATGGAATTAAATCGTCAACATTTTCGTGCGAATATTTTTTACAACTTTCGGCGTGGATTAACTCAGCAACAGTGCATGGATGTACTTAATTCAATTTTTGGCGAAGAAGCTCCATCAAGGACCAGTGTCTATTGATGGTATGGTGAATTCAATCGTGGTCGTAGTTCACTCCAAGATGAATTTCGTGAAGGTCGTCCAAAATCAGTTGTTGTTCCGAAAACCATTGATGCTGTGCGCGAACTGATATTGGAAGATCGTCATGTGACCTATCGTGAGATTGAGACAACCTTAGGCGTTAGTGGGACCAGCATACATTCAATATTGCACAAACATTTGACTGTCAAAAAAATTTGTTGGCGTTGGATCCCACACAATTTGTCAATCGCCCAAAAAAAGGCTCATGTCAATTGGTCGAAAGAAATGCTCAAAAAATACGGTCGCGGTGCTTCGAAACACGTCTATGACATCGTGACAGGTGATGAATCGTGGATTTACGCGTGTGAGCCCGAAAGTAAACAGCAGTCAACTGTCTGGGTGTTTCAAGATGAGCCAAATCCAACAAAAGTTGTTCGCGCACGAAGCACTTCCAAGCAAATGGTCGCCTGTTTTTTCGAAAAAACTGGACATGTCGCAACCGTACCACTAGAACAACGCAGAACAGTCAATTCTGAGTGGTACACAACCATTTGTTTGCCAGTTGTCTTCCAAGAAATCAGGAAAACCAACCGCCGAAGACGGATCACTCTTCACCACGACAATGCGAGCTCTCACACATCGGCTGCGACAGCTGCATTTTTGAGCACCCAAAACATCGATTTGATGGGTCATCTGCCGTATAGTCCTAACTTGGCACCGAATGACTTCTTTTCATTCCCATACGTAAAAAACAAACTGAGAGGTCAACGTTTTTCGACACCTGAAGAAGCGGTTGCTGCATTCAGAATGCATGTGTTGGAGATACCTCAATCAGAGTGGCAAAAGTGCTTCGACAATTGGTTCAAACGCATGCAAAAGTGTATAGATCTTCATGGGGAATATTGTGAAAAACAATAAAGTGATTTTCGATGATCAATATTTGTTGTTGTTCTCTAATCCCGAAATATAAAAGGCAATCCTCGTAACGTATTAGTTCATGGAGTTTGTTTTAGCACCCCGAGCCTTACTTCGAGTTTATACCTCTCTTCATACTGCTAGCCACGTTATAGTTGTTGGGAGTGAAGTTTATTCGACCATTACGAGGCAAGCTCTTAAATGCATTGTCCTGACATCAGTTGCTTTCTAAATGGATTTTTGGCGGATGTTTTCGATTCGGTTGTAAGTGTTCCGCCGAACA
The DNA here is from genome assembly GCA_963931805.1 of Microdon myrmicae. NCBI lineage: Eukaryota > Metazoa > Arthropoda > Insecta > Diptera > Syrphidae > Microdon > Microdon myrmicae. The sequence continues at coordinate 87,110,821 of OZ007497.1, forward strand.
CTGTCCAATACCTAACACCAAAGAATTTCAGCACACAAATGAAACACCGTTCCTTTGAAATTTTGAATTTTGAATTGTAATTTATATTGTTTCGTGTTTATATTGAATTTACACATTACTTTAGTCTTTGCGAGACTCGATGCACACGTAAGCCGATAACACACGCTCGACAGTTCGTTCCTTTTCCTGTGCCGCGTCCGATTAAATAAAGTTAACTCGGGAATTGAAAAAAAACTGAATATATAATTTTTAAGGTTGCCGTCGGTGGCAGTTCGGAAGAATTCTTGATCCTCACGTCTTCGCAGCTTCCCGTCGACCTCTTCCGTGGGGTTCTCTCTGGTGCTCGATATAGACTACTCGTCGCGATGACTATCAAAATTAGACTCTCTGTCTGCCAAAAAAAAAATATCCCGATTCAGATTTCCGATCTGTATCTGCACAGTAGAAAATTTCCCATTTCATCTGCTAACAGAATTTTCCACAGTATCTGTTAGCAGCATACCATACTCCTTTTCATCTCACAAGGAGAATTTCCCACAGGATCTGGAAGGAGAAATCTCACCTAATCGTCATCATTATCGCCATTCGATGCTGCTGGTCGGTATCTCGTTTCTTCCTTTGTTTACGGATCGGCAAAGGCTCGCCTGCATTTCGGATGTGTACCGGATTATGGGATGTAAGGCTTTGTTTGACTTTCCCATCGTACATCTATTTGGGATAGTGTTTAGAGTTTAAGCTGCTAATCAGCGGCGCAACGAATTGATTGATTGCGCAAGTGTGCCTGGCTTAGGCGCTAATTGCATTTAGCTACGAGCGTATGCATCCGTCGTTTGGTCTATTTACCGAAAATGTAATTCCTTGGAAACATCGTGCAGATGTTTAGAATGGGAGATTTATGACCTGTATGCTGGGATTAGTTTTGCATCCGATGAATGGGTGCGTTGACTTGATATTTAAAGTTTTTGAACGTTAAGTTCCTTGTTTTTTTTTATATCGGGTTCAACATTTCACTTCCTATGACCCTTGTTACAGGTATGATCAAGAGCTTTGGGACACGTGTCTGTGGGCACGTGTAATGAATAAGGTGAGTATGTTCCTCGAAGGGTAGGAACCTTACCTGGGTGGAATTGTGCGTTCGTAGAACGCTACAGATTCATTTCTACAATATTACTCTACACTTTTTGAACAGCCGTGCTCAAACCAAATATTGTGTTTCAATTACTCAAAAATTGTACCCATTGACTTAAGTATTATATTTAAGGAGAATTTCTCATCAAGTTTTAAAAAAAATTATTTTTTTTATTTTTCTCTTGCTTATAGTGTGTTGAGTAAATCCCCAAAACCGTTTATGCGAAAATAATTTTAGAAAACAGTTACAGCATAACGAGGTCGTTTATTGTCTTGTTCAGTAGCCTCCCAAATATATACTACAGAGCAAACGACCTGAAAATATATATACAAGCTAATGAGATATAGCACTGTTACACCGTTTCTAACAGATACATACACAATATGCAAACAAATAGTGAAGAACACCGAAAGGATGTTCGAATAAGCAAAGCATCAGATCCGTATACCGTGGCGGTTCCGCCAAACCCCACTGCTACTTACCCAAAGAGCCCCCGTAACGGCAACCCAACTTTCATAATTTCGTGCTAATGCAATCGCATTAAGAGAAACTATTAAAGATATAACAACAATTTTTTAAACATTTTATTCATCTTTCGACTACGTTTGTAAATTTTGTGGAGTCACTCCGGAACCGGAAACCCTCCCCTCCAGGTGTTCAAAGTTAGCCATCCGTTCTGCTCGTGTAAGGGTTATTTTTGTCCCCGGTGAAAAAATACGAAAAATGCAAAAAGTTTATTGAACTTAGATACATTTAGCCCAATGTGAGTGAACAAAATATTGAAATTGATAAAAAACAACAAAATGGCGGACTATTGAAAAAAAATTGATTGATTGAATAAAAAAATAAATAAATAAAAAAAAGAGTAATTCACTCACAATTTGCTGTTAAAATATGTGTGCGGACTTTCATAAGAATCGCATGCACCGTTTTCATATTATCGCTTACACCGCACTCAAAAAAGTCGTTCCGAGAAAAACGCATTCAAAGTTTGGAGATAAATTAGACAAAAGATAAAAGTGATTTTTTCATGAAATCATCGGGATTTTTTATACTAACAGCAAGACATCTATTCCTGGACCATAAACAATTCCTTCCACGACTTCGAATTGGTCTTCCAGTTGCATTTTCGCCTTTTTCCTCGCTGTTCGTGCCTCGTGCGAGTTGTATACTAGGCTGCGGTCAGCCTCTTGCAACCGATCTCTGTCCCTCTCGTTCGCAAACGCTCTCGCAGCGTACCCAATTTTGATGCCCATGACTTGCATTATTAATTATTATTACCGCCTATGAACATGTTGTTCAGTCGCACAAGATTGCCACATATTCAAAGAAGTGGCAGTTGGCCCAAGCCAACAGCGAAACAAATTAATGCCCATAAATGGATAGTCTGCATCTTTCTAAATACACGGTAGTTACCACCTATGATACGAATTTGTATCCGCGGGAGACCCTTTAATGACCTATAACTTTGGAACCGCCTAATTTCCAAATATTAACATATTATTTTTGAAGGATAAAACTATCGATTAAGCAACAAAAAATTGATTTTTTTGAACCGAACAAACTGGAATGTCCCCTTAAAAGCTTCTGGAAAAGAATTCTTACCTTCATTCATTCATTCGAATCCAAAAATTCCCCATAAGAATTCTATCCAAATTTATCACAGATCCCAATCATACATACGCATTACCTAGGAATTCCTGTAAAGAATTTCTCCCACAAGAGCATTCATGCAGACATCAATGCATCTTTGCATTAGCGACCAAGAACCGAATTGTCGTTTAGTGTAAACACTCACACTAGAGTTCGACCCTGGAGTCGCCTTAGATGCCATATACAATTGGCATAGATGTTATACAAACTGTCATTGTGTAACCATCGGTATTGCTTCGCAATGACTTGCAACCATCGATACAGCTGCAAGCACTTTACCCAGAAATGCTCCTTTGTTCGAATCTCCAAACAATCATCGACTCTACGCATAGCCGCCGGATTGAATTCAAAGCATAAACAATGCAAATATAGAATCCATTTCTTACAGCGAATTACCCCGCATATACAAATGCAAGCAAGGGATTCGTTTCGGCCACCGACCCAAGATACGATATACAATTTTCATTGTATAAAGTATCGCAACCCATTAGCACCTTTTCCCAATGTCTATTCGTCTATTTGCACGAGGGCATCACTCATCTAAGACTTTTATGATGCCCTCGTCCCATCTTTTCTTTTAGCACATTTCTTCGATGCATTGTCGTCTATTTATTTAGCCGCGATGCACATCATAAACCACGATCTCCCCGATTCTTTTGTCCTTGCCGCCTGCCTGCTTTGTTTTTCCATTGCCTTCGCGTATGAGTAAACAACACAGATCTAAACGATTACACATATACCACCAGGATCCCCGTTACGAAATCTGGTTTTCTATTCCACCAAGAGAGACTTTACGTTTCTCTGATGGTAAGTAAAAACATATTCTTAGTGGAGAGGATATCTACCACCACAACACCAAACTCACCCCAAACGAGGGTTGAATCATAGAGTCCTATTATAACCACCATTGGCGACGGTCGGTTCGCCCCCCGCTCTCCGCAGCGCTGCGGAGACGCGATATATACACGGAGTCTTGTTGTGGTGTTGAGTACGTTGGCCAAAAAGTGTCACAGCCACCGAAGCTGTTATTCCCACCGTGGTTCACTTTATACCAATTAACTTTGACGTGTTGATAAGTGTCTAATGTAATTGTTCTTTCCCTCCCTCGCTGGGAATTTTCCCTCAGAACCTCTCTAATTGTAAAGTGGAGTTCTCTAACGTGTGAAATATTTGAATTGAGATCCGTTGTGAAATAAAAAAAAAACATTAATAACAACCAACTAAGTCAGTGTGTTTTATTTCTCGGACTTAGAACGTTGATTTATTTTGTCTGTGAACATTTTGCCGCGGTGTTCAGTGTATGACAATTTCCAGTTCATTTTTCCGTGGAACTTGGTTTTATCAGTTCGTGAGACGAAGTAGAACCTCGTGTCGCACGCCGGCACCACGACTTCACCCCCCACAATACCAAAGCCATAACATAACAATTCCACTTCAGTTGAGTGTACTTGAGTTTAGAAATCGAATTCGCACACGAGGCAGTGGCGTGATGTGTTGAGCATTGGTTCCATCTTTTAGTGATGCTAACCATGATAGCGTCGGTTCGAATCATGCGCCCCTCACTATTGTCGCAATCGCGATTGTACTATAAAACCTGACATAGTAATTAGACTTGCTGGTGCCATCTGTAGGTCAGAGGGGAAACTTTTCACCATATAGCATTTTGAAAGATTAAACGCGTTTTTCTCGAAACCATGTTTTTCACATTGGTCTCCACGATATCTCAAAAACTACTCGATGGAACGACTTTTTTGTTTTTTATTTTCAAGTAAATTAAATTTATTGGAGTCTGAACCTAAATGCATATGATTTTTTCATAATTTTTATTTTCTATTCAAGCTTTAAAGCGCAGAAGAAAATGCGAAAATCGGTACCTAAAGTTTGCATGTCCGGCACTTTGTTAAATTTCGACGTTCATGGATGATTCTAGTTGGGGCTCCAACTCAAGTCGTTATAGTAACTATCCAACTACAGTCATTGACTTTATGAAAATTCTTCGATTAAAGATTTTTGCTAATCCTTGCAGGTGCTAGTGGCCAAGAGTAAGGTAACTTTTATTGAGACGGACACATTAAAGGCGTGTCAACAATTATTGTCACCATATTTTTTAATAAAAAAAATTGTTTTGTACTTTATAACATATTAAACAAGTGACAAAAAGTTTGAGCTCTTTATTTATTTCTTTCTATGAGAAAAGAGTTCGAGCAAATCACCTTTTTTACCCTGAGAGCCTCCAATTAATAGGGAACTTAGATGAACGTAACAATAAGGGTGGAGAAAGCGCATCTAATTGCAAAATATTTTACATCCAACTCAATGCCACCTCATCTTTAGCGCAAACAGTACAACATATTATACGACATTCAGTTCGAATGAGTATTGTGGAACACATACTCAGGGTACTGAACAATACCAGATCCCCTGACCCGGATGGCATTGGATGGATATTGAAAATGCATTCGAGAGCATTTGATACCCAGTCCTGATGTCGAGTTGACGATACACAAATTTGATGGATGAGATTATCATTCTAACTGCTCAATACAATTGTTGTCCATAGATTTTATACAGGTGCTTACCAATGCCCGCACTCTCACTCACTCCTTTATCATTTTTATAAACAATATCTTGTCCATTACTCCCACCCATCCGGATATTCCTATCCAACCTCTCCGACCCAAGAAACTTTCCTACCAAACAGATAACTCTAACCAAATTCTCTTAACATAGCAGAAGAATTTAATGGAGATTCATGGGAGGGTTTTCAGCGAAAGCGAAATCATGTCAAATATGTTGGCCTTTAGCTAGCTGTATGCAAGCACCACCTTTCCTTTACATCGGAATTTCATGGATTAGTCGTATTCGAGATAACGAAGATTGATCTATATCGAGCCGGTTCTGAGTCTTCATCATCATCGGCACTCCAACCAGGAACCGGTCTTGGCCTTATTTAGCAAGTCCTGAGGCTTGTTAAATTTTCCATAATGATTTGTTTTTTCCGGGCAAGGTCATTAGTCTTGCGGCAGAGGCTCGCCGACGGGGAATCGAACCCCGGTCCCCCGCGTGACAGGTGGGTTTACTAAACCACTATACTCTCGAGGAACCGTTTCTAGCGTATCTCCTCGACAAATCTGATTCTATCTGCTATAAAGGCAAAACAATAACCAGTGTCAAACTCTCGATTCAACAGGAAGATTTACCCAATGATGTCCCCAGTCTCCACAAATTATTCGTAAAATTCCACGTTATTTTCAATTTATCCCCTCATAATCTGTCGAATGACATAAAATCGTTCTACACTCAAACAGGGGTATGTCCGCACACTCAACATGTGGATCGTGTGCCTTTCCCACCACGTTACCATCAAATTATATCAAAACCAAATTATATTAAAAACAATTAAATGATGGGGGTGGCGGAAGCCGCACGTAACACAGCGGAATTGCTTGGCATACCAGAGTGCCGGATGGTTTAGGGATTCATGATTAGATAGGACAGAATTCTTAAAGGTAAGGATTCTTTACAGAGACTTTTAGATTATAAATTAGATAACCTAGATACGTAAACCATTTAAGGTGTGGGGGTCAAGTTCGAAAGCCAACGTATGGCAAGTATTCACTTTACCCGCCAACACTGCTACTCCGTAAATGGGAAGTTGTTCTCCTGGTGATGTCCACAAAACGGCGAACCGATTAATAAGAATGCACTGGGGTGGTTTTATTGTTAATGTTATTTTATTTTGCTACTATATCCTTTTCTTTATTATTATTACTTAAACTATATTTACATCTAATTGTACACATGTAGCTTTTTGTAGTTCGGCAACAACACGATTCCTCAGACGGTAATAGTTTTCTAGTCGCTCTGTAAGCAACGAATTTAAATAGCAAATTTCGCGTTACGATTTGACTAATGCACTATGAAGTTCTTGATTATTAACTATTTACTCGCGGTTGATTTCACGTACGTCTCCATTCGTAAATCATGTTTTAATTGTTAATCAGATTTTCTTTAAACGACTGTCTCGCGAGGTACGAAGATTGCCTCAAGCGGCGAATGAATTTAGCCTCGAGCGGCAGCATGACTTTACACGATGGCGGTTGAGATGCTACTAGTTGAAATAGGGGTGAAATTCTGTATTTCATTCTACACACAGGACAACCAAAAGAGACCACGCCTCTGCTCTCTCATTGTCACGCTCGCCGAAGTGTGGTAACTTCGGGTAATTGATAATCGATGAACGTGGTAGAATGAGAGAACCGAAACTCGATGTACTGTGATCTCGAGGTAGCTTTGGTTGTGTGTGTTGGTATCAACTGCTGTTACTGACATGACCTACTGACCCAGTGTTACGGCTATGGTGTAGTCAGAGAGCATTGAACCATGGAAAGACCGAACTGCGAAAGAGAGGAAAACCTAGCTGGTGCCATTCACCTGCAAAAAGAGATCATTGATCCCAAGCGAATGGGTGATCTGGGAAAAGTCAATAGGACGGCGCATCGGCTAGGGAAATAATACCGTGGGAAAAACTCTATGGAGTGTTGGTAAATACCCAAGCCAATAGATGATGCTGCAACCACATCGCTTGATTTGACTTGGTTGTTGCTAACCAATACGAATGGAATTTCCTGTGGAAATCCCATGGTTAGAGCAAAAGTATTGCCGTATGGCGAAGATAGTAGCTAAACTCAATTATGCATTATCTGCATAGGATAATGAATTTAGCTATGCGTCTTTGGGGAAAACATGTTATTTCAGGTGAATAGCATATAAGCGAAATGGGTAGTTATGACGCGCTGAAAGCGTAGGTGGAAATAAGGTGGAAATTGTGGTTGGAATTGTGGGTTGGTTCTCATGTAGAATAGAGAAACCCCACAAAGGTGCTAATGCGATTGCATTAGCGAAAACTTATGCAGATTGGGATGTAGTTATGGGGGTTTTCAGGTAGGTGGGCCGTGGGGTTTGGCACAACCGCCACAAACCCCTTTAGCGTGTGCATCGGAGTGTACACGCTCCGGAATCGTGAATTTAAACCCCCGAGAGTTGAGTAATAGTGTGTTTTGTCGATGTAGAGCCGGGTCCTTTTCCTAAACGAAATCCGGGACATTTCTCGATACCATGCGCGAGTAATAGTTGAAGTGGAACAAAAAATATCGTTTACATAAGATTAAAATATATAAATAATATGAACAATGTGAAAGTGCACTTCCCATTGACTAAACATTAAAAAATAAAAAAGGAACTTATATAAAACCGTATATTGAGTGTTTTATTTTCGCTTGCGTGACTTGTGTTGTGTCCGCTCTTCATTTTAGAGTTCGATTTTCTCATAGTTGACATTTACGGCGAGTGAGAATGGGGATAGGTGTGAACCCGTGCCGCCCGCAGGCACACATACTTCCTACCCCACATATAGTCCCGACGCTTTCGCCTGTGTATGATAGTTCCGTAAATATTTAATAATTCGACGTTACTTCTTTTCCGGTATGGTCTCAAGATATTATATTCTCTAAGTCTTGCATAGTAAATAAAAAAGATTATTTTGAAAACTGTAAAGGGATTGCTCTCCTTAGCTAAGTGAAGAACACGTTTGAAAACGAATGGATAGTAGTAATTTTTGCGCTTGCAGATTTATAAAAGACTCTTTCTCTAAGGTTGCGAATTTCACTTAGTGAATGGACAACTCACTTTCCGATTTCATGGTCCACAAGTCCAAAATCGCACTAGCTTAAAGGTACGACAACACAACCGAAACAAAAATACTGAGAATGGAAATTAACATACCTCACATCACGAAAGTATTTCATTTTTGTTTTCGAGTTCAGTATCTAGTATACCGAAATCCTATGCAACCCACGTATTTGAAAGATATGTATTTCTACTCTGAAACAGTTTTTAGTACCTTCCCCTGTCTGCCTCAATGAGAACAGCACACAGAAGAACTCACACCCATTGACAATGAATGCTTTTCTGTACCGAGATTCCGCGTAGCTACTTTTGAAACGCATTTAAACAGAACAGGATTATTTTTAATTTATTGTCTTTTTCGTGAATTACGATCCAGTCGATGTACATCCGATAAATGGAATTCCTCAATCAACAAAATTGAATTTCCCCATAACGACGTCCAAAAAATTAAGTAGGCTCATCGCAATGCCAACATCCTTGCAAGTTTTGTTGCTGATATTTTTTCGAACAATGATAGAAAGTAGGTCATGCGTCGGAAACACACAGTGGGAAGGTTATTCTTCGGGAGCACGGCTCAATAAACACCCTCTATCATGTTGCCTGACATGGAACGCAGTTGGTCCTTTCGCACGCCACGAAATATTGATTAAACCCAAGATAGTCCAAAGTAAAAATGTATACTGTGAAGGGGATGACTACAGATACGGGCAAATTATTTATTTAAACATCTGGATAGAAGCAACTTCGTGGTGAAAATTAGAAGATTATGCCACAAGTTTTATAATGAATCGAATTAAAATCCAATATTCTTTACATCCTTAACCTTGACTTCGCCTTTCAAGAGCGGAGATTTAAATAAGTGCTCGAAAATAATGTTCTACAATATTATGATTCTTTGTTTTCTGGAAATTTGTCCTCAATTTATGTGAAAGTCGTTACAAGAGTTTTATTATTTAATAAATCTCCTGTGATAAAGAAATAATTGTGATACGAAAATTGTGGCATCGACAGAAAGGAGCAATGTAATAGTAAGGATAAAGGTAAGAAGGACATATACACAAGGATATTCTGTACACCAATCCAATTTTGTTCTGCCCTTGTACCATAACGCCTTAGATAGACCGTTATAAAACAGTAAATTAACAATACTTAATATAGGTTCATTTGAAATTTAAAAGTAAACTTCTGGGTCGACAGTAAATCTTCCAATTTCGAGTGTTATTTAGTTTTAATGGAGATAGTTATATCTTCCAATTGAAATTATTGTGATATAACAATCTCGGTGTTTAGCATGAGAGAGTTTTGAGGACACAGAAACTAAAACATATTTCATAGGTACTTGAATTTAACCAACTCCGATGGTATAGGAGTATTATTTAGATATTGACCTGGTCAGGAAATTTACTGATTCTAAACAAGTTCAAATATTGCCTATCAATTCAATCAGAACCCTGGATTGAAATATATATTTTCATTAATTACTAGTTATTTGTTTTATCGTGCTTATCTTCCGTTCAGAAAATAGTGATCCATGTCCTAGTACATTTCGAATACCTTAAGTATAAGATTGGCGGCAAATATAACGAGTAAGCAGGGCAATGCAGGAAACTCCACAACCACAAATTGGAAGAGCCATACCGCAAACCTACAATAGTGAGAGTAATCAAGACGCGAAGGTTTAAATGGGCCGGACACTTGGCGCGAATGGGCAACGATAGGGCCGTGCATTGCATTCTTGGCGGTAAGCCAACGGAAAAGAGACCGAGAGGGCGGCCGCGACGGAGATGGGAGGGCTGTGGCGGTTCTCTATACCACATGAAGAAGCAACCCACAATTTCATACCTTATTTCGACCGCTTACAGCGTGTAACATCAACCCAAATTCCTCCTACTAACCTATTCACCTGAGAATCATTGTTTTCCCAAAGGAAGCAGACAATGCATAATTGAGTTTAGCTACCTTTTTGCCATACGGCAACTCCATTTCGCTAACCCATGAAATTTCCACCGGAAATCACATCATGTCGGTTAGCAACAACAAGTCGAATCAAACGACGCTGTTGCATAATCATGCAATCGCTGGGGAAATTAACAAAATATGTAACTAGTTCCAACGATAATATTACGAGTACCCTAGCCAAAGCAGCGTCACTTCGACTTTTCCCAGACCATCTAACCGCTTGGGATCAATGACCTCTTCTTACAGATGAATAGCTACAAAACAGTTTCCTCTCCTCCACAATTCCGTCTCCCTACAGTTCGATGCACTCTGAGATCACCAGTCATCGCACTAGGGCAATGGGTTATCCTCAGAGCTGCATTAATTCATGCACACACAACCAAACCCACCCCGAGCTCACAGTACATTGTGTTTCTGTTCTCTCATTCTCCCATGTTCGTCGACTATCGAATTAACCGATGTGTTCATCACACCTCGACGGGCGTGGCACATGAGAGAGGAGAAGCGTTTCTCTCTATTGGTTGTCCGGTGTGCAAAATTAAATTACCCATCATCATCCCTAATTTGTATACAATTTATAAAATTCAAATAATAATATTAATAATAAGTCCTAAGTAAAAAAAGGGCGCCTCGATAGTATAGTGGTTAGTATACCCGCCTGTCACCCGGGAGACCGGGGTTCGATTCCCCGTCGGGGAGCCCCTGGCGCAAGACTAATGACATTGCCCAGACAAAATAAATCATTATGGAAAATTCAACAAGCCTCAGGACTTGCTAAATAAGGCCAAGACCGGTTTCCGGTTGTAGTGCCGATGATGATGATGAAGTAAAAAAAGGATAACAAAAAAATCACAAACCATCTCTTTGGATAATGTGCAAAAAAGTAAAGAACATAAAAACAACAAATAAAAGAGTGTTTTCGTTTCCCTTTTCCTTTGTGAACAATTTTTGACGACGTAAATGTTGGCGGGTGAAGTGAATCCGTGCCCCTGTCCTGACACACCAACTCTACCCCCACAGGACAATGTAAGGTTTGACTTCGAGGAGATCGGGTCGGGTGGTCGAACGTGGAAGGAGAGCGCACAGGGCAGGGAACAATGGCGGAGTCGAGTCGGTGAGGCCATGAACTTCCGGGTTCCTAAAGGCCCATAAATAATAATAAAAATAATAATAATAATAAGACTGATGACCTTGCCCGGAAAAACAAATTATCATGGAAAATTTCACAAGCCTCCAGACCGGTTCCCAGTTGTAGTGTCGCTGATGATGATGATATAATTATACAACATTTAGTTTTATATACGGCTTTGATACTTTCTGAATTTCTTTCGGTGTTTTTCACCATTTGATTGTATATTGTGTATGTATTTGTTAAAAATGCCACAATGCAAATCATACAAATCGTGGTAGAAGATTTAATAGCGAAAGTGCGTGTTATATCTGATGTACTGTTTTCACTGTTTTGCTCCAACATCTGGCCGTGAGAAAAACTTTTTTCTGGGTGGGTGCCGCATTTGCTCACAATGGCATAAAGTCAGCCACAATGCACTGTGTTTCAAGTCCCTGAAAACGGCAGCCAAACTTCAGGAACTGGTTAGAATTGATTCCTCATCTCCTGTATTCTCCAGAACTCGCCCCATTAATTACGGACTATTCGCAGACTTGTTGGTGTACCCCCACAATTATTGGCCAGAGGGCCGGATTTAAACGAACAAACGGCTAATTAGTTCTGCCTATAACGGAACTCCCCATTTATAACCAAAATCAAATCAGAATTTCACATTCCTTCTCACGATTCCTTTCTCACCTTGAGACCGCCAGCTGATGCCAGCCCCAGTCGAAGGCCATGCCAACGACGATGGGAACTGCAACGTTGCAATTAGGTCGCCATACATGCTAAGGTGGCAACCTTACGTCTACTCTGGCTGCAGCTCCACTCCAAGGCCATGGGAAAATTTCGACTCAATGTGATGCGAATCTGTGACGGTTTCTGCTAGTGCGGACGCGGATTCAACGGAAACACCAGCAATAATAATAAAAACGCCGGGAATTGTTCTTTCCGGAAAAACCACACAAACAGCAAAACACACAGATGTAACCAGTAGCAATGAAACACATGGTTGTCTAATTGTATTTACTTGAAGAACTTTATTGAGTCTTGAACTTAATATATGGTATACAATTTCACTGTTCTGGAGTGCTTTTGTCTCTGGACATCACAGGGTTCGACACATACACCAGGTAATGATATCAATGTCCTTACACTTGGATACTTAACATGCAGTTCAATTACTATGTTAGTTATAACTCACACTCCACAATATTTACAAAATGGGTATTAAACTCCGGCATGCAACGAACTCGACAAGCGTATCTCGTCCCGCGGTTCAAATCTGACTCACGCCACGTCCCCGGTACGTGTGCGCTTCGCGGTGGTTACGATCTGACTCCGCGACGATTCTAGATGTAGTTTCGCGCGGATATCACTATTCGAGATGCACACAAACAGGAAGAACAGTATTGCATGTATCGGCTGCAGACGAATAAGGAAAAACGACAACAACAACTGACTAAATGATATTATAATTCAACTCAGGTCAGCTGTGCAAATAGATGGTCGCTCGTATAGCAGCCGAAAAAGGTTGTCATGTTTAACATAGCGATTCGTTGATGCAGGGTTAGATTTCTCAGTGTTATGTCAACAGAACGCTATTTCGAGGGTCATGCGCTAAAATACGCGTTTGTTTGGCTTAGCCGATGCTATATGGGCTGATTAGGGGAACGATACCGTGGGACCTGATCTGGTGATCAAGATGATTACAATGACGGTTTGTGTATTTATCTACGTCAATTGTGCATTGCGTTGGTAGCGAGTCAAGCATCTAATTCCAGTGTGAATGTTTACACTGGGAAAGAATTCGGCTCTTGGCAGCTAGGCGCGAGTTGCGCTATGCTATGTATTAGCGAACAAGAATACTCGGAAGTATTGGTCTGTGTTTGATTGGCATGTGGTCACCCATAGTAACCGATCGGTTCATGCAGACGAACCGAAATGGTTTTAATTGATGACGTAGCAAGATGGTAATATTGCCGTGTATTTATGTTTCAGGTGCAAGATACTGACGGGTAGCTTACGCTGCTCGGTTGCAGGTAAGTAGGAAGACTTGAGGTGAGTGTGAGACAGGCTAATTTAAAGGGAATGGGTGGTCCTTTGTGAATGCTTTCAAGAACCCCCACAAATCTTTCCATCATCCATGGCAAATAGCATGCAGGTACATGGGCATGGGTGAAATTTCCTTGGGATGTTGGGTGATCATCAAGGTGATGAGATTTTTTGTTTGCTTATAGCAAATAGCATGCCAGTGCATAGGCATGGGTGGAACCCAGGAATTGCAGAATTGCAAGTTTAGTTATGGGAACGGAAAATTTATGATAGGGATTTACGTTTAGCAACAGGTAGGCATGTGATAACGTTTCACAGCTACACTGAAAGAATTCCATCGGTTGTAACAGGAAATTAATTTTAATGCTACACCGAAAGAACTCCTTTGGTTTAAACTTGTTAAAACTTTAATTTATCCCCGTAAATGTCATATGGGGGGATAAAAGCGAACATACAGGGCAACGTTTCTAATTGCTTTCAACCCGGCGAAGGCCAGGGCGATCCTTGTCCCTGATCAATCCAAGTTGGTATGCAGTCTCCTCGTGACACCCCTGGATAGCTACTTTAGCACCCGCCAAGTAAGGCTAATAACCATGCCCGTAAAAACGAATTATTATGGCAAATTTAACCAGCCTCGGATATGGACCGGATACACGACGACGACCACGGAAACGAAAATGGTTAAACGATTTAAGAATTTTCTTACCGAACGTCCGCTCACTATACAGACCTCGAGCTGCACAGCAGCTATCCGATGCCCTGTCCGAATATATGGCTGACATAAAAGCATTACAAGAAATAAGATGAACGGCGAGTGGTGTTATTCAACGAATCGAGTATGACATTTATTACAGCTGTCATGCAGAACACCATGTGCTCGGGGTAGGCTTTCTAGTCAGGCAAAAACTGAAGCCTGCCATCATCGGCTTTAATGCAATAAACGAAAGGCTATGCACTCTTCGCGTGCGAGGCAAGTTTAAAAACGTAAGCCTCATAAGCGTTCACGGACCTACAGAGGAGTCCCCTGACGACGGAAAAGAAGAATACCACGAGAACATCGCACGGGCCCTCAATGCCTGCCCAAGATACGATGTGAAAATCGTTCTTGGTGATTTGAATACAAAAATAGGTCGGGAGCCGGTTTTCAGGCACTACACAGGTTCCCATTGTTTGCATGAGAACACCCATAACAATGGACTACGAGTCATCGAACTGACAGCATAAAAAAACTTGGTTGTTGCGAGTACCTGGTTTCCGCGTAAAGATATCGACAAAGCCACCTGGTTAGCACCGGATGGAGCCACTCGTAACCAAATTGACCACGTGTTGATAGATCGCCGCCACTCCTTGAGCCGGGATTTCTGTCCAAGCCAATAAATATCTTTAATGGCCTCCGACAAGGGGACGGTCTGGCCTACCTCCTCTTTAACCTGGCGTTGGAGAAAGTATTCCGTGACTCTGGCGTCACAACTAGAGGGACTATTGTCACCAAGTCCAGCCAGATACCTGCCTACGCAGATGACATCGACATCATCGGTAGAACCGAATCGGCTGTACAGGATTCTTTCACGCAGATCGAGCAGGCGGCACATAAACTAGGACTGCACATTAATGGGGGTAAAAGTAAGTACATGGTGGCAACTTCTGCGAAGAGAAGATCTAACGTTGGTCAAGCTATCAGTGTAGTGGAACACGAATTTGAAGTAGTGCAATTCTTTAACTACCTTGGGTCAATAGTCGATAACAATATGGAAGAAGAAATACGCGAACGGCTGATTAAATCCAACAAAGCCTACTATGGTCTATCAAGGCTCCTTAAATCCCAAAATTTATCCAGAACATCCAAGCTACTACTGTACAAGACCATGGTCTTACCAGTACTCATGTATGGATCCGAGACCTGGGTGCTCAATAAAAGGCACTCTGAACTCTTAGCCGCGTTCGAGGGGAAGGGGCTTCAGGAGAATTGTAGGCACCGTATATGAGGGAGGACGATTTCGGAGACGCTACAACCATGAGTTGTACGCAATCTACCTGAAGCTAACGTTGTAAGAAAAATCAAGCTGGGTGGACTCCGGTGGGCGGGACACCTAGCTCGAGTGAGCGAAGAGGAACCTGCCCGGAAATCATTCCAAATACTTAACTAACTCTGTATTGATGACTTTTTCCATCACCTTAGATAAAATAGACACTTTTTCCGGACTTTGGGATTGGCTGAACACGAGCGATTTTCCAGCAGGCAGGAAAGGTCCTCCGGACATAAGATAAGCGGAAGAGTCTGCCAAGAAACGGCCATAATTCTGGAGCACAGTTCTTAAGGACTATTGCTGGTATTCCGTTCGGGCCGGTTGCCTTCCTACAATCCAGTTCACGAAGATGAAAGACCGTACCGGCACGATCACAGGTGGCTCCAAAAGACCGGGATCGAGGTTTGAATTCGCGGAAAATAAATTCGCGAACACATTAGCTTTATCCTTTGTATTCGTGACTGACGTCCGGCTGTCTGTCACCAACGGAGGGAAGGAGGAGGATGCGAAATTACTGCTGACAACTTTTGCCATTGACCAGAAGGAGCGCGAACCAGTTGGGCATCGAAGGAGCATATTCATCACCCTGGAGTTGTAAGCTTTCTTCGCGGTATCAATCGCCTGGTTGCACGCGTTTCTGGTTCCAACTAAATTCGTTCGGTTAACACCGGTGGAATTGGAGCGCCATTACTTAAAAGCTATACTTTTTGCCGCTCTAATCTGCTCGCATTTTTTGTCAAACCACGGTTTATCAGATAAACTCCGTTTGATTGAATGTAGATCTCCATCCCCAAAAGAATAATCTCTGACACCGACTTCGCGCAAGCGTTAACATCGGAGACTCCGAAGCACACCGCCGACCATGGAAAGTTAACAACCCCATACTTCCATACATGGCAAAGCTGCTTAGACCGATTATTCGCCCGAAATGCAGGTGGTTGCGCGACAAATACCAAGCAATGATCAGAGTTTCCCAGTGGTGCAGAAACCTCTACGGTATAAATACTCGGTTCGGATGTCAAAAACAGATCCAGCGTGTTCGCACAATCCCCTCGGGCATCCGACACTCGCGTCGTTTCCTCCACGAGTTGAGTCAACTTGTGGCTTACAGCAAACATCTCCGCCAGCCTCCCAGCCTCGTCGGTTCTGTTAGAATATAACAACCAGCCGGAATTGTGCACATTGAAATCGCCAAGGACAACAATTTCAGAAGCTGGGTGGTTGATCTGTATCCAGTCGACGGTATGTGAAAGATGTTTGAAAAATGTCGCCGGTCGATCGTCATTCTGGGAGCGGTAAAGATAACAAAGAGACTTAACGGAATTCCTCAGCACGACCCCCAACCATATGATGTCCATATTATTGGGTTCCAACACCTCCATCCTCTGTAAAGCTAGATCGGACCGCGCGAAGATGCAGACTCCATCCTTAAAACGGAATCTCGAATGTAAGTCGTATCCTGAGCAACGATGATATGTCGAATCACTTGACGAAACGACCTGGGTCTCAGTTACGCCAAGGATATCAGGTTTCGTTGTTTGCAAATATTGGTGGACGGCGTTTACATTCGTATTGGTGAAACCGATGCCTCTGATGTTACAAAATGCCGTCACCAGTCGAGCGTGGGCAGAGCCTCGAGAACGAGCCCGGTTATCCGATGACGAACCTCTTAAAGTTCCGTTATTTATCATGATATCTGCTTGATGTTCCCCCTGACATAGTCCCTCCGGAGATTCGAATGGAAGACTAGTTTACCTCCGGAATTCTTTATATCAGAAGGTACCATCATGACTTATCTCCGTGTCAGTCCGGGCCATCAGCCACACATCCGAAACACCGTCGAAGATTTCTCTCGGCGATATCGAATGTACAGTTGACGGGGTGGTATCTCACCTTGGGACCGACTACCACCTAACCAACCTTTTCTCGAACCGGTCCATCAGCCAAGGTCCGAAAGATGGCCAGGGATTTCTCCCGACCATTTCACGGAGCCCAAAGCTTGATGGGGTGGTATTTCACCGGGCGACAGGGCGTTGGGGCCCCGGCTACCACTCGGCCTTAAGTCGCCTCTTACGACAATCCGGCCAGCTGTGAGTATATTCTAACGCCCTACTCACAGGTCTATAATTGTTGATGGAACACGCGACGGGCGTCCGATCACTGCCACAGACGATCATCATCACAAAATCGTTAACGATTCGATACAAAAGGACCGGCGAACCACTCAAAACCGTATCACAAACCATATTCGAATATCCAAGGTACGTGTTGACTGGCCTAGTGCCAATAATTTGGACACATGACACTGCTCGCCCACACACCTCGCGCGAGTTAATATACTGAGGTCCTCGAGGTAGAAAAAAATAACCACGCACAATTTTATTTAATGCCGTCTTAGCGGAATCTTTATTTAATCAAAAACTTTTAATTGGAACTTCTCCAGTGTAACTTTATAATTTCTTTTTATTCGGTCTATATGATTCGACAATGTCTTAACTAGTTTGTGTCCGAAAACCACCTCAACTCAATGCACTAATCTATTTCAACATTTCGCATCTGTATTGAAATGCAAAAAGGAACGAAAGATCGGTTAGACGCTCAGTCTATAATTTGTCACCTTTGCAAGTTCCATATCGAGTTCTTAAATCTCAGGTTACGAACAATCGTCTATGTCGTGAAATTGCATGGGTGTCATGGAGCTGTGGGATAATGGCCTTGGTAGGCGACATTTGCTGTTTAAGAATATTTAGTGGGTGTAACTTAGGTCTAGGGTTCATTAAGAGGTAACCGTAACAACGGAAGGGGTTCTGCGAAAACTGAAGTTTGTACCGATTCCACATCCTCCTTATTCCCCATATCATAACCGTTTTACAACGTGCACCACCCTGTCCAGATTACAAAGACCGAGAACATACGCGTTCTCCTGTGGACTATTCCAACTATCTTGGTTACTTTTACCAATTCACCGAGCTTTATAGCTCCCTTTACCAAAATTACCTTGCCAAAGCCCAACACAATCTGATCAATGACCCCAAATCTTTCTATCACTTTATCAACTATAAACGGAAATCAGATGCCTATCCCAACTCTCTTTTCTTCGACTCAACTACTTCATCTGACTCCCAAACCATAGCCAATCTTTTCGCGTCTTTCTTCAAACTTTCCTTCACGGACGACTCGTTCGAGCCTAACCCCTCCTACTTTACTGGCACGTCTGAATTCTCCCTTGGCCCACTCATCCCTCTACACATTCAACATCACCAAGTTAAAGAAAAACTTGAACAACTGAAAGACGATTTCAGTCCCGGCCCAGACGGACTCCCTGCTATCTTCTTAAAAAAATGGTCCTCTTCCCTCTCTCTCCCGCTCGCGTCAATCTTCAATATATCCCTTGCACAAGGTCTATTTTCCGACATTTGGAAATCTTCCTACATAACCCCCATACATAAAAAGGGGCCAAAAAATGATATATCCAATTATCGTCCCATTGCTAAGCGTTCGCACATTCCTAAACTGTTCGAAGGCCTTCTATACGAAGCGTTATCTTTTCGCTGCACTCCCATCATCTCTCCTAACCAGCAGGGCTTCCTCTCCGGCAGGTCCACTACTACCAACCTTGTTACATGCCACACACTCCTTGCCCTAGAAAACGGCGATGAGGTTGATGTAGTCACTACCGACTTTAGCAAGGCCTTCGACAAAATTTCCCATAACCCCATTCTCTTTAAATTATCTTCCTTTGGTTTTCAACCCCTGTTGATTAAGTGGATCTCATCCTATCTTAACTCTCGAACCTGCCGTGTGCGATTTACCCTCTCCGATCCTTTCTCTCCAACCTCAGGTGTCCCCCAGGGCAGTCATCTCGGCCCCCTACTATTTATCCTTACCATAAACGACATAGGGTCGTGGGTCAATCACTCCCTCATTTCGCTTTAGGCGGATGATACAAACATTTTCAAGACAATCCGCTCTCCCCTTGACTCCTCACTTCTCCAATCGGATCTTGACAGCTTTTCGATATGGTGCCAAAATTATTGCCTAGAACTGAATATCGCCAAATGTCACTCAATCACCTTCTCTCGGAAACGCTCCCCCACCCAGCCACGTTCCTATCTCTTGCTAGACCAACCGATAACATTGGTTGAATCGATTCGCGACCTGGGCGTCCTTTGCGACAAGGAACTTAGATATACCGCACATATCGATGACACAATCCTAAAGGCCAACGCCGCTCTTGGCTTTGTAAAACGCTGGTCGAAGGAATTTCTAAGCCGCTACGTCACCCGATCTCTCTACATAACTTTCGTCCGGCCACTACTCGAATATGCTAGTCAGGTATGGTCCCCGTACCAACAATCTCACATTCGTAGGATCGAGGGCGTTCAACGTCGTTTCTTGCGCTTTGCCCTCCGTGGATTGAACTGGCTCCTTCTAATCAATCTTAATACACTTGAGGAGCGCAGAATCCATGATGACATCATCTTTCGAATTACTACAAAGCTACACAAATAACATAGGATCAATTGAACGAGAGGCTTAACAGGGGAGCAACATCTCAACGCCCCCTGCAACGAGCCAGCGGACAAACAGCAACAACAACAGCACAGCGACCCCTCAATGGTCGCACAAGCTTAATCACAGTAAGTCCCCTTCTTACTTTAACTTACATTAAAATAAACATACTTAAAGTTATATTCTAATATTAATAAATTGTTAACAACCCATAACAATTTTGGCGCAGCCGATTACCACCAGCTGAGGTTGTATCAAATCCGTCGGGGATACAATCCAGTGGTGGGAAGAGCCCCGAGGCTCTAACGTCCCTACGCCGACTAGCGGAACTAGCGGCTAGGTTAAAAGAAAATAAAAGCCGTTGTAACCAAATAAAAACATAAATAAAAATATATTTTTTCCCCGTTTCGTTTTCCAATTACAGGAAAGAGGACGAAATCAACGTTGGGAAGAAAATTTAGAGAGATAATTTATCCAAATATTTTCCGCTGTTTTAGTGTTCTCTTTACAGATTTTTATCTTCTTCTTTCATTTCATTTACCTAGATTGGGTCTTGTCTCTCATCGGTGGGTTGTTTTTAAATTGATTCTTGCCTCTCATCGTTGGGACATTTATTTAAATGGAATTAATCCCTCATCGTTGGATTATTGTTCCACTATCGTGTTATCGTTCGCTACGGTTAATAGCGAACAACGGTTAAAATAATCCGGGTAGTCCCGCATACGCAAATAATTAAACGCGCGTAAGCATTACCGTTGATGCAGACGAGGAGCCACACAAGGCAGCTATCCGCGGAAATCATATCGGTAGGACCCGTCGCCGCTATGTTGGGTGCGGAGAAAATTCTGGACCTAGTCCAAGCTAACGTGAAAGTATATAGTGGCCAGAAAGGGTCTAACGCAGCGAGGGAACTACATAGCGACAGGACACTGGACTGCTTATCGGAGGAGGAGGACAAAATTTTCCTGCGGTAGTTGCCCATGAAATTA